>CAWUFW010003720.1:0-1200000 GCA_963921515.1 Calotriton arnoldi
TGGCCACTTCGTTCAGTTGTGTGTGCTTTCCAAAACTCCACACTTAGAAGAATTTCCAAGTGAAACCAGTCAATGTTAGCCTATGGAAGGAAATTCAAGTTACTGGTAAGTACGGTTAAAATTACTTTTCAGGATCAGTACTGGGCTGAAAGATGCAGCACTGAGGTCTCTCCTGATAACAGGTGAGTAAATCAGAATTCGGATTTCGGCTGATTTTAGAGGAATATTTTAAAGTTCCAAAACTCCACACTTAGAAACTTTTTCAGCAAAAAGCAGGCAATGATATCCTATGGAAGGAAATTCAAGTTACTGGTAAGTACGGTTAAAATTACTTTTGAGGATCAGTACTGGGCTGAAAGATGCAGCACTGAGGTCTCTCCTGATAACAGGTGAGTAAATCAGAATTCGGATTTCGGCTGATTTTAGAGGAATATTTGTATGTTTCAAAAATCAACACTTAGAAACTTTTTCAGCAAAAAGCAGGCAATGATATCCTATGGAAGGAAATTCAAGTTACTGGTAAGTACGGTTAAAATTACTTTTGAGGATCAGTACTGGGCTGAAAGATGCAGCACTGAGGTCTCTCCTGATAACAGGTGAGTAAATCAGAATTCGGATTTCGGCTGATTTTAGAGGAATATTTGTATGTTTCAAAAATCAACACTTAGAAACTTTTTCAGCAAAAAGCAGGCAATGATATCCTATGGAAGGAAATTCAAGTTACTGGTAAGTACGGTTAAAATTACTTTTGAGGATCAGTATTGTGCTGAAAGATGCAGCACTGAGGTCTCTCCTGATAACAGGTGAGTAAATCAGAATTCGGATTTCGGCTGATTTTAGAGGAATATTTGTATGTTTCAAAAATCAACACTTAGAAACTTTTTCAGCAAAAAGCAGGCAATGATATCCTATGGAAGGAAATTCAAGTTACTGGTAAGTACGGCTAAAATTACTTTTCAGGACCAGTACTAGGCTGAAAGATGCAGCACTGAGGTCTCTCCTGATAACAGGTGAGTAAATCAGAATTCGGATTTCGGCTGATTTTAGAGGAATATTTGTATGTTTCAAAAATCAACACTTAGAAACTTTTTCAGCAAAAAGCAGGCAATGATATCCTATGGAAGGAAATTCAAGTTACTGGTAAGTACGGTTAAAATTACTTTTGAGGATCAGTACTGGGCTGAAAGATGCAGCACTGAGGTCTCTCCTGATAACAGGTGAGTAAATCGGAATTCGTATTTCGGCTGATTTTAGAGGAATATTTTAAAGTTCCAAAACTCCACACTTAGAAGAATTTCCAAGTGAAACCAGTCAATGTTAGCCTATGAAGAAAATTCAAGTTACCGGTAAGTACGGTTAAAATTACTTTTCAGGACCAGTACTGGGCTGAAAGATGCAGCACTGAGGTCTCTCCTGATAACAGGTGAGTAAATCGGAATTCGTATTTCGGCTGATTTTAGAGAAATATTTTAAAGTTCCAAAACTCCACACTTAGAAGAATTTCCAAGTGAAACCAGTCAATGTTAGCCTATGGAAGGAAATTCAAGTTACTGGTAAGTACGGTTAAAATTACTTTTCAGGATCAGTACTGGGCTGAAAGATGCAGCACTGAGGTCTCTCCTGATAACAGGTGAGTAAATCAAAATTCGTATTTCGGCTGATTTTAGAGGAATATTTTAAAGTTCCAAAACTCCACACTTAGAAGAATTTCCAAGTGAAACCAGTCAATGTTAGCCTATGAAGGAAATTCAAGTTACCGGTAAGTACGGTTAAAATTACTTTTGAGGATCAGTACTGGGCTGAAAGATGCAGCACTGAGGTCTCTCCTGATAACAGGTGAGTAAATCGGAATTCGTATTTCGGCTGATTTTAGAGGAATATTTTAAAGTTCCAAAACTCCACACTTAGAAGAATTTCCAAGTGAAACCAGTCAATGTTAGCCTATGAAGAAAATTCAAGTTACCGGTAAGTACGGTTAAAATTACTTTTCAGGACCAGTACTGGGCTGAAAGATGCAGCACTGAGGTCTCTCCTGATAACAGGTGAGTAAATCGGAATTCGTATTTCGGCTGATTTTAGAGAAATATTTTAAAGTTCCAAAACTCCACACTTAGAAGAATTTCCAAGTGAAACCAGTCAATGTTAGCCTATGGAAGGAAATTCAAGTTACTGGTAAGTACGGTTAAAATTACTTTTCAGGATCAGTACTGGGCTGAAAGATGCAGCACTGAGGTCTCTCCTGATAACAGGTGAGTAAATCAGAATTCGGATTTCGGCTGATTTTAGAGGAATATTTTAAAGTTCCAAAACTCCACACTTAGAAACTTTTTCAGCAAAAAGCAGGCAATGATATCCTATGGAAGGAAATTCAAGTTACTGGTAAGTACGGTTAAAATTACTTTTGAGGATCAGTACTGGGCTGAAAGATGCAGCACTGAGGTCTCTCCTGATAACAGGTGAGTAAATCAGAATTCGGATTTCGGCTGATTTTAGAGGAATATTTGTATGTTTCAAAAATCAACACTTAGAAACTTTTCAGCAAAAGCAGGCAATGATATCCTATGGAAGGAAATTCAAGTTACTGGTAAGTACGGTTAAAATTACTTTTGAGGATCAGTACTGGGCTGAAAGATGCAGCACTGAGGTCTCTCCTGATAACAGGTGAGTAAATCAGAATTCGGATTTCGGCTGATTTTAGAGGAATATTTGTATGTTTCAAAATCAACACTTAGAAACTTTTTCAGCAAAAAGCAGGCAATGATATCCTATGGAAGGAAATTCAAGTTACTGGTAAGTACGGTTAAAATTACTTTTGAGGATCAGTACTGGGCTGAAAGATGCAGCACTGAGGTCTCTCCTGATAACAGGTGAGTAAATCAGAATTCGGATTTCGGCTGATTTTAGAGGAATATTTGTATGTTTCAAAAATCAACACTTAGAAACTTTTTCAGCAAAAAGCAGGCAATGATATCCTATGGAAGGAAATTCAAGTTACTGGTAAGTACGGTTAAAATTACTTTTGAGGATCAGTACTGGGCTGAAAGATGCAGCACTGAGGTCTCTCCTGATAACAGGTGAGTAAATCAGAATTCGGATTTCGGCTGATTTTAGAGGAATATTTGTATGTTTCAAAAATCAACACTTAGAAACTTTTTCAGCAAAAAGCAGGCAATGATATCCTATGGAAGGAAATTCAAGTTACTGGTAAGTACGGTTAAAATTACTTTTGAGGATCAGTACTGGGCTGAAAGATGCAGCACTGAGGTCTCTCCTGATAACAGGTGAGTAAATCAGAATTCGGATTTCGGCTGATTTTAGAGGAATATTTGTATGTTTCAAAAATCAACACTTAGAAACTTTTTCAGCAAAAAGCAGGCAATGATATCCTATGGAAGGAAATTCAAGTTACTGGTAAGTACGGTTAAAATTACTTTTGAGGAGCAGCACTGAGGTCTCTCCTGATAACAGGTGAGTAAATCGGAATTCGTATTTCAGCTGATTTTAGAGGAATATTTTAAAGTTCCAAAACTCCACACTTAGAAGAATTTCCAAGTGAAACCAGTCAATGTTAGCCTATGAAGAAAATTCAAGTTACCGGTAAGTACGGTTAAAATTACTTTTGAGGATCAGTACTGGGCTGAAAGATGCAGCACTGAGGTCTCTCCTGATAACAGGTGAGTAAATCGGAATTCGTATTTCGGCTGATTTTAGAGGAATATTTTAAAGTTCCAAAACTCCACACTTAGAAGAATTTCCAAGTGAAACCAGTCAATGTTAGCCTATGAAGAAAATTCAAGTTACCGGTAAGTATGGTTAAAATTACTTTTCAGGACCAGTACTGGGCTGAAAGATGCAGCACTGAGGTCTCTCCTGATAACAGGTGAGTAAATCGGAATTCGTATTTCGGCTGATTTTAGAGAAATATTTTAAAGTTCCAAAACTCCACACTTAGAAGAATTTCCAAGTGAAACCAGTCAATGTTAGCCTATGGAAGGAAATTCAAGTTACCGGTAAGTACGGTTAAAATTACTTTTGAGGATCAGTACTGGGCTGAAAGATGCAGCACTGAGGTCTCTCCTGATAACAGGTGAGTAAATCGGAATTCGTATTTCGGCTGATTTTAGAGGAATATTTTAAAGTTCCAAAACTCCACACTTAGAAGAATTTCAAGTGAAACCAGTCAATGTTAGCCTATGAAGGAAATTCAAGTTACCGGTAAGTACGGTTAAAATTACTTTTCAGGATCAGTACTGGGCTGAAAGATGCAGCACTGAGGTCTCTCCTGATAACAGGTGAGTAAATCGGAATTCGTATTTCGGCTGATTTTAGAGGAATATTTTAAAGTTCCAAAACCCCACACTTAGAAGAATTTCCAAGTGAAACCAGTCAATGTTAGCCTATGGAAGGAAATTCAAGTTACTGGTAAGTACGGTTAAAATTACTTTTCAGGATCAGTACTGGGCTGAAAGATGCAGCACTGAGGTCTCTCCTGATAACAGGTGAGTAAATCAGAATTCGGATTTCGGCTGATTTTAGAGGAATATTTTAAAGTTCCAAAACTCCACACTTAGAAACTTTTTCAGCAAAAAGCAGGCAATGATATCCTATGGAAGGAAATTCAAGTTACTGGTAAGTACGGTTAAAATTACTTTTGAGGATCAGTACTGGGCTGAAAGATGCAGCACTGAGGTCTCTCCTGATAACAGGTGAGTAAATCAGAATTCGGATTTCGGCTGATTTTAGAGGAATATTTGTATGTTTCAAAAATCAACACTTAGAAACTTTTTCAGCAAAAAGCAGGCAATGATATCCTATGGAAGGAAATTCAAGTTACTGGTAAGTACGGTTAAAATTACTTTTGAGGATCAGTACTGGGCTGAAAGATGCAGCACTGAGGTCTCTCCTGATAACAGGTGAGTAAATCAGAATTCGGATTTCGGCTGATTTTAGAGGAATATTTGTATGTTTCAAAAATCAACACTTAGAAACTTTTTCAGCAAAAAGCAGGCAATGATATCCTATGGAAGGAAATTCAAGTTACTGGTAAGTACGGTTAAAATTACTTTTGAGGATCAGTACTGGGCTGAAAGATGCAGCACTGAGGTCTCTCCTGATAACAGGTGAGTAAATCAGAATTCGGATTTCGGCTGATTTTAGAGGAATATTTGTATGTTTCAAAAATCAACACTTAGAAACTTTTTCAGCAAAAAGCAGGCAATGATATCCTATGGAAGGAAATTCAAGTTACTGGTAAGTACGGTTAAAATTACTTTTCAGGATCAGTACTGGGCTGAAAGATGCAGCACTGAGGTCTCTCCTGATAACAGGTGAGTAAATCAGAATTCGGATTTCGGCTGATTTTAGAGGAATATTTTAAAGTTCCAAAACTCCACACTTAGAAACTTTTTCAGCAAAAAGCAGGCAATGATATCCTATGGAAGGAAATTCAAGTTACTGGTAAGTACGGTTAAAATTACTTTTGAGGATCAGTACTGGGCTGAAAGATGCAGCACTGAGGTCTCTCCTGATAACAGGTGAGTAAATCAGAATTCGGATTTCGGCTGATTTTAGAGGAATATTTGTATGTTTCAAAAATCAACACTTAGAAACTTTTTCAGCAAAAAGCAGGCAATGATATCCTATGGAAGGAAATTCAAGTTACTGGTAAGTACGGTTAAAATTACTTTTGAGGATCAGTACTGGGCTGAAAGATGCAGCACTGAGGTCTCTCCTGATAACAGGTGAGTAAATCAGAATTCGGATTTCGGCTGATTTTAGAGGAATATTTGTATGTTTCAAAAATCAACACTTAGAAACTTTTTCAGCAAAAAGCAGGCAATGATATCCTATGGAAGGAAATTCAAGTTACTGGTAAGTACGGTTAAAATTACTTTTGAGGATCAGTACTGGGCTGAAAGATGCAGCACTGAGGTCTCTCCTGATAACAGGTGAGTAAATCAGAATTCGGATTTCGGCTGATTTTAGAGGAATATTTGTATGTTTCAAAAATCAACACTTAGAAACTTTTTCAGCAAAAAGCAGGCAATGATATCCTATGGAAGGAAATTCAAGTTACTGGTAAGTACGGTTAAAATTACTTTTGAGGATCAGTACTGGGCTGAAAGATGCAGCACTGAGGTCTCTCCTGATAACAGGTGAGTAAATCGGAATTCGTATTTCGGCTGATTTTAGAGGAATATTTTAAAGTTCCAAAACTCCACACTTAGAAGAATTTCCAAGTGAAACCAGTCAATGTTAGCCTATGAAGGAAATTCAAGTTACCGGTAAGTACGGTTAAAATTACTTTTGAGGATCAGTACTGGGCTGAAAGATGCAGCACTGAGGTCTCTCCTGATAACAGGTGAGTAAATCGGAATTCGTATTTCGGCTGATTTTAGAGGAATATTTTAAAGTTCCAAAACTCCACACTTAGAAGAATTTCCAAGTGAAACCAGTCAATGTTAGCCTATGAAGAAAATTCAAGTTACCGGTAAGTACGGTTAAAATTACTTTTCAGGACCAGTACTGGGCTGAAAGATGCAGTACTGAGGTCTCTCCTGATAACAGGTGAGTAAATCGGAATTCGGATTTCGGCTGATTTTAGAGGAATATTTGCACAATGGTGAAGGGAGGGGGCGGGGCCTGAGGTGACATCTGTGCAAACGCGCCCCGTGGTGCGTTTTAAGTTGGGGGATTAAGTCCCCTTGAATCATGAGGGTCCCTACGGGCCAACTAGCCCACCAGGAACCTCCAGTATGCGCCAGGGGCTGCGTTGCAGAGACATGTACAGAGGCCACACCCCTTTACACCTCTCTGCAACGCAGCTCTGTGGCGCTTTCTGGACGTACCTGTTGGGCTAGTTGGCCCCAGGGACCCTCAGGATTGAAGAGGATTTAATTCCCCATCTTAAAATGCGCCACGGGGCCTGTTTGCACACATGTCACCTGAAGCCCCGCCCCTCCCTTCACCACTGTGCAAACGCGCCCCGTGGCGCGTTTTAAGTCGGGGGATTAACTCCCCTTGAATCCTGAGGGTCCCTGGGGTGCAACTAGCCCACCATATACCTCCAAAAAGCGCCATAGAGCTGCGTTGCAGAGAGGTGTAAAAGGGGCGTGGCCTCTGTACACCTCTCTGCAAGGCAGCCCCTGGCGCATACTGGAGGTTCCTGGTGGGCTAGTTGGCCCCCAGGGACCCCAGTATTCAAGGGGAATTGTTCCCCTCTGCAAACGCGCCAGGGGGCGCGTTTGCAGAGTGGTGAAGGAAGGGGCGGGGCCTGCGGGCCCGATCGTTTTTTTCCCTCTGAAGGGGGGCTGTGTGGCCCCCTTCCTTTTTCCTATTTTTAGGCCCTGGGGACCCCATCCCCCAGGGCCTTACCCCTTTTTTATTAATTAAAATAAAAAAAAAAACGGGAAGGGGGCCGCGTGGCCCCCTTCCCTGGGCCTGTATTGGCCCCGGGGACCCCATCCCCGGGGCATGGCCTGTTTTTTTATTTGGAGGGGGCTGCGTGGCCCCCCTCCTCAGGCCATTTAAGGCCCCGGGGACCCCATCCCCCGGGGCCGGCCTTGCACTTTTTACAAATTTTTTTACTTTGGGGAGGGGGGCTGCGTGGCCACCCTCCGTGGCCTCTTATGGCCCCGGGGACCCCATCCCCGGGGCCTGGCCTCTCGTTGGGGACTGTGGGGGTCCCCAAACCCCCACAGTCCCGCCGGCTCCCCGTGTCCTACGGGAGCCGGCATTGCTTTACACATGGGGAGCAGCTAACATGCTGCTCCCCATGTGAAAGCAATCGGCTTTGGATATTGGAAGAGAGAGCAGGTTTCCTGCTCTCTCTTCCAATATCCAAAGCAAGTTTGCAATGACAGGACGGGAGCCGCGAGGCTCCGTCCTGTCATTGCAAACAGCAGTGTCCGGGGGTAGGCACCCCGGGACACTGCAGGAGCCGGCCCTGGGGGGGTGGTCCCCAGGGCCATCAAGGGCTCCAGGAGGGGGGCCGCGCGGCCCCCTCCCATTCAGTGCACAGCCCCGGGGAGGTGGTGGTCCCCGGGGCTCTGGGGGTCCAAAAAGGACCCCCATTGTAATTTTTCTTAGTGCCCCAGCAGTTCGGGCTGTAGCCGTGTCTAAAGTTTCCTATGGAAAATTGCATGGGGAAAACGCGTTTTGGGACCCCTCTTTTTTCTCGGCCCCCGCTTGACGAATCCCCGCGAGACTTTCAGGCTGGGAGCGGACCGGAGCGGGCCATAAAGTTTGAAAATTTTGCGAAGATACGTCAACCGGCAAGAGAGTTATTTCAAATAGAATGTCGCGGATTTCCTATGGATAATAGGTTGTAACTATAACTATCTACTGGCGACCGCCAGTAGTATATATATATATATATATATATATATATATATATATATATATATATATATATATATATATTTATATATATATATATTTATATTTATATAAATATATACATATGTTTCCCAACTTCCCACCAAGGCCACTGAACTCCCGACATATGCATCTGTATGAGCAGGGGTAGGACCCGTTTGTTCTAAAACAACTGCAAAGACGTTCACTGCACTCACAAAGTGTTAAAAATTGCTTTATTAGTGGCATATGCGTTTCAGCGTAAGGCCTTCCTCAGTGCGATAAAACCATTAACAGGAGATGCACAGTGTTAGGTTCATTTAAATTAAATCCAGCATTATTATTAGTTAATCTGAGGCCAATGGGAGGACAGCAATCACCCCAAGCATGGTAATGAAGGGTCGACATCCATGGTGTTGTCGATTGAACTATGGGCTTCAATGCCCAATTTACACGTCTTGCCCCAATGTGCATCTGGATGCCAACCACTGTCAAACACACCAGTCCTGCCAAAACTCGAAATTACCCTACATGGGCTGCCAATTGTCTCGGTAAGTTTGTTACTCAAACCACGGTGCATCAAACAGCCCTCGCATGCCGTTGCATGCCAAACATGATCTCTCCGGGGGTGTCCGTCAAATGGCCAGGCAATGTATATTACCTACTAGCAGTCACCAGGAGGGTAGTTATAGTTAGACTATGTTTCCATAGGAAAAGCGTTTTTTGACTTGTCGATATCTTTGGCACCATTTGACAAATCTTTATGAAATTTTCCCAAAAAACATGTGCCTGTGATTCTTGTTTCAAGAAGATCTGTCAAGCGGGGGCTGAGAAAAAGGGGAGGTCAAAAAACTGTTTTTCCCATGTTAATTCCCATATAGATTTTAGACACGACTCCAGCCCGAACCACCAGACGAAAATACACCAAATTTGGCAGAAAGGTGGCTCTTGGTCCAGAAAGAACCCTTTTTGTTATATAGTGTAATTCCATTCAGTAATTTTTTAGATAGTAACTGAAATCCAAATATGTATATTTAGGGATGTGGATCCTCCTCAGATTCGCAAATCCATGAGCCAACTGCAATGCTGTGATTGGCTGGCCGCAACCTGGGAGGAAAGTTGCAGCTGCCATTTTGTTCATCGGAACTCGCTACCCAGCGGGGGGAAAAAAAGTTCAAAAGGGATAGAAGGGTTCAGGGTAGAGTAGAGGTACCCTGACCCCATGGGACTAATGGAGGATCTGTAAGGGACCCTTCATGGGCAAGAAATTGCCCCCAAAAACTTTTTTACCACACAAGGGTCCACAGATTCTGCCCGGATCCTCCTGGATGCAGGTGGATTCGGGTGGATCCGCAGATCCAGACCCATATAAAAAAACATACACTCACTCACAAATCCACACACCTACTCGCACACTCACTCAGACCGTCACACACCCACTTACACACCCACACAATCACTCACACCCTCCCTGACAGACCCTCAACACCACTCACATACGCACTCACAGACCCACACAGCTTTCACACACCCACTTACCCCTACAACAACTCACACACCCACTCACACACCCATACAGCCACTCACACACCTACTCACAGACCCTCAAAACTACTCACACACCCAGACAGCTACTCACACACCCACACAGTCACACCCACACTTACTCACAGACCCACACAGCCAGTCACACACATACTCAGATGTCCACCACATACTCACACACCCACTTACACACCCACACAACCACTCACACACCCACTCACACACACCCTCACACATCCAGGTTGCAGGAGCAATATAGTTGGGAAATAGCATTAAAACACCTTAGAAATTCACTAATAAAATCTAAGTTTACAGGGACGTTATAGTTATGTTCAGATTTTACACACACAAAACTATGGAAATTTAGCAGTTATAGTTATCTCAAAACTATAACTTGTGCCTTAAGGTAACTATAACTCATGCCCTCGCCATGCACTGCTGATTACCCCACATATTACATCACTCATGACATCACTGATAATATCACTGCAACATTTGCAGCAAAATTATTGATGAGAAAACTGTGCATGGCGGGGGGACATGTTATAGTTACCTTAAGGCATGAGTTATAGTTACTTGAGATAACTATAACTACTTACTATAATGTCCCTGTAACCTTAGATTTTTTTCAGTTAATATAATATATATATAGATGGCACCTCTGATCTGTCTTGGATTTGTGTACTCAAACCTGAAAACCCTCTGCACACTTGTGTACCTCTTCCCATAACACAATGCACCCCCTCTACCTCTTAGCTCAGAAACCCGAAATGCACCAAAGAACATCCAACTCATCAAAGTAGGAAAGAGTGCTGTTTGCCTTCCCCTCTGCAAATCCTGGGCAAGGCCAGCATCACCTCATACAACAAACCCAGTGTTAATGGTCTCCTCTTCGGTCCCTCATGACCTGCCTTCCTGGCCCAACCTTCCAACATCCGCCTGCCCAGTTCACCGGCGGATGATTCATAACCCCAAAGTAACTTGCGCATGAAGGCAATGCCTGCCAGTTTGCCTGAAATCGTCACCCTTCACTGTCCTTTTTCAATCAATAGCAAAAATTAATTGCACCATGTCCTCTGTCCTGTACCATTCCTCCTGTCTCCTCTGTGCCCCGCTGTTTAATAATTCTGTCCAAGCCTGAGCATACTTTGCCCTTGCAGAAACCGCTAATGAGTCCACCACCAATTGAAGCATCCTCTGTCGCCTACTGCCCAAAACTGCTGAGGCATCTGCAATGTCATTGTCCACTCCAGGCACATGACAAGCTCTGAAAACAATGTCATACTTCAAACACCAAAGTACAAAGATTCGCAGCAATTTCAGGACCTGTTCATCTGTGGCTGACAGTCTGTTAACCCCCTGTACCACTGCCATATTATCAATTAGAAACAAAACTCTCTTGTGTGCCAACTTTTCCCCACATAGAGTCACCGCCAATACTTAAGGGAAGAATTCCAAAAACGCAATGCTACGCCCCTAGTCCAGTTCCATGGCCATTCCTCCACGCACCATTTGCACTGCCAGTACAGACCAAAGCCAATCCCCACAGCCGTATCTGAATATATTTGGGCCTTCCATTTCATTTATTTCAATGCCATCAATGGCACACCGTTGAATTATTCCAGAAAAATACACCACATCCTTGTGCTTCCATGGCACCACAATCAATTTCAAAACCTAAGAATGACAGCACCTTGCTTGGTCCCACTGTCTACTCTGGTGCCAGTGGCACCACCAGGTCCCCCATGAGCTCCTGAAAACTTACCAGCAGCTGTATGTGGAACTGGGATTCCCCACAAAAAATAAATCATACAGTGTGTAATCTGCTTGTGTCCAGTATATCGTGAAAAAGCAAAATTGCAGGAATGTGCTGAAGCACTCAAACAGAGCACAAGAAATTGAACATCCCATCGGTAGTGACTTATACACGTTCCACTGGCCCTCTAATTATATGCCAGAAAATCATCAAGGTGTACCTGCAACAAATGGAAAGTGGACTTGATGTCACTCTTAGCCATTAGTGCCCCCGTCCCATTCTTTCAACCAGGGATAGAGCCACATCTACTCATGAATAGGACACCGCTACCTGTTCCTCCGGGATAAAGTAATTCACTGATGTGCCTTCTGGCAACAACAAGTGCTGAATTAACCTGAACTAACCTTTCAGTTTTTTGGGCACCACCCCGACAGGGGACACAATCAAGTGTTCCATTGGCCAATCGTCAAAGGCGCCCGCCACCCTGCCCTCCTGGATCTCCTTCCGCAACTTGTCCCTCACCACCTGTTTGTGTGCCTGTACGGATTTCAGATTCTGCATCCACCAACGTAGCCTCAGTCCATCGTAACCCAATTTGAGTTCCTTTGTAAATCCCTCTTACAACAGCCTAGCATTATCGTTCCTGTCGTAATACGTTAGCCAAAAGGCCAGTCTCACCAGGTTAATTGGTGTACAAGCCCTTACCCTGGATCCCTGTGCACCCCTTAACAAAAGAAATCTGTTGCCTGACCCTGCTGATGCGACCCTGGGGTCCCGTGCTGTTGCTGCCACTGGCCCGCAGATGACCCTGTGTGACCCCCCACCCCATAGCAGTGTATGAGGGGGTTTCTAACCTGTGCATTTGTAGCATGTGTGCCGGAACTTACAGTAGTCTCTGGTGCAGAAGTCCTTATTGAAGTCCCAGCAAGCTCCTGTCTGGCTACCCTGTCCTTTACCAGTCAATAAACAATAGGCAAGCCACTGGCCATGAAGACCATTTTACCAAACTTGGCTGGCCCCATCATGTGCTGCCACAGGTCAACGTCCATCTCCCCCCATTGGGCCATTCGAGCTCGAATCTTGTCATCATACTGGCCGCACGCCTATCCTTTTCACAGTATACGCTAGCACAAATGAGAAAGGTCGCCATGTAGTTTTCTATAGTTACCAGCACCTATGACAGCTTGGACAGCTCTTGCTCCTCCTCTTTAGACCCCTCCTGGGCCCTCTGCTATTAGTGTAACATCTTCAGCATCTCTACGTGCTCTCCATTCCTATTTTTCCTTTAGTTGCCAGCATTAAATGGGCCCCTAACAGCTTGGACTCCCCCATGTAAGGCAATTTCTTAATCTTTAACTACTTGCTTTAGGGGCCAGCCGCCTTCTCCTGGTATGTCCTAGAGTCTACTGCGTTGCCTTCAGCTTCCTCTCTCTCTACCTCCTCCCCTACTCCTTTACCTGACCCCTTGCTCACCTCTCCGGGGTGGTGCCCCTTCTGCCCCACCAGCATCGACACCCCTTGTTTGGTATCTTTTTAGCCTCCCACTGATCCTGCCTTCTCCTCACCTCAGTCCTCTGTACCGACTGCGGTATCCTTGACCTATAAACCTTTCCTCGGATGGGCCTTACCGCTCTCTTGAGACTCCTTTGTCTCAACCCCAATGGATACCATCAAACCTTTCCACAAGCAGGCCTCCCTGCTCTCCAGAGCTCCTTAGCCTCAACCCCAACAGATACCATTTTGGCGGCATTTGCCCTGCACCTCACTTCCTTACCTGGTGCCAAGGTTGGTGCCCTCTCTGGAACCCGCCACCTCGCCAATTGTCCTTGTCATACCGCAACCTCTCGACCACTATTCCAATGTCGAGCAACTGTACCCTGAAAAACACTAGGAAAAGACTCATTAGCTTTTCCCCCTGCCCATACCCCAACCCCTGCTCCCACCATTACGATTCTGCGACCTGAACGTCATCTTCGTCCCGCAGTTCCCCTTCTTCCATACTGTCGTCCTCATATTCCAACATGGAAGCGTCAAACATTTCATTATTGCCCACTGCCTGGGCATCCTGATTCACCCACCCTTGTGCCAACACATCAGTTTTAACCACTACTTTCTGCTCTCTAACGTAACAAGGGGCCGTACCTTGCCCTCTCAGCCTCTCCACCGATGAGGGACGACATATCCTGTATGCCTTGCTTCTGGGGGTTGTGCCGAAACCTTCTTCTGGTTGCACTGCTGAGGCCACTCTAGACCTTCTTGAAGCAGTGATCGTGCCGTTCACCACTGCCGTCCAGCTGACCACACGGGGCCTTGCCTTCTCTTCTCCTCAGTGCTGTGGAGCCACACTGAGCTCTTCCAAGTTTGCCCTGTCACCCAAATGTTCACCCCGCAAGAAAGAAAACAGGCCCAGTGTGCTGGTAACTCCCTATTGACTTGCCTGCCCAGTCCTTGACTCTGTCACCCTGCACCAACTACCCAATCCCTCTCCCTGTCTAGATGGGGATCTGCTGGACACCTGTGGTAAGCCTGGTCACCCCCCATTGCGACCTGCCCTACCATATACCCTCATGGGGGGTCTTCTTTCTCCCCACCCCACTGACAAACGCCGGACCCAGTCATTTTGAACATCCGCAAACTCACATTGTAAACCCTCCTCATGCCCTTCACTCCATGCCAGCATTGCTGCCACTAATGCAGAAGCAGGGACCTTCAAGGTCCCCTGCAGTGCAGTCACTGCCCTCCCCTCCTCCTCTCTGAGTGAGGTCAGGTCTATACCGCGCTCCCCTCCCACAGTGTCACTACCTAGGAAACCCTCCATTATCCAGTGGCCCCTGACACCTGCTTGCCAACCTGTCCAGCCAACCTGTATTGTCTAGCGCTATTGATGACCAGCGCTCTCTTTTCCGCCCCATGTCATTAAAGGCCCTACTCCACTGGGGCCTGATGCCTGTACCTCAAAGCTGTTTTCATCCCCTTCTAAACGCTGCTCTTCCCCCTCATCCGCCACTGAGCATGAGAATGTCTCTGCTTGCCAACTCTCTGCCCCCATTTCATCACTCACCTGGGGCCTTGCATCGCGGCCTCCTCGCCCTGCTTGTATGGTTCCCCCCTGCCCCCTCCCCTTTCTGGCTGACACACACAAATTATGCACACACACATCGTTCTCTGCCCTGCTCCCTTCCTGCATGCAGGAGGCTTGGTCCAGCATTTTAGCCTTCTCACGGTGCTGCAAACTCACAATGCGGGGCCCGTTAAGCCCTGGGGCCCCGCGACAGGGCAACTTTGCTGCTTGTTTCCCCCAGCAAGCCGCTTGGGCTCCGGATACACCCTGCGGCCCACATCGCATCCTCTCGTGGCTGCTCTCCGCACTCGGGAGCGACCCTGCATGCTCACGTTCCTCTCCAGTGTAGTGGGGGCTGGCGTGGTGGAAAACAAGCCAATACCACAGCCGCTACACCCTCAAAAGCTCTACGCACCGGGAGGCCTGCCAGGATTTTCACTCCCGCCACCAGGAGATTCAGGTGACTGGCCTCTTCAAGAACCTTCACTGCCTGGGCTACCTTGTCTGCTGCCGACATGTCACCTAACCAGCTGCACACACATAAGTGAAATTTAAACTAGCACTAACCCCAACAGCACTACTGAATACCACACTAAAGCATACTACAAAAATGCTATTCACCTAGTACCAGCCACCGTGTCACCAAGACAAAATGGTGGCTGAGAACATAAAATGCCCCCCTTATATACCTTGTGATATAAAATAGCCCAGTATAGCCCAGACCGCCAGCAGTCTTTTGGACTGCCCCAATTCCCCAATAATACCGGGGGCAGCTCTCCCTGTGGTTGGCCGCCCCGTAGACCCCCATTATGAACTATGTTTTTCCTCAACCCAGAAAACGTATATCCAACATAAATCCAATGTAATCAGTGGTGCTTTATTTCTTATTCTTCCCCATGCATCCAGCAGTCTTGATAACCTTTGTAGCCATCACGTGTTTTGTCAATATGGTATATCTACCACCAACTGTATCAGGACTACAAATAAACAAAATAAATCATTCATGACTACATGACCTCATTCTTATGTAGTAATCAACCACAACATCTCTGGTGCACAACCTTCTGTGTCCAACAGACTATTTCTTGAGATTGAAATTAAGATTTAAGAACCGTGCAACCACAAACAATACAAGGTATCCAAAGGAAAAAAGTTAAGTAGTGTGTCCTAGAAACCAAAGAAGAAACATCGAGTGAACACTCAAAAGAACACCCGTGTTTAGGAAAACAGTTGTCCAGAATTAAATTGTAAAACGAAAAGAACTGGTGGATATTTAAATCAAGATGGGAAAGGAAAGCCACTGTGAAGCTGTGCGGGGTGACAAAGAGGCAGAACGTCAGTAATATTGGCTCACTATCTCTTTATTCTTCGCAAAGGGGGAATTTGTTCATAAAACTTAAAGCGGTCTTCTTTTTCTCCTAGGTTCTTTGGGGTTTCTTCTTCCTTCGGGTTCCCCAACCATGATTGTCCCTCGGAAAGAAGACAGTAGCTCAGGTAAGTGGTTTGTCCTTTTTTCTATTACTACTTTAAGTGGAAAAGGAGTGGGGAGTTTATCACCGAAACAATTCCTCCACCAGTGATGCAGCGCTTGGAGACGCTATAACTATATGGCCAACATATGCAAGAACTCATCTTCCCAGTGGCAGACTTTCTCGGTGTCTGAACTCTTCCTGCCCAGGATGCCCCTAAAACGTTCACATGCCTGGGAGAGCCTCGGTCCTCTGGGAACGTGGCGTTACAGCTCGTGGTGTTGCTGGCTTCCCACCTCTTCTCTCCTCACCGGGACTGGATCATCTGTCGTGTAGACCACCTTCTCCTGTAGAGGTGAGTCTCCCGACCCGGGCTGCTCGCGGGACGTCCTCTCTTGCCACTTGTTCCTTTTACGGTCCTCTCGTCTCGAGTACTCCTCTCCAGTGGTGGCTGGTGACATTTGAAATTGGTGAGGCGTAAACTTTCTGTGGAGTGCACCGTGGCGAGCGAGCGCAGCGTGCGAGCACGAACATCTTAAGGGTGGTTCGGGGGGGTTCTCCCCCCGAGAAAATTTTGAAAAAAGAGTGGGTAAATGGTGCATTTTCATGCAAATTTGAGAAGCAAGAAGGTTAATAAAGCAATTGTGAAAGTGCAGCTATTACATTAATAAACGGATGTCATATAACAACATGTAGATACTGCCACAAAGTTGGTTTTATAAAAATGGGTCTAATTGGTGAAAATTATAGCACAATTAATCAAATACATTGGCTTGAAGCCATACAATATTCAGTCTGGTCTATGGGGGACAGCATGTAATATTGCAATAATTCAGGGTCTGCCACATTACCTAGGAGCTATACATTTCCAAAGCGGAAAATCATCTGCTTATAAAAATGTTGTGCCAAATACAAAAATGGATGCAAAGTGGTGGCGCATTGGTGCCACAGAAAATGCAGTGCCGGCCTGATACAGTCGGCCTAGTTGCATCTCAAAAGTTGGAAACTTTGTGCCAGTATCTAATGCCCAACATTTTACATGTGCATTAATAACGTGGTTTGCTTCTAATAGTATGATGATACACCAGCATGCCACAGAACAGCCCATGTGACATCACAGACCAAACGTTCACTGATGCTCATTGTGACAGAAGACAGCTCACTGTGCCAATCAGCCACTCAAGCTGCCTGCTTTGCAGTTCGTGATGCAATGACAGGTGCAGGTAACCAAATATACAGGTTCCAGTTTCACACATTATTAGCATTCAGTAACTACACCTACTGCTATGAAGCCAGCACCCACACTGCTCAAATTAGAAAAACAAAGATTGGATTGCCATTGCAGATTCTACAATTGAACATGTGTGGTAACGGCAGCGGCCCTTGCCTCTAGGCCCCAGTGGCCCCCGCAGTTCTGCTCAGGTGCTCGCCAGCAGGTGCCTGCTCCGGTGACCTGGTCTGGAGCTGGGCCAGCACTCCCTCCCAGACTGAGCTTTGTGTAATATTTAACTATCTGCGGAATGCAAGCAATGCGCTCCACGGGGCTGCGCTCTGAGTGGCCAGGGCGCTCGTAAGAAGTTACAGCAATCCGTGGGTACCCTCGCTGAAGTATTAACCCTCACAAAGTGCGTACCATATCCCTCGTCCAAGTAAAGTAACACCGAGCCCTCGGCCTTCTCTCACTCACTACAGACTCCGAGCTCCCTCAGCAACTCTGCCCATTCCAGGGTCACCTCACACCCCAGGCCCCTCTTGCACCAATACTGCCCACTCTCAGTCCACTCAGCAGTATCTCCAGGGCATGCCCAGTCCCGCGGTCTAACAGCCGGCCCGTACCCCGCAGGCACTCGCCCAAGGACCGCTGTCCTCCTGCCCGGGGTTCCTGCTCCCACCTCAGATCCTGTTTCTGGATCCCCATCCCTCAATCTCTTCAAGAGTTCCTACCCACTGCCGGACCCTACCCCGCAGGCGCTTGCCCAAGAACTGCTGCCGCCGTGCTCATGGTTCCTGCAAGTCCTTTCTCCACCGGGCGCCTCTGCCCCATGTGCCACCTTCTCCTGCCACACGGCCCTCTCCTACCCTACAGGGGCTCTTAAGCATGCCGAGGGACTTCTGCAGTCCTGCCCTGTAGTCCTGACTTCCCTCGAGGCTCCTGTAGTCCACGTTTGAGGCCCTAGAACCCTGCACCGCATGCCCTTGCTGGCTGCTCTACCCCCGGGTTGGCAGCCACTGGCCCGTCCCCCCTACATGCCTGCATGCTTTTGGTGTGGGTATCACATGTGTGGAATTTTCTTTCTAGTGTACTGCAAGTTCTCAAAGCTCAGTGGAAACTGGCCCTACGGCAGTTTGGGGGCGCTTTATAAAACTCAATTGATAAAGACTCGCAGAAAGTATAAACCATTCACTCATACTTCCCCCTACCCCTTTACACCTCACCTGAGGCTCAGCTGGTTCTAAATTCTACTTTGGCCTCCTCGGAAGGGAAGGGCGCCTCGATGCAGCAGTACCTCGTCGTCTTTGAGCGCTATGTGGAGTCCTTCCCGTGAGGTGCAGTTCACGCGGTTTCCCTCCGAGAGCTAACCGCAGAATCACGGGCTTCGCTCCTGCTTTGGTGGGAGTGGGTCACTACTGTGGGGATACACCAAAACCCCAAATGGAGTGGTCTCCCCTTGAAGAAATTGCGTTCCACAAATATTCAGACCGGGGGTCCCCGCTGGTGCTCGCCCGGCCGCTGCTGCCAGGTTCAGCCGTTCCCGTCACGTGGTAGCAGTCAACACGAGGTGTGTCTGCCTCGAGGAGGCACACTCGCTCCTGGCTGGCTGGCAAGTACCGCGTGCGTCTCAGCCAATCCAGACGTTGCTCCAGCAATGCCAGGATTGGCTTGAGCAGTGATACTTGCCGCTCATTAGGAGACCGGGGGCTGCGGCATGGAACAACCCTCGCCCTTCTAATGAGCAGCCTAGTGCGCATGTCCGGGTTGGTCGCAAAATTTTTAAGCCCTAAACAGAACATGCGCACTCTTGCTGTGCGCTCCGCCGACCACCTGATACATATTATCGATGCATGTCATCAGACACTTGCACTGAACTCCTGCTGCCCCGCCCCCTTCTGAGCCGACTGCCTCGGGCGGCCTGGGATTACAAATGTGAGTGAGTGACGGCAACGCTTGTTACTTGAGGGCCTCAAATTAATTAGTGGGGCAACGCCCAAGCGCCCTAATGGACGCACCGCCACTGCTCCTCTCTGCTCAGGACGCTGACCCTGCTCCACTTGAAAAGTCCAATATTCAATAAGCCGGCGCTCGGAGAGCCGGCTGTGATTCGTGCTCGTGATGTCAGCACGATCTGGTTCCAGGAAGTCTTTCTCCTTAAGGAAGCCTTCTTCTTCAAGGTTGGAGTTCTCGTTGTAGAAATGCCAGCGCACTTTTTAAAGTACTGGGGACATTTTTGTGTTCACTATGTACAATGGCACTATGACTCCGAGCCACTGAATACTGATGTCACTGATCTAAGCATATTCGCGTATGGTATTTGTGTAAGTTTACGTTTTGGATATTTGTTCACATGTAGGGTTTCTTTGAACTCTTTTAGTGCTATATTGATTTGTATGTAATTTTTTTACAATAAGTGGATTAGGTAGAATATCCCTCGTTTAGCTATTGAACAGGAGGTTTTTTTATTCTTTACAGAAAATCTTGTCTCTTAATGAAACTCTCATATAGTTGTTAGTGCAGTATTATATGGGGCAGAGCTCTGGGGATTTAAAAATCTTTCAAAACTAACCACAGCTGAAAATAGTTTTCTACGTAAAATCACCAACCTTCCACAAAGCACACCGGTACGGCCATTACTCCATGATTTAGGCAGGAAGGCTTTGGTTGACAGTGCCAGATTACGCCCTTTGTTGTATTGGCGGAGAATCTGGACAACACCTGAATTGACACCTTATGTTGAGGGCCTAAAAGATCTAATAAGAGCGGATTGCTATAAGAAAATCAAATGGCTACAGGAAGTTAGATCTATCTTAGTAAGTATAGGCATGGCCGCTTTATGGGAGAATCCTGAAAACACTCCGTTTCCCTCTAAAGCACAGCTGAAGGAAAGATATTGGGGATGGGTGTCTGTTAACATCTTTAGGAATAGTGATCCTTCGACACTAACGGGCCAATTCCTAGATGTAAAACCAGTGCAAAAGCTGGAACCATACTGGGACACCATAACGAAGCCTCACGATAGAAAGCTCTATTTCCAACTTAGAGTGGGCACATTACCCATAAAGTCATTTACTGTGAGATGGGATACAGTGGACGACACCTCCTGCCCTATTTGTCATGTAAACTTGGAGTCTTTGGCCCATTTGTTATTTGTGTGTCCCGCCTATAAAGTTCCGCGGCGTATTTGGTTGGCCCCAATTTGTAGAGCTCTGGGTACCCGAAAACATGAGGTAGCTCTTAGATTAATTCGCACTGAAACATGGCTACCCCTTGCCATATCTTTAGCTAAATTTTTAGGTTGGGCATGGGTCATTAGATCAAAAGCGATTGCTGCATTGTAATGAATGTGTACTACATGCCTAACTTTTTTCTTTTAGTTGCTTAAATGAAACTGAGGTTTGTTTCTCTTTTTATTTTTATTTTAATACTAAAGGTAGTAAGCGTATGGCAAGAGTCGAGTTGTCCATGGAATTTCGTGTCTCAATGTAAAAAGACTCCTTTGTATATATGTATATAACACTGAGAGGAGTTTAAAAATTTCTATTGCTGTTTTTATAATATTTATATGGACTTTTATCTTCATGGGAAGTTTAAAAAAAAAAAGTTTTTAACATTTTGGTCATAAATTTTGTATTGTATTTCAGCTTTTATGACTATTTGTCGAATAAAGCTATTATGACTGACTGGGAAACTCTCATATAGACTTTCAAATACAGATTTTGGAGTGGTAAGATTGGAGACTTTGGGATAAGGGCACAGTGAGAGTTTATCAGGCACATCGTAAGGTAAAAAAATGTTGGTTTTCACTTCAGATATTGCATGTCTGAATACTTGTGGTACCATAGGCACAGGATGTCTGCCTTGGAATAAGCTATTTCTTCCTCTTAGGTAAGACCTATAGATAAAAAATTATTCACGTCTTTGGGTAATATGAATGGTGTGTGGCTTCCCATTCCTATCTTGATGTAAATATTCACCTGGTTTTTCGTTTTACAATCTAATTCTGGACAACTGTTCTCCTAAACACAGTTGTTGTTTGGAGTGATCACTAGATGTTTCTTCTTTGGTTTCTAGGACAAACTACTTAACCTTTTTCCTTTAGATACTTTATCTTGTTTGTGGTTGCACAGTTCTTAACTCGATTTCAATATCAAGATATAGTCTTTTGGACTACGGGATAACACAGAAGTTTGTGCACCAGGGATACGGTGGTTGATTACTACATAAGAATGAGATTATGTAGTCATATATGGTTTATTTTGTTTATTTGTAGCCCTGATGAAGTCGATGGTGGATACACCATATTGGCAAAACACGTGTTGGCTACAAAGGTTATGAAGACTGCTAGATGCGTGAGGAAAATACAAAATAAAGCACCACTGATTACATTGGACAATTGAACTCTGAATAACTCTTAATTCTGGTGCTCAGGGGATCTTACAACTCAGGGGCCGATTCCGATTCGGGTCGGACAGCTCAAAAAGAGCCGTCCGGACGCTTACCTCCCGACCGACCCGTCCCGGGAGCCGGTCAGTCCTGCCGATCAAGTACGATGCGTGCATGTGCTGAAAACTCGACCGACACGAACTCGCCAAATAAATACTCAATTCACCCTACGACCCGGTCCCGTAAACGCAGAATCGACTCGCACGGGGGTTAGGTCAGAGCTGTTTCCGGCCGGACAAGTACGATGCGCACTTCCTATGCGCCGAGCGAGTCGACACGTACGGCACGTCACAGCATCCGGAAAATCTGCATGAAAGGAACGATTCGCGCCACAACACGATCCCCGGACACGAGACGTACAAGCCTGCAACTGGGACGAAACGAACCAACGACCAGTGCAGACGAGACGGTGTCGACATGAATCCCATCGCACAGGCCATACCGATCCTCTACATCCGTGGACTGATCCGGAACAGACGCCAACGACGGAGACGGTAAGAGACACCCCCCCCAAACAAACAGCCGACACGTACCAGTAAACCTGTGATAAACACCCAAGCCCCCCTTGCCCATCACCCCCACCCATAGGGGGCCTCTTGCCTGTCACTACTACCACCCCCACCCATAGGGGGCCCCTTGGCTGGGACTACTCTCACCCCCACCCATAGGGGGCCTCTTGCCTGTCACCACTCACACCCCCACCCATAGGGGGCCTCTTGCCTGTCACCACTTCCACCCCCACCCATAGGGGGCCTCTTGCCTGGGACTACTCACACCCCCACCCATAGGGGGCCTCTTGCCTGTCACCACTCCCACCCCCACCCATAGTGGGCCTCTTGGCTGGGACTACTCACACCCCCACCCATAGGGGGCCTCTTGCCTGTCACCACTCACACCCCCACCCATAAGGGGCCTCTTGCCTGTCACCACTTCCACCCCCACCCATAGGGGCCTCTTGCCTGTCACCACTTCCACCCCCACCCATAGGGGGCCTCTTGCCTGGGACTACTCACACCCCCACCCATAGGGGGCCTCTTGCCTGTCACCACTCCCACCCCCACCCATAGTGGGCCTCTTGGCTGGGACTACTCACACCCCCACCCATAGGGGGCCTCTTGCCTGTCACCACTCACACCCCCACCCATAGGGGGCCTCTTGCCTGTCACCACTTCCACCCCCACCCATAGGGGGCCTCTTGCCTGGGACTACTCACACCCCCACCCATAGGGGGCCTCTTGCCTGTCACCACTCCCACCCCCACCCATAGTGGGCCTCTTGGCTGGGACTACTCACACCCCCACCCATAGGGGGCCTCTTTCCTGTCACCACTCCCACCCCCACCCATAGTGGGCCTCTTGGCTGGGACTACTCACACCCCCACCCATAGGGGGCCTCTTGCCTGTCACCACTTCCACCCCCACCCATAGGGGGCCTCTTGCCTGGGACTACTCACACCCCCACCCATAGGGGGCCTCTTGCCTGTCACCACTCCCACCCCCACCCATAGTGGGCCTCTTGGCTGGGACTACTCACACCCCCACCCATAGGGGGCCTCTTGCCTGTCACCACCACCAATAGTGAACTGTGTGAGTACCACTACCAATGCCCACACCTAGGATGGGTGATGTGTAACACATACCCCATACCCCAACATAAGGACTACAAACCAAAGGTTATCCACAACAACCTCATGACCACAACATGTAGTCTGTGTACAATACCCACCACAGTGAACATGACCATGTACACACAATGTAACTCACAACACGTGTCTGCAATACCATAGTGTGGCTAACACAAGCCAAGCCTCACATGAGCACTGCAGTAATGTCCTCAACACCCATCACTTGAGTGTACAAAAGGTAACTGTGTGGTACTAAACAGCAGCATATGTAGAGCACTGTGCTAATGGGGTCTCAACCCCCATCAGCACAGTGACATGAAGGTGAGTGTGGGGATCACACATGCAGCATATGTAGAGCACTGTGCCAATGGGGTCTCAACCCCCATCAGCACAGTGACATGAAGGTGAGTGTGGGGATCACACATGCAGCATATGTAGAGCACTGTGCCAATGGGGTCTCAACCCCCATCAGCACAGTGACATGAAGGTGAGTGTGGGGATCACACATGCAGCATATGTAGAGCACTGTGCCAATGGGGTCTCAACCCCCATCAGCACAGTGACATGAAGGTGAGTGTGGGGATCACACATGCAGCATATGTAGAGCACTGTGCCAATGGGGTCTCAACCCCCATCAGCACAGTGACATGAAGGTGAGTGTGGGGATCACACATGCAGCATATGTAGAGCACTGTGCCAATGGGGTCTCAACCCCCATCAGCACAGTGACATGAAGGTGAGTGTGGGGATCACACATGCAGCATATGTAGAGCACTGTGCCAATGGGGTCTCAACCCCCATCAGCACAGTGACATGAGGGGACTCCACTCCTGTGGAAGGAAAGCTGTGCCATATGTTGTCCATGCAGGCCACCAGCATGTCAGCAGTATACTTTGTCACACAGCTAACATATACCACACATTGGTGGCCCTGGTAACAGCAGCCTGGGCACGGGAGGGTCCCCTGAGTCAACTGCACAGAGTCAACACACATGTAGATGAAGTAGCACTGAGGACACAGATGAGTCCATCCACATAGATGCATACACTTGCATGTCCATTGGAGATGGCCACACAGTCAGTGAAATGGGCCAATTGAACCATGCTAAGGCCAACAGGTGTGCATGTGTGTAAGACACTGATGAGACATTGCTAACAAAAGATAGATAACACATTTCCAAAGACCATAATCATGACCCCGTCGGATTGCTGCAAAGGATGACATGGATACACACCCCAACAGGACATACCCCCCATGGGCCACATGGTCTCCAGCACAGTGACACTACATTTCCCAGCCATGGAATACACCATCACTGGAGCAAGGGCATGTCAAGTATCAACAACATCATGTACATCTGAAGCAAAACCACTAGTCAACAAAAAGGAGCTTTTATTCAGCCGAGTTATTTGTGAAATGGAAAATCAAGAAGAAAAACATGAAGGCCTATGGCCAGTCCATAAACAGACCCAACAGGGTCAAGTGTCCAAATGCCACATTTGGCATGCCTGCACTGCCAACGGAAGGGGACATACCCCTGGGAGGGGCATACATAGAGGCCAGCCAGGCACCGCAGGTACAGGATCATGGGTCTACAGAAACAGGCAGGGAAGGGCTGGTGGGTGCAGGAGCGGCAGCTGCAGCAGAGGAGTCTGACAGGGTGGGTGCCGGCACGACTGGGGGGCACAAGTCAGGATCAGTGGGTGCCGGCACAACTGGGGGGCACAAGTCAGGAGCAGTGGGTGCTGGCACAACTGGGGGGCACACGTCAGGATCAGTGGGTGCCGGCACAACTGGGGGCACAAGTCAGGAGCAGTGGGTGCCGGCACAACTGCAGTGGGCAGGTCAGAGGGAGTGGACACGGAACCCACTGCAGTGCCCAAGTCAGACCGGGAGGGCAGAGACTCCACTGCAGTGCCCATCCCCAGGGGAGCAGGAAGTGGATCCGGTGATGTGGGCAGGACGGAGGGGGAGGGCACGCCCTCCACAGCAGTGCCACACACAGGCTTAGTGGGGTGTGGGGTGCTGGAAGAGCAAGAGGCAGGTGGGGAAGGCCTGAGCATCTTGGGGATGCGGTAGCGGTAGGTGGGTGCACCTGGGTCAGGGTGTGGTGGTGGGACCTGTGGAGTGGGAGCCTGGGGGATGGTGGGTGGAGACTGTCTGGTGGAGTGTTGGGCCGGTGGTGGGGTCTTGCTCTTCCATGTGCGGGGGGACCTGCGGCGTGGTGTCTCAGCCTGCCTGCGCCTGGGGGAGGGTGTCTGGGGGCGAGGGACACCCCCCTCTGTGTGGCCGGACCCCCTCTTCCCCTTGTGTGCTGGTGTGGATGGATCAGTGGGGAAGAGTCCGAGGTCGACCAGGAAGAGCCTCTTTGCAGCTGGGGATGCAGTTGAGGCAGTGGAAGGGGCCGTGGAAGGGGCTGTGGAGGGTGAGGCATCGGAGGACTGCGGAGTGCCTGTGGATGCATGTGTGTGTGTGTCTGACCCATCCCCGGTGAGTGTATTTTCAGTCCCCTGAGTATGCGTGCGTGCATGTTTAGACTTTGGCTTGGGGGTGTGTGTAGTGCCTGGGTCTGTTGTGTGCAATGATGGTGCAGGTGTCTGTGTGAGTTGGACAGGTAGGGTGCTGGGAGTAGGGGATGGGGCAGGGGCAGGAGGGGGAGGGACTGCTGGAGGAGGGACACTGCTGCCGTCAGTGAGGAGGCCATGCCCTGACTGGTCCTCTGTAGGGCAGACATGGATGATGACATGCCCTCCATGTACGACACCAGCTGGTTCAACAGACCCGTGTGCACATGGAAGACACGCAGCATGGATGACTGCCCCACATGGATCTGCCGCAGCAGGTCGAAAGACTCCTCACTCAGGGCTGCAGGGGTCACAGGGGTAGGGGGTGCGGTGCCTGACTGGAAGGAGACATGCCCATGAACACGGGCGCCTCCACGGACCTTAGATGTGGGAGCCATGGGGAGGGCTGTGATGGTGGGGGCGGGGACAACCTCAACAGGTGTTGGATGGTGGCTGCTGCCACCCGCCTCCACAAGGAAGTCCCCGTCACTGCTGCTGTGGTCCTCAGCTGCGGTGGTGTTTGCCGAGGAGTCCACAGACTCACTCCCCTCGCCCTCCGTGCCACTGGGTCCCTCCG
Source organism: Calotriton arnoldi (assembly GCA_963921515.1). Classification (NCBI taxonomy): domain Eukaryota; kingdom Metazoa; phylum Chordata; class Amphibia; order Caudata; family Salamandridae; genus Calotriton; species Calotriton arnoldi. The sequence goes on from CAWUFW010003720.1 coordinate 26,611, forward strand.
ACTCCTCAAATTCCGACCCAGTCTGGCTCTCTGGCTCCCCCTGGTCCGTGGAGCGGTCTCCCTCTGTGTCCGTGTCTATATCTGCACAGGGAAAATAGAATAAAAACACATTAGTCATCTGCACTGACCACACACACCACAGAAAGTACAGCACATCAGTGGCCAAGTGCGGGCATCAATCAGTTGAACTTTGCTAGGAGTGCTCACACAGATTTGCATAGGCCAATGGTTAGTCTGAGAGTCGAGCATGGCATTCACATCCCTCCTGCCCTTGCACCCATCTGTCTTGCGCATGTAGGATCCCTACACCCCACTGCAGACACATGCACCACCTACCCATCACTTGACAAGACCTGAAAATACGTAGTGGTCTGTCAACATGCACACATCACATCTGCTGACAATGGACCTGTACATTTGCCTGGACGTAGGGATGGCCAGTGTTGCATCTGAGAGGCTGGGGCTGAGTACATGCACCAGACATCCTGATCCCCGCAAGTCCTGCATACCTTGGCACAATGGAGTGCATGTTGCACATGACACACTCCTGCTGGATCACCCCTAGGTAGTGTAGTCCCATGGCTCAGCCATGCCTGTGAGATCATACATCACAGTCTCCAGTCACAGGGGGCAGGGCAGCCCTACAACAACTGTCACCACTGTCACCACTGTGTCACATTCCCAAGACATGGGGCCTGCAAACTCTGTAGCTGACAACTACACATGACCATCCACAGTAACAACAGCGTCTGGATTCTGATGTGCCCACCCCAGATCCATTGGACGCATGAGAGACATGGGACAGGGCACTCTGAAGCTGAGCAACTCGCACTCTGCTGTGAATGACACCCAGCTGCTGGAACTACCCGGTTGCAGACACCATTGTGCACGGTCAAGTCATCACATCCATACATGTCACAGAGGTATTGTCTCACATGGGCACATCTCAGATTGCATGCTGACCCCAAACCCATGTACACACCAGTGGGCCTGACAACGGTGCCACAGCACAATGACACAGGGGCAGACACCTGAGGGAACTGTTCACCTGGCACAAAGTGCCAACCGAGACACAGGAGTGGGAGTACAGACTGTAGCATGCCCTGGACTAGCCATAACTGTCCTGCTCCACGTGGAACAGGTGATAGCCATGGACAGTAGGCAGGTGGCTGTGCATAAGTGACACACTTGAGGTACATGCTCCAGAGGCCCCAACAGTTTACCCAACCAGCAGCATGGGTGTGTGCCGAATGCCCCAGGCACATGTGGTGAGCCCGAGCTGTCAATTGGCCACATGACAGGAGTACATGCAGATAAATACCAGGACCCTGGCATGTACTGTACAATGGTCCCACCCTTGAAGCACAACACTGAGTCCCCTGAAGCAATGCTGGCCCACATCCCATGCACCTTCACATGTAAGGGCACAGTTCCCACGTGACACTATGCCCAGAGAGAAACAGCAACACCTGGCAAACAGATGAGAAGGGGGCAAGTCACCAGAGAGGGACATGGGTCCTGGACTAACTGAACAATGTACTGTTGAGGTGTTACCAGGCCAGAGGGGGCACATAGCATGTCAGACACAGCACACAGTGCAGTCATGTACTCACCCCCTCCTTGCTGCTGTCTGGCCTTCAGCTGCCCATCCAGGTCTGGGAAGACCACCGCCAGGATCCGGAGCATGTGGGGGGTCAGGGTCCGTTGTCCGCCCCTCCTGCGTGGAGGCGACAGCTTCAGCTGGACCCGTGCGATCCTCCGGGTCCAGCCCCGAAGGTCCTGCCACCTCTTCTGGCAGTTGCGGATCCTGCGCCTGTAGACCCCCACGGATCTCACCGCCCGGACGATGCTCCTCCAGATATCATGCTTCTTCTGGGCAGCAACCTGTGAGGATGACAAAGTGCAGAGGACATTACTACACTGGCAACATATTAGTGCAACACACAGGCAGTCACACATGTGGGCATCAGCAAGGCTAATGAGGTACACAGGTGGTGCAACTATGGTTGAGGGACCGGTGTCCAGCACTCACAGCTTTGAGACATGGCCTGGGAAGGGGACCTAGTGACAATACACCTTGCACTGCACTGCAACTGTGCAGTACATGTGGGTGCCCCATTTGTGGCAAGAGCAGTAGTCAGTGGGCAACCAAGCCACTGGTGTACACACTAATGCTGCTGCTGGTCAGACCAGTAGCACAATTAGCAAAGCAGTGGACAGCACACTCACCTGCTCCCCTGGTTTCCCATAGAGCTTGGTGTACTGCGGCAGGAGCCCGTCCAGCAGGGCCTGGTTCTCCTCCTCACTGAAGGCTGGGGCCCTCTCCACAGTACGTGCCATCATTGAAGCCAGAGGAAGCAGAGACAGCAGCAGTGATGATCTTGATGTGCTCCAGTAGCATGTGGTGCAGGCAAGTGGGTTCTCTGGGGGCCAGGCAGCCTTATATCTGTGCTGTGGAGGCATGTCTGCCCTGGGGTACAAAGGGATAGGTCCAAAAAGCTTGCATCCTATGAATTTGGCCAATCCATGGGATAGCACGACTCGTACATGCCTTCAGCATCATTTAAAACATCACCTCCATGACACACTGGCAATTGCAACAATGTTGTACGACTCCAACTGAATTTCCTGCACACGCCTCGTTCAAATTTCAGATTTGCGTCCATCACCATGACAGCTCATGGCCAATGAGGGTGCAGGGCCCGGCAAATGACTGTACTACGCGGATTTTGAATGGCAACACACACCCGTCTCCATCAGATTCAATGGGCAAGACGTGCGTGCGGCTCGGTCATACACGACCGACGCGTCACACGCGTCCGTCGCCATTGTGATGTATGTCCCTGACATGCGCGCGGCTCGGCCATACACGACCGACGCGTCACACGTGTCCGTCGCCATTGTGATGTATGTCCCTGACATGCGCGCGGCTCGGCCATACATGACCGACGCGTCACACGCGTCCGTCGCCATTGTGATGTATGTCCCTGACATGCGCATGGCTCGGTCATACACGACCGACGCGTCACACGCGTCCGTCGCCATTGTGATTTATGTCCCTGACATGCGCACGGCTCGGTCATACACGACCGACGCGTCACACGCGTCCGTCGCCATTGTGATGTATGCCCCTGACATGCGCGCGGCTCGGTCATACACGACCGACGCGTCACACGCGTCCGTCGCCATTGTGATGTATGTCCCTGACATGCGCGCGGCTCGGTCATACACGACCGACGCGTCACACGCGTCCGTCGCCATTGTGATGTATGTCCCTGACATGCGCGCGGCTCGGCCATACACGACCGACGCATCACACGCGTCCATCGCCATTGTGATGTATGTCCCTGACATGCGCACGGCTCGGTCATACCCGACCGACGCGTCACACGCGTCCGTCGCCATTGTGATGTATGTTCCTGACATGCGCACGGCTCGGTCATACACGACCGACGCGTCACACGCGTCCGTCGCCATTGTGATGTATGTCCCTGACATGCGCACGGCTCGGTCCGAACAAGTTATTTGGGTTTTGGGGACATTGAACGTGTCGGTCAGCCTTGCTGTCAATTCCTGACAGATGCCATCCTCTGTCACTAGCTAGGGACTATGGGGCACACCAATGGCACCACTGCCTGTGCCACAGTGTGTCCCCAGTCATGTATGGCTGCCTCTTATGTGTGTGTCTGGGGGCACAGGATGTGTTTGGTCGTGTGCCACTTGTTGACAAGCACTCCCAGGCTGGACCCGGATGTGGGTGGACACATACATGTGTGGTGTGCCCATTGCCACAGGGGGGTGCAGCAATGCAGAACAGGACATTGGCAATGGACACAGTCCCAGCCAGGATGTGCGTGTGTGTCGTGTCACATGTACCCTGTCTCATCAGTGTTAGTAGCTTCAACGCAGGGTGAACCAGTGTCGACATTGTGATGTCCATACACTATCTGTGTGCATGTGGTGTGATCTGTCAGTGATCCAATGTGAGCTGATCCACACATCACATTGGTTTGTACATGCACAGTGTTGTTGTGTGGGGGTGGCACAGACACCTACATATGTCCACTTGTGGCGACAGGGCACATGGACTGTGGCTAACATGCTTGTTGTGTGTAATGTCAACAATACGTCACATCATGCCTGTGTAACTGTCAGTCAGGGAGCTGTGATGTGGAGAAAATATCTGTCCTCACTAGTCACTGTGGGCTTTGTGTGGTAGGTGGCAACAGGGCAGATGTACTGTGCTAGGGCCCATTGCTTTGTCATGGCACAACAGGGGCCCTGTCATGTGCACATCTTGGGCTTCAATGTGCGTTGATGCCATGTATGGGACATTAGTGTCTGTAACCTGTGGCAACCACCTCAGCTCATTGTGTTATGTGTTTGTTTATGATGGGCTGTGTTGGTGTGGCTTTGTGACATTGCTGGAGGGTGTGCCTTCATCCTTTGTTTCTGTCTGTACTGCAGGGCCCCAAATGTACCTAGGCCATTCCCGGACCTGGCAACGATGGTGGAACGTGAGTCCATCAGAAAGTACCGTTTCACCAGGGCAGTGATTGAGGAGTTGGCAGGGCAGTTGGGCCCACACCTGCAACCTGGCCGGCCATACCCGACGGCACTGACCCCCAAGGTGAAGGTGACGGCAGCCCTTCATTTCTTTGCGACGGGTACCTTCCGGTACACTGTGTCTTCTGGTGGAGGGATGTCGCAGACAATGTTCAGTCGGGTGCTTCGGGATGTGTTGGAGGCCATGTTACATTTCCTGGACCTGTACATCTATTTCCCCACACCCCAACGACTTGCAGACATAAAGGGTGACTTCTATGCCCTGGGGAGGATGCCAAATGTCATAGGCTCCATTGACTGGACACATGTGGCTTTGGTGCCACCACAGGCACATGAGCTGCCATACAGGAACCGCAAGCATTTCCACTCCATCAATGCTCTGGTGGTTTGTTTGGCGGACATGACAATCTCCCATGTGTGTGCCCGTTTCCCTGGGTCTGCGCATGATGCCTATGTGATGAGGAGTAGTCGTGTCCCTAGACTGATGTCACGGATGCAGAATCTACGTGCCTGGCTTGTTGGTGTGTACTGACTTTTCCTCATTGTGTGTGCCTGCCAATTGTGTGCTACCTGTTTTTCTCCAACTCCTCTAATGTGCATGTGTCTGTATGTAGGTGACTCTGGATATCCCAACATGCCATGGTTGCTGACACCCCTGAGGAACCCTGTGACACCAGCCGAGATGCGCTACAACCAGGCACATGGTCATACCAGGAGGGTGATAGAGCGGACATTTGGACTCCTGAAGAGCCGCTTCAGGTGTTTAGACAAGACAGGAGGTGCCCTCCCGTATGCCCCTGCTAAGGTGTGCCGGATCATCATCGTAGCATGCATGCTGCACAATCTGGCAGTGCGAAGGAGTTGCCCCTCATCCAGGATGACAATGACCAACACCCACCACCTGTGGAGGATCCTGGCCTGGGCCAGGATGCCAGTAGCGATGATGAGGCTGCGGAGGATGTCCGCACACAGCTCATCAACAACTTCTTCTCCTGAATGTGAGTATACAGTGATGTGTTGTAAATGTGTTGTGTGTGCATGTTTTGTGTGTGTGGTGCACCTTGCGTGAGGCTGTGTGCTACTTGTGTGGATGCCTGCAGTGATGTGTCCATCCAGTTTACCTGTACTCCCCACCAGTTGTGTGATGATTAGTATTTTGGGGTGGTGTAGTCTGTGATTTGTGTTTGCCATGTGTGTTGCAGTTGTATGGCGTCATGCAGTGTTAACAATTGTGTTTCTGTCTGTCCTCCACATGGTACTGTGGCTGTTGTTTGGTGTACAGAGACCCCTGATGCCCATGCTCCACTGCCAGGATGGAGTCGTTAGTGTCCCGACGAGTGATGTGCCAGGCACCCCAGGACTTCCGTAGTTATCCACTTGGTGACCGTGTGCCCACTGTCAGGTGTTGCTAGCTTGCATGTGTGTAATAAGGGACATGTGGCAATTGCCTGACAATAAACTGTGCTGCACCTTCTGATGTGTGTTGCTTGTGCCTACACATCAGACTGACATTGACGTACTGCACTTGTGGGCCTGTCACCACTGACTCAGGTTGGCTGTGTAGTTTGTGCATACCACAGGCTTGCTTGTCAACATTGATGTTGGCAATGAATTGGTTGGACGTGGTGGGCATGTGTAAAGTAGACCTGGTGGTGTGTCTCCCACATATGTGGCACATTGGCCTGACTGACATGACAGTGTACTCATCACAGTACAGGTTTGCATGCACAGTGTTCTTCAGCATATCCAGATCTACATGCCACTGGCAACCTCTCAATCACCACAGAGTCACGTCTTGTGTTTAGGTGAATTTATTAGCACATAAGTGGGGATGGTGCTCAGGATTGGGAGTGTTGTCCGTTGGCTTTAGAATCCAAAGTTCACAGATAACAAGTTAGGAGTGTTGGTAGATGAAATGTCTAGAGTACAGTCCACAGTCGTTAAGCACATTGTTCCAACTCAGACCCTCCATGTCATGTGGGGAGTACGATGTCGTACAACAAGGTGAACGGTTTGCACACAAAGGTCACTGTCCAGAACAGGTGTTGGTTTCCTGGGGGATGTGCATGGGCATCTTCGTCTCACTTGTTCCTCACCGGACGACCCCTCTTCTTCTTCTCAGGGGGAGCCTCACCTGCAGGCTGCTGCCGTGCACGGGGGCTTCCACCAGACCCCCTCACTCCCTGTGGCAGTGGCAGATGTTGTTGCCCGAGATGTAGTCGTCGCACAGGGAGGTGGGCTCAAGTTGGTGCTGATCTGGCGGAGGCAGGTCAACATTTCCCGGTGCACCACTGCTATATCTTCCATGGTATCCCACTTGGACTCCATATTTGACAGGTGTGTTTCAACACGGGACATGTGGGAGTCCAAGCGGGCATGGTGGGCAGCCTGCTGTTCTTTGATGTCCGTGAGGATCCCCACTACCTGGCTGAAACCTCCGGTGCTCTCCTGGTACGCATCCATGATGCGTTCCAGGTGGGTGTCATCCTGCAGACCCGCACCCTCAGTGGAGCCTCTGCTCGGCCTCCCACCCCTCCCACCACCCCTCGCCACACGGCCAGCACCTGTGGTGTTCCGCACAGGTGTCACAGGGGGACCTTGGATGTTGTTGCTGTTGTCAGGTGCCCTGGTGCCCTGTGACTCTGTGCCGTCTGATGGTTCGGTGGGTCTGTCCGTGTTGGCAGGGGTGGCTTGTGGTGTATCAGCAGTTGCAGGGGTGGTTTCAAGGGGGCAGGTGAATGTTGCCGAGGGACTGCATGAGGGCCGAGACCGGAGGGGCCAGCTTGGGTGTCGTCCGACGAGGTGTGAGACTGTGCGCCACCGGAGCCAGGTGGGTCCACCGGAGCCTGGGACTGGGACTCTTCCTCGTCTGTGGTTGAGTCCACATCTGCCCCTGTGTTTGGAAGGAAGACACAATGTTAGTGATGTATTCATGGACATCAATGGTTCATACACATGACATTGGCCACTGTGGTTGGTGTTGCATGCCTGTCCATTGCATCATCCTACTTTGTCACTGCGGGAGATTTCCATTAGTGTGGTGCATTCACCTGACACCCTGAGGCACTTTGGTTGTCAAGTCTAGCTGTCTGCCTGCCTGGCATCTTAATTGCACGCTGGATTGTACTGTGCCATTCCTGCACTGGTGCTGACACATGCCTGACACAGGTGTTTCATCCCTGTCAACATTTGTGCTTTGACGCTGGCATCCTTGCAAAGGCACCTAGTTTGGGATCTCTGTTTGGGGCATGTGTGATGCCAGTTTGTGTCAGTCAATGTGCATCACATTAGTGTGTCTGCACAACCTGGTCACAGTCCAGCATGCCCGGGTTGTCCTGATGTTCTCTTCTGTGTTGTCTGTGTCCCCAGTCCACATCCCATTTCACACAGGTGATGGTGTCACTGTTGCTAATGGAGTTGTGTGTGAGTTTTGTGTTTGCACACATGCTTTGTGATGTCAATGTCCTCCATGGTGGTATGGACTGTTCGCTGCGGCTGTCTTTCTTTACTAGAGTCGTGACCAGAGGTGTGTGTTCGGTTGCTTCAGCTGTGACTTGCATGCCTGCTCCAGTGCAGCCCATGTTAGTCCTTGTGTCCCCAGTGTCCATGTCAGTGAGTGCTGTGTGGTGTGGATGATGCCTACAATACTGGACAATGTCTGCGTTTCATGTGGCTGACAACGGGTGTTTGAGTGTATGTCAGCATGCTACAGTGTGAGGGATGTTGGTAGGTCCATTGTAGTCAGTCAGGTGTCCCCTGTCACTGCTGTGTATGTGAGTTGCTGTGTGTTTGGATCTCTGTGGTGGGTCTGCATTTCTGCACTTGTCAACTACAATCCGCGCCTACCTGTCCAGGCCAGAGGGGTCCCTGGGACACTGCATCCCCGGAAGTTGAGTGCAAAGGTACATTTGCAATAGCTGGCAGTGTGACTGTGATTGGGTTGGTCGATGCATGTGTGTGACTAGCAGCCTACTCATACATTGTATCCATGTGTCAGCCATCTTGCCCTGCTCTTTGGTTTGGCAGTGTGTGTTCCCAGGGCTGCTGTTAGTTTTTGCTGGATAGATGTGATTTGCAGCTGCCTCAATGGTTTTCAGTGTCATTGCAGTACCTCCTCCTCCCCCAGGGGCCAGGCAATTCACACAGAGACATGCTTCAATGTCGGTGAGTGTGGGTTGATGTTGAGGTTGTGAGTCAGTGGTGTAGTGGTGGTTGTACACAAGTGGCAACAGTCCCTGTACGTCACACAGCAGTAGCCAGTATGGTGGGTCTTGGGTGTTGTTTGCATGAAGTGTGGGTAAATGCCTTCTCCCAGGTGAGTTGTGTGGAGTTTGTGTTGAGGGGTGTGTGACAGCACATGGTGGTGGGCATGGTCAGAGCTGGCAGTGCTTCTCCCTCCATGGCCAGATGGGTCAATATTTTGTATGCTTCCCTTGCAGGGAGTGGCAGTTGACTTTCAGGATGTCAGGCATCAGGGTCCTGCATTTGGTATGTGCACATAGCCCATCAGGGCCTTGTGCTCCCCACAGCAGGTCCCAGTGTCAGCCATCTTGAGGGTACATTTCCACTGCCTGTGAGGTGCGCATGGTTAGAAGTGGTGTTGTTGGTCCATTTGTGAGGGGGACTATTGACTGTGACTACAACTCCCATCATGCTTTTGGCTACACTGACTTCCCCAACATCGAGGGGGGGTGGATGGGGGAGTTGTGGTAGTGGTGTTGGGGGGGTGTGGGGGTGGTGGTGGTGGTGGTAGTAGTGGTGAGTAGGGTGGATGGGGGGTTGGGGTACTGGTGTTGGGGGTGGTGGTGGTGGTGGTGGTAGTGGTGAGGGGGGTGGATGGGGGAGTTGTGGTTGTGGTGTTGGGGGGTGGGGGGGTGGGTTGGTGATGGTGAGGGGTGAGTGGATGGGGGGTTTGGGGTAGTGGGGGGTGGTGTTGGTGGTTAGGGTGGGGTGGATGGGGGGGTTTGGGGTGGGGGTGGGGTGGTGGTGGTGGTGATTGGTGTGTGTGTGTGTGAGGGTGCAAGTGAGGTTTGTGGGTGTGTGTGTGTGAATGCTGTTGGTGAGATGGCAATGGTGTGTGTCAGCAGAGTTGTGTGTGTGGAGGTTCTCAGGAAATGGCAATGGCTCATGGGAGTGATTGGTGGCCTTTAAATATGTTGAGTTGTGGGTGTGTCTCTCTTAATTGATTTTTTTTTTTTTTATATATTTTCGTTGTCAGTGCTTGTTTGGTCCTTTTTTTGTGTTTGGTCAGCTGTTGTTTGTGTGTGTGTACGAGATGTTCTTCTGACCGTGCCGGACGCTGCTGGTGAGTCGTACAGGCTTCTCCGAGCCTTTCACGCTGTTGTTATGCTGTGTTGTGTATGTCGTGTGCGACTCGGTCAATGGGCGTTCGAGTCGGTCAATGGGCGTTCGAGTCGGTCGTGGGCGTTCGTTTCGCTCGCGGGAGTTCGAGTCGGTCGCGGGCGGAGTCCGTTGGTTTGAGTGTTTGTATCGTGTGCGTGTCGGTCGTGCGGCTTGTGCTCCATGCGAGTCGTTCTTGTTTCCCGCGTATGGCATCGTACATTGCAACTCGTATGTCACGGGTACGTGTCGCTCGGCTCCGTTCCGGGAACGTGTCGGACGGTACTGCTCGAGGGCTTTTTCCGGCCGGAGGCTATTTTTCCGTACGGCTCCGTCGTCCGATTCATATTCGGGAGAGTCGGTTGGAATTCACAGGCTTTCCATCGTACTGCGCGGGTCGTACGGCGGCGAGACGTGTCGGTCGGTACTTTATCCCGGGACGTGTCGGTCGGTTCACTTTACAAACGGAATCGGAATCGACCCTTTAGTGTTGGATGCACTGACTCCCTCTTGGAGTGTATGGTGGCCACTTCTTCTCCGTTGAGCACCTTAATGAATTCGTTTTTTTCGGGTAAATTGGGTACACACGTTTTTGAGCAACCTTATGAGCTTGCCACCTTTCTATATTACATTGTATATAAGTGGGTCCTACAGCATTTCTTGTCCTTAATAGATCATTTATTCAAAGAATATGAGCTCTATTCAGGAACGAGATAAGATCGCAGCTGATCTTTTCAAGTGCAGGAGTTACTATTGACAAAGCACTTAATCAAGGCAACCCCAAGACAAGAAAGGGACTCAAAATGAAGTTTATTAGGCTTGAGGAACTTAAAATATCAGAGATGTCTAAATGGTGGGACAGTGCCACTCTTAAGCAACATCTTCGATTGAACAGGATCCCAAAGGCTCTCCAATCTCACATCTTCCCATCATACGATGATCTGGATGAGGACTTACTCACCAACAATTCAATAAATGTAATGAATATTTTGATAGAGAATGTCAAGAGCAAAGTCACTAAGGGGGATATTCACAAGAACGTGCGCTAAACATCTCCCAAAAATGTTAACGCAACTTTACACATCGCAGTCAATTGCGGGAAAATAACCCCGTGTTAACGTGGAATTCACAACACGGCGGTACCATGCAATAGTTTGCCGAAAACACGGCCAATGTCCGCGATACAACCACCACGACGGAGATAAAAACACAAACCCCAACACCAAAAAACGTGCGATGAGGAAAGCAGCGATAAGCAGCGCCAGGCCCGCGACACACACACGGCAGGCGGGAATAAGCACAACAAAAGCAGGAAAAAGGAAGACAAACCAAACAGAAAACAACAGCGAAGCACAATGGAGGCAGACGGAGCTAGTACACAACCCCACAAGCCCCATTGGCAACAAAACATTGTACATGGCAGTCCATCGTGGACAAGGTGAATGCAGCCGGAGAGCGGAGGAGGACAATGGAAAAAAACCAGAACAGCTGGAATGATGCGAAACGCACAAACAAGCAGAAACACGCCAACAACCAGAAGGCAGCAATGCACACCGGAGGTGGGAGTCCAGCGCCACACCAGGAGCTGGATGACATGGAGGAAATGGTGTCCACCACATCAGTCTGGAGATGGTGGCAGGAGTCGGGGACCGGAAACTGCTCAAAATCAACAGACACAACAGCAACAGGGAGAGGAACGACCAGGGACTGGGGGGACGGGGGGAGATGGGCACAATGGCACACATGCACAATTAAGCACAGCACAACTGCAGACAAACCATGCCCAAGAGTAACAACACCAACCAAGAGCACAAGTCACACAACTCGGCAATATCACACCACTGAACAAGCACAGAAGTGAAAACCACACTGCCTGAAAGGGAGAAGGGTGAGCCAAATCAGAGCTGAAGGGCCATCTCACACACAATGCAGCACACATACATAGGAAGCAGAGCACCCCAACATCAAACACAATGTGGTACAAACAGCAACATTTGCACAACCGAACACAGGACACAAGTGCACCCGCTTGTGTCCGGTAAATGGCCATACGCATCTAGCAAAGAACGAAACAGGGACATGATAATGCACAAGTACCAACCCACAGCCCTGATGGGGTAGCAATGCATGTATGGCAGGGACCCAGATAGGCCATGACACACACATCTGCATACATATCAACACTCATCACAGTTGGAGACAAGTGAATGTGCGGCAACTTCATCAACAATTGCGTGTCAGTACGGCCAAGAGAAGTGCCACAACATGCAGACCAATGCAGCAGCATGTCTAAATGAGGAACATTGGAAAGCGCCCATGTCCACCCCGGGGGAGTCCATCACCCACACAAGTCAGTGCCAACGCGCGTTGGTTGTCCGCGCATGTATCCGGAGTCCAGGCCAATGCAGCCATGTCCACTGTCGTCTTGGGACATGTGACCACATCCCCAACATGCAACCAGGCGCCGGGACACATGCAATGGGTCACATTCAGTTGTGGCTGCAGGTACGTTGTCACTCATCCATGAACGCGAGTGCAGCAGCGTAGGCCAACATTTCCAACATGACCTCGGTGTCCACTACATCTAAAATGTCGGCGACGTAACCCATCAGCTGTCCCGGACAGATGTGCTGACTCCAACCCCTGGTCCCAATTGGCACTAAAGCCCAACAGGGGAGCGGCTGAATGTGGTCACTACACACGACGACTCTTGCAATCTCCCAGGTCTAGTTGCCAGCATGCATGCCAATGATCCAGGCATGCCATAAACGGGCATCACGGTGACACTCCTGGTCGTGGGCCAACAGGGGGTGCACACACACGTCGAAATCCAGGTCAGCTACCGTTACGTTGGAGAGGCAGACATCCATGGTCCACGCGAATATGCACGAGCGACAATGCAACACAGGCTGAACGCAGGTGACGTTGGCAAGGCGGAAGCTTAGCCGGTAACTGATCCGCAGCACTGCCAATGGCAGTGCCCCCAGTACATGCAGCAGATGTGCACGGTACCGGTCCACGTGACTGGAGTTGTGCATGTGTCTGGGATGGTCTGCCATTGCGTCAGTGGCTCTGCTTGAAGCAGCACTGTGCTGACCCGCGCCAGTCCTGTGGATGAAATGGCACAGCTCGGATCAATGAGCAGTGTCTGTGTGCAACGGGTGCAGGCCTGGGGTGGGTTGGGAGTACGTGTGAAGGCCATTTCACGCACGCTAACTACGACCAAGGACTTCTGTGTGTGGGATGTGTACACGTTGGTCTCACGTCGGGCAGTGCGTAGTGTGGGAGTCGCCAGCAAATGCTATTGTATCTGTCAGGGGGTGCTGGGCACATGCAAGTCCCAGCTCGGAGCTGCAGATGTGCTACCGCCTGATAGTTCAGACATAGGACCTTTCATCCCTACAGTAACTTTACCATCTGCTTGCATACAGGAGATGTACAGAGGCCTGTCGTGGGTGGGGTGGGATGTCTGCGACCCAGGGAATCATGGATGATATGCCGAGCATGTGGCACATGAGCGGACTCACTGTGTGTTATGTTGCCTCACAGCTGCTCCTCCCTCCCTCCCACGAGCCCCCACACTTGTGTGCGCTGCGCGGTTGTATCACGTGCACTCCTACGGCACACCATTGTCATGCCTGTCTGCGCATGTCCAGCGGCATGCCAACAACACCGTGGAGCTGGCCGTTGAGGGTGTGCGGCCACGTGAGTGTAGCCCAATGGTCCGGACAGGGCAGACACAGGTGTACAGTCCATGGCTGGCTGTGATCACGCTGCGATTGAGGCTAGGCATCTGACTCATGCAGCCGCAGGACTGATACACATAACACTTGGCATACATGAGCCAAGACCCCGAGCGGTCTTGCACTCCTACATTTCCCCGTACGTGCGGGCCCGCCCTCCGGGTGCATGCTACATTGCAACATCGACTACTGTGGCCCTGGTGGCGACAACACTCCAACACAGAGACACGCTTACCGCACTTCCTGCTCACGGCCAGACCAGAGCCACGCCCTGATCCCCCTGCCGAATCAGCACACCCCGGTGCTGACCTGACGTACGCCGGACCAGCACACGCCGCTTGTGCATGCAGGGGGGGGTGGGCAAAGCTACATGTCCAAGGTCTTGGCCACTGCTGAGGTGACATGATATCGTCCGCTGAAGACAGCACACTGTGATGTTGCAGGGCTCGGGCACATCATGCTGACATAATGACCACACCGACACACTTGCTTAGATGGTGTGAATGGCTACGGGCACGTGCGCCCGGCCACGTTTATTAGCAGGCTCACATGTCGAGTGACACCTGTGTTGGATGTGTGTGGGGTGTGTGTACACCAGCCGTCATGGAGTGCCTGGTGCAGTCAAAAAATGACAACAGTGCACATCATTAAGGACACAACCATTCAACCATAAAGGCTCCATGACTTGAGCTGCAGAGAGTTAGTGGCCCCGGATGCACAGCGTCCTGCACGGGCCTACCGCCACGGGCTGCTGACTTGCGGTGCACTGGGGCAGGGTCACGAGAGCAGCGCAGGTTCTCGTAGATGACAAAGGGGGTTGTCGCAGAGTGTCTCGGTGGACAGTGGAAGGTGTACCCCCTTGGCATGATGCAGAGGGCAGAACCACGCAGAAACAGTCACCATGGTGGAGATGAATGGAACAGAGTAGACACATGTCGAACACCAAGTCCGTCCTAGCCAGATGATGATGCAGACAACCCCCAGGCCATGGACTCAGACGCCACCAAAGTCCAACCAGAAAGTGCCCATGACTCATTACGCACAGAGTTAGTGGCACCAGGTCAGTTGTTGCTACTGTTCGGTCACCTCTGTGACGAGGATCCGGCTTTCATCTGGACTGAACCGCATCTTCCTCTTACTCCTCTCCGTGCGTTCACTGGTATGGACTCTGCCATTCATGAATCACGACTAAGTTCTGGATGTGGGACCTAATGGACCACAGTGTAGGCCGGGGGCAGCGGTCAGCACGGGCCCACAGACACGTGTCGTGTGCTTGCGATGCAGAGTTTGGGACACTGATCGAAGGGAGTTCAGTGATATATACGCCGCACTCTACATTTGGTCACTGCCATTCTAAACTCAGGACAAAGTTCCACATGTGGGACCTACTGGACCGCAGTGTAGGCCTGAGCCCTCATCCACGTGTTGCCGGCTTGCGTTGAACAGGGTTAGTGGCACCACGTGTTGCCGGCTTGCGTTGAACAGGGTTAGTGGCACCACGTGTCGCCGGCTTGCGATGCAGACTTTGGCTTCACTGATCGGAGGGAGTATAGTGATGTGGACGCTGCCACAGACTTGGGGTCACTGCCATTCAAAACTCACGACTCAGTACAACATGTGCCAACAACTGGGACGAAGAGTACGCCGGTGGAGTATGTCAATGAAAAAGGAGTACTGTGGGCCAGCGTCGTGGAGGCCAGCGATGGTCTGCGGAGGCTGCAAAGGTCGCGGGACTGGGGCTTGGAGCTTGCACCGGCATGTGGTGGGTCCTCCTTGACACACGCTGGTGTCGGCAGGTGAGCGGAGCCTCCTTGGTGCGCTGGGGCAGGTATGACGGGTCTGGGGACCAGCGGCCCGGGGTGCAGCAGGCGCACAGGGACGCAGGCCCCGCCGCGCACGGCGCCGGCCTCGTGGCGGGCTGAGAGGTGCCGCCATGGCAAACACGTTGGCCATTCCGAATGAGAACCACGCCCAGTGCGACGGGCTTTTCATTCACACCCCTACGCAGGCCTGGCATACGCAGGGCCAACCCACTCCGCCCGCGCTTACAGGGGGGGACGTGCACCAGCAGTTAATGTCCACGTGGATATTTCTGTGGTTTGCACACTGAAGTCTGTCCGGCACATCCACGCCAAACCTGGCATTGGGTAGGTTCTCATTCATTAGTCACTTGCCGCTCTCACACATGCCTGCTCCAAGCCTCTCCTCACATTCTGCTATTGTGTGGCTGTGGTGCCATGCCGTGGCTGGGTTGTGTGCATGGCAAGCCCATGTTCCCAATGGAGTCGTGTTGTCGTGTCTGGTCGGTTGGCATGTTGTGTGGCATGTTGCATGTAGTTTTGTTGCATGCCCATTGCCAGTGTCGTGAGTTGCATGACTGTGGAGTGGAGGTGTGTGTTGTGTTCATTTGGTACTTGCCAACGAGCAATGCATTTCCAAAGGTGCCATCCTGGGAGCGCTGGTTGATGATGGACTGTTGGGAGATGTATGAATCATGCACACTGCCTGGGGAGTTGGCCACAACATTGTTGAGGAGTCCCCGGTGGTCCACTGTTGCACATTGATGGAATTTGTGTGCTTTCTGTTGCGGTAGTTGTGTGCAGTGTCGGCAGGGGGCACGAGGGGTACATGTGTGCAGTCGATTGACCCCCAACACGTGAGGGAATCCAGCTATGGCGTAGAAGCCTTGCTTGGTCTCCAGCTGCTCCTGCACAGTGTGGGTGAAGTGGAGGTGCTGGGGTACCAGGCTGATGATGGCATCCAGGACAGGTGTGATGAACTTGGATAGGGCTGGCTGTGAGACTCCTCCGACTCTGGCAGTTGTGGGTTGGAAGGTACCAGAGGCCAACATGTGCAGCACAGCCGGCAGCTTTGTCTGCGGAGGGATGTTGGTTGTCCGCTGTGTTGGTGCCGTCAGCAGGTGGGCGCTGTGGGTCAGGATGCGGGGGATGGTTGTCCTTTTGGGCCTGTAGTGGGCAATGTCCTCCTCTGGCGTTAGGTCTGTGCGGCTGGTGCGTTTACGGTGGGTCCGCTGTCTTTGTGTACGCTGCCTCTGTGGTGGTCCGGGGGGGGCGGGGCGGGTCCTGGGGGTGGTGACGGGCCTGGGGGTGGTGGCGGTGGGTGTTGTGGCCCTCATGGGTCTCCGAGCTGCATGATCATTATCTCCATGGCATCTGTGGGTCTTCAGATGTGGCTCTTGGCTGGGCTCCCTTTCATGCTGCAGGTAGTCGTCCTGCTTAACACCAGCAAAAGGCAGGTGTTAATTCCCTACTGCTACCGCGGCTTATCGCCTGTTTTTGGTTCATATCGCAGATCTGGCAGTTCGTTGTGAATGTGGTGTAGTGGTGTTTTCGTGTGTTTTTGCACGGGAACGCCTACTCTGCATCTCATTAGGGTTAGTTGGTGGTGTCACCCGTGGAGGTAAATTTTGCGGCAGTTATCGCGGGAATACTGGCGATGTCTGCAGTTTGCACCAGCTTGTGAATGGGGTGTTAAATCTATCTCCACTTTTGATGCGTTAAGGTGGCGATAACTCGGCGATAAGTCCTTGTGAATATGCCCCTAAGTTGTTACAGGAGATTTATGAGACTGAGAAGGAAATTTCTAAATTCAATTTACCAGAGGCCAGAAAGAAAAGTTATGAGATAATGGAAGGTATTCTGAATAAATATGAAGAAGAGATCAAACAAAGGAACAAACAGCAGCAGTGGGTCAAAGTGGTGAACCTTTATAGTAAGAATTTGACTAATGATATAGTGTCTTTGCTTAAAAAAAGAATTTGTTTTGACCTTACTGCAAAATTTGATATCACTGATATCAAGATACATATCTACAGATTTGTGGGACAGTTGAAATTAAAAACGTTTTTTGCTCTGAATGCTATGAAAAATAAACCTACTACACAGGATGCTATCTTCAAAGATTTATCTATGCAAGATGTACATGACATGACAACGCTTTTATCTAGCACAGAATGTGAATAAGACCCAGTATCTATTCATAGGGTATTGAACGACCTTGAGTTGTCACTAACCTGAGTCAAGATAGAGGTCTCAAATAGAAATCTAAATGGATGCCCCAGCTCTCCAGTGGTAATAATGTGGACCTCTTCTACAAAGCTGTAGTGAAGGATATAGAGGGGAAATGAGTTCACATTATAAGTATATGGGTCACCACATGAACAATTTAACACATGGGGAATGTGAGGCTATGAAACATTGACTTTGAGATCAAGATTTGATCATTAGAGAGGCGGACAAGGGTGGGAACAAGGTTTTAAAGGACAGAGTAGACTATGACAACGAGATCTACAATCAACTGAGCAAACCTTCCTGTTAACTTTAACTAAGTTATGACCCGGTTCTTGAGATCTCCAAACGCAATAACACCAGTCTGAAACATTGGCATGGACTGGGGTTAATTAATGATGATGAATACTACTACCTTTTGATAGATCGCCCAAGCTATCCATGTATGTACACATTACCAAAAATACAAAACAATTGCCCTTTTCCACCATGCAGGACAATAATAGCAGGTACTGAGGGCCCTACGGAGAGGCTTTCAGAATTTTTTGATATTTTCTTACGTCCTTTTGTGTCAAATCTCCCGTCGTACATGTGGGATACTAAACATATTTTGAATTTATTGAATGATGTGACTGGGAACCAGGGATGTTACTTGGGAATATGAATGTTGTATCTCTGTATACTAATATTATGCATGTACATGGGATCAATGCACTTCAACATTTTCTTAACAGGAGACCAATTAAATTTTGGGAGCATTTAGAGATGCTTATTGTAATGTCAGAACTGATACTGGAAAACAACGCATTTTTGTTTAATGGAGAATGGAACAAGCAGCTCTACAGCAAAGCAATGGGCTCCAGATTTGCACTATCCTTTGCAAACCATGTTTATGGGCTGGTTTGAATAGGTGCATATATGGGGCCCAAGTGGTTGGAAATAGAATAACAATATCCGATACTGGGGGCAGTAAATTGATGACTGCCTGATGATCTGGATGGATGATCGGTTGGAACTGGAGCAGTTCTTTGAATTTTTGAATTCAAACAAGTATAATATATCATTTACCTTTGAATCCAGTGCAGATTGTATAGTCTTTTTGGATAGAGAATTGTATGTATGTGGTGATAAAATATGTAGCACGATGTTTAGAAAAAAGATATCTTGTAATTCCCTACTTCATGCTTCTAGCTTGCACCCAAAATGTCAGATCACCTCTATCCCTTTGGCGAGATGATAAGGGCAAGAAGAAATTGTAGTGATGCAAACACAAGGAGATGATGGATGGAGTTGTGAAACTTTTCAGACACTCACCCCCAGTCACAGATCTGGGCTGAATCCATCATCGTTCTTTAGCTCACTTTGCCACCCCAGTTCAGACCCAACCATATGCAAATCAGTCTTGACCCTGTTCCTTAAGGGAACAGTCCAGTCCGAACTGCCAAGCCAGGTCTTCCCTGGACCGGAAACAAGCATCATGGAACCGGTTTCGGGGTAACCCCCCTCATCAGCCACTCCAGCTTGAATCCAGTGGCAAAGTGAGCAAGGGATCCATATCTGGGCATACCCTGCCAACTTAGGGCGAACAAAGGAAACACAAGGAGATAATGGATGGAGTGGTGAAACTTTTCAAACACTCACCCCCAGTCACAGATCTGGGTTAAATGAAATCCATCATCGTTCTTTAGCTCACTTTGCCACTCCAGTTCAGACCCAGCCATATGCAAATCTGTCTTGACCCTGTTCCTTATGGGAACAGTCCAGCCCGAACTGCCAAGCCAGGTCTTTCCTGGACCGGAAACAAGCATCCTGGGACCAGTTTTGGAGGAACACCCCTCATCAGTCAGGCTAGCTTGAATCCAGTGGCAAAGTGAGCAAGGGACCCACGTTTGGGCATACCATGCAACTTAGGTCGAGCAAAGCAACACAAGGAGATGATGGACGGAGTGCTGAAACTTTTCAGACACTCACCCCCAGTCACAGAACCGGGTTATATCCATAATTTTTCTTTAGCTCACTTGCCACCCAATTCATACCCAGCCATATGCAAATCAGTCTTGACCCTGTTCCTTATGGGAACAGTCCAGCCTGAACTGCCAAGCCAGGTCTTCTTTGGACCAGAAACAAGCATCCTGGGACTGGTTTCGGGGTAACACACCTAATCAGCCAGGCTAGCTTGAATCCAGTGGCAAAGTGAGCAAGGGACCCACGTCTGGGCATACCCTGCCAACTTAGGGCGAACAAAGCAAACAAAAGGAGATGATGGACGGAGTGCTGACACTTTTCAGATACTCACCCCCAGTCACAGATCTGGGTTGAATCCATCATCGTTCTTTAGCTCACTTTGCCACCCCAGTTCAGACCCAGCCATATACAAATCAGTCTTGACCCTGTTCCTTATGGGAACAGTCCAGCCCAAACTGCCAAACCAGGTCTTCAATGGACCGGAAAAAAGCATCCTGGGACCGGTTTCGAGGTAACACCCCTTATCACCCAGACTAGCTTGAATCCAGGGGCAAAGTGAGCAAGGGACCCACGTCTGGGCATACCCTGCCAACTTAGGGCGAACAAAGCAAACACAAGGAGATGATGGATGGAGTGCTGAAACTTTTCAGACACTCACCCCTAGTCACAGATCTGGTTTGAATCCATCATCGTTCTTTAGCTCACTTTGCCACCCCAGTTCAGACCCAGCCATATGCAAATCAGACTTGACCCTATTCCTTATGGGAACAGTCCAGCCTGAACTGCCAAGCCAGGTCTTACCTGGACCGGAAACAAGCATCCTGGGGTCGGTTCGGGGTAACACCCTTCATCAGCCAGACTAGCTTGAATCCAGTGGCAAAGTGAGCAGGGCACCCAAGTCTGGGCATACCCTGCCTACTTAGGCGCACAAAGTAAACAGAAGGAGATGATGGACGGGTTGCTGAAACTTTTCAGACACTCACCCCCAGTCACAGATCTAGGTTGAATCCATCATCGTTCTTTAGCTCACTTTGCCAGCTCAGTTCAGAACCAGCCATATGCAAATCAGTCTTGACCCTGTTCCTTATGGGAACAGTCCAACCCGAACTGCCAAGCCAGGTCTTCCCCGGACCGGAAACAAGCATTCTGAAACTGGTTTTGGGGTAACACCCCTCATCAGCAAGGCTATCTTGAAACCAGTGGCAAAGTGAGCAAGGGAACCACGTCTGGGCATACTCTGCCAACTTAGGGCGAACAAAGCAAACACAGGGAGATGATGGACGGAGTGCTGAAACTTTTCAGACACTCACCCCCAGTCACAAATCTGGGTTGAATCCATCATCGCTCTTTAGCTCACTTCGCCACCCCAGTTCAGACGCAGCCATATGCAAATCAGTCTAGACCCTGTTCCTTATGGGAACAGTCTAGCACGAACTGCCAAGCCAGGTCTTCCCTGGACCGGAAACAAGCATCCTGGAACAGGTTTCGGAGTAACACCCGTCATCAGCCAGGCTAGCTTGAATCCAGTGGCAAAGTGAGCAAGTGACCCACGCCTGGGCATACCCTGCCAACTTAGGGCAAACAAAGCAAACACAAGGAGACTATGGACGGAGTACTGAAACTTTTCGGACACTCACCCCCAGTCACAGATCTGGGTTGAATCCATAATCATTCTTTAGCACACTTTGCAACCCCAGTTCAGACCCAGCATATGGAAATCAGTCTTGACCCTGTTTCTTATTCGAACAGTCCAGCGCGAACTGCCAAGCCAGGTCTTTCATGGACCAGAAACAAGCACCCTGGAACCAGTATCGGTGTAACACCCCTCATCAGCCAGGCTAGCTTGAATCCAGTGGCAAAGTGAGCAAGGGACCCATGTCTGGGCATACCCTGCAACTTGAGCCGAGCAAAGCAATCACAAAGAGATGATGGACGGATTTCTGAAACTTTTCAGACACTCACCCCCAGTCACAGAACTGGGTTGAATCCATCATCGTTCTTTAGATCACTTTGCCACCCCAATTGAGGCCCAGCCATATGAAAATAAGTCTTGACCCTGTTCATTATGGGAACAGTCCAGCCTGAACTGCCAAGCCAGGTCTATCCTGGACCGGAAACAAGCACCCTGGAACCAGTTTCGGGGTAACACCCCTCATCAGCCAGGCTAGCTTGAATCCAGTGGCAAAGTGAGCAAGGGACCCACGTCTGCGCATACCCTGCCAACTTAGGGCGAACAAAGCAAACACAAGGAGATGATGGATGGAGTGCTGACACTTCTCAGACACACACCCCCAGTCACAAATCTGGGTTGAATCCATCATCGTTCTTTAGCTCACTTTGCTACCCCAGTTCAGACCCAGCCATATGCACATCTCTAATTACCCTGTTCCTTATGGGAACAGTCCAGCCTGAACTGTCAATCCAGGTCTTCCCTGGACCGGAAACAAGCATCACTTTGCTACTGGATTCAAGCTAGCCTCTGCAAGAGAGGATTACTGAACATTTTAGAGAACTTAAGCAACAAGATGTTAGATATTCTATAGCATTGCACGGATAAGATTATAAGGCTCAGAACACACATCTGAGCTTCAAGATTCATGGCATTGCCGTTGTGCAAAGCGATGCTAGAGGAGACAACAGAGAACTGACATTACGACAATGTGAAGCCAGGTGGACAACGCATTTATATACTGTGGATAAAGACTTAAACATTGACAGAGATGGAATAGTTTCTTGGTACATAGATTCCTCCAAGTGGGCTGTTTCTCTTTCCACTATGGTCACAATGATGGTGTTTTATTTTCTTGACCTTTGCCTACCCTCTTATCTTCTTGTAGGTTACTGCAATTCTAACTATTTGGGTTATACTATAGGTTACTTACCTTATTTTTATAACTAAATACAAGTTCCAGAAATATTAGATAGTGTGTATTGATTTGACTTCTTGTGTGATATGATTGACGTGTTGGTTACCATCACGAATAGACGAACGTTGCTGTCAAATGTTGACGACATGAAATGTTGCCAACAGGATTACATTAGCCGTTATATGTCTGTTTAAGATGCGATTACTTCCTGGTATGTTTGTAGTCTGTGCTTTAAGGAACATTGCAATGATGAGGCATTAAATGGATATTTATAGATGGCTATATTTCTCTTGTTGACCTTAGTCTCTATATATATTAATATGAATACAAATGAAACTTCGGTACTAGTAGGCACATGTTTACGGGTTTTGATGTGATGAGTTTTTTTTATCTTTACGAGCCAACTATGTCAGGCAATCCACATCGTTCTGATTTCTAATGTGGAATAATCGACTTGTTGGACACTATGGGCAAAATTATGATGCAGTCAGAAAAGCCTCCGACCATGGGTCGGAGCCGTTCCGACAGCATCGTAATATGCAGATCAGATTCCTTTCCGTACGCCCCATTACGATGGAGTTGGTCGGAATGGAATGCGAACGATCATTCTGACTGGCTTCCAACAGGCTTGGAGAGCCCTTCTGCCAGTCTGAATGCAGCCAGTAATCCCAAGGACTGCTCTTTCCGCCCTTGGGATTACGATGTTGGGTTTACACAGCCTTTCTGTGTAGGCCTTTCTGACACAGAAATGCTGTCGGAACACAACTTTGGGGGTCCCCAGCAGGGCCCCCTATGGTGCACAGCCTTCGATTACAGGCCGAGGAGGCACCTATGGTGCCCCCCTGTTGATCCCTGCACCTAGTGGCAGGCAAATTGAGGTGCCTGCCACAGGGTGCTTGGATGAACTGTACCTCGAATTTTACAATGGGAGCATGCATTCTGGCCGGAATGCATTCTCCCATTGTAAAGTATATGAGTGTTCGGTAGCATCCTAATTAGTCGGTCGGGACCGCCGACCGGGTGTCGGTCGGTCTCTTGACCAAGACGATGTCGGGCAGAGGAAACTCCGCCCGACATCATAATGAGGCCCTATGTTGTTTGGCCTAACAATGCTGTAAAATGCTGATGATATTAAACAGTGTCAGCATCTCTAATATGGCTGTTACTTTTACGCTTTAGATGTGTCGACTTTTCCATCCAGACGAGCCCAGAAGGGCGTAGTCTGTGACATAATGTTTACTTTGACGAGAAGGTATCAAATATTTTGAATGTTAATGTAATATATGCAATAATATATATATGTTCACGTTTTGTCAAAATGATTTTACAACTTGACGAGCTAAGTTGGACGTAGTCCCTTGTTTATTGATGGTTATGGCGTTATATAGTTTGTGGACTCTGGCTTATAGTAAATAATGTGGATACAATTATTTTCACATATGTATAGGGATATTCATGATGTGATATATGATTTACGTTATTTGATAATGGTACAAATAACAAAGTAATGCTTTCAGTGCTTGCGTCATCTTTGCTGGCAGCAGCTTCAAATTGGCCATCACGATAACATGTGGCATTTAAATTTTGACGCGCCATGTCGGGTGCATCTGTCGTCTTTTCTACTACCAAGTCGAGAGTATAAATAGCCTTTTAAAAATGCATCTGTTATACCCGCTGATGATACATATGGATGTCAGAGTACTCTCCGTTGCAACATAACGCTCATTTATGCAGTAAGAAACTTGATATGGTGTATAGAATTGATTAGCTGACCGCTGAGTATACTGGAAGCAATTTGTGTTTAGTATATTTTATAATTGCACTGTTGTTATGTGGATGTCAGGGGACTCTCTGTTGTACACAGCGTTATTTTGTGATATGGAACCCTGCATGGTATATCAATCGGCTATGCATTTTCTATATTTTAAAAATGTACTGCTGTTACGTGGATGTCCAGTGCGATATATCAATCTGTAATGCCAGTGCAGTTTTGAGATACATTAGAGGACCGCTAAGTATAATGGGGGCAATTTGTGTGCAGTATATGTTATAATTGCACTGTTGTTACATGGATGTCGGAGTACTCTCCGTTTCCACACAGCGTCTTTTTGTGATATGGAATCCAGTACGGTATATCGGTCAGTTATGCAGCTCACCTTTGAGAGTACTGGGGAATTTTTTTTTTTTTTAAAACATATTTTATGGGGGGCGTGGCCAAGATGGCGGAGTGAGCGGACGTGTCCTGATCGAGCTCTGCTCCCGCCGGGCCTTTAGCACTTCTTAGAGCACCCACGGTGCCCGGATCCCCTACCTGGAGGCGAGGGCCTTTGCAGCGCTTCAGGCCAGAAAAGTGCTTGTGTACCTGCCGGTGAGAGCGGGGCGACCTCTGGCATTCCTGTGGCCCCGCGCCACACGACGTTGAGAAGCTGGGACGGTGACTGGGGCCGGTCGAGCGCTCACAGAGGCCGTGGTGGCAAGCGGACCTCATCGCCGGGCTCTGACGGGCCCCGACGGAGATACATGATGACTGGTCCGGTAGCGGGACGGCGGCTGCACCGGGATCGGACCCTGGGCCTATGATGTGGCCTGTGGTGTGACGCAGGGCCGCAGTGACAGATCCGCCTGGCTCCCAGTGGTCTGGGGGGCTGGGTCTCTTACGGCACCTAGGCCGCGGCGGAGCTCTGCCGTCGGGCGGGCGTTCATCGACTTGGCTGGCGTGGACCCGCCCGCCCAGTGGCACGCTCGGTCGGGGTGCAGCCTCCCTGCCCTGAGGAGAGTGCAAGAGGTCCTATGCGTGGGAGGAAACGGACGACCACGGAACTGAGACTCACACCACTCTACCGGTGAGCCACGCTGGGAGGTTCTGGCCCGGGGGATGTGGGACTTGCGGTGGTGTGCTTGCGGCCTCCTGCTGTGCCCCTGTCCTTGCAAAGGAGGTGTGCAGGGCCCCCTGAAGCCCTGGGGGCCCTGGTGAAGGACCTGGGCTGGGCAGCTGTGCGGCCTATAGTGCAGTGAAGGCACGGAGATCGCTCTCCCCTGGTCGGGCCTTTTGGAGGGGTGCTTGCGCGCGAGAGGCCTGCAGCTCTCAGCAGTACCTGGAGTCACCTACACTTTGTACCGCTATTGGGTGTGAGCAGATGAGCGGATCCACCGGGTGTAGGGTCGCCCCGCAGAGTTCGGACCTCAGACACACCGGAACATGGGCAGACCCCGGGGGCGACACATCAGCCATGGACTGCATCTGACGTGTGGCGCCACCGGAGCTCGGCCCTGCAGTAGAACACCGACGGTGCCGCCTGCGGACAGCCTGCCTTCTTTGGAGAGCGCCTGAGGGTGCGGGAGTGCTTGCGAGTTTGGGGGCCTTCTGGAGACCGCACATTCCTTTCCCCTGGTGTGTCCTCTCTCCGCAGACGAGACAGCTGTAGAGCCCTACAATGTCGACGGCTAAAGGTAACAGGCATTTGAAATGCAATAGGTCTCGCATTTGCGAGACTTTGAGCTACTGGCATTGTAAATGACAAACCTTTTATCTATGTGTTGGTTTTGAAAACAGATAAATAAAAGGCATTGTCAGTTATAATGCCAATAGCTTAAAATTTCGCAAATGCGAGACCTATTGCATTGCACGTTTGTATCCGTTGCCCCCACAGACGTATCTACACACAATCGTCCACACTCTGGGTCCGGTCTATAGACAGCCATCTCCGAAAGATCCCTCGGTGTATGCAGACACAATACCCCTAAATAGCAGCCATCAAGAACTGCCTTACAGGTGAAACAGCCCCAGCCGCAGTCCCTTTCAGACCAGACCCCTCCCGCCCCCTTTTGGAAAGTTTCCACAGACACGGATCCCCTGTAGATTAGTTTACTGACAGCCTCCACCGCCATATGACTCTTTTTACACACAAACAAGATTGCCCTCCCCTACAGGTATGCTGACACGCGATTTTCTGTATAGACCACCCTCGCCTAAAGGTTAGTTTAGAATGCCCGCCTTAAGATGAGATTGCAGGACGTGCTCCACCAAACACTGATTCATACAGCAACATCCGCTTTAAACCAGTGAAAAGACCACTGTTCTGTTTTACAGACCCGCCTGCCTACAGCCCTCTCCTATAGACCAAGTTACAAACAGTCCTTCCGTAAAGAACAACACACAGAAACCCCACCTCTCCTTTTTAGGTCCGTCTATAGATAGTCCTGCCTTACAGATTTGTCCACGGGTCACCTATCCTCACAGATCTGTTTACTGACGGCCCTCCGCCGCAGACCAGTCTACAATTTATTTATGCGTTTTTATATAGCGCGGACTTTACCCGAGGGTGTCAGAGCGCTTCACAATAGGAACAGTAACATTACATGAGGAGAAGGATACCAGTGAGCATAATACAAAAGCAAGCGTTACATTGCATGAGGAAAAGTGACAATTGTGCAGATAACAAACAAACCAGATACAAAAAGAGGTATACGTTCCAAGAGGAAAAAGTGACAGGTGTGCATGATACATGGGGTACAAAATGCAAATAGAGGTATAATACTGCAGAAGTGGCAGTCATTTATAACACACTGGAAGGCAGTTCTATAGGCTTGGAGTACAGAATTTCCTATAGTGGAAGAACTTCCTTGAGGTAGTAGAGAGGGCGTGAATTCAACAGGGGGTACATGGGGTACAAAATACATGATACATGGGGTACAAAATACAAATAGAGGTATAATACTGCAGAAAGTGGCAGTCACTCATAACACACTGGGAAGGCACTTCTATAGGCTTGGAGTACAGAATTTCCTATAGTGGAAGAACTTCCTTGAGGTAGTAGAGAGGGCGTGAATTCAACAGGGGACTTGAGATGAAGGGAACACGCACATAAAATCCAACACAACACGCAAAGGTGAGGAATGAACAGGAAAAAGTACAAATTTACACTGACGAGCGAACTTCCTAGAGGGGCCTGAGAACGAAAGTATTAGTTCTGAAAGTGTCTTTGTAAGAGAAGAGACTTGAGGTCAGCTTTGAAGATCCGGGTAGAGGAGGTGGCACGGAGCAGTGGGGGAAGCGAGTTCCAGATTCTCACCGCATTGCCCGAGAAGGATTGAGCCATCGATCTTTCCCTTTTGAAGACGGGGGGCTCAAGCAGAAGCTTTTCCGCATTGCGAGAAGGGCGAGAGCCACCAGACAATTTCAATTTATTCGCCAGGTAACGAGGGGAGGACGTGTGTAAGGCTTTGTGTGTGATGCAGGCAGTTTTGTAAATAGATCTTGCCTTGATCGGAAGCCATCGAAGAGAGGACAGAATAGGAGTGACGTGGTCGCTTCGTTTAGACCCTGAAATGAAGCGAGCTGCTGAATGGAGGATGGATTTGAGAGGGGAGAGGTGGGATTTGGGTAGGCCCGTCAGAAGAGAATTGCAATAATCCAGTCTTGAGAGAACCAGAGATTGTACCAAGGTTTTTAAGTCTTTCTCCGGGAAGAACCGACGGATCCCCCAAAGAAGGCGCAGCTGGTACTGTGCGTTCTTAGCAATAGAGTTGATGTGGGAGATTAGGTTGAGTCTTTTGTCAAGAATGACACCTAGGGATTTAGCGCTGTCGACAATGATGGGTTTGTTGTTGAGTAGGTTCAGCTGATCCATCCAAGATTGAACAGGAGGAGGTGAGAGAGAGGTAGAGAGGAGGAGGAATTCAGTTTTGGCGGGATTCAGAATGAGTTGGTGAGCTGACATCCAGTTGTGAATAGAGTTGAGAGTAGAATTGAGTAGGGAGAGATCGTGTGCGGAAGACACCTTAAGGTAGATTTGTGTGTCGTCCGCATACAGATGGTAAAGGATCCCAGAGTTGCTTAGGAGGTTCCCTAAAGGTTCCAGGTAGAGATTAAACAAGGTGGGTGCCAGGATAGAACCTTGAGGGACGCCTTGACCTACGGCCACAGGAGATGAAAGACTGTTCCCTATCTTGATCATTTGGGATCTGTCCGAGAGGAAAGAGGCAAACCATTTGAGCACTGTGCCGTCCAGTCCCATTCTCTGTTGAAGAGTGTTGAGGAGGGTGCTATGATTAACCGTGTCAAAGGCTGCAGAGAGGTCTAGAAGAATCAGAAGACATGATTCCCCAGAGTCGAGTATATGCAGCGCATCGTCAATCACTTGCAGCAGGGCTGTTTCAGTGCTGCAATTTTGGATGAAGCCCGACTGGAAGACGTCGAGGAGGTTATTGTCCATAATATGTGAGGAAAGTTGTTTCGCAACACATTTTTCGGTGATTTTCGAAAGAAAAGGGAGGTTGGTGATAGGGCGGAAGTTGTTGAGGTCGTTCGCATCGGCGGAGGTTTTTTTTAGAAGAGGGGTGACCTGACCTGATTTGAGGGCAACCGGGAGGGAGCCATGACTGAGGAAGAGATTGACTAGCCTGGTCCAGTAAGAGAGAGTATAGGTGTAGAAACCGATGGCGATGTCGCTAGGGATGGGGTCAGAAGAATGGTTGGAGGGTTTAGTTTTGAGGATGCATTTGAGGAGGTCATCTTCCGAGATGACGTCAAAGTTCTGCCAGGTAACTAAGGATTTCCGCTCCTCAATGGGGGGGGGGGGTGGACGACCTGATCCACCAGTGCTTTGACCTTTTCATCGAAGAATATAGCGAAATCTGCTGCTTTCTTTGAGGAATCCTCAGGCTTAATGGTTAGGGGAGAACAGTTTGGGTTTTTGATGAGATCGAAAAGTTTTTGGGTCTGTTTTTGGCTGAGTCAAGGAGGGATCTGAAATGTGATGCTTTTTCAAGGAAGATGTGGTTGTGATATTTGGATCTTGCTGAGCGTAAAGAGAGAGATTGGAGGTGGAAGGAGATTTTCTCCAATGTTTCTCCAGGAATCTAAGGTTTTTCCTTTCATCGTAGAGCGCTTTATTGAACCAAGGTGCTGAGGGGTGGGTCTTTTCCTTTTGCTTTGGAGAGGAGCGACAATGTCGATTTCGACTGCTAGTACTGAGAGGCACTGAGAAGTGAGAATGTTGACATCCACGCTAGGGTCTAGTCTAGGAAGTGCCCGCATAGCGGAATCACAAAAAGTGTCAAGATCAATGTTCTTAGTGTTGCGGAACCAGGTAGTAGCTCTTTTAGGTTGGCCGAGAGTTATAACGTGCGATAGGTGAAAACGGAAGGGAATGAGGAGGTGGTCAGACCAGTCTACATGGATGGGAGGAGCAGTAGTCAGCAGGTCTGCTTTGGATATGACAAGGTCCAGAATTGAGCCCTTGGAATGTGTGGTTTCCGAGCAATGTTGGAGGAGATCATTGGCTGAGAGAAAGGAGGCAAGCTTGTTGGCAGCCGAGTCTTCCAAAGAGCCCCAGTGGAGATTAAAGTCACCCAGGAAGATCTGTCTGTCACTTTGAGAGAATTGGTCACTGATGAAGTCAGTCAGTTCCTCCACAAAGGAAGAGCAGTAACCAGGCGGGTGGTAGATGGCATGGAATCTAAAGGGTGAGCCGTGATGTATTTGAAGTTCTAGGGAAAGGCATTCGAATGTACGGAAGACGGTGGTAGGGAACGCTTTAATTTGAAGGGAGTTTCTGAAGATGATAGCGACACCTCCCCCAATTTTGTCAGCCCTGTCATTTCTGAGGATAGAGTAGTCAGTGGGTACCAGAAGATCAAACAAAGTATGAGAGGCGTCATTAAACCAGGTCTCAGTGAGGAAGAACATGTCAAGATTTTGGTGTAAGATAGTATCAGAGATTTCCACTTTGTGTTTGATTGCAGATCTGCAGTTGTGGAGCAAACAGTGCAGCTCTGACGCAGATGTTTTGGTGATGGGGGTGTTAGGGTTGTTCAGGGAGATAGGAATAAGATTCTTGAATGAGGGAGCCCGGTAAGAGGGAGGTTGGTGAGGTCTGACAGAGGAGATGATCTGAATAGGAAACTGCGTAGAATTATTAGGAGAGGAAGGCGGAGGGGGAGTGACGTTGGTGGTCTTGAAGCTGGCCAGTAAGTTGGTGATGTCTGCAGAGGTCAGACTGTGGTTGGTTTTATTGGGGCGCGGGAGCAAGGAACTCCTCGGGAGGTTGTTAGGGACAGGGGACAACTTGGCGCTTAAACGTGAGATGGACGCTGCAAGCTGGGAAATGGAATAGATGAGAGAATCAAGTTTATTTTCCAGAGAGAGGAGAGCTGAGCACGGAGTGTTTGGTGGCTCGATGGATAAGGGAGGGAGTGCAGAGAGTGAGGGAGGACAGGGAGGGGTGGGGGAACGAGTTGAGGGCGGTGGTGCAGAAGGTAAGGGAGGACAGGGGCGGGCTGGAGGAGCAGGATACGGGAGGGAGTGCAGAGAGTGAGGGAGGACGGGGCGGGGTGGTGGAACGGGATAAGGGAGGGAGTGCAGAGGGTGAGGGAGGGAGGGGAGGGGTGGGGGAATGGGTGGGGAGTTGGGGAGCAAGGGTAGAAGGTGAGGAAAGATGGTGGACAGAAGGAGTGGATGGTGGAACAGTGGTGGGAAGCGAAATATTTTTACTGGAGTTGAACAGAGGGGAAGAGAAGGGGCATACGTATGAGGAGGAAGTTGAGGAGTAGGAGGGGGACGAATGAAGGCCGGAGGTAAGGGGAGAAGAGGGGAGACGAGACTGACCCGGGCGGGGTGGGCGGGGGGTCAGATGAAGTCCGAATGTGCGTGGAGACTAGAGGAAAGGGGGCTGTAAAGGGGGAGGGCGGGGGGTCCGAGGAAGGCCAGAGGAATGGGGGGAAAGGAGAGGATGGTGCAAGAAAGGTACTGTAGGCTATGAAAGGTGAATGTAGGGGGACAGGTAACAGTTGGAGTGGGGGGGAATTAACTAGAGGGAAACTGAGGGAGGAGTAAGGGACTGCAAGGTCAGAGGGAGAGACGAGGAAGGAATTGTCAGGGAGGGAGACAAGGTTGGGAGGCAAGGGAAGAGGAAGGTGGGGTTGAGGATAGATGGGAGGTGGAAGAGAAGAATTTAGGGTACAGGGGACGGGGAAGAGCGGAAAGGGATGAGGCGAAAGGGGGAGGGAAGGGGAAGGTAAGGAAAGTTGATCGGTAGACCAGGTTGTAAGAGAGGTGAGTTAAGAGGGGGCGGTGGGTAGGTTTAGTGGGATTGGGGGGCGGCAAAAATGTTGGAGAATCGAGCAGGTGCAGGGTGGGGAGGGGGTGGAGGCCAGAGGCCGGAAAGACAAGATAGGGGAGGGGCATTTTGGGAAGGGGGAAGAGAGGGAGATGAGGGAGCAGAGGCAAATGTGATAAGTAAAATGGAGGCGCAGTAAAATAAGATAATTACTTAGGATCACACAATTTGTTTGTGCATGGAAGCCGGGATTGATCATAGGGTTCCTGCTTCTGCAGTTCAGCCGCTAGGTGGGTATCTTTGTCGCCCGTTTTACATCAAATGTAAATTCTTTCTCTCGGAGGAGTTAGACCGGTGCACTGTGTTAAATAATACATGTGCATCATGTTAAATCAAATTGAGAGTAGAATGTTTTCATTAAAATGGTTGGTGATGCCTGCACTTCCCAGCCTCTAGAGAGCATTGGGCATATCTGCCCCTCACGCGGGGTGATGCCTGCACTTCCCTGCCACTAGAGAGCATTGGGCATATCTGCACTTCCCTGCCACTAGAGAGCATTGGGCATATCTGCCCCTCACGCGGGGTGATGCCTGCACTTCCCTGCCTGTAGAGTGCATTGGGCATATCTGCACCTCACGCGGGGTGATGACTGCACTTCCCTGCCTGTAGAGTGCATTGGGCATATCTGCACCTCACGCGGGGTGATGACTGCACTTCCCTGCCTGTAGAGATCATTGGGCATATCTGCACCTCACGCGGGGTGATGCCTGCACTTCCCGGCCTCTAGAGAGCATTGGGCATATCTGCCCCTCACGCGGGGGATCCCTGCACTTTCCGGCCTCTGGAGAGCATTGGGCATATCTGCACCTCACACGGGGTGATGCCTGCACTTCCCGGCCTCTAGAGAGCATTGGGCATATCTGCACCTCACGTGAGGTGATGCCTGCACTTCCCAGCCTCTAGAGCGCATTGGGCATATCTGCACCTCACGCGGGGTGATGACTGCACTTTCCAACCCCAGGCGGTGACGTGCACCATTCACCTAGTGCCAATATCGGCAACACTCACCAGTCCTCCCACAGCAACATACATACATAATAAATAAGCAGACAAGACAAACTTTTGGTGGGAAAATTGCTGCAGGTTTATTAGCATACCAAATATGCCAACATGGTGGGTTATCTTACAGGCGATCCAAAGGCAAGCCGCCCCTAGCGGCCTACCACCTGATGGGCCAACTTGCATCGTGGCCTTAGCCAATCGGTGTTTAGCGGTTGTGGTGAGGGGATAGCCCCTCCCACTTCCGGTGAACCATCGGTCCACCCTATTACTCACGCCCCCTACGAGGGCGGAGCGTTCAAGCGACCCCCGGTTGTACAGGTTTCCAACCGCCCGTAGGACAGACGGGCGCCGTCGCACCCCAGGGTCCACCGCACAGACTTCCTGGGGATATTAGGCCTCAGCACCCTTTGTGCTCCTGAAGAGGGTACCACTGAGTACCTTTCCGCCTCCGGATCGCCCTGTAACTCCGCCTGCAACACAAATAAAGAGGATTAGAAGAACCCCCCCCCACCCTGGAACGCAGGGTAAGCGGTAGGGAGGGAAACGGCGTCAGGGTGAGGGTCAGAGGCCGCCAGGTGGGCGGGGGAGGCATTTATACCTCTCCCCTTCCCCCACCTCAGCCGGAAGTGACGCGCAGGACCCCGAGGGGTCACCGGACACTAGACTGTCCAGTGTGCCATCTTGTGGCACTAGAGTGGCCGCCCTCTTATGAGGGTCCCCTGCGGGGACGAGTCGGTCAGCCCGCATAGTGCCAATATCGGCAACACTCACCAGTCCTCCCACAGCAACATACATACATAATAAATAAGCAGACAAGACAAACTTTTGGTGGGAAAATTGCTGCAGGTTTATTAGCATACCAAATATGCCAACATGGTGGGTTATCTTACAGGCGATCCAAAGGCAAGCCGCCCCTAGCGGCCTACCACCTGATGGGCCAACTTGCATCGTGGCCTTAGCCAATCGGTGTTTAGCGGTTGTGGTGAGGGGATAGCCCCTCCCACTTCCGGTGAACCATCGGTCCACCCTATTACTCAGGCCCCCCTACGAGGGGCGGAGCGTTCAAGCGACCCCCGGTTGTACAGGTTTCCAACCGCCCGTAGGACAGACGGGGCGCCGTCGCACCCCAGGGTCCACCGCACAGACTTCCTGGGGATATTAGGCCTCAGCACCCTTTGTGCTCCTGAAGAGGGTACCCCTGAGTACCTTTCCGCCTCCGGATCGCCCTGTAACTCCGCCACAGCCCTGGGTGTGGCGACCGTCGCAGCCAGGGCCCCCCACCAAGGCCGGCATTCCTACTTACATCCTGCTATTTCTAGGGCCTCTCCCCTAACCAGCAAGAACAGGTCCATGCTTATACTGGACAGATGTACCCCATCGTCCTCAAAACACCCTGTGAATTTGGCGTGTAGCACTCATGTCTAATGAAGCCAAATCCCCTCTTTTCAGTGAATTTACGCACAGCGCAGATGCACCTCCTGCGCGCAGGCTCCATCGCCTCCCCGGCCGAGCTCCATGCGGGAGCCGGGGGGTGATTCAGACCACTGAAGTCACCTGTCCCCAACTGGTTGCTAAATTGCCCGTGTGGTCTTCTTCTAGGGTGCATTACTTCACCACATTGACCAGACAATTTCAAAGTTCTTTTCAATTTATCCCTGGTGAACATAGTAATGGTGTCACAGCAGGTTTGGGGGAATAAGTGTATGGTGCCCAATATTAGACACTGCACCCTTTCGTGAAGTGACAACTTACTCCGCCCACCCTGCCTGCTGAACCTTCAACCGGTCACAGATGCCCAATCCCTGCTATCCACCTGTGACCCTTGATACTTACACCAGTAATGGTGTCGGACTACAAGATTCTGTGTCGCATGTTTCGCTGCAGTACCTTTGGTGGATCCGCTGGGACCCTTCTGCATCCCTGCAAATGCCTTATCACGAACTACAGCCCTTTAATGCCCTTGCCCGTCCCTCAAAGACACCTGACAGCAAGATGCCCCCCGCAGCTTTGGTGAGGGGTTTTGGGCCCAGCGCACCCCAGTCTGTGTTTCCAACATTTGTCCTCCATAGAGGCTCCAGTTAGTGTGAGTGGCTATCACTGTCCTGGCAAGGCATGCCCATGGCCTGTCCCCCCCCTTGGTGACTATCCTGCCATGGGATATGTGACAATAAGCACGGGTGTTCTCGTGTACCTGACGTATAAGGGGGGGAACAACATGTACGAATACCTGCCCTTCCTTGAGCAGTGGGAACGCCAAATCAATCATTCTTCAATCATTGTAGCCAAATTGTGCTCTGACCCCATATTCCCCGCAGCTTATTGCACCGCAACCCACTAGTTCGATGGCAACTTCCGCAAATGCCTGGCTGCCCTGGCTATAGGGTGGGTGTTTTTGTCTCACATGAGCAACTGGTAGCATGCCCTTGCATACAGAGTGCACCTGCTCTGCTGCATCGACCAGACATTTGCGCAGGCAATTCTGTAGTTGAATTGTGTCGAACAAATGAATGGTGTCTCTCTGGTTTGTGTGACTGAATGTCTATCGTGCATCTTCCACTGTGTGCCCTGCTATGATTTGTGTGTGAAGCCACAACCGGTGCCAGACTACTATGCCCCCTATCCGTGATACTTTATCAGATCAAGTGGTGTCATAAAATTAAATAAACGCCTTCGATGGATGAGGGCTTAAGGAATGCCTGCTCTCTTGAGGGAGAATGATGCACAGTTGGACTGGTGGCCATAACGTTGCTCACGCCTGCATATACTATGCTCGGGACAGGCAAACCTTGCCCATAGTCCCCTGTATTCTTGCCTGGCATTCTTTTATGCCCAGCTATACAAAGCGATAATGCTCTACCTGGTCATAACGACCCAAAAAGACACCTCCATCCTGCAGACTTCCAGGTAGAAGTAAGAATTATCAAGCCCGCCTTACTTCCTCTCACCCAGTTATCTGTGTATAGCGCTTGTGGAGCATGTCCATCGAATTAAGCAAGTCACCACCCTAGGTGACGTCTTGCCCTCCCAAACTTCTGCTAGTATACCAGGGAGTAGACAAGAAGTGGGAACAGAAGGGGAACCATATGTCTAAATACCTGCCCTTTCTTGAATACTGGGAATGCCAGATGTTCTTTAGTACTTTGTAGCCCATGTGTGCTTTAACCCAGAGTTTCCCCAATTTTTAAACCGTAGCACACTTGTTGGATGACAACTTCCACAACCTGCCTGGCTACCAACGCTATAGGGCGAGAGAATTTACCGCAAAGTCTCTCGCTTTCTACACTGCTGAGAGAGCCCGGTACCTTCACAAAATCCCTTTACAATTTCAGTTTCTGACTGTAATTGGAAATACGTTCACCCCATGGTATCTTGGCGCTGCATAACATGTTTATTGTTACTCAACTCAATGGTACTCGTTTTGTCGACCTCAGAAGGATGAAATGCTAGGTGGACCTACCGGGCTCTGAACCTGTGACCAAGAGGTCGAACACAAGCCCCTTACATTTCTGCCGCTCCACAGGCCTGTGAAATTGTATCCCAGGGCCGACTTCTGGCACCTGAACCCTTACTTGGACATGCCCGAGCTAGAAACCCACATCTAGAAGGCCTGCCAACCGGCTGACCACCTCCAACACCAGAGTGTCACGCCGCCACTCCGTAGCCGGGAACTAAACCAGGTATAGATGTATCGGGCGACCCATTTCTTGGCGCCTGCCTGCCTGCCACAAATTTCCCTGCGTATCCTAGTCTGAACTGCTTTGGATTTGACCTCACCAAGCCCAACCTTCTGTCCTGGACCTACTTCCAAATTGATGTGTATTTGAGTGCGCTGTCACCCTGGGGGTCAGCTGGCTCTGACAGAAGAGACAAGATGAAGCATGCTAACCTGCCCCCAAACTCAGCAGAACAAACACATGTGCGAGCTTGCCACAAACGTCTGTAAAAGCATGCCAACCCATATGGTGTTTTACTTCCCTTTGCTCAAGGGGGAGCAGTCCTGTCTGCAGGTGTGTGTCTTGAACGACCTGTGTCCTGGAAGTACCTATGAATTGAGTGCAAATGTCACTACTTCATAGTACCTGGTGTGTTTAATAAAACTAATAACAGGTCTAACAAATCAATCAGGCATCCTCCACTTACTTTAGGCGTGTTGGATTGAGGGGGGTCCAGTGAAAGATGGAAGATATCTCCCTTGGCATGCCATCCCTTTAGCACAACGTTTACAGCTTTAGGCATGTCACTTAAATCGTCTCCATCATGTGTTTAAGGCTAATTAGTTTGAGTTCTGCTTTTGACAACATCCCTTCTAACCAACAGTGTTGAGTAACCACTCATGGTCGTTTCTTGTACAAGTCTTCCCCGTAAGCCTGGCACTCGTTAGACCAAATGAAGCTTTTAACAAGCACCCTATACAATTGTATATCTTGTTGCGCAACTAGGGACACTTACTTCATCACTACGTACTTTCAGGTATGGAAATACTGGAGAATGGTCTTAGAGTGAGCCCGAATGGAAAAGGTATCTGAATGGCTAATGCAGGTCCAAAGTTTTGTAAACATTGCTGCTGCATCACAATAATGCCAATGGCCCTGAGTTTCAAAACGATGCTGGCCACTGCAGTTTGCACCACACATTGCTCCTGCCGTGCTGCCCATCTGGGTAACATCCCAACTACTAACCCTAAACCTTGTGCGAGTGTGCCAAATCAGACTGATCCAGGCCCCCGCAGCTATAAGAATGGCTTTGGCAGCAGGCACTAGCAATATCAAAGCATTGAATGACTCAATGCCTGTTGACGCGGTCATCTCTAAGATAGACAGACAGCGCCAACTAGTGGCAGACTGTCACAAGCGCCGGTGGTGACAAATAAGTGACCGGAAAACAGCCCCTTAAATACCCAATTGTATATCAACTAAATGATCTGCAATAGTCATCCTTGTACATTACAGAGTCATCCCGTTAAGGAACGGGCGACCGAGGTTGTATTTTATCCCTTATATTCCTATGATTTTTGAGTCCCTCCTAGTGTTATTCTTCACTACACCATTTGTACGGACCTCCCCGTGTATGGGCAGCTCTGGCGTTTGACAACCCCTTAACTTGAACAACAGTCTTGTCACAGTTTAGGAATAATTGTATGTGCAGGGACGTCCAGAGCTGCTGGAAGGTTCTGAGGCAGACCAATTGACGTTTAAACACGCATCAAGAGCCACCATCAAGTAAATAGTGTACCTGGATTCCCTATGCCATTTCACGGGTCGTTTCCTAAACGCTCTGACACCTTCGGGCAAGTTTACATTGAAGCAGGGTTCCTACCCTGACCTGCAGGCTGCATCGATATCGGAGTGGGATGTTACCTCCTAGGCTATCCCCTTGGCCTTGAAAAGGTTTTGATGCTTTTACCCGGTGCAGTAATTGCGAAGGTGATATTGCTAGAGTGAACGACAGGCGCGTGAGAGTACGCTGTGCCACCTCGGCGAGAAGCAGAAAGGACACAGAGTTATCCACAATCAAGTAGAGTGCCTGAACGCCCCAAGCCAACCACATCCCCTTTGTAAGAATGTGCCTGTGACAGTGAACATTTAACATTGGCCTAGCACGATATTGATATAGTGTTTACAGCTATTTTGAAAATGCACACTGGTTACCCTAATTAACGCTGTGCCCCTTTACTTAGCTATGGCGACGCTAGATCCAGCAAGTGGTAATGATATTCCTTGCTGAAGCGACCAGACTGCACTGGCCACCCTGAAACGCCGCCCGCACACACCGAGGACTTCGCAGTGCAATGCAGACGCAAGCCATACCTGCCCGAACCTAGTCCTGCCCGCGCTCCACCACCAGAGCCTTACACAAGCAATTAGGACTCTTGCCATTCGTCCATCGGGGGTGCGTTGCAGATGGAATGCAAAACAACTCAAGGGCAATCTCTTGTTCGCTTCGGGCCTAGTATTCCCACAACAAGGTAGCACCCGATACTGACCTTTCAACACTTTGGCTTCAGCACATTCGCCCCGTGGAGGCCCTGCATATGGACAGCAAGACAAGTAATTTTAAGACAGAAAGTAGAGCCATACCTCCACTCGGTACTACTCAATTTGAAAGTGGCCCACTGGTTAACACCTGCATAATGATTTCGGGTTCCATGTTTGAACTGTCTAAAACAGTCCCAGCGGCCTACTACATTTTCCAGGGGCTGCCTCACACCCATAGTGGCCGCAAGACAGTTGAACCGCTGGCGGTGTGACGTCCCACATCTTTGTAAAGGATCGTACCGTTCACGCCGGTCTTTGAACCACGCATCTGCACTGCCTCCAAACATCAAACACAGACAGTAAACACTCCGGGACACGGAGCGGGAGGCCGCCAGCGGCATCACTGACTATTTGTGGCAGGGGAGAAATATGTTTGAGTCCCTCCCTCTGCAGTATTCAATATCCAATTGTACCTCAAATAGTCAGTAGATGACTGAATGTAATAGTCATCATTGTACCTTACAATGTTAAACCCTTTCAGGGACCGGCGACCGAGGTAGTATTTTATAACTTTACCTTATTATGATTTATGGGTCTTTCCTTAGTGTTCTTCTCCACTACACACAAAGTTTAAGTCAACACCTCCGCGTACCAGCTAAACACCCACGCCAGGGCTCAGATTTCCGTTCGTGTCACACACACTGTTGTTGTATTGCGATACAAATTAAATTATTCAGCTACATAAAGTCATGACTGTTAGCTTTGTCAAAGGTCGCTAGTTGCATAAGATAAATAAGCAGCACTCGCGATACAAGTCAGGACTGGTTTTGTCAATGGTCACTCGTTGCATAAGATAATTAGCAGCACTCGAGATAGGCCGCGCTCCTTACTCCTGCTAGCGCGGACCAGGACTGGGACACGAGCCGGAACCCAGGTGAAGAGGCCCAGAGGCATAGCACTGGAAGCCCTGCACCACTGCTACCCACAGAGAAGCACAGCTTCAGGTGGGAAGCGCCGCACCAGGGTCGAGCCCCAGAAGCACAGCACTGGACGCACTGCACTAATCCACCCTCTCAGTTCAGAGAACTGGAATCACTGCACCCCTACCTCCCCGGGGGAACCACGGCACTGAGGATACCACACCTAGACATAATCCCAAAACAACTGCACTGAAAGTACTGCACCAAACCATTCCATGGAGAGCAAATCCCCAGAAGGAGAGCCCCCAATCACAGCGCTGAATGCCCTGCCGCCAAAACCCATCCCCTGCGCACAGCAAGGAAAGGAATACACGCAAACCGGCCCGCTGGGAGCAAATCCCCAGAGGGGGAGACCCACAGCCTAAAAGTTCTGTGCCGAAGCACATCCGCCGGGGCTGCAACCGCTGCCGCATGCATTGCAACTGGCAATGAGGTCGGGCGACAGGGCCGGAGCGGTAGGCTGCCAAGGCCCCTGGACCGCATGGTACCTCACAGTGGCTGCACCCTTGCCGCCCCGACGTCGCAGCCCGGACCCTGGAAGAGAGTCGGAGACCACCGTCGCATGCAGCCGTTGCTCCGACACACCACAATACCCCGACTAACCCGTTGACACCCGGCTACGACTCCTGGCATTGCAGTGCGAGGCCGGGCCCTCGGCAACAATGCCCGCACCTGCCTGGGCCCCCCACCAGCGCGCGCCCCCCTCCGCGTCCCGTACTGGGGGGAAGCCTGGGCGAAGGCAGGCGGCCTGTGCGGCGGTGTACCCCCGGTGAGGCCTCCGGAGACGGAGGGCGGGGAGACGCACCTGGGTGCAAACTTCAATTATCTCTATAGAGATGAAAATCCCAGCACCAATCCAAAGGTGGACGGGGGAGCCTGACCTTCCCCCAGCGCCGCAGTTCTAGGTGCCGCCCCAGGGCCTAGCGCCCTCGCCCGATCCTAAGCCCAAGCTGAGGGACACCTTCCACAGTTGAACCTGTGACTTGCAGGTGATACCTGACCTCGGCGGTAGGCAGCCAGATCCCCCACCTGCCGCCCTCGAGGGAATGCTCGCCGTGGACCCAGTCCCTCCGTTGCCGCGTCGGCATCCGGGGCCAACAGCCCATACCCTTGATACTCCCGGCACCTGGAGCCGAGCGAGGGAAGTGAGCCTGACGGCACCCGCCGCCCCATCCCCTGCCCCCTAAGCGAACGGCCCGTTCGGGCCTAGGACCCCATTCACCCTGTGGGCAGAGGGGCCCTACCTCCCCACCCCACAACAAGGCGCTGTAGTGCCTCTGTCCGCCACTGATCAGTGACCGGATGGCAGGGGGGTGCTCGTTCGGACCCATGGCGCATGATGCTGGTCTCCCAATGCTTAGGGGTAGCGGGGCAAGGACCGCCTGCTCAAGAGAGGCTGGAGGGAATCTACCTCTCAACTGCCCCCCCGACCTGCTCGCGGGCCACCCCCCGCTGCCCTGGATGCACCAGGACTGAAGGAACCTTGCGTGCCCGGGGCAGGGTCCCCCGCGGGCATCACCACGCTGTGGCAAAAGGGGGGGCAGCCTGCACTCACCGGCCTCACTGCATCACAAGACGGCGTGTCCAGGCAGACCAGCACCACGACCAAACGGCGTCAGGGTGAGGGTCAGAGGCCGCCAGGTGGGCGGGGGATTCATTTATACCTCTCCCCTTCCCCCACCTCGGCCGGAAGTGACGCGCAGGACCCCGAGGGGTCACCGGACACTAGACTGTCCAGTGTGCCATCTTGTGGCACTAGAGGGGCCGCCCTCTTATGAGGGTCCCCTGCGGGGACGAGTCGGTCAGCCCGCATTCACGCAGGGCAGGTCTGCGTTTGCCCACTTTCAGAGAGTTGTGCTCCTCTGCGCCTCCCCGCAGGGAGGTGTTTGCGTTTTCCTACCTCCCGAAAGCGTTCTGCACTGCCACACCTACGAAGAGCGTATTGCACCTCTGCACTTCCACACAGGGTGGTGCCTGCACTTCCCCACCTTTAAAGAATATTGTGTATATCTGCACCACCAGTCAGGGTGATACATGCACCCCCGCACCTCGGCGCTGAGTGATGACTGCCTCTGTGCCTCCTCGCAGGCGAGTGCAGGCACTTTTCCATCCGCAGAAAGCGAGGCGCACCTCTGCACCCCCAAGAAGGGTAGTGTCTACGCATCTTAACTCCCCTAGACAGATGTAGTACTTGCACTTTCACATCCCAATAAAGCGAGGCGCCCCTCTGCACCTCCAGAGAGGGTAGCTTCTTCACGTCTCCACTTCCCTAGTCGGATGTAGCGCTTGCACTTTCACACCTCGATGCCAAGCGCTGCCTGCAGCTTCCTCTCTGTTAAAGGTAACAATATCCGCGCTGCCTGTAACCCGACCCTCGCAGCTCGGCGCCGGAGGGTGACCTGGGCGAGGTGCTTGGAGTTTCTCAGTGTTACGGATGATGTGAAAGTCATTTAACAGGCACCACAAAACCAGTGTTTCCAAACTGCATCCCTTGGCACGTGGACTGGAAGATGTGCAGCAGACCTCCGATTGCTTTTGAACGGAGATTAACCCTATCCCTCCACCCTATCGTATTGTTCTCTTTTCCTGTGGCGAAAGGATTAATATTTCACTGATGCTGCTGACCTGGGTTTTTAAACGATCACTAGTCTATTTTTGCATCTCCTTATGCGCGAGCAGATGGGCCGCCTCCCTCGCGCAGGTTCCTTGTCACAACACGTCATCTGTGAAAGCCCAGTTTCCTCGACCGTCTAGTAGTGTTCACCCTGGTCCCAAATCACTCCCTATGGGCAGGTAAAGGAGCGGAGCACGGAACGTGCTTTTCTTTGCCCAGGATCACCCATGGCAGTGTAGTGGGGAAGCTGGCACTCTGGGCTGAGGTTCCACGCACTTTATACTGATGCAAGAACGCAGCGAATGCTCTTTCGTACCATTGTTGATGTTAGTGTAACAGGGAGAAGAGGAAGTACACAGAGATTGTTTCACCAGGGCAAACAGAAGAACACAGAAAAACAGAAACTTATATCATACATTTTTTATTATAAATAATTTAACTTGTAATGACGTTTTCAACAAAGAAGTTTGCTTCGTGAATAACCTGTTAAACAAGCTCTCGCCATTGCACAAAGGCAGCCGCTTGTTTATATTTGCATCGCGCTTTCACTTTAAGTGAAAGCGCGATGCAAAAATAAACATGCGGCCGCCCTTGCCAAAGGCGACTGAAAACACATAGTGCCGACCTGACTAATGAAGGAGAACGTGTCACGCCGCAAGTAAAAGATCCAGTCCGGATGGGCCGTCCAAAAAGGAGACAGGGCGGTAACAAAGAAGCCTCATTTTCAATCGGAGGCCAGCGTTTACCATAAACGATGACACCAGCCAATCAGAATGATGGGCGGGGCTTAAACTACACTTCTGAAATATCCCGATTACAAGAAGCCTCGCAGAGCGAACAGCGCATGCGCGCTGCAACGCAGGTCTGCGAGACCTAAAAAGGACCGGTCTGTCCGGG
This sequence comes from Calotriton arnoldi, assembly GCA_963921515.1. NCBI lineage: Eukaryota > Metazoa > Chordata > Amphibia > Caudata > Salamandridae > Calotriton > Calotriton arnoldi. The sequence goes on from CAWUFW010003720.1 coordinate 69,707, forward strand.
ATCTTCTCATGAAGTCGGCTGGAGACTCTCAAGGAGCTGGCCAGGCTGCATCGGGGGACGGCTCAGACCGAGCTGTCACAAGGGAATTTCTGGAAGCCCTGTTCGCTTCTCAGAGGGAGGACATCTTGGCCATCAAGACGGACCTGCAGGCGGATCTCCGGGAAGTACTGAGGGATGTGGTCGCAGTCGGTGAACGGGTGGCCGCACTGGAGGACTCGTCCACTGCCCGGGACGAAGAGATCACGGCACTGTAGGAGAGTAGGATCTGCTTCACATGGGTACCCCCACTTTTTGCTGATGCTTCACTGTTTTTCGACTTTAGTCTGGCTGGGGCCCTGCTAATCAGAACCCCAGCCTAGCTGCTTCCTCTCTAAAATGGTTTCCATGTGCCTTAGGCACATCTCTGATTGGAATCTGGAGTGCCCTTATAAGTCCCTAGTATATGGTATACTATGTACCCAGGGCATAGGTACCTCAGAGGCCTACCAGGGGCTGCAGCATGTATTGTGCCACCCCTGGAAGGCCATCTGTTTGAAATGGGATCTCTAGTTGGCAAGGGCTTGCACCTTTGTCCAAGTAGGGACCCTTCTTCCTAGTCAGGGTAAGGGTTGTTACACTCGTGAAGTAACCCCTGCTCACCCTCGTGGTAGCTTGGCACGAGCAGTCAGGCTTAATTCAGAGGCAGTGTGTAAAGCATTTGCACATAACCAACAGTAATACAGTGTAAGCACTACAAACGGACACCACACCAGTTTAGAAAAATAACCAATATTTTATATACTTAAGACAAGACCAATTACGACAAAAATCCACAATACTATACTTTACGAATGAATGCTTGATACAGTAACTTCTTCTTTGCAGGAATAGCACAAAAGCAAAGTTCGTGCGAGTCGGTAGCTCCGTCCGAGCCTACCGTGATGCTGAAAACCACAGAGTCTAACAGTTCCAGCCGACCGCGTCGATACGGGCCAGCAGAGTCATGAACAGACTCGGTTACAGTACCTTTCTCGTTGTGGCTGGTACGGAGTGTACGAGCCGGTCGGCGTTCGTCGCGGTTGCGGTGCAAGACGGAGCGATGCAAGGTGCGGTGTCCCTCGATGCGGTGCAGGCAGCGGCTCGATGAGCGTCGTGCAGACGGAGTCGGTGAGTCCAAGGCGTGCGATGCAGGGTGAGACGATGCTCGATGCGGTGCTGACAGGTTGCGATGCAGGCGACCAAGCCGGAGTGCGGGAGCTGGCGTCGGACAGCGGTGCGAGTCGGAGCGGTGCGTCGCAGGCGTGCGAGCGGTGCCCCAAATGCGGTGCGGTCTCGACTCTTGAGCCAGTTGCAGCGACAGTGTCGGTCTGGTCCGGCTGGCCCAGTGAAGCGATGCGATGCGAACTGCGGTGCCCACAGGTCACGGTGCAAGCAGCGGCTCGATGTTGGCGGCGTCGGACGTCGCCCACGGTGAGACCAGGGTTGCGATGCGAAGCGGGGCGATGCGGTCTGCGGTGCAAACAGGTCACCGGCCAGGGATGGATTCGGTTGACGGAGTCGGTTGCGGTTCCCTTCCTCTGTGGCAACTGAAACAGCGTTCCAGAAGCGGTACCCAGAGGCTTGTGAAGTCTTTGTAGTCCCTGAGACTTCTTAACAGGAGGCCAGCTCGGTTCCTGGCCCTTGGAGATACTCAGCACAAGTTTGTAGAAAGTTCAGTCCAGTCCTTTCACTGCCCAAGACAGAAGCAGCCACTGCAGGCCAACCCAACAAAGCAACAACACAGCAAAGGGGCAGTACTCCTCCTGGCAGCTCTTCCAGCTCTTCGTCTTGGCAGGTTCCTTGATTCCAGCGAGATCTAAATTCATGGGGTCAGGGCCCCAATGTTTATATCCCAAATTCCTTTGTTCTCTGAAGGCAGAGAGGCCTTTGCCTAGTCCAAACCAGTTCTGGAGCACTTTGTTGACAAGTCTCCGTCCCTTCTTTCAGTGAGTAGGCCAGGGACATCAGACGCACCACAGGAGGTGGAGCCAGCATTGTGGAGGGAAGGCACTGTCCTATTCAGGGCCCAGGTGCGACCCCTCCCACCCATCTACAGGTCGATCTGGCTATTCAGCCCTGCGCTGACTCACCCTGTCTCCTGGCATCCCCCAGCCCCTGTCACTCACATTCAGACAAGGAATACACAATCTACAGAGGCAGGCTTGGATGGTTAGACAAGAAAATACCCACTTTCTAAAAGTGGTATTTTCAAACACAGAATGTTAAAACCAACTTCACTAAAAGATGCATTTTATCATTCTGAGTCCAGGCATACTAAACTCGAATTTCTACCATGTTCCCGGGGTCAGTTAGGATTATATACTGTAATAATCAAAACCGCCCGTTCTGGCCTAGGGGAACAGGTAGCCTTGCAATAGTGAAAAACAAACTAGGCTGTAATTCACTATCAGGACATGCCGCACACACCCGGGCATGTCCTACCTCTCGCATACACCGCACCCTGCCCACAGGGAGTACCTTGGGCCTACCTTAGGGGTGACTAACATGCAGCAAAGGGAAGGTTTAGGGACTTGCAAGTGTGTGCACTTGCCAAGTCGACATGGCAGCCCCAGGCTGCGCACAGGCTCTGCGATGGCAGGCCCGAGTTACACTTTACGGGCTGTTTGCGTGGGTGGCACAATCCAGTGCTGCAGCCCACCAACAGCATTTGGTCTATAGGCCCTGGCACTCGCAGTGCCACTTTACAAGGGACTGACACATAAACCAAATAGGCCAATCATGGAAACACCAATCCATAACACATTTTATACAGGAGCACTTGCACTTTCCCACTGGACCGCAGTGAGGAAAGTGCATGAAATCATCACACCAGCAAAAACAGAGTCAAAACCGGGAGGTCAGAAAGCAAAAAGTCAGGGGAAACACGCCAAAAGATGCCAAGTCTAACACCATCCAAAATGACACCACAGGTCTGCTACTGCAGCCTGGGTAAGGTGGTGCATGCACCCCTTACAGTGGTATAGGCTACCTATATCACTACCATTGCACACACATATAAACCTATAAGTCACTCCTATGGCAGGCCTTACCAATCCTGAAGGCAGAGTGCTTGGTTCTTATGTGAGAGGGTGCCCCTGCATGAGCAGAGCCCCTCTACAGCGTTCGGAGTCCCTCCTCTGATGCTGTTTGTGGTACAGCCTGACCATATACTCTTAAGCGCATTATATCCTCGCGGTACAATGCTAACTTTGGACTGGCTGCACCAAAACATGTCGTGTTTGGTGTCAAACATCTTGGAATACTACCCCCACGCCAGTCCTGGCGGCGGGGTTAACATTCCACCCTTCTAGAGGAGAGACATGTACACACCGGGCTGCCCGGTAACTTCTTTCCAGAGCCCTGGCATCACAAAATGGATGCCGCTGCCACGAGACACGGGTCTGGCCTCCTGCTGCTGACTGAAACTCCGGCAGGGAGGCCTGGACAATAGGTTTCCTGTTGCAGGGAGGTGTAACCACCTCCCCAGACAGGATAGTGTGTATTGGGGCTGGGCGGGAGCACCCTCTGGTGCTTTGAAGTCCTGCACTGGGGGCACACTTGGTGTCCCTGTGCATATGCCAGTTCAAACCGGTTGCAGGGGCTACCTGCCCCTGCTCTGGTGTGAAACTGGACAAAGGGAATGGGTGTAACCACCCCTCTTCCCTGACCCTCCCATAGGTGGGTCCCCAGAGTATGTCCAACCCCTAACTTGGTATAAGTATGGGACCCCAGTCCTTAGGACTTTAGATTTACCTGGACGAAACTCTGATACAGAATCCTGGACCTTCAACGCTCTACTTTAAGATTAGAGGACTGAAGAATCTCCCTTGGGGTCAAGGAGTGACTCCCCTGCTTGGCAGGCACCGAAGAAGCAATTGTCCGGTCTGCATCGCTGAAGCTCCCGCCGGACGCTGAAGTCTTTGCATCACCAGAGGTGGATTTCCAGACTTCTCCGAGGCTGCCCTGAGTCCCCAGCAAAGCTGAGGCCCGTAGCTGTCGTGGGTAATGTGGAACCATGACCCCTGGACACCGAGTACTTTTGCAAGTGCATACTCTTCCTGGTCTCTCACGAAGTTGTGCTTTAGGCTCCGGGTAGCCCCCGCCTCCAGCACCAACTGCACCGAAGATCACTGGCCTCCACTCTACGAGTGTCCTGTAAGCCACCGCCAAGTGCGTCCACTCGAGGCTCCTTCGCGGTCGCTAGTCCATTGGCTAATGGGCCCTCCCGAAGGCAACTCTTCTTTTGCTTGGGCTTTCCTGGTTGCTCCAGACGTGCCCTGACTTACCCTTGCTGGGTGACTCCCTCAGACCTTGCTGGTCTGTACCACCGTCCTTCTTCTATTTCCACGTGACTTGCCGTTGCCAAGGCTTGTTGGGTCCAATCCGGTCGCCGACACCCCTGCAATCGACCGACATTGTGGGACAGCTTGAATCCAGCTCCTGGTCATCGTCGACACCTCCTGGACCTCGTGGCTGAAGAGTCAAGATGACCGTCAACCTACCTGAAGCACCCAACATCGGTGGGCATCTGCTCATCGCCTTCCTGGTCACTGGCTAGTGACCCAGACTCTGTCCCCTCTGCTTTCAGGTTCTTCAGATCTTTGATCCACCTTTGGATCCACCCGAACACTTTCGACTTGGTCGCCAGCAGCACTTTGCAGCAGATCGCCATTGAAAACGACGACAAAACCCGACCCGGAAAGACACCTATGCACCCGGCTTCTCTGGGTGAGGTAACTCGAGTACTCCGGTGCTCCCGTGGGTATAGACTCTAGAACGACCTAGTTCTAAAGGGGTTTGCTCCAAGTCCTCCTCTAAGTGTCCCTTTTCTTTAAAACTCCAACCGCGACATTCCCCATAGAAGTCAACGGCGGCTCGCGGCTGTGTTCTCACACTGCACGCGTCCCCCGTGGGTCCCCTGTGTCACTACCTTGGGTGGTTCCTTGAGGGCCAAGCACTTCTACAGGCTCTAGGCCCTGTGTCTAGCTCAGTCGTGGTTCTTATACCACTTTCTTGGTATATGGTTTGGTACGCCCCTAGGGCTCAAACGTGTTTTTGTGCTATTACTGTTGATAACTGACTTGTAACTTATGTACTTCAAACTCTAGCCTCATAAAGAGACTAGAGGGTGTGTTTAAGACTAAATGCATATATTTTAAATATATACCTGGTGTGGTCCTCTTTCATTTGGTCACTCAAGAGATTATAGACTGGTAAAACAAGCTGCTTTACATTCCTTCAAGACTTAGCCTGAAGGCTGCTCTCCATAGCTACCACTAGGATAGCTTTCAATAAAGGTTGTCTTTAACCTATCTCCAAGAAGGGTTGTTTGGACTGGTGCAAGGTGCCCACTATAATTAGTGGACAGCATATACCAGGCCAACTTCTCACATTGGTGTGCAGCGTGTGGGATTCCAGCTTGCTATTGTTTTACCAGATAATCTCAATTGAATTGATCAACTGAAAACCACTAAGGGTACCTTAGGTACATATAAATCAAGCTTAGGATACAGTAAGTTCTACTGAACTTAGAGTTGTGTGTTAAGGGATAGCACACCCTTTCTACAACTCAAGAGAGTTTAGTAGGCCACACTAGAGTAGGTAGTGCATACACCACACCACACTAGTAATGTCTTTAGGGCCAGGAACCAGTGGGTCCCAGCCAGAAGCCAATGGGCTTCTTCCCTCCAAGTATGATAATCTCCCATTCTTGGAATTGAGAGCATTAAGCACTGCTAGGAAACTAAAGACAGGCAAAAGTGCCAACACCCAACGCCTCATAGAGGTACTCCTGCTGGATGATCTCAGAAGACTACCAGGGTCTGAAGGGGTAGGCAGACAGGGTGGGGCAGAAAGATGAGGAAGGGGCCAGGGGTGAAATCACCCAGGACCCCCCTCTGAAACTGGCCAGGAAGGTGAAAATGACCTTGACCTGGAAAACCCAGCTCCTCCTGTGGATGAGGAGGAGGATCAGAATGACCTCCCCTTTGTCCCGCCAGGAAGAATTGTGAGTGTGCCCAGAAGGCCTAGATCTCCTTCTCAGGAGTATAACCACTCTGACACCTCAATAGGGACCTCTGTTTCCTCTCATAGGTGGGAATCCTCTCATGAAAGGAAAGAGAGACTGCTCAAAGTATGGAGAAGCTCAGTTGAGAATCAGAAGAGAGCAGTTGGCTATAGACAGGGAGTCCCTAGAGCTTGAAAGGCAAAGAAAAGATGGGACTAGAGTCCCATGGTGGCAGCAATTTCCCCAGAGATAGGGAAAGGTCTTATGACCATAGAAACCTGAGCAAGATTGTCCCTCCCTACCAGAGTGGGGATGACATCCACAAGTGGATAACTGCTCTGGAGAGGGCCTGTAAAGTACAGAGGGTCCCTCAGGAGCAGTGGGCAGCAATCTTGTGGCTCTCCTTTGCAGACAAAGGTAGAGACAAGCTCCTCTCTGTTAGAGAAGAGGATGCTGACAATTACAAAGTCTTGAAGAGTGCTCTGATTGATGGGTTTGGCCTAACAACTGAACAATACAGGTTAAAGTTCAGAGACACCCAAAAAGCACAGACTCAAGACTGGGAGGACTATGTGGATTGTTCTGCTAAGGCTCTGGAAGGTTGGTTGATGGGCAGTAAGGTATGTGACTTCACAGGATTGTACAATCTTATCATGAGGGAGCAGATTCTTAATAACTGTCAAAATCAGCTGTTGCATCAGTACCTGGTGGACTCTGATCTGACCTCTCCCCAAGAATTGGGAAAGAAGGCAGACAAATGGGTCAGAACCAGGGTGAGGCAGAAGGTACAGAAACCAAGGTGGTGACCCTAAGAAGCAAGATTCTAAAAACTCTGATAAGGGTGGGGAGAAGGGTAAAGACCAGAAGTCTTCACAAGGCCCCCAAAAATCTTCTTCAGGTGGGGATTCACAGTCTAACAAGGAAAAGGCCAAAAGAAACAATGGTGCAAAGTCTGTAAGCAAAAGACACACTGGACAAGTGATTGCACCAAGTCCAAAGACTCTATTCCAGCCCCCACCAATGCCCCTAAGGCACCTGTTCCCCCTAGTGCAGTTACAAATGGTGGTGGGAGTACACAGGCCAAGGGTTTAGTAGGGTTGACCCTGGGTAATGAGATGAGCTCTGGCCTAGTCAGAGAACTCACTCAGGCTGTCCTAGTCTGTGATGGAGGCATGGATGTGACCTCCTCTGTGAGTCCCAGTAATCTGGGAAAGTACAGGCAACAGCCCTTAATCAATGGAAAAGAGGCTTTGGCATTTAGGGACACAGGGGCAAGTGTCACCATGGTGACACAAGACCTTGTGGATCCTGGGCAGATTATACTTGGTGAAATGTACCAAGTGACCAATGCTAGCAATGTCAGAACAGACCATACTCTGGCAGTTGTTAACTTCTCCTGGGGAGGGGTAACTGGCCTTAAGAAGGTTGTGGTGAGTGCAAACCTACCAGTGGAATGCTTGCTTGGCAATGATCTTGAAACTTCAGCTTGGGCAGAAGTGGAGCTCAGGACCCATGCAGAAATGCTGGGGATCCCTGCAGATGTGTTTGCTGTGACCAGGTCACAGAGCAAAATGTCTAACACTGAACAGGCCTTGGATTCTGAAATAATGGACCAAGTGCCATCCAAGAGGAGGAGTAGTAGGGTAAAGGCAGTGCCTTCCCCCTTGGCTCAGAAGGAAGATCCAGTCTCTTCAGGGAGATGATCTCAGTCCTGAGGAAGGAACTGTCCCAGAGGAGCTTGAGCCTGATCAGGTTGAGTTCTTAGGGGACAGGGGGCCCTTCCAGGGCAGATCTGAGCCAGGAGCAGCAGAGCTGCCCCTCTCTTGAACCCCTCAGACAGCAAGCTGCTGCTGAGGCTGCTGGGAATGCTAGTGGTCCCCATAAAGTATATTGGGATGATGGACTCTTGTACTCAGAGTGTAGAGACCCCAAGCCTGGTGCCACCAGGAGGTTGGTTATACCTCTGAAGTTCAGGGGCTTCCTATTGACCCTAGCCCATGATATTCCCTAGCAGGTCACCTGGGCCAGAACAAGACTTAGGACAGACTTGTCCCTCACTTTCACTGGCCCCACATGTCCTGAAGACACCAAGGAGTTTTGTCGCTCCTGTGTAACCTGCCAAGCCAGTGGGAAGGCAGGTGGCACCACAAAGGCCCCCTGATACCACTACCTGTGGTGGGGGTTCCCTTTGAGAGAGTGGGGATTGATATTGTTGGTCCCATGGATCCCCAAACAGCATCTGGGCACAGGTTTATCCTGGTGGTAGTGGATCATGCCACCAGGTACCCAGAGAGCTATTCCCCTTAGGATCACTACAGCACCTGTAGTGGCAAGGAGCCCTCCTGGGAATTTTCTCAAGAGTGGGCTTCCTAAGGAGGTTGTATCAGACAGGGGTGCAAACTTTATGTCTGGATACTTGAAGGCAATGTGGAAGGAGTGTGGAGTGACTTACAAGTTCACCACACCCTATCACCCACAATGCAATGGTTTAGTTGAGAGATTCAACAAAACCTTAAAGGGCATGATTAAAGGGCTCCCAGAAAAGCTTAGGCGAAGATGGGACATACTCTTGCCCTGCCTTTTATTTGCATATAGGGAGGTGCCTCAAAAGGGGGTTGGCGACAGCCCTTTTGAACTTTTGTTTGGTCACCCTGTCAGGGGTCCATTGTGCTTGGTAAAGGAAGGATGGGAGTTGCCTCTCAAGCCCCCAAAGCATGACATAGTGGACTATGTACTTGGTCTCTGCTCCAGGATGGCTGAATACATGAAAAAGGCAACTAAAAACCTTTACCAGCCAGGACAGAAGGTGTGGGTGCTGGAGCCAGTGGCCCCAGCAGCTATCCAAGACAAGTGGAGTGGACCCCATACCATTGTTGAACAGAAGGGTGAGGTCACCTATTTAGTAGACCTAGGAACACCCAGGAGTCCCCACAGGGTTCTCCATGTCAACAGATTGAAGCCATATGTGGACAGGGCAGACATGGGCTTGCTCATGGCTACTGATGAGGGACAGGAGGAAGAGAGTGACCCACTCCCTGACCTGCTCTCACAAAACCCTGATGATGGGTCAGTGGATGGTGTAGCCTTGGCAGGCAGCCTCACTGCTCAGCAGCAAACTGATTGTAGACAAGTGCTCAATCAGTACAGACATATGTTCGCTCTGACTCCAAGTCAGACCACCTGGTGCACTCATGAAGTGGACACTGGGGACAGTCTGCCTATTAAAAATAAGATTTATAGGCAACCTGACCATGTCAGGGACTGTATCAGGACAGAAGTCCAGAAAATGTTGGATTTGGGAGTTATTGAACCCTCAGATAGCCCTTGGGCTAGTCCAGTGGTCCTTGTGCCAAAACCTCACACCAGTGGTGGGAAAAGAGAGATGAGGTTTTGTGTGGACTACAGGGGTCTCAATGCAGTCACTAGGACTGATGCCCATCCAATACCCAGGGCAGATGAGCTAATAGACACCTTGGCCTCAGCCAAGTATCTAAGCACATTTGACCTAACAGCTGGCTACTGGCAGATCAGGCTAGCTGATGATGCAAAGCCAAAGACAGCATTCTCAACCCCTAGTGGGCATTATCAATTTGTGGTAATGCCCTTTGGTCTGAAGAATGCACCTGCCACTTTTCAGAGGTTGGTGAATACAGTCCTTACAGGTCTGGAAGCCTATAGTGCAGCATATCTAGATGATATTGCTGTCTTTAGCTCCACCTGGGAGGATCACCTGGTCCACCTCAGAAATGTTTTGCAGGCCCTGCAGAAAGCAGGCCTAACTATCAAGGCCACAAAGTGCCAGATAGGGCAGAGTCAGGTTGTGTACCTGGGCCACCTTGTGGGTGGAGGCCAGGTTCAACCATTGCAGAGCAAGATCCAGACCATCATGGACTGGACTCCTCCAACTACCCAGACTCAGGTGAGAGCCTTTTTAGGCCTGACTGGGTACTATAGGAGATTTGTCAAGGGGTATGGATCAATAGTGACACCCTGAATGACTTAATATCCAAGAAAATGCCCAAAGGTTCAGTGGACAGTTAGCTGTCAAAAGGCATTTGATGACCTGAAGCAGGCCATGTGCACTGCTCCCATTCTGCAGAGTCCTGATTACTCCAAGAAGTTCATTGTCCAAACAGATGCATCTGAATTGGGGTAGGGGCTGTACTGTCACAATTGAATGATGAAGGTCAGGATCAGCCAGTAGCTTTTATTAGCAGAAGGCTGACCCCTAGAGAGAAACGTTGGTCAGCCATAGAGAGGAGGCCTTTGCTGTGGTTTGGGCTCTGAAGAAGTTGAGGCCATACTTGTTTGGTACTCACTTCCTTGTTCAAACAGACCACAAGCCCCTCCTATGGCTAAAACAAATGAAGGGTGAAAACCCCAAACTGCTTAGGTGGTCCATTTCCCTGCAGGGGATGGACTTTACAGTGGAACATAGACCTGGGAGTAACCATGCCAATGCAGATGGACTCTCTAGGTACTTCCACTTAGAACATGAAGACTCAACTGGTCAAGGTTAGTTTAATGTCCCTACGTTTGGGGGGGGGGTTGTGTAGGAGAGTAGGATCTGCTTCACATGGGTACCCCCACTTTTTGCTGATGGTTCACTGTTTTTCGACTTTAGTCTGGCTGGGGCCCTGCTAATCAGAACCCCAGCCTAGCTGCTTCCTCTCTAAAATGGTTTCCATGTGCCTTAGGCACATCTCTGATTGGAATCTGGAGTGCCCTTATAAGTCCCTAGTATATGGTATACTATGTACCCAGGGCATAGGTACCTCAGAGGCCTACCAGGGGCTGCAGCATGTATTGTGCCACCCCTGGAAGGCCATCCAAAATTACACCACAGGTCTGCTACTGCAGCCTGGATAAGGTGGTGCATGCACCCCTTACAGTGGTATAGGCTACCTATATCACTGGCATATGCACAGGGACACCAAGTGTGCCCCCAGTGCAAGGACTTCAAAGCACCAGAGGGTGCTCCGCCCAGCCCCAATACACACTATCCTGTCTGGGAGGTGGTTACACCTCCCTGCAACAGGAAACCCATTGTCCAGGCCTCCCCTGCCGGAGTTTCAGTCAGCAGCAGAGGCCAGACCACGTGCCTGTGGCAGCGGCATCCATTTTTGATTCAGGGCTCTGGAAAGAAGTTACCGGGTAGCCCGGTGTGTACAGATCTCTCCCTCTAGAAGGGTGGAATGCTAACCCCGCCGCCAGGACTGGTGGGGGTAGTATTCAAGATGTTTGACACCAAACACAACATGTTTTGGTGCAGCCAGTCCAAAGTTAGCATTGTACCGCGAGGATATAATGCGCTTAAGAGTATATGGTCAGGCTGTACCATAAACAGCTTCAGAGGAGGGACTCCGAACGCTGTAGAGGGGCTCTGCTCATGCAGGGGAACCCTCTCACATAAGAACCAAGCACTCTGCCTTCAGGATTGGTAAGGCCTGCCATAGGAGTGACTTATAGGTCACTCCTATATAAACCTATAAGTCACTCCTATGGCAGGCCTTACCAATCCTGAAGGCAGAGTGCTTGGTTCTTATGTGAGAGGGTGCCCCTGCATGAGCAGAGCCCCTCTACAGCGTTCGGAGTCCCTCCTCTGAAGCTGTTTATGGTACAGCCTGACCATATACTCTTAAGCGCATTATATCCTCGCGGTACAATGCTAACTTTGGACTGGCTGCACCAAAACATGTTGTGTTTGGTGTCAAACATCTTGGAATACTACCCCCCCACCAGTCCTGGCGGCGGGGTTAGCATTCCACCCTTCTAGAGGAGAGACCTGTACACACCGGGCTACCGGTAACTTCTTTCCAGAGCCCTGGCATCACAAAATGGATGCCGCTGCCACAGACACGGGTCTGGCCTCCTGCTGCTGACTGAAACTCCGGCAGGGGAGGCCTGGACAATAGGTTTCCTGTTGCAGGGAGGTGTAACCACCTCCCCAGACAGGATAGTGTGTATTGGGGCTGGGCGGGAGCACCCTCTGGTGCTTTGAAGTCCTTGCACTGGGGGCACACTTGGTGTCCCTGTGCATATGCCAGTTCAAAGGTTGCAGGGGCTACATGCCCTGCTCTGGCGTGAAACTGGACAAAGGGAATGGGTGTAACCACCCCTCTTCCCTGACCCTCCCATAGGTGGGTCCCCAGAGTATGTCCAACCCCTAACTTGGTATAAGTATGGGACCCCAGTCCTTAGGACTTTAGATTTACCTGGACGAAACTCTGATACAGAATCCTGGACCTTCGATGCTCTACTTTAAGATTAGAGGACTGAAGAATCTCCCTTGGGGTCAAGGAGTGACTCCCCTGCTTGGCAGGCACCGAAGAAGCAATTGTCCGGTCTGCATCGCTGAAGCTCCCGCCGGACACCGAAGTCTTTGCATCTCCAGAGGTGGATTTCCAGACTTCCCCGAGGCTGTCCTGAGTCTCCAGCAAAGCTGAGGCCCGTAGCTGTCATGGGTAACGTGGAACCATGACCCCTGGACACCGAGTACTTTTGCAAGTGCATCCTCTTCCTGGTATCCCACGAAGTTGTGCTTTCGGCTCCGAGTAGCCCCCGCCTCCAGCACCAACTGCATCGAAGATCACTGGCCTCCACTCTATGAGTGTCCTGTAAGTCAGCTCCAAGTGCGTCCACTTGAGGCTTCTTCGCGGTTGCTAGTCCGTTGGCTAATGGGCCCTCCCGAAGGCAACTCTTCTTTTGCTTGGGCTTTCCTGGTTGCTCCAGACGTGCCCTGACTTACCCTTGCTGGGTGAGTCCCTCAGACCTTGCTGGTCTGTACCACCGTCCTTCTTCTATTTTCACATGACTTGCCGTTGCCAAGGCTTGTTGGGTCCAATTTGGTCGCCGACACCCCTGAAATCGACCGACATTGTGGGACAGCTCGAATCCAGCTCCTGGTCATCGTCGACGCCTCCTGGACCTCGTGGCTGAAGAGTCAAGACGACCGTCAACCTACCTGAAGCACCCGACATCGGTGGGCATCTGCTCATCGCCTTCCTGGTCACTGGCTGGTGACCCAGACTCTGTCCCCTCTGCTTTCAGGTTCTTCAGATCTTCAATCCACCTTTGGATCCACCCGAACACTTTCGACTTGGTCGCCAGCAGCACTTTGCAGCAGATCGCCATTGAAAACGACAACGAAACCCGACCCCGAAAGACACCTATGCACCCGGCTTCCCCGGGTGAGGTAACTCGAGTACTCCGGTGCTCCCGTGGGTATAGACTCTAGAACGACCTAGTTCTAAAGGGGTTTGCTCCAAGTCCTCCTCTAAGTGTCCCTTTTCTTTAAAACTCCAACCACGACATTCCCCATAGAAGTCAACGGCGGCTCGCAGCTGTGTTCTCACACTGCACGCGTCCCCCGTGGGTCCCCTGTGTCACTACCTTGGGTGGTTCCTTGAGGGCCAAGCACTTCTACAGGCTCTAGGCCCTGTGTCTAGCTCAGTCGTGGTTCTTATACCACTTTCTTGGTATATGGTTTGGTACGCCCCTAGGGCTCAAACATGTATTTGTGCTATTACTGTTGATAACTCACTTCTAACTTATTTACTTCAAACTCTAGCCTCATAAAGAGACTAGAGGGGTGTGTTTAAGACTAAATACATATATTTTAAATATATACCTGGTGTGGTCCTCTTTCATTTGGTCACTCAAGAGATTATAGACTGGTAAAACAAGCTGCTTTACATTCCTTCAAGACTTAGCCTGAAGGCTGCTCTCCATAGCTACCACTAGGATAGCTTTCAATAAAGGTTGTCTTTAACCTATCTCCAAGAAGGGGTTGTTTGGACTGGTGCAAGGTGCCCACTATAATTAGTGGACAGCATATACCAGGCCAACTTCTCACAGGCACTTCAACAAGAAATCCGACGGCTGCGGGACCAGCAGCTGGACCTCCAGTTGCACTCCGAGGACTTGGAGAATAAGTTGAGGCGGAATAATGTCCGTATTCGTGCTGTCCAGACTGGAGCAGACGGGGAAGATTTGGAAGGATATGTTCAAGACCTCTTCCGGGCAGTCCTGAACGCACCGGCGGAATCCTCCGTCAATATTGATCGATGTCATCGAGTAGGCCTCCCCCACCAGCCAAATTGCCCACCAGCTGATATCCTGGTGTGCGTGCATGACTTTAGGGTAAAGGAGGAGATCCTCAAGGTGGCCCGCTCCTGTCAACCTCTACGTTTCCGTGAACACGCACCACAGCTCTTCCAGGATCTAGCAGCCAGTACCCTTCAAAAAAGAAGAGACTTTCGCCACCTCAGATCAATGAGTATATCCTATTCCTGCGGGCACCCGTTTTGTCTAATTTTCCGCCTCGACAGGAAGCTACACCAAGTTCACTCCATGGCCGAGGCCTGTAAGGTGCTTAACATAAACCTCGACGACCTGTCTGCCCAGCCTGGTGCTTCCTTGCCCGGATCTCCCGGTCCCTCCGGGCGTGGTCCCCGGAGTGGCTGGGACTTGATCGCCTTCGCCCTGACCCGGCTGCCATGATCAAAGAGCGTTCAGCAGTTCTTCGGACCCTCGCTGGTACAGATGGGGACACTTTGGGCTCTAATGATTGAGGGTAATGTATGTGTGGGTTCATTTTCACCCCTCTGGGCCCGGCGGGAGCGGGGGGACTTTTCACCTTTTGAATGGGGAGGTTCCTCACTCTCTTGGCAGTCTCCACTTTTTTCTGGCCCTCAGGCGAGATGGACTTAATGTGTTGGCCTTTGTTGCTTGTTTATTGTTTTGGGGATTGTTTACATTGTTTTTGGGTGGGGGGTCCTCTCTCTGGTGAGCTTTTTACTTATGGCCCTACAGGTCAGGTTCGTCCAATCGCACATGCACGAGTGGTCCCTCCCATGGTCTGCTCTTCTCTATTGGCATCTTAGCGTTAGACACATCACCCTGGGGTTCTCCGTAACCTAATGGAAGTTAAGGTAGTTAGCTATAATGTCCGAGGCCTTAACAATTCCACCAAATGGAGGGCAGTACTCTCCTTACTTGAACACTCGGGGGATATATGTCTTCTTCAAGAAACCCATCTGCTCCATAAGGACACGCACCGTATGCGACACAGGGAGTTCCCCCTACAGTTCTGGTCTTCAGGGACGAGCAAGAAAGGCGGGGTGGCTATTTTATTTTCCAAACACTTTAGACGTTCCATAGTGGGTGCAGTTGCAGAGATTAAGGTACGCCTCTTGGCGCTGAGGCTTCAAACTGGCTCCTCTCATCTCACGGTAGCCTCAATCTATTCCCCAAATGATCATCAAGAGAAGTTCCTGACTGGGGCACTGGCTGTGGTTCTTCATACGCCTGATTCATTGGTAGTGGTGGGCGGCGACCTAAATTTAGTTATGGAAGCAGGGACGGACCGTTCTAGCCCGAGGACTGGTGGGGCCGGAGCTTTGTCGGGGAGGGGTAGGGAGTGGTTGGAGGACTGTTGGATCAGGGATGCATGGCGCGGCCTCCACCCCAATGACAGGGATTATACCCATTACTCTGCGGCTCATAAGTCCTACGCTCGCCTGGACCACTTTCTTGTCACCAAGGCCACATGGGCATGCACTCTGGCGTCTACTATCGAAGCCCGGTCCCTCTCAGACCACGCACACATAACACTGACTCTACGTCTGCCCCCACTCCTTCTTCTCCCTCACACTGGCGCCTGCGAGACTCTTTACTGCAATCCCCACAAGTGGTACAAGACCTTTGGCGTACATTGAAAGATTACTTAGCACTTAACGACGATGGCTCTACAGCTTTAACCTCCGTTTGGGAGGCTCTTAATTTGGTCTCGAGAGGGGCCCTAATCGCTAAAGCGGCTCATGACAATAAGACTAGGCAGGCCAAACGAGAGGAACTCGAATCTAAAGTTAAAGAACTTGAGACGATCCATAAGCGCACGGGTGCTCCACAGGTCTGGCGCCACCTGGAGAAGGAGCGGCTCCAGATGAAGCGACTGGACCTGGACCTGGCTGAGCATGCAGTGATTCGGTTGAAACATAAATTCTATGTGGGATCTAACAAGAGAGGTCGCATGCTAGCACACTGCCTCCGCAGTAAACGACAGGCACAGGCAGTTAAGGCAGTGCGTGGAGAACAGGGTTCCGAGATCACGGACGACTCGGGCATTGCGGCGGCCTTTCGGACTTTCTACGCGGATCTCTACTTCGCGGAGTCCTCAATCCTCGCGGACCCCCGTGATTATGTTAACAGGGCTATAGTCACCCCGCTCCCGTCCAATGAGGCTGATAGTCTAGAGGCCCTATAAGGATTGGTGAGGTGATATCGGCTATTGCCAATATCGGCTATTGCCGCCATCGCAGCCATCGCACGCCAACACAACCTCAACATCATCTCCTACGCCGACGACACCCAGCTGATCCTCTCCCTCACCAACGACCCCACCACCGCCAGAGCAAACCTACACGACGGGATGAGAGACGTCGCCGACTGGATGAGGAACAGCCGCCTTAAACTAAACTCAGACAAGACGGAAGTCCTCATCCTGGGCTCATCACCCTCCGCCTGGGACGACTCCTGGTGGCCCCCGGCCCCTGGGCACCGCGCCCAAGCCAACGGACCACGCACGCAACCTGGGCTTCATCCTGGACTCCTCCCTGTCGATGACCAGACAAGTCAACGCCGTCTCATCCTCGTGCTTCAACACCCTGCGCATGCTCCGCAAGATCTTCAAATGGATCCCCACTGAAACCAGGAAGACCGTCACCCAGGCACTCGTCACCAGCCGACTGGACTATGGGAACACCCTCTACGCCGGAACCACAGCCAAACTTCAAAAAGACTCCAGCGCATCCAGAACGCCTCCGCACGACTCATCCTGGACATCCCCGACACAGCCACATCACCGGACACCTGAAAGACCTGCACTGGCTCCCCGTCAGCATGAGAATCACGTTCAGACTCCTCACCCACGCACACAAGGCCCTCCACGACCTGGGCCCAAAGTACCTCAACAACCGCATGACCTTCTACACGCCCACCCGCCAGCTACGATCAACCAGCCACGCCCTCGCCACCGTGCCACGCATCCGCAGAACCACCGCCGGAGGAAGATCCTTCTCCTACCTGGCAGCCAAGACCTGGAACTCCCTCCCAACTCACCTTCGGCGAACCCAGGACCATCTCTCCTTCAGGAAGCAGCTCAAGACCTGGCTGTTCGAGCAGTAACTTACCCCCTCCCCCAGCGCCTTGAGACCCTCCCGGGTGAGTAGCGCGCTCTATAAATGCCGTGATTGATTGATTGATTGATTGCCCGTCTGAAGGCTCTGAAGGTGCCGGGCCCGGACGGTTTCAGTGCACTGTTTAATAAGACTTTTTGCACGGAGCTGGCCCCCCTGCTCACTCGCTTGTTTAATTCATTCGTAGATACGGGCACCCTCACTGATTCCATGTTACAGGCAACAATTTTGGGCATCCCCAAACCAGGGAAAGATCCTGCGCTTTGCAGCTCCTACCGGCCGATCTCCTTACTAAACATCGATGCAAACCTGTTCTCTAGCATTCTGGCCCACAGGCTGAACCCTCTGATGCCCGGTTTGATTGACCCGGATCAGTCGGGTTTCATCCCGAATAGACAATGCGGGGACAACACTAAACGGCTCTGTCCTCTGATTACATTTTATGTTTTTCTGCACTTTTTACGACCCTCAGCGCAGGTCTCACATTCTACCACTGTTTAAAGACCGACAGTTTGCTCAAGTGAGGCCGGCTTTGACCTATCTTCAAATGCTATCTTCTTCCACAGTTTGCTTGGGGGTTGCAAGCTTTTTAACAGCGGCCATCAGATACAGGAAAAGCTTGCCGGCTCTAGAGTCAGTGTGCTCGGTTATTTAATGTGTACTTCATGAGACAGATCCAATATACTTTGGTCATTTATTTATTGCTTGTTTGTACCTTATATTGCTGCTCTGTTTGTATACCTATAGATGTTTGATGAATTTGTAAATTTGTATACCTTTTTATCTGCTCTGCATATAGCATTTTTAGAATATAATTTTTTAATGTTTTTTAAGGTTTTATGTACCAATGTTTTGCAATGAACTGTGCTTTTATGACTCTTAGCTGTCGAATAAAGTATCTTTGACTTGACTTGATAAGGTTCAGCGCTCCAAGGAAGAGGTGCTTTTGCTAGTGGTTGACACCGAAAAGGCATTCGACCGCGTGCATTGGCTGTACTTATTTGCCACCCTGGAACGTTTGGTTTGGGCGCGAACTTTTGCAAGTGGGTGGCGAGCATTTACAGCCACCCATCTGCTGCAGTCAGGGTAAATGGGATTCTCTCGAGCAGTTTAGCGGTGGGGAGAGGCACCAGGCAGGGCTGCCCCCTCTCCCCCCTGCTCCGGGATAACCCACATGTCCAGGGCGTTCCTTTTGGGGCTGACCGCCATTTAATTAGCCTTTACGCCGACGATGTCATTTTTTCGGTGGCACGACCCTTGACCTCCTTGCTGGCCATTGTAGACGACCTGCACGCCTTCGGTCGGGTTTCAGGATTCAAAATGAACCTCCAGAAATCACAGGTACTCAACCTTACCGCAGCGCAATCAGCGGTGGACACCTTACGTGTCCAAATTGCCTTTGACTGGGTGACGGATGGCATAACTACCTGGGGTTGGTCCTTCATAGGAGTCTAGGCAAGACTGCAGAAGTGAATTATGCTGCTTTACTCTCTCGCATCCGTAAAGATCTAACTCAATGGCAATGTTTGCCTCTTTCGTGGCTCAGGAGACTAGCCGCGGTCAAAATGAATGTCCTACCGCGGGCCCTATATCTATTCCAGACCCTCCCCTTATTGTCCCAACTGAATGCGCTCTTACACATACAAAAGGAGATTGAGCCTTTCATTTGGGGCTCGGTCTCCCCCAGGTTGCAGAAGTCCCTGTTGCAATGCCCTAAACAGGAAGGTGGCCTTGCATTGCCGAACATCACTAGATACTTTCAAGCCTCGCTCTTGCGCTTTCTCGTGGAATGGAACTGTCCATTGACGGAGAAACACTGGGTATTTATGGACCAGACGGTGGCTGGCCATCACATCTGGAGGGAAGCTTGGCTACCTAGACCGTCCCGATCCTGGGGACTTTACTCTTCGCCGATCACTCGACCCACCATGTTAGTTTGGGATAAAGTGTCCAAGCGGGCAAATCTTACAACGTTCCCTTCGCCTATGTCCCCCTTTTTTTCAAATCCTGAATTCCCACCCGGGATGGATAAGGGGTCGGGTTCTCGATGGTTAGCAGGCGGCTGCAAGCGTTTGGGGCACTTGTTTGATCTCCAGGGGCTTATCCCCTTCGAGCAGCTTCGGGAAGACTACGGCCTCACCGTTTCCGACCGCTACCTCCATGTGCAAATGCTGCACTGGGTTTCTGGGTCTCTAGTACGTCCTCTGGTTGTCAGACCAATGCTCCCATTTGAAAAGTGGCTTTTTCTGAAAAAAGATGATCGTAAACTTATCTCGTAAATCTACAGGTTTCTCTCTCGGGGCTCAAGTGGGTTTAGGACGGCCGGACAAAGGCGGTGGGAGGCGGAACTCGGTCGAACCCTGTTGGACAAGGAATGGGAAGATATTTTTTATAGGACCCACCACACTGCACACTCAATGGGCCACACCGAAACAGCGTTCAAAATTGCATCTTATTTGTACTACACCCCGGCTCGTTTAAATAAATGGAACTCTCAGTGCGATGGTCTCTGTTGGCGGGGCTGTGGGAGCCCGGGAACCCTCATTCACCTGCTGTGGAACTGCCTGAAGCTCACAAGATATTGAGACAAGATCCTCGATGAGATCGATGCAGCTTTTGACACTACCATTCCCAGGCTTCCGGCATACACTATCTTAGGACTGCCTAACGCCCTGACTTTTCCCTTGCGTTCTACCAAGGGCAGACAGATCGCCTTGGCGTTGAATGCTGCACACCAGGTGCTTTTATCTGGTTTGAAATCAGACAGGATTCCGGACCACACACAATGGCTTCACCAGCTGTGGTCCCTTTTGGGTATGGAGAGACTCTCTGTGGCTACCCTAGGGGACAAATCCACATACGCTAAGATATGGGCCCCCTTTATTTCCATCCTCTCTACAGAGTTTCGGGAACTGACATGCCCTGTTTACTTACGAATTTTGAAACTAATTCCGGAATGCGAGGGGAGTGGTTAATACCTGATTGCCGCGAATGGGCTACTGGGGCCAAGGATTGGTGGTAACTTTCATACTGGACCACATCCATGCACGTTAGTGTGCTCACTGGCTCACCTGGAGAGGGGGGGAGTGTGGGAGGTGGGAGGCTCTCGGGTTTTTGCATTTTAGTTTTGTTAATGTTTCTCCTTTTGTGATTCTTAATTTCCTTAAAAGGCAGACTTTAACGCCCCGGATTTGCTATAATGAGTCTTTGGCCTATCGGGCACCTGTGGGCTCAGCATGCTGCTGACCCTTTCCAATGCTCCACCCCCATGGATCCTGGACACTTAATGCCTCTTCTTGTTGAACGCGACCGGCCCAGGATGGGTTGTAGGCGGCATGCTGTGTAATCTGTCTATATGTCCAGCTTGTAATTCATTGGCTCCCATGGGCTTTCATGTCTATATGCAGCCGGCCCATTGGGTTGTAGGCACCAATACTTTGTATTGTTATGCTATGAGTTCTGCTAATAAAATTGATTTAATTCTAAACATATTTTACTGACTTTTTATGGTACCATCTGGGCTGCAGCCCGACATATACATGTTGAAGACAGGATAATGCCAAAGTACCAAGCGTATAAACAATATTGACTACCAATGGTCTATATAACAACAAAAACTTTGCGCAGACAGTTCCATTCCCCTTGTAGTTGAAGTGCGTGTTTGAGTACCTGTGTAAGTAACAACGTGCATGCAGTGTACAGTGTGTCATGGCCAAGGACGTCTGAGGGAACTTACTCATCCAGGGGCCTGGGAGGGAAGAGGAGGAAGATCGATACCCCGATATGTAGCCCCACGGGACCATATTTTTCTATGTTTCTGGGGGCAGCTGCACGCCTGAAAGACTGCAATCTCCACACCCATGCATCTGTCCAGTTCTTTTCACCATTTCCCTAACGTCGGGAGGGGAAGTCCCTTTCCACAACTGAGCAATATCGCGCTTAGCAATAGTGAGGGCCAGGAAGAGTAGATGTTGTTTATATAGATTTCCCCCTATACCATCAGTACTATGGAGTAAGAATAATCTAGGGTCATGTGGGAGATCCCAGGACAACACCTCTCCTAGACAAGCCAAGACTTTACGCCAAAAGGGCTGTATAGCCGTACAACTCCAGACTGTGTGCATAAACGTTCCCTCATCTTTTTCACAACGTAAGCACTGGGGGGATGGAATAACCCCCATCCTCCAAAGACGGAGTCGCGTACAATAAACTCGATGGATGTATTTGAATTGGATGAGACGGTATCTAGAGGACACTGCCGCGCCCCGGGGACTAGCTATAGCCTCGGCCCAGTTGTCATCAGTTAGTTCTGGTATATCTTCTTGCCATGCCCCTGTAGTCTTGTGCAATGTCGTGGTGGCGTGAGTTGTCAACGTCTGATAGATGTGACGGATTTAATGGGCTCCCAAATTTCCCATGAGGAAGCGGCCCTCAAGAGGGTGAAATTCTGGAAGACTGTCCAGGGTGAGAAGCCTGGGGGTGAGAGCATGACGCAACTGGAGGTATTTGTAAAATTGCGTTTTATGCAGTTGAAATTCTTCCTGTAGCTGTTGAAAGGACTTTAAGATAGTGCCCCTCATTACATCCCCAAGTGTGGATATACCCACCAGGTCCCACTTGCGGAATCCCGGAAGAGCCGCCACTTGGCGCAGGTGAGTGCCATGCCATAATGGAGATGCCTGGGTCAAGCGCCCGCGCCGCCCCATCCACCGGACGGTATATCTCCGGAGCCGAACCGTTGTTCTGCTGGCCGGAGGTAGGAAATCAAGGCTCTGCACTGTACAGCAACTGAAGAGGGGGAACACCCTCCATCGCTGCATGCTCCAGTGCGAACGCCGGGTCTATTGGTGTATTATACCACCATTCATTAATGACCAATAAATGGGAGGCCGCATAGTAAGAGCACACATCCGCCGATGCGATGCCGCAGCAGTAAGTTGATTACGTACAGGTCTGTAGCGCCACCCGTACCGCCCCCCCGCCCCACAGGAATTTGTTATGGACGGCATTTATTTGCGCGAACCATGATCGCGGTATGTGGTACGGGAAGTTCTGCAGGCGATACAGCACTCTGGGGAGGGAGACCATCTTAAAAATCCCTGAGTGCCCATATAGCGAGAGGGGAAGAGATGACCATATCAATGTCTCATCTCGGAGGCCGACAAGAAGTGGATTAATGTTACGCGCCCATGAGGTCTTTGGACAAGGAGACATAAAGATGCCCAAATATTGAAATGCCTCCGTCCCGTGTGTTAGCTGGGCCACCCATGTACCCCTACCCTGGTGACCACATACTGGAAACAACACAGACTTAGAGGGATTGGTATGGAGCCCGGTGGTCTGGCCGAAAACTCGGAGGATCTGCAGGATCCGTGGTCCCGAGATCCATGGGTCTGGTCTGTCATAAAGAACAGGACATGGTCCGCATATAACGCAATGCGGTCGGGTTGCGACCGCGGCCATTCAAATCCCCGCAGGACTGGATCTCGGCGTACCCACACTGCCAGAGGTTCTACCGCCAGGGCAAATAAGAGTGGGGACAGGGGGCAGCCCTGCCTTGTGCCACGACCGATGGGAAAGGGGGCCGAGCAATGACTCGCGATACGCACTGAAGCATTTGGTTCCGTGTAGAGTAGGCGAGTGTATGCTAGGAAGCGTGGTCCAAAATTAACCGCCTCCAGGAGTTGGAACAAATATTCCCAACTGAGAGAATCAAATGCCTTCTCGATATCGGCGAGGATTATGGCTGCGGGGCGTCCCAGCTCTGGGGCTAGAGCCATGGCATTATGGACCCGGCGGATGTTGTGGCGAGTGGCTCGATGTGGCATAAAGCCAGATTGATCCAGATGGATAAAATCTTGTATACAGGTCCGCAGACAATCCACTAGAACCTTGCCCAACAGTTTAGGCTCAAAATTAATTAATGGAGATGGGGCGGTACGAGGTGGGTCTTCTGCTGGGTGGCCGGGCTTTAAGAAAAGTACAATCTCAGCCTGTCGCCAATCCTGTGGCAATATTTGCCGTTCAAGGGCATCCTGTAGTGCCGCCAGCAAATGTGGACCCAGTGTGTGCATATGTGATCGGAGGAACTCCATGGGAAACCCATTGGGACCAGGGTCCCGCCCCAGGCGCATCGCAGCTAGTGCCTTCGCTAATTCATCGACTGTAATGGGGGCATCAAGTTGGCCTCTCATCTGATCAGTGAGTCGCGGGGGGAATATCTCTAAGGAACTCCTCAATGAGGGCCTCCGAGAGCTGCTCCTGCCGTGCATATAGTGTAGAGAAGTAGCATGCAATTTCTGCGGCCACCGCTACTGGAGAAGTATGTAAGACGCCGTCTGTCCCTCGAATGGTTGGAACGGCAGCCGGGGACCGCTCGGTTTGGCACAGTCTGTGTAACATTTTACTCGATTTGTCCCCCCACTGATATATCCGATGTTGCAACGCCAACCAGATCTCCTTCGCTTTGTCCATGAGATGTTGTTGTATCTGCTGTTGTGTAAGGAGTAACATGCGCTGAAGGGAGAGACTGGGATTATGCATGTATTGTGTCTCTAGGTATGTATGCTGGGCCTCCATCTCAGCACGTTGGGCGGAGTGCTTACGTTTCTCATTCGCACGGTAGCTAATGTCCACCCCCCAGAATGTGGGGTTTAAAGCTTCCCAGAGAGTTTCTTTGGAGGGGGCCGAGTCGGCGTTTATGTCCAGGTACTCCTGGATAGCTGCAGCAAGTGACTCTTGATAATCTGGGTTCCGAAGGTGCCATGGAGACATTCGCCAACTAAAGGGAGACTTATGGAAATGTAAGAGAAGTTTGACCGTGACCGGAGAGTGGTCCGACAGCCCCCTGGGGAGGTGGGAGACTTGGGAGAATCTGTGGATGTAACTACGAGGCATAAACATATAATCTAGCCAGGACAAAGACCCATGGACCGCGGACATATATGTGTAGTCTATCTCAGCCGGGTGATATTCACGCCATATGTCCGACCATCCCAGTGTGCTGGCTAGTAGTGACAGTTTAGATACAGCTGTGGAAGGGCCAGAATCAGACCCGCGCCTCCTATCGAGTGGCGACATGACATCATTCCGATCCCCTCCCAACAGGGTTATACCATCTGAAAGCTCACCCCATAGATGGGTGATGTTGTCAACGAAAGTGGTCCCCAGAGGGGGGGGGGCATAAATGCTACCAATGTTAATGTGTTCTCCGTGAATTGTACCGGACAACAGAATATACCTACCCCCAGGATCCACCCAATGCCTCATATGGATGAAAGGAACCCGGCAGTGGATGAGAATAGCTGTCCTCTGAGATCCCCGCGTAAACCCAGCATGGTATATCATGTAATATCCAAACTTGGCCAAGCAGGGAGCCTTGTTACCCAGTAGATGAGTCTCCTTTAGGAGAAGAATGTTGGCTCTTTATCGCTTGGCCTGTTGAAGGATGGCCCTCCATTTAATTTTGTTGAGCAGCCCCCTAACGTTCAATGTTACCACGGTCAAGTCACACAGTGGGGAAACACTCGCCTGAGCAGCCATTTGTTACTTGTAGACGCATCCCTGACATCAGGCTTAACGAGAAATGGATTGCGTGTCTGTGCGCGTGTAAGAACTAAACCCAATGTAACCAGAAACCCCATAAACCCCCCAACCCTCCTCCCCCCTCCCCGATACTGCCATGAACAAGGTGGTGGGCCGTGCATTGATGGGGATCTTTTCCCGTGTGGGGTTCCCCAGAGAGGTGGTCTCCGACCGGGGTACCAACTTCATCTCGAAGTACATGAAGTCTTTGTGGGAGGAGTGTGGGGTAACTTACAAGTTCACCACTCCTTACCATTCTCAAGGGAATGGGTTGGTTGAGAGATTCAACCGAACCCTGAAAGGCATGATAATGGGCCTTGCGGAGCCCATGAGACGGAAGTGGGACGTCTTCTTGCCATGCCTGTTGTTTGCCTACAGGGAGGTACCTCAGAAGTCCTTAGGGTTCAGTCCCTTTGAACTCCTGTATGGTCAGCCTGTGAGAGGACCTCTAAGTCTGGTAAAGGAGGGTTGGGAGAAGTCCCCTGGTAAGACCCTCCAGGAAGTGTTCAGCTATATGCTGGCCTTCCGCAACCAGACTCAACGCTTCAGGAAACTCGCTCAGGCGAACCTGGAAGCTAGCCAGGAAGAAATGAAAAGATGGTACGACCAGAATGCCACTCAGGTCGAATTTCAACCTGGGCAGAAGGTGTGGGTGATGGCGCCAGTGGAGCCTTGCGCGCTCCAAGACAAGTGGACTGGGCCATATGAGGTGGTGGAGCGCAAGAGCGATGTAACCTATCTGGTTGACTTGCAGTCTCCCAGGAACCCTTTGAGGGTCCTACATGTGAACCGCCTCAAGCCACACTTTGAGAGGTCTGATGTGACAATGCTCCTTGCTACAGGTGATGGGATGGAGGAGGAAAGTGACCCCCTTCCTGACCTCCTGTCAGCAGAAGAGCAAGATGGGTCAGTGGATGGGGTGAACCTCTCGCCTACCCTGACCCCAGAACAGCAGAGGGACTGTCACCAGGTGTTGGGTCAGTTCGCCTCCCTGTTCTCCCTGACGCCAGGAGTCAACAATTGGTGCATCCATGATGTGGACACTGGGGACAGTCTACCTGTGAAACAGAAATTTTACAGGGTAGCTGACAAAGTCAGGGCCAGCATCAAGGAAGAAGTTTCCAAGATGTTGGCGCTAGGGGTAATTGAGCCCTCCAGCAGCCCGTGGGCTAGCCCAGTGGTCTTAGTACCAAAAGCTGATGCAACCGGTGCCACTCCAGAACTCCGGTTTTGTGTGGACTACCGTGGGCTCAATGCGGTCACCAAGACTGACGCACACCCCATCCCCAGAGCTGATGAGCTCGTGGATCGGTTGTGCAATGTCCAGTACCTCAGTACGTTTGATTTAACATCTGGGTACTGGCAGATTGCCTTATCTGAGGGGGCCAAAGAGAGGTCAGCGTTTTCAACACCAGTGGGGCACTTCCAGTTCCGTGTCATGCCCTTTGGGTTGAAAAACGCCCCTGCCACCTTCCAGAGACTGGTCAACCAGGTACTGTCCGGGCTGGAGGAATTCAGCACCGCTTACCTGGATGACATTGCTGTGTTCAGTTCCAGTTGGGAAGAACATTTGCAACACCTCTGTGAAGTGTTGAAGGCTCTGCAAAGGGCAGGCCTCACTATCAAGGCCAGTAAGTGCCAGATAGGGCAGGGATCTGTGGTGTACTTGGGACACCAGGTAGGGAACGGCCAGGTGGTGCCCCTACAAGCAAAAATTGATACCATTCTGGCTTGGGAGCCCCCCATGACCCAGACAGACGTGAGAGCCTTCTTAGGTCTCACCGGGTATTACAGACGGTTTGTCAAGGGGTATGGCACCATTGTTGCCCCCTTGACAGAGCTGACTTCAAAGAAGCATACCAGGAAGGTGATCTGGACCGATGCCTGCCAGACCGCGTTTGATGCCCTGAAAGCTGCCATGTGCACGGCACCCGTGCTCAAGGCGCCTGATTTCTCCAAAGAGTTTGTGGTGCAGACAGATGCTTCAGAGCATGGAGTGGGAGCAGTACTCTCACAATTGAACGACGAGGGCTTGGACCAACCCGTAGCTTTCATTAGCAGGAGGCTACTTCCCAGGGAACAGAGGTGAAGTGCAATTGAAAGGGAAGCTTTTGCTGTGGTCTGGGCGCTGAAGAAGCTAAGGCCCTACTTGTTTGGGACTTACTTCCGGGTTCAGACAGACCACAGGCCCCTCAGATGGTTAATGCAGATGAGGGGTGAGAACCCAAAACTGTTGAGGTGGTCCATCTCCCTACAGGGAATGGACTTTACGGTGGAACACCACCCTGGTACAGATCACGCCAATGCTGATGGTCTGTCCAGGTTCTTCCACCTTAGTGATGAGAACTCCCAGGAGGATGGGTAGTTCTCCCCACTTTTCAGCTGGAGGGGACACGTGTTAGACCTGGCATCCTTGGCGTGGTTTCCCATGACTTTTTGCCTCTACCTCCTGTATTTTTGACACTGTGCTGGATTTAGTTTTTGCTGGTTTAGATGCTTTGGGCACTTTGCCACTGGTGATCAGTGCCAAAGTGCAAGTGCTCCCTGAGTAAATTGTTAGTGTGATTGGTTATAAATGATTGGTATATTTGTTTTACCAGTAGGTCCCTAGTAAAGTGCACTGAGTGTGCCAGGGCTGGTAATTCAAATGCTACTAGTGGGCTTGCAGCACTGATTGTGCCACCCACATGAGTAGCCCTAAAATGATGCCTCAGGCCTGCCACTGCAGTGCCTGTGCGCAGTTTGTTAACTGCCATGTTGACCTGGCCAGTGTACCCACTTGCCAGGCCTGACCCTTCCCTCTTCTTACACATTGGACACCCCTATGGTAGGCCCAAGGTACCCCCCGGGGCAGGGTGCAGTGTATGTGAAAGGTAGAACATGTACTAGTGTGGGTAACATGTCCTGATAGTGAAATACTGCCAATTTCGTTTTCACTATTGAAAGGCTATCTTGCCCATAGGACAGAATGGGGAATGCTGTGTAACATGTTTACCTGCATATCTTCCCATAGGAGCAAGGTAGAAAATTGAAATCTGGTATCCCTGAACTCAGAATTTAATAACACATCTTTTAGGAAAGATGGTTTTTAAATTCTGTGTTTGAAAATAGCACTTTTAGAAAGTGGCTATTTTCTTGTTCAACCTTTCTGTGTGCCTCTGCCTGTTTGTGTATTGACTGTCTGGTTTGAGAGTGACAGGGGCTGGGGGCGGCTTCAGGAGACTGGGTGAGTCAGCACTAGGCTGCATAGACCGATCTGCATTTGAAGTGGTGGGAGGAGTAGCACCTGGGCCTGAATAGGGCTGTGCCAGCCTTCCACAATGCTGGCTCCACCTCCTGCGGTGTGTCTGATGTCCCTGGCCCACACTCACAAAGGAAGAAGCGGTGCACTGGCAGAATGCACCCAGAACTGGTTTGGACTGGGTCCAGGACCCCTCAAACATAGAGAACAAAGACTTTTGGGGTATAAATATGAGAGCTGAAACCCCTGAAAGTTAGACTACTTCGTGATCAAGAGTTATCCCTGCCAAAGAAGATCAGCTGAAGAGACTGAGGAGAGGTACTGCCCTTGCTGTGTGTCTGGGGTTGGCCTGCAGTTTGCTGTTTCTACTGAGGAGAGGACTAAGGGACTTTGCTGTGTGCTGTGTCCCCTGCTTGAAGAAGGACTTTGCTGTGTGCTGTGTCCATCTGAAGAAAAGTCTCCAAGGGCCTGAGTAGAGCTGGCCTCCTGTTTCTGAAGTCCCAGGCACAAAAGGACTTCACCCCCAGCTTCCCTGAACTTCCTTGCTGGGAGTTCCAGTCTGCCAGGAGGGCCTGTAACTGTGTGTGAGGCCTCTTTGCTGTGGGGAGCTGGAAGCGCGACGCATGAGAGAGAAGCGTGACGCCGCCGCAGCAGCCGCTGTCGCATCATCGAGGAAGCGTGTCCCCACTGCTGCTGTTCGCCACCGCATCACCGGAGAAGCGTGTCGCCATCACCAAGGGTGTCATCGCATCACCGGAGAAGCGTGTCGCAGGGCCTGTCGCTGCTCAGAGAATCACCGAGTTCGCCGCACGGTCATCGGGCGTGCACGCATCGCCTCCACATTGTCGCATCGCAACAAAGCCGCCATTTTGTCGCATCGCACCGGATTGTCGCATCGCACCGGATTGTCGCAATGCATCGAGGTGCCATTTTGTCGCACCGGAACCGGAGCGCAGGAAGAGTCGACGCATCGCCTTCTCTGCGCCCCCTTTTGTTTGTTTTGCGTGACGCATCCCAGGTACTTTGAGACTAAAGTGTCGCATTTATCATCTACAAATTTATTTTTGCAACAAACCCTTTTTAAAGACATTCTACTGAGTTTCTGTATGTTGGATTTTTGTCATTTTGGTCTTGTTTAGTTTAGATAAAGATATTTTATTTTTCTAAACTGGTGTGGTGTCCATTTGTGGTGTTTTCACTGTGTTACTGTGAGTGTTGGTACAAATACTTTACACATTGCCTTTGGGATAAGCCTGTCTGCTCGTGCCAAGCTACCAAGGGGGTGAGCAGGGGTTATCTAAAGAGTGTATCCCCCTTACCCTGACTAGAAGCAAGGGTCTCTATTTGGTCAAAGGTACCTACCTCTGCCAACTAGAGACCCACATTTCTAACACCTTCAATCTACGGGTACGCCTCGACCGATTCCTATGCTCACCGACAATACTCCCTATGACCCAACAAGTAGACTATCTAGGTCGTGTGGTCTCGGATCACGACGCGCACCTTCTAACTCTCCAATGGCGACCCCCTTACCCACCAGTCCCCACCTGGAAACTGCAGCGGGAATGCTTGGAAGACTCGGTCTTCCAACATGACCAAGCAAACAGTATCGAAGAATATTTTGCGAACAACGCCAACACTGCATCCACCAGGACACTGGAGTGGGACGCCTTCAAAGTGGTCATCATGGGGGCCTGCATCAGGCAGATAGCGGGGGTCTGCCAGACACTCAACCGAAGCCTGCTGAAAGCAGAACAGGAGTTGGCGGCCTTGACTAAGGCAGCAGACGGGGGCTTGGCGACTCCAGCCCGAGTCGCAGAAGCCAAGACGACGTATGCAGAAGGACTGGCAGACCTGCGTAGATACAATTTCAAACTATACGCACTCAGGAAGCACAGAGAGAGGGACAGATCAGGGGCACTCCTAGCCTGGCTTGCCCACCAGAACCAGGACTCACGACCAATTACTGAGATCAGGAGCCCAGACAGCAGTGTGGCCACATCACAGGCAGAGATCCTGGAGCTTTTTCAGGACCATTACACAGCGATATACAGAAGCCCTGAACAGGGCAGTCAGGCACAAGTTGATTGTTTCCTTGCGCCCCTCGAGCTACCCCAAATCCCAAGTGAGGATAGGGATCTCTTCAAAGCAGCGATCACAACCTCAGACGTGAAGCAAGCGATCCGGGCCCTGGCCCGGAATAAGGTCCCCGGACAAGATGGCCTACCCCTAGAATACTATAGCGTCTTTGCCACATTACTGGCGCCAAAGTTGGAAGACATGTATGAGGCAGCGCTAGAGGAGGGGATATTGCCCACCTCGTTACGAGAATCCCTCATGGTCTCAATTTTGAAGCCTGAGCACGATGCAACGCAGCTGACCTCGAACAGGCCAATAACATTACTGTCCGCTGACTGTAATATCCTAGGTAAGATCCTGGCAGACCGATTGAGCCCACTGCTCCTACCACTAATACACCCGGATCAGAACGGGTTTGTGCCAGGTAGGAACACCTCCCAAAACATTTGTAGACTCTTTCAGGTCCAGGACTGGGCGCCGGGCCACTACCCCAGGGCGGCGTGCCTGATCCTGGACCTGGAAAAAGCATTCAACACCCTGACCAATTCGGGACACTGCAACGGATAGGCCTTGGACCCACCTTCAGAGCGCAAGTAAAGCTACTATACACAAACCTCACATCCAGGGTGCGGCTGGGTAAATATATATCACCGCCCCTCCAGATTGGGAGAGGCACCAGGCAGGGGTGCCCACTCTCCCCTCTTATATTTGCCCTGGCCATGGAACCCCTCGTGATACGGCTACGCCAGGAGGGAAAAGTGTAGGGCATCCCGATAGCGGGTACTACACATATTGTGTCTCTTTATGCATCGGCAGGATAGCCATAGCAAAGATGATCTTAGTGCCACAATTCCTCTACTACTTCTCTAACACCCTTGTCATCCCCCGCTCTTTCTTTCGCGGGCTAGACACCTTACTAGGATCCCTTATATGGGGAAATGGACACCGGAGTGTGGCCCTCTCGTAGCTACAACTCCCGACAGACCAAGGGGGACTGGGAGCGCCATCCTGTGAGGCCTACTTTCTCGTGGCGCAGCTCCAATGGCTGTCCCGCTGGACAGCGGGCGGTACCTGGAGGAAACCACTTCAGAAACAGGACCCATGACGGTACAAGCGATCTGTCGCCTGCTCCTCCCCGACGCCCGCCCTAAGTTGACATGCCCATACAAGTGGCGACTGCCCGCGGAAGCATATCAGGCATCCACCACATAACGGGCGAGACTCCCCTATACACCCCTCTGCTTCTGCTAGCGGGACTCCCTAGGAATGGAGGCCACTACACTGCTCGAGCAATGCGCGTTTGGACGAGCCACTCAGTCCTGAAGGTGGGATCCATATTCTCAGAGTGTCAACTGCTTTCATTTGACCAACTCGTGAAGGAGACAGGACTCCCACAAGGACAGTTCCTGCTCCACAAGCAAATAATCCTAAGCTGTCGCCACCTTTGGGACCTCTCAGAGGGAGAACCCACAACACACCTGGTACTCCACATGATACTCACATGGGTCCAGGCCGACATCTAATCACATGGCATTACAAGGCGGTCCGAGATCTCACGGCCACTACTCTCACCCCGCTATGGCAGAAATGCGAGGATGAGATAGGACGCCCACTACACGATAGGGAATGGGAACAAGCCCTAGAATATCCGAAGAAAGTGTCCCGTAATGCTCGGTTTAAAAATATACAATTCTCTATACTACACCGGGCTTATCTCACCCCGACCTGACTCCAGCAATTCTACCCAGACACGCGATTCCTCTGCCCAAGATGCCAAGCCCCAGATGCAACATTTAAACACATGTTCTGGCTCTGTCCCACAATACAATCCTACTGGAGCACAATACACAAGACACTGTGGGAGCTAACAGGGCTCATCGATATCAACACCTGGGAGGCCAGCGGGCTCGGGATACTCCGAAGAAATAAAACCCTTAACGTCCAGACACGCTTCACCTCCATAGCCCTCCTGCTGGCAAAGAGGTGTATCACAATGTATTGGAAAGCCCCAGAGGAACCTCCACTGGCAGCCTGTACAGGGGCAGTTAGTAAACGGGGCTCAGCGGAGGAGGATACAATCAGGTGGGAGGAGATTCAGGGAGTGCGCAAGACGCACATATCCATGGAGTGGGCCACAATTCTGCACCAATGCAGGCAACATGCAGTAAGCACCCAGCAAACCTTACAATGAGCTAATGCGACCGCAACCCACAGCCAAGACACACAAACTCAACCCAACCCACAAGCCGATGACACAGCTAACACCCCTAGATACAGCAGCAGCTCTTGACCTGGCATAGCCCCCGCGGGATGGAATGAGTCAGCGAGTAGCGGGCATTCTCGCCAACACCCTGCTACAGTAGGGCCCTGCTTCCCCCCGCCTGCCCCACATAAGAGCACACGCAGCAACATAATTCTCCTGATTCCAGACACCCACGGAGGACAATGCCCCATTCACCTTGCCCCAACTACCCGAGTTTCCACCCCAGTTTATTACTCAAGCCGGTAGTTCCAGGAACCGGGCGCCGAACAAGACACACGACTTCTATTATAGCCATAACGAGACACGCCGTGGCAAGGCACGACCATGACAGGGAATCCAATAGCCACCCTCACTATGAATGTGTCCTCCCTAACCCCTGATAGACTGGTTAAATTTCAATGTACATTTATGACAATTGTGCTAAATGGTCAATACTATGTTAATGTAAGCTTTTTATGGAAAACTCAATAAAAATGTTTTTAAAAAAAAATAATAATAATAATCAATCCCGCACCCTGCATTGCACCAATATTTCCTACATGGCTGATTTTGGAAAATTTTCTGTGCTAGCTTAGTCTGTACCAACATAAACTTCTCTTTAATTCTCTTCTGCTTCATTTCTTGCTCATCGCTACAGTAGTTCGCATACTCCAAAATCTCATCCATCAGCTTGAACTGCCAACAAATCACATACTGCTGGATACGCTTTCTGATCGCCGGGTGCAATCTAAAATCAAACTGTGGAACAAAACTTCCCATATCACCCTTTTCATGGTTCTTTTGTCCACTATGCTGTTTAAACACCTGCAACAATCACTTCATGGGTAACAATCATTCATAATAGATGTACTGATTCTTTAGATTCCTGGGTCGTTCTGTTGATGTTAAGCCAATCAATATCCCTTGCCAGGACCTTTCCCTTAAAAAGAATTTAATCACCTCATCATACTTTGTCATCACCGTAGGAGACAGCACGTGAGTCTGTGGATCACCGGGGGTTTGTATGAGAACGCTGTATAGCTATAGTACATTCAGCCCATAAATCACTCAGGACCACAATGTTGAAAAAAGTATTCAAATTTTTCCACAAAACCTTTGAAATCTTAACAAAGTTGTCAACCTAGGTGTACCATTGGGAAAGATTTTCTCTCAATTTTAGGAAATTGTTCATAAATGAAGCAAGATGACCTCGACCCGTTCGTACATGAGCATATCCTCCGCCTGGTATCTCTCTTATAGGAAATGTCTGAGCCTTATTTCCATCTGGGGGTGTTGGAGCGGTTTCCTTTCACCCCTACACTACCTGTTCATTTATTTTTCTTTCTTTGTTTCTTTGTCCACATGCCCTCCAACCTGTCAAACTCACTCCATTTTCAAATGTATTTAACCAGTTCGGTAATATGTAATCTCATCACTCAAGATCGCATAATGACAATCACATCATCATCTAATGTAGGTCTGAAACTCTTCTGCAAGGGAGACTTTTAGAAAGATGAACATCATATTTTCCTGCCAATTATGACAGCTTTTCATGGGTCACAGCTGCATGTCTAGTGATATCTTTACTCAAATATATCAGCTAGTGTTCCTAATATTGCTTCAAATGTGAAAGGTCTGGATATCCTCTGATAATCTCTTCCAGTACTAACTTCAGCTTTGGTACAACTAGGGATCAAATTTTTGTCTGACTTATGGAGTGTGGCTCAATCTCATCTGTCTTTCTTCTTTCAGGATTCTCTTCGAACCATGGGGGCACGATTCTGTTATCGAAATATCCCATCCCTCCTTGGGCTATAGGTGTTGTGAAAACAAGACCCCCTCCTTCTCTCAGTGTCTGTAGATTTTGCGGTTTCCTCCAACCAATAACATGAGAATTTTATGATGTCAGTATAAAACCTGTTGTGCCCACTCCACCAACAGCTTCTGAAACTGCAAGAATCGGGGCAATGGTTACTGGGGCAGGTACAGTGGGAACAGCTAAAGTTTGAGCTGCCATGGCTAGTGGTATTGGAACAGGAACAGACACAACATGGGCAGGAACAACAACAGGGGCAGCCACCGTAGTAGCAGTCTCCATAGGTGCAGCTGCAACAGAAAGCGCTGGCGGTGGTCTTCCATTCTGAGTTGTATTTGGGTCAACAGGTGCTGTGGAAACTGTACTACTACTGGCACTATCACTTGATTTTTCTGTGGACTGGGCAACATAAGGTGGCAGACGTGAAGACAAGGCATCTAGAAGCTCATCACTAGAGTCACTATCAGTGCTAGAATTTTCTGCAGCATCAGCATCTTTATCACTGTGTTGTTTTCGTTTTTTACTTCTCTGTTGTTAAAGCAGGATACATTCTAGTTCCCTCAACTATGCATCTAATCCACCTATGCTGTTCTTCATCCCACTTAGCATCAGTGTAGTTACACACCACTTTCTTAGCTCTAGCTTGGTATTTCTCTTTCTCTGTGGCATGTGCCCCACCCTCCAAACATTTAAAGCCTCACTTTGCACTGATCTAGGAGGAGGTTTCATATCATACAATATTCCCCTCAAGTTCTCCATCATTTTCGAAATAAATGTGCCATATTGTGGGAATATTAAGGGTCCTTCTTTTTCTGTGATCTTAGGCCATTGACAAAGCCACAAGCATGTGTGAAGCCCTACAATTGTCGCTGTGTGGTAGTGGCCTGGTGTACCTTCCGGTGGAGCTTCCTCGCCCTTTCAGACAGGAACTCACACTACACCCATCATGAAATCTCTAAGGGCTCAAAACATTTCATAATAACAATGATTTAGCAATTTGTTAGACCTGGCACCATTGGCGTGGGTCTCCCCTCCATTTCTCGCTGTTTTTCTCCTCTGTGTTTGCTGGTGTTAGATGCTCTGGGTGCTGTGCCACGGCCATTCCGTGCCACAGCGCGAATGCTCCCTATGGTAAATTGACTGTTTGAATCGATGTTCCCATAATTGGCTCATTTGGTTTACCTGTTAGTCTCTAGTATCGTGTACCGTGCGTGCCCAGGGCTGGTAGACCGAATGCTGCTGGTGGGCCTGCAGCGCTGATTGCGCCACCCACGGAAGCAGCTTGTAAAGTGGAAAGTCGAATTTGGTATGCCTGAGCTCAGAATATTAAAGTACAACTTTTAGTGAGGGTTATTTCTATATTCTGTGTTTGAAAATACCACTTTGGGAAAGTGGAAATTTTCTTGCCTAAATCTTCCCGTGTGCTCTGCTGTTATGTGTATTGGCCGTCTGGTTTTGGAGGGACAGGGTAGGCTGAACCCGACCTGGGTCGAGTAGAGGAATCTGCAGCTGGAGTATGGGGAGGGGTGACCCTTTGGTCTGAGCAGGGCTGGGCCTGGCAAGGTGAATGATGGCTCCAGCCCCCACTGTGCGTCTGATAGCAGACCCCCTCTCCCTCAAAGGCAGGATGCCGCCTCGTAAACAACATGCCCCCAGGACCTCCCCGAACTGGTTCTGACTGGGTTCAGTGATTTGTGACTTTTGAGAGAACAAAGACTTGTGGGTATAAAGATCTGCGCCGAAACCCCTACACAGTGTGTTACTTCTGCATGCCAAGACGAACCTCTGTCCGTGTAACTAGAGGGAAAGGACTTCGAAACTTTCATCCATCTTGCTGAAGCAACTACCCAAGGGCCTGATTTGAGCTCGCCTCCTGCTGAAGTCTCAGGGACATTAGACTTCACCCATCAGCCGTCTGGATTCCTATTTGAGGGGGATTCTACCCGCAGGTGAGGCCTCTGTCGAGAATTCCAAAGCCTCTGGTTCTACTGCGGGGAACGCGGGCTGAAAGTCGCGATCACTATTGTGGGCCGCTGCAGCTGAGGAGCTGTGCCGCTGAGTGCCCGCATTTGCCATCCTACGAAAACCATCGCTATTGTGGGCCGCTGCAGCTGAGGAGCTGTGCCGCTGAGTGCCCGCACTAGTCACCACTTCCAGGATCTTGTTACCCCCTGCGGGTACCGCTGGGTGCCCGCCTTTAAGCCCCGTCCCAGGATTATCATGAGGGCACGCCACGGACCGCTACAGCCGGGAGCTGTGGCCGCTGCGAGTCTGCCTGTCATCACCGCGGCTTCCTTGTGAGGCTGCGTGCCGTGCCCCCTTTACATCTCAGGTACATTGTGCATCACCGGGTCGCGTGGACCCCAGCCCCGAACTAAGTCCGTTCCACCCCCGTTTCAAGTGCCTTTATTGCTTTTGAAGTGAATCTGTAATTGTGTGCATTGTGGTTCCTTGAGTGCTTTTAGCCTCGTGTGCAGTCTATATAAAGATAACTATTTTTCTATAACTACTTGTGGTGTCCGTTTGTAGCGTCTCTCCTGTGTCATGTTCTGGACCCTCACCAGGCTGGGTTCCGACCCGCCCATTCTACTGAGTCAGTCATTTTGACAGTCCTAGACGAACTCAGAGGGGGGCAGATAGAGGCCTCACCCAGGCCTTGGTACTCCTGGACCTGTCTGCAGCATTTGACACGGTCGACCACAACATTCTGATCGATCGTGTCAACAAGGCCGGGATCCAGGGCCTGGCTCTGAAGTGGCTCTCTTCATTCCTTAGAGACCGGTTTCAAGCGGTGCGTCTTGGTAATTTTTCCTCTACCAAGATAGAACTGACCTGTGGGGTTCCCCAGGGCTCCTCTCTTTCTCCGCTCCTCTTTAATTTGTACCTACTTCCTTTAATCTCTTCTTTGCGAGAAAGGAAAGTGGAAACATATAATTACGTGGATGACCTTCAATTGGTCTTTGACATCAATCTCTCATCATCCTCTGTGTCTCATTTTCAAGACACGATGATCTTTATAAGTGAATGGATGAATAACAATCAATTGAAGCTTAACCCCGACAAAACTGAGCTTATCCTTACTGAAGGGTCTGCCAACCCATGGAAATCCAACTTTTGGCCGTCTACCCTGGGTAGCCCCCCTCTACCGGCCAGCTCAGTCAAAAGCCTGGGTATAATGATAAGCAACGATCTGACCATGAAAGCTCAGATCGGCGCCGTCGTCTCCGCTGGTTTCTTCCAACTACGGAGAATAAAGAAGATCAGTAAATTCTTGACCAGGGAAGCCTTGACTTTAGCTGTTCTGGCATTGGTTATTTCCCGCCTGGACTATGCCAACTCACTTTATGTTGGCATCCCGGCTTACCAATTAAGACGCCTTCAGTTGGTCCAGAATCAAGCTGCCAGACTGATTTTTTCGCAACCTAAATGGCATCATGTCAAGCCACTGATGAAAAGCCTTCATTGGCTTCAGTGGCCAAGCGCAGTGCATTCAAGCTAGGATGTACTATTTTTAAAGCTCTTCATGGCAACAGCCCAGCTATTATTGCTTCCAAGATTCTTCGCTATGTCCCCTCTCGCAATCTGCGTTCCTCCCATCAGAATCTATTGGTCACTCCTATTTTTAAACGCAAGAAACACGGAGGTTCCAGATTTATGGTCTTAGCCCCTCTGTTCTGGAACTCGCTCCCTATGGAGATAAGGTCCTTAACCTCTCTTACTCTATTCAGAAAACAGCTGAAGACCTGGTTGTTCGCACAGGCGTATGGAACCTAAGCCGATGCCACCTTTTCACTCTCCCAACGCCAAGAAACCTTTTGGTGAACGTGCGCTTGATAAATGCTTTTAACATAACATAACATATTGTGTATGGTCATAAATGCTTCACACACTGCCTCTGAGATAGGCCTGTCTGCTCGTGCTACGTTACCACAGGGTTGAGCAGGGGTTATCAAAGGGTGTAGCCCCCTTACTCTGATTTAGGAAGAAGGATCCCTATTTGGACCTCGGCGCCAGCCGCGGCCAACTGGAGATCCCCATTTCTAACACAATTCAAATATGCAGCGTTTTAATCCAAATCACAATCCAATGTAGATCAGCCCTTGTTTCCAAACCCAGCAAGGTTATAGTCTTCGTGGACCTATCACAGCGCGAGAATTGATGTCACAAAAACTGTATAGCACACAAATGATAATGTGTGGAAATCAGGTTTCTGTGAATATTTATCATTTGTGCATCACCAAATAAGTGCCTTGATTTGTTTCGCCCCTATTAAAATCACTGTTTTCAACGCACTTCAGAAATACAAAAAAAAATGCTTGATGGTTGCTTTCCTGACTGTTGGATTCATACAGTTTATTTACAGGTATTTACATTTTGTTGTGTATTGCAAAAACCGACATCCTATATTATCACATAACTCACTTTAAAAACTCCTCTCACTTTGTAGTCAGAGAAAGAAAAGGAAACACCAATACCAATGTTAAAAGACTAAAGCATCCTGACATTTGACCTCTATTGTTGAATCACTGCAAATGTGACAAGTTAAACACAGAATTTAAAAACATCCTTATTTATAGCTCTGACTTTTGTGTCCCACCAAAAATCAGCTCATGATGACCCACAGTTTGGGAAACACTGCTCTAGAGAATAGAATGATGCAGGAATGAATCCAAAGGCCAGTGGTATCACCAGCTCTGACCATCTTTATAAGGATGGCAATAAAAGAGGATGGTGAGAATTGGCTTAATATTCGGAGCCTTGGGGGTTAAATCTTTCAAGGAATCGGGCGCTAGTGCATATTAGACTGTCATATAAACACAGATGCTGTTTGGTAAATAAATGTTTAATGTTGACATATATGCAGAGAAGGGTTCTTCTGTTCACTGTTCGTTGACCTCATCTTTATGTTTCTGAGACCATTGCTGTGTCCATACTGTCATCTTATGCTTCTTCTACACGATAGTTACAGTGCCCATATGAAACGTTAGCTGTTGACTCTATGTTATCAGGAACACCACGTTCCAAACCTGAGCTTTTTTAAACACTCAGGGCCTCATTTACGAGGCCCCTAGTGGCACTTTTGCACTGTCGGAGGGTCACTTTTTTCACGCTCCGGTGGCGCAATGTGCTGCAGCATATTTACAAGGTGACACAAAGCTACTTTGCATGGCTTTTCATGGCCTTCTAAATATGTGCTCCTTTCACACAGAACAATGCGTGAACGGGGCCTTCCATGGGTGTTGCTGTGGGTGTTCCCACGCAATACCCATGAAATTTGACGCATTCCCAGATTTATGAGGAATTGTGAACCTGGGAATGTGTCAGTTTCGGCGTTAAGTGAGGCGCAATGAGGATAAATATAATTATTTCTCCTCGTTTTTTTCCTCTTTCTATGTGTGTTGCATTCTGTGGCACACATAGAAAGAGGAAAACACCTCTCATGATTGTTTTTGTGCAGGAAGGTGTCCCTTCCTGGACAAAAACAATCACCCCTACAACGCAGGCACCCTTGCACCGTGGGGTATGTTTGCCTGTTTTGGCGCATGGCAGCCCATTGTATGCTAGTGCAGGGGGAAAGGACATGATGTGCCGTATCTCATAGATGCGGTGCATTCCTGTCCTTTTCTTTTAATGCAAGATTCCTTGCAGTACTACCCTGTGCCAAAACCTTATAAATGAGTTCTGTGAATTGTAGTGCTGCTTGTTCTCTTTGAAACCAACTGAACTGAAGGTCCATATTACTATGGGTTGTAGGAAGAATAACTTGAATGGAATTGCTCTGTACTCATGACAAGTGGCCATTTAGTAATCTTATCAACATTTCAAATCTGTAGAGTGTTCTTAATGTGCAAACTGATGTTGTCGCCTCATGTCCTTCCTTTGGACCAACAGCGTTGGAATGCTCCAGTTGCAGAATGGTGATCACCAACTCTTCAGGGTACTTCTCCACTCCCTGCTACCCGAAAGATTACCTCAACACTCTGTCCTGCCAGTGGTCCTTTCAAGCACCTCCAGGATTTATTATCCAGATCACATTTGTGGATTTTGATGTGGAGGAATCTCCGAAATGCATTTATGACTCTATGACAATTGACAATGGACAGAACACAATGAGGTTCTGTGGGCTGATGGCGAAAGGACTCTCATTCAGCTCAACGGGCAATAAGATGACGGTGCTGTTTACAAGTGACTTCAGCAACCAGGAGAAAGGGTTCAACGCGTCGTACACTAGAAGTAAGTTCTGGGGTTACTGCTGCCCTATTCCACAATATGTCATTTTGTCAGCATTTACATGATCTGAAAGTTGTTATTATGGAGGGGTGGGGCACATTCTTTAGCTGATATTGTGATGTGATAGGCAGTGATACAACGTTGAATACCAATGTTAATGCATAGTACATGAGTGCCACACACATTCACTACTTTATGCAAAGGTTTCTGTTGAAATACAACTCGGTACATACCTGATTTCCATCTATGCCCACCTGTTCAGCTTGTCTATGCTCACACCTTCCATGTTTCCAGAAGCAGAGCTATAGTCCCACCACCAACTGAAGTGGTGAGTTACTGAGTATGTGAAATGTCCTGGGTTGCATATTCTGCATGGTGTGCTGGACATCCAAAGACAACATAGGGCAGCCACAAGCCAGCCTATATAACTTGCCTGCACTTTGGATTTTAACAAAACGCCCACCAGCTCTTTGTGGCTCTTCTAAACCTTCCCAGTACTTGCAGCATGCCCATTGGACCTCCCTCCCTTAACCTTCGGCTATGATGAATAACGTCCATTCTATGAAAACTGTGCAGGGGTGCTGTCCACTGGGGTCCACCCCTGACTTATGCCTAATTTGAGAACATTTGTGAATGGGTTAAGGAAGTCTCAACTTCTGCAGCACCAAATTACCTTTGCAGACAACCACTGGGAGGCAGAATTACACACACTTCTGTGATTCAGTTAGCCAAAAAGCAAGTATAAAATGTGTTTTACCAAATTAATCAGCGGTTATGCTAGATTCGATCCTGCTAAAAAGGCCATTGCATATCACGGTGATCCGAGACATTAAGTAGACAACCAACATGGCTATTGTGCCTCCTCCATCTTGTTACACTGCTCTGAACGGTTGCTTGGAATTGCTGAAACATTTGTTGCTTTTCGGATATTCAGCTGATGCAATTCGTATGCACTTTCCAAATAACTTTTAATTAGCTTCCATATGAATGATTCCTGCCTACAGTAAATTATGCAAGGAATTATTTTCTAAGCTGGAAATTTGAGGTTATGTTGACCCAAGGCTATACTTAGGTTACATCTGGAGTATTAGGTGAGAAATGTGGGAATAATTTGTAGAGAAGATATTGAAAAACGTATAAATGATATTAGGGCCTGACTGGGAACCGAAACCGGCCCTGGCAAAGAGCTCGGCCGATCGGGGTGAGGAGGTGGGGGAGGGGGTGGAGAAAGCTTTGTGCTGCTTTTGCTTTGTTGCTTGGGGCCGATATTGCAGCTGCAAAACTGGCCCACAGTAACAAAAACGGCCCACCAGAGGTCTAAAACCACCCCCCGGCGGCCCACCGGGGGAACCCCCGATGTCCGCTACGGCCAGTCCGGCCCTGAATGATATTCAAGTTAGTAGGCATGAAAAAGCCATTTGCGCTTCTGCACAGGTCTGGAAAAATTGTGTTTGATCAACTAATGTGATTGGGATCAGGTTTGTGGGATTGTTTAAGGATTTGGATAATATGAAGAAGTAAATTCACAAACACAAGGAAAGAAAGGGAAGGTTGATGGTATGATTGGAACTTTAGTCACTAGTTTAAATTTTGTTGCAGAAAGAGATTGACCAATTTGATTTCTCGTGAAAGGATCTCTAAGATCCTCATTATCTGTTCATGTGCGCATTTAGGGCCAGATGTACGACCCTTCCAATTTGCGACTCGCAAATTGGAATTTACAACAGTGTCTCAGACACTGTTTGCGATTCCTAACGGGGTCGGAAATTGCCTGCCTCATTAATATTCATGAGGCAGGTGCAATTTGCTTAGGAATGGCTAACACTCCCAGGGATGGTGGCCTGCTGGAGTCAGCAGACCACCATGTCTGTGACTGTTCTTTAAATAAAGCAGTTTTTTTTTTTTAATGCAGCCTGTTTTCCTTAAAGGAAAACGTGATGCATTTAAAAAAGAAAAATTAAACATTAGTGTTTCATTTTTTAAGAGTAGGCAGTGGTCCATGGGACCACTTCCTGCTCTTTAAAAATATTTTCAATGCCAGTCATAAAGGGGAAGAGGTCGCCTGGGGACTCATTCCCGTTTGTGAGTGGCTTAGCACCCATTTGAAATGGGTGGTAAACTGTGAGTGTTTTGCGGGTGCAAAACAATCTTACATTATAGTGCGAGTCGCTATTAGGAAGGGAAGCCCTTGGCACCCCCCTTCCTAATAGCGAGTCGCAAACCCTATTTTGCAAGTCGGTAATAGGTTACTGAATCGCAAAATAGGGTTTGTAAATAGGGCAGACCTATTTTGCGGCTGCAAATGGGCCGATTTACTGTTTTCAACCGCAAAAAATGGTTGTTCATCCGGCCCCTAGTTCTCAATTTGTACAGTTAGTGGCACTGTCACTCATTTTCGGGAACAGTGAATTATTATTTATCATCAGACCTTGCCTCAAGCAAGTTTGAGAAAGGCCGAAAAGGATGAAAAGAGTAAAAACCTGCAATAGTGAAATAAAGGGACATCCTTGGTAAATGGCAACCCCGGCATTCAGCAACTCTGACACAAGCTCATGCTGCACTTATTATTTATTTTTAAAAATAAAGCACATGGTGCATTCACCAAAATATTATGCAAGATAATAAACCTTTCTTTCACTTTTAAAGCAGGATATCACACAGATATTTATTTACAGAAATAGGAGGTGGGGTATTCTGTGAGTGGGAAGATTCTGCAGCTGCTAGGCACTTTTCTCTGCAGAACTGTTTGTAGTGGTGCGTCTCACTTGCCATTTAGTATGATTCCTCCTCACTCCAAGCATCACAAAAAATTGAGTGTAAGCTAAGTTAGGTCCACTTATCCATCAAATAGCCCACTCAAGGAAAGTGGTGCGACTCCATAAACACACGCACACACACCCCACACACACATACACAAACATGCACACACACACTCTCTCTCTCATACCTGCACTTCCATTTTCTTTAATAGCATCTAGCTTAGATTTGTCTACGTCAGGACTAAGTATGCTTTACAACAGGGAATATTTGTAAATCAGGTTCATAATAGTTATTAATATATCACACTTTACTTATGAGTAGCTTATGATTTTCTGAATTTGATTGCTACATGTGCGTATTATTTTTGCACTTCCAGGGCACTTTAGTATTACAGAAGGGCCACAGATGCTTGTGCAGTCCTTGCAGTCCATGTAGTGCTGTGAAAGCTCAAGGGGGTGATTCCTCATTTTTGTGAGGGGTTAGCCTCATCCAAATGAGGAAACAGTTTGTCTCTATCCCAAGTTGTATTATAGATATGGGCACGGAGGTGAAGGAGTTGTCAGTGGGCACACAGCCCATGTGACTGTGCACATAGATATGGCGCACAACCAGTGGGACCCTGGAGGGTGCCTTTTGGAACGGGGTGGAAGCATCTCCAATAGACCTTTCCAGACACCCCCTGGCAGGCAGGTGCAGTCACTTACTGCACCTGCCTCATGGGCATTTATGCCTTCTTTTATTATGCTATGCGGGTGCCATATTTGTTCCACAAAGAAGTGTCTTAGAGACCATTTACTGACAGCTTGGAAGCTTATTACCAGTAGCAATCCTGAGAGGAACTCTTTGCCTGTAGATGTCATACACAATTGACGAAGGTCAAGTGGAACAAGGGAAAAAGTAAGAACATGGAAAAGGAAGAATGTTTTATTTTATTGGTGCAATACACGAGAACAATACATTGTCAAAATGACAAATTACAAAATCATTCTATATTGAATACATTGTCCACACAAGAAAGTGTACACTATGGCATGCTCTTTGTATTGAACGTAGCATTGCACCTGTACAAGCACCATGAGTGGACAAAAATTCCAGTCTCATGGTAATGTGGTCTTGTCGGACCGGGAGGGGTGCTCCAAGAGGTATCCTCATGATGATAGAGGGCTACTACCCTTACAAGGAGTTAAGTGACACAAGCATGGTGGTTCCAGCATACTCATTTTGTGTTTCATAGTGATCAGTAGTGTGAATAGGTATTTTTACCTGTATCATCAGAA
The DNA here is from genome assembly GCA_963921515.1 of Calotriton arnoldi. Lineage (NCBI taxonomy): Eukaryota > Metazoa > Chordata > Amphibia > Caudata > Salamandridae > Calotriton > Calotriton arnoldi. Next base: position 114,160 of record CAWUFW010003720.1, read on the forward strand.
TGGTGCCTACTGGCCCATTCAGGTAAAGTTTTGCTGCTATGTACTTAACTCACCATTGACCTACATGGGTTGTGGGTAGCGCCAGACAGCGCATGATATTTGCATGTGCATGCTGAGATGTGTGTGCCTGTCTATGGTACATAACATGGAGGCCTGTGGGTTCCATTTTGAAAGCATAGGGCCTGTAGAGGCTAGGAGAATTGAGGGCTGCAAATTCCAGGAGGGAGATGTGTATTACTGACATTCCTCAGGGCTGGGGTGGGAGCACACACTTAAGGAAGAGGAGCAGAGCATCCTCTGTGCATATCAAAGGTCTTTTTGATTACAGAAATATTTACTGGTCAGTGGGGCCTGGGCTGATTGCTAGAGAGATGGTGGATTGATATGGTTGGCATTGTGGACCAGGGAAACGTGACAGAGAGGAAGGATTAGGCCTTTGAACATTTAGGAGGCATAACTCAGTGGAGGCTGACAGCCAGGTGTGACCCCAGGTTACACCCTTGGCATGTATTGTTTGTCAATCAGAAATGGATCCACTCCTGTAGTGGCAGACTATCCCTTTGACAAAGAGCAATGCAGAGAAGATAACACTTCAAAGGAGTTGGCAACCACAACCTGAATTTCAAAGGTTACGTGTAAGAAAATGCCCCTGCTTGCCCCTTCTTCTGCGTGGTCACCCCCAATTGTTGCTAGATTTTATTGCAGGTTTTTTTGGCTCTGCCCCTTCAACATGTCAAAATTGGCTGTATTCCGAATTGGCATATTTAACTTACCTGGAAGTGCCAAGAATATGGCACTAAGTGTACCCAGAACCTGTAAGTTAAATGTCACTAGTGGACTGCAGCACACATTGTGCTACCACTCGAGTGACAGGACCAAGCATGACTGCACACTTTGCTGTAGCCTCTCTATTTTACAACTGCAAATTTAACTTGTCAAAATACCTCTTTTGACAGGCCTAAACCCTCCTTTTAAATATTAATAGGTCAGCCTTAGTTCCAAAAAAGGCAGGGTGCATGATATTTAAAAGTAGTACATGTAAAGGTTTAATGTAAAACGTGTTTACAGTGACAAGGCCCCTAAATCTATTCTCACTGTGGCTGGGTTAGCTGTTCCATAGGAAACCACTGGAATAAAATATTAAAATTAAACAATGTTAAATACACTTAGGGAACAGCCACAAAGTTAATTCTTAGACTTTTTAAAATATTTATTACAAACCCAATTCATTAGTAAAGTCTGATTGGTACTAAAAACTTCACAAAGGGTACTTTTAAAAAGTCACCTTTTGCCTGCCTGAAGTCTCTAGAAGCCCATTTGCACGAGCTTTTTATTGTCACACAGGAGCTGAATAGCCCTTTGCTGAGGTGTGAACTTGCTATCAGAGATGAGACAAAGGCCTTGGGTGTGGGAAGGTGTTCTGTTCCCCTGACAGGAAGACCATCTGGGCAGTGCCCAGAAATGTAATTAACTTCAGAGGGCAACCATGTCACAGGCAGATGTAGCTAACACCTGAATCTGCCCTCTCTTTTGACCCTCTAGCCAGCCTTGGACCAATCTCAGTGAGAGAGAAGCTGCCCTCAGAACCAGTTTTGAGTGACGACAGAAGAGGGGTAGCTAATTTTCCTGGTCATACATCTATGATGAAGACAGGAGCTTTGCACAAGGGAAGAAAAGTTATGTAGTGTTGGATTTAGGAAGAGAGGGGCACTGTGGGATTGTTTGCAGTAGGGCACAAGTGGTTAGGGCTAACCCTGGGAACTTTTTCTACATTGGTTATGAAGAGGCCAGGTGATACTCCCACCCACAGGCGACAGCTGGGCATACATGTGGCACCCCTTGGTACCCTCTTCAGAACACTACTGGACCTGTGTAAAACAGAAGAAGGACTGCACCTGCTGTTGAGACATGCCCCACTTGTACTCAGGACAAAGAAGTGGACTCCAGATACATGGACATAACAAGCTGCTAGAAATCCTTTTTCTGAAGAGCCCAGCGGACCAGTGCCAACTGGAACTGCCCTGTGCTCTGCTGTTGGCTTCTGCGCAAGTGAGTCTTGCCCCCAAAGTGCTGTTCCTAAGGTCCTGTACCCTTGACTGTGTTAAAGTGAACTGCTCCTAACATCATGAGAAACCTGGGATGTAGAAACTTTGTGGCTCCTGTTAGAAATTGGGATGTTGGTTAGCTGGGGTGTGAGCCCTGGTCAAGCAGCATCACAATAGTACTCAGGGTAAGGCACAAGCGATCCTCAAATTAACCTGTGCTCAACCCCCTGGTAGCTTGACAAAGAGCAGTCAGGCTTAACTTAGAGGCAATGTGTAAAGCTTTTGTGCACCACTTTCAACAGTAAAACAGCGAACCACCATACAAAAGATCCCACACCAGGTTAGAAAAATAGAGCTTAATGTAATAAATAAAATAAGACCAAAATGACAAAAATCCAATCAGTAAAACTGTAGTTGTGAATTTTGAAAGAATAAACTGTAAAATAGCACCTAGAAACAGAAAGGGCCAACCACGGCTATCTGATCACACTAGACCGGGTCAAAGTCAAAAGTTCAGGCCAACTGTGATGAAGCGCGGGCCGGATACAGTCTCAGATTAGTCCCGCTGAAGCTTTACCTTCTCAGGTTTTGTGCCAAGAGTCCCATTCGCGTTGAAGAGGGCCGCAAGGAGAGCGTCACTGGCAGTGGTCACGTGGGGCGAGGAGCAGGCCGGGTGTCGTAGATGAGCAGGCTGAATCTCGCATTGGCAGTCCTCCACTGCAATCAATGCATTCTGTACCAAGAGATGGGCTTGTGGTGGCGCACACTGATTTTCGGTGTGAGCGGTAGGGTTCCTATGCGAACAGGCCCGTTTGCGATCCCAAAGAGCTCAAAAGCTTGAATTAAGAGCCTGCTGAGCAACACTAAAGGCCCAGGACCTGAGGGGCATGTCAAAGGGGACGGGAACATGTTGAAGACGAGTCCAGGAGCTGTGGGGAGCATGTTATGTCCCCGAGGCACAGATCAGGAGGCCAGAAGACTAGCCCCTTGAGTCAGTCTGGGGTCCTGGAATTCAAGATGGAAATTGCAGGTCCAGTTCTTCTTCCCCAGGCGATGGAGAGAGCCACAGGGAACTAGGAGAGATTCGCTGGCGGAGGTCACGTGGGGCGAGGAGTAGGCTGTGTGTCACAGACGAGCAGGCTGGAGCCTCATATTGGCGGTCCTCCACGGCGATCTTTGCTTGTTGTTCGAAGAGACGGACTTGTGGCGGCTCGCACTGACTTTTAGTTGCAAGCGTGGGGTTCCTATGCAAAGTGGCCCATTTGCGGTCCCGGAGAGCCCAAAAGTTTGAATTAAGAGTCCACTGAGCGACACTAAGGGCTCAGGACTTGAGAGGCATCTCTTAGGGGTCAGGAACTTGTTGAAGATGGGCCCAGGAGCTGTGGGGCATCTGTTATGTCCCTGAGGCACAGATCAGGAGGCCAGCAGACTAGCCCTTTGAAACACTCTGGGGTCTTCCCCAGGCGATTGGGCAGCAGGTCAGGACAACAGGGCAGCAGTTCCTTCAGCTTAGTAGTCTAGAAAGGTAGCAGTCCTTGTAGCAGCACAGCAGTCCATCTTCCTGGCAGAGTATCCACAGGTCCAAAAGTGTACTGAAGTGGTGGTGTCTGAGGTTCTTCTTTTATACCCTGGTGCCCTGGTTCTGGAAGGTGGGAGACACCTCTAGACAGTGCCTTTGAAGTGCATGGAATTCCCTACCTCCCCTGCCCTGGCTCCAAGCTGGCTGAAGTGACAATGCAGGGTTATTAATCCCTTTGTTTGGAGACAGGACACAGACTATTCAGGTGTAGGTGGGGCTGGGCCCAGTTCCTCCCTCCTAACCTGCCAGTGATGGCCCCTCCATTCACACTTAAGCTCCCATTGAGTGCGGCTGTTTAGGAGGAATACACAAAGCCCAGCTGCCAACTTCACACAGTCATGTGACCAGAGACAGACAGGCTGGAGGCACCAATTGGCTAAGGCAAGAAAATGGCAACATTTTAAAGGTAACCAAAAATTAGGGCAACCCAATAAACCATTGTGGGCTTGGTTACTAAAGATTATCAAGTCAAGGTGCCAACAAGGGACTTTACTTCACCAACAATTGTAAATACATAAATACTTAGGGTGCTCTACTGTAGCATCATAAACTATTTTTCATAAACATATATTAACTTTCAACAAATAAATAAATCTCAACAAACCCAGGTGTATTTCTTCTTTTTGTGTTTATAACCTTTTACATGAGATTTCAGGACACTACTGTTTCTTCAAGCACATTCGTGACAGATGTCTCATCTTCGTATATTACTTATAGTCAACAATGTACAAAACTCATTTCTACAACATATCAAAAACCTGGCCTATACATAGTGCCTAGATTTCATCCAATAACAATTCTTGAACAACAATTGAATAGAAAATTGGTTGATACGTCAACGTTTCGGTCTTGCTTGTGGTGAATCTATAAAACCATCTTCAGGACAAAACAACCTGTTGAAGATTAACAACCCTTCTGTAAAGAATATATTTTACAGTTAATTTGTCAGCTTATAACTGAACAAATAAAGGCAAGAAGGATTCACACCCGGAAAAAGTGAAGAAACCTTTAAAAAGTTTTGTGGACAGACCCTTAAGTAGCAGTTCCACCATATTAAATATATGAGAACAAGTGAACAGATACTAAAAGAGAATAACAAGAACCTTCACCTAAAAAAAAGTGTATTGAGTCAAATCTTGAGAATCTTACACATGAGCAGATCAATATGGGAAAAATCATAGATGTTGTAAAAAATAGATGAGTACCTATGTAGATACCTACACGTGAAAAATTGTTATTACCTTAATTAATGTACATCAAAATTCACTGACCCTACACATTAATAATAAGTGTTTCTTCCATATGGTGTTTTATTTACAAAGGGATACTTTTATAATAGAAATCAAGGAATCTTATTTCCCTCAATATTAGATAAAGTTTAACTAAGAACATCTTAAGACTTTGAAAACTTTGTGGCAAATGAACTGTTGTCCCATTTGAAAGAACACAGAGGAAAACGGCAGCAAATATAATGCTAGTAATCCCTAAAGCAGAATCGATGTGAACCATATTAACCAATCTTTATACTGGTTAGCAGTGGGAAAGTGCACAGAGTACTAAAACCAACAAAAAATGAATTCAGCAAAAGTAAGAGGAGGAAGGCAAAATGTTTGGGGATGACCCTGCAGAGCGGGCCATTTTCAATAGTTCAAAAGACCTGTGGCGGACCGGGACAAACCTCCCAAGTCAATCCAACAAAGGTGTATAGTCACTGTACCAAAAATTCAGGTTACTCCTGCTCTGAGCTTTTTTGCAGCAGCAAATTTGTTTCAGAGGGAATTCACAGAGAGAATATCCAGATTCATGGATCCCTGTTTAGTGAATGATTCCAGTTTTGCCCTGCTGGGGGAATACGAGCTAAAAAAATGTTACTAAATCCAATGGTAGAAATGTTCACTGGGAAAAGGAGCCAAAGGTATGGAGCTGATGAGAGACCTTCCATGGGCGCAATTTTCAAATTTCTCCCACTCAGAGCTTTCCCACTAAACGTCAGCAGCTTCACCAGAACCTCGTCTGATGCCTATCTGGCTTGTGGAGCCCTTGTCGGCCACAGCCTTGCACAGCTGAGGATTTGGGAAGTCCATTGCAGAGACTAAGGGCCTGATTATGAGTTTGGCAGTGTGGGAGCAGGCCGACATTCCACCACCCCGCTCCCACATCGCCAAACGTGCCCGCCTGCCAGATTAGGGGGTTTTCTCCTGGTCTGGCGGGCGGTCCTTTGGCGGTCCCACGATGGTTGGAACCAAAATGTGAATGACTGATGAACAGACCAATGGATGAAGACGGCAGACCCAAACCTCCACAATATATGCATTTTTTATTTCTGAATAATTTGACAACATGAGTCTGGCGACAAAGCTAAAGCTGTCTCTAGAACAAACCGAATGAAAGAGAACAAACTTGCTCCAACTTTACAAATAATGTCACATGCCTGTTTATTTTAAGAAGATCATTATAACTTGGAAATAGAAAAACACTAAACATCACAAGGAGAATTAAAATATTTGGTTCTAGCACTACACGAGCACCATGTAAATCATACAAAGTCTTGTTTTCACACAGTTTCGTATTTGTTGGGCATAACGAGACCCTGGTAATTGCTAAGACCTGATTGGATTTGAATTTCATAGATTTTGGTAAATGTCCTTAGACTCAAGCAGTTTGTGGTTCTCACATCATCTGCATTACAGCAGAAAGTTACAGCTGCAGGAGTGTGCAGGGGTTCATCCTTCTACTTATAGGAAAACAACACAATGGCACAATCATCTGCATAGGTAGCATCACTCTCAGAAACTAAAACAAACAGACCCGCAGGTGTTCTGGGTCAACTCAATAAACTTCAGAACCTTGACCTTCGTGGTTTGAGTCTGTTGTTGATGACAGAATTAAGTTCTTGTTTTCTCACAACCTTTCAAGTATTTTATAAATAGTGATGAATGTGCTCATTCGTCCACCACCTGTGGACCTCACAGCATTTGCACCAACACACCAGGAAGTTACAGCTGCAAGTGCATGACAGGGTTCACCGGCGCAGAAAGCAACAGAAGAGCACAGTCAACTGCATAGGTAACATCACTCCCAAAAACTAAAAGAGATGGCCACCCAAATGTTTTTGAGGGATGCAAATTCAATACACCTCAAAACCTTGTCCTCATGGTTGGAGTCTGTTGTTGACGCAAGGCATAGCTATGGTCTCATCACAAGCTAATAAATATTTTGCAGAATGTACCCAGACTCCCTCCGCCTGTGGACCAAACACCATCTGCACCAACACACCAGGAAATTACAGCTGCAGGTGCATGCCGGGGTTTATCTTTTCTGCTGAAGGAGAGCAAACAAATGGGACAATCAACTGTACAAGTAACAATCGCTCATCTATAGGAACTGAGATGTGGGAATTTTTATCAGTCTATTTTTCAAAACTTGAAAAAAGAAATGTTGAATTTTAGTTTAATTGTGATTGCAATAAAGAAGGGTTTATAATTATTGCACAGGTGGCCTTTTCTTCCAGAATAGAGGTGCCATTGTCATACAACTAAGTTGTAGATTAATTGTAGAGTGATCTGAGTAATCTAATAAAGTCTGCCAAGTTGCTTTCCCGACATCCTAAAATGAAACAGTTAGTGTTCTTCTCCCATTCAGCAATGTTTATCCTAGTTACAGATTTAAGGTCCTCGGTCCAAACATATCCATAGCTATGGCTGAGCTCTGCTCTTAGCCAGTGGAGCCTTCGCATCAACGTGAGTCAATGGGCTCCCTTGCCACCCTTTTGGGTACGCCGTTTATTAGAAATATTTTTGCAGTTATTCACCTGTAATCAGGTCATATTGGGGCTTATCACCAACTGCATTTTGTAGTATGTTTAGTAGAACTACAATAGTACTACTAAAGTACTACAAAATGCTATTCCCATACTATGTGCGGAGGCTTGTGCCTCTCCTCTCTTTTCTCTTCGGAAATCTCTGTCTTGACTGTAGAGATCTCTGCACACATAATTCTGCGTTTTAGTGGTAAATGTGGGTGGGACAGAGGGGAGTGGCTGGAAAACACTACTAAAGGTGAAAGGTTAAGGGAGGAGTAAGGAGGAGCTCATGGAGGGTTGGGGAGGGGTGTAGGAAGGGACATGCACCCACCCAAAAAAAAAGTAAGCCCCTTCCTATTCACACACTGCCTTTCTAGCTTAAAAGAACACAAATCAGTTGTAAACGTTCTCCAGCTCAGAGCTGGAGTGCGTTCAGCAGCACACATGATCCTCCTTGGGTACTACAACACCCTCCCATAGAACATAATGGTGGTATGGACTTAATATAAAACCCCATGGAGAGTAATGTTAAAATAAATTACATTATTTAAACTATTTAAAAATATGCATACATTTAATGTAATGTTAAAAGAAATAATAATAAATGAAACATATCTATTATTTGGTAAACATCGATTACATCGCGGTCTTCACACCGCAATACCTTTACAACGCAGGCATTACAACGCAAGTCATTACAATGACTTGCGCTGGATGGTGCTCTAAGCTAAGGAATAGTATGATTTACTATTCCAACACCTTCCCTACTGTAAGGTAGGCTGGAGTTGGAATAGTAAATCATACTATTCCTAAGTCCAGCGCCCTCCAGCACAAGTTGTTGTAATGACTTGCGTTGTAATGCCTGCGTTGTAAAGGTATCGCGGTGTGAACACCGCGATGTAACATCGTATATTCCTATTATTTTGTTTTTAAATATTTTAATTACTGTTTTTAATTGTAAAATGTAATCCATCATTAATTAAGATCAAAAATACTTACATTATTTGAATGAAGTATACAACACGTTTAATAATTTCTAATACAGTATAAATCCTGTCTTTATACGGTATATGACAGCCTTCTTAAGAGTGCTCATAAAACGTTCAGTAACGCCATTATCCTGTGGCCATAAAGGTGCGCTTTTCTGATGCTTGATCTATGAATGATTAAGAAAGTCTTTGAATTCCCAACCATTGAATAGTGGCCCATTGTCAGATTTGAGAATGGAAGGAACATCCCAGGTTACAAATGTGCCTTCTAGTGCATCAATTCCTCAATCATGAGTGATCGAAAAAGGCCTTCCACTAGAGGAAACATGGAGCACTCATCTACTATTACCATGAGGTAATGACCATTTGCAAGGAGTCCAAAGAAATCAATTGCAATTTTCTCCAAAACGTGTCTTGGAAGATCCGACATGTTCTACAGATGCTGTGTTGTTTTGGGAGATACACAGTTACACAAATGACAAGCCTGGAGCTCTCTCTCAATTCGCTCAAGCAGGATGAGGGAACAGACATGATCCAGGACAGCTTCCTTTGTGGTAACAATTCCACGATGTGCAACTTCAATGACTTGCTGTTGTGGACTTTCAGGAATGACAGTTCTCGACCCTCACAAGATAATCCCTTCTTCTGTAACTGACAGTCCATCACCCACTTTCTTGAATTTCTTATCTTCACTGTCACTATCAAGAGGTCAAGTATGTGTTCTCCAGGATTGGTGCATGGTTCTCTTTCCCACAGTCTTTACATCTGTCCAATGGCAGGACATTTACCTTCATGTGGAAGTGAAAATCCACATCGATAGCACAACTTCTTCTTCTTCGGAGACATCACTTCACGGCCTTCTATCTGGTGTTTTTTCTTGCTTTTCTGACTCAGTGCCAATTCATTCTGAGCTCCTCCAGCCTCCATGTCAGCAGCTTGTTTGTTGGCACGTTCTTCAGCCCTGGCCACTATTAGCACATGCTCCAGACTGAGTGTCTCTGTCAGCATTCGGCGTCTGAAGGAATTGGGCAAGCACCCATCTATGACTCTGAGACGAATGGCTTCTTTGTAATTGAATTTGTTGAACTTACAGTGTTTGATGAGCATTTCAAGTGTTTCAACAAAGTCATCCATCGTTTCACCATCTCTATGTCTCTTCTGACTGAAGATGTACCTTTCAAAGTCAACGTTTGGCATTGTATTGAGCTTGAGGTTCAATGCCGCTGTGACATCCTGGTAAGATACTCTGTCCACCTGTCGTATTTTACTTATCACTTCCTTTACTCCCTCTCCTGCTAGGTTCTTAAGATGTTTGATGATCTTTTTGTCATCGGTTCTTTCTAGCGCATCAATGAAATCATCAAAGGTTTCTATCCAAGCAGTTTATTCAGTGCCAAGACTCTGCTTTTTGTGGTATGAAATCAATACGGCTATTTTTAGAAAACAGCAGCATCATACCTTGTGCTGTTTTGTGCAGCTGCTACCAGGATTATATGCTGGTCAGGTCGCACTGGACCTACAGCAGCCTCTGGTCCGGTGTCACGGCTGTGAGCATCAGCCCACTGACTAGTGCTTGGGCTGTCGTGCACAACCGGAGGTGGTGAGACACCACCTTCTTCTTTGACAGTGAGTAGCTGTTTTGTCTCTTGCTCTCATTCTTCACCACTCTCAACCTTTTGAATTGTACCTGGTTTTCTCCACCTTCAGCCTTCCTTTGCATTTATCTGCTTCCCCTCACAGAGTTCTACAACATCCTTCCACAGAAAATAATGGTGGTAGGAACTTAATATAAAACTCCATGGATAGTAATGTTCAAATAAATGTAATTATGTAAACTATTTAAAAATATGCATACATTTAATGTAATGTTAAAAAAAAAGCCTATAGATAAAACATATCTATTATTTTATTTTAAAATATTTTAATTGCTGTTTTTAATTGTAAAATGTAATGCAACATTGATTTAGATAAAAAATCCTCAAATTATTTAAATTAATTATTCATCACTTTTAATAATTTTTAATGCAGCATAAAAAATATACTTTTTTTTACTGTAAGCAGGATTTTTTTCTTAAGTAATTTATTAATGGTGTAACATTTTAAATATTTCCCTACATTTAAAATAAATATATAGTATAATAGATATATACAATTAATTCACATTAATATTTAGCATGAAAATATTAGAAGTTTATACAAAATGTACACTATTCTCTGTACTTTGCCATACAGAGAACTACACCCCGATTGCAGAGGTCTCTGCCTAGCATGTGGAATGTCAAATACGGTCGGAAAGTCAATACTAATACTAACTTTACAGCCATATTTGATGTTTTACAAGCTCCATACCCTATTTCAGCGGTGGGGATATGTAAGTCTACACTTTACATAACTTTACACTCATAAATAATGACTAGTAAAGTGAGTCAAAAGTGTAAGAGTAAATTTACTTGTAGTAAATATACATGAGTAGATATACTTTTGTGAATAGGTCCCATAGCTCAATGTCCCTTTGTTGATTTCCCTACTAATTGAAGTGAATACATTGATTTCCCCTTCTTTGATAGTTCTCCTTTTGTTTTGGTTTGTCACCCAACAGGGTTCTGTTTGGAAATCTAAATCTCCTCATTCAAGGTGCCACTCTTTGCGCTGATCCACAGCTAAATTGAAAGAATCTACAGCATGATTTATCTCCATACATGGATCATTTATAGGATAATTGGCCTTTTTCTCAATGCTACTTGCGAGGCACTCAGAATTGCCTCAGGCCTCCTGAGGAGTGGGGTTTCTTCTGCGTGGTGGTGGATACAGTCAGTCTCTTCTGGGTTAGCCTTGACCTTAATGTTTGTTTACCCAGTGTTAAAATGATCATTGTCTACTTCATCTCCTGTTTTTACCTGGACTTATGTAGCTTCACTTTCACAGTGATGATTTCAAGTATCAGGGACTTATCAATCAACAATAAATCATTATGGGACAAATGGAGAAAGTTTGACTTCATAGAAAGAATACGATTATAGACAAGCCGAGTTGAAGACTCAGTGAGAAAGCTGTCTTCTCTTGCCAAATGAGGACCTACACTTCTTGTTGGTGCTCCTTCAAGAGTGCCACAGAAATTTCTAACTTTGTTTAGCACCTGTGCGTCCCTTTATCTCAATAGGCAATAGTCTTGACAGGTAGAGAAATGTATTTTTTCTTCCTTTTAGCTTCAATGGAGAATGAGCCAAGGCCTAGATTTCCATCTATATTAGCAGTCAGTTAAAACAAGGCTGGAAGGATGATCAACCATCAGGGCTAGGGGAGAATATTAGTGAAAAATCACAGATAGGCAAATCCTTATTTGTTAGGTCCTTCATAGATGAGCTTAGAGTGCGAATTTCCTCCTGTTCTGCCTCGTTTTCACCTCCAGCCATCTTCTTCTCCTAATGCTCTTACCCTGGATTGTCTGAATGAGATTGCTGAAGGCAATCAGTGGGGAAGATGAATGTTGGGAAGATGATGCATAGCAAGGGTTATTCCACGTGGAACAGCCGTGACCCACAGCCTCCCTGTCACAGTAAAGGGATTTGCTACTAGATACACATCCAACCAGGGTGCTATATTGATTGCATCTCACTTCATTGCTCCAGTTTGACTTGTTCCCATGTTGATATGCCTTCCCAGAACTGGTCCTATCATTATTGATGACGTCCAAAGCCATAAGCTGTGTTTCTGGCTGTACTCCCAACCTACTTAAGGGCAGGAACAAATGTTTACCGGCTCCTCTTGTAAACACTGATGGAATATTTTTCTGGCCCTGTGTAATGGAACCCACTGGGAGAGCTGCAGCTCAAATGGCAGAAGGCACAGCTACACTCACCAAATTGTCTGCCTTAGACTTACCAGAGACATGGATCAGAAATTCAGGGAGGGAATGTCATCTACAATGATAGCGGTGGGAAATTATCAGTTATGTATTGAGAAAGAGGGGGGAGAGAGAAAATAGGTAAGCTTCTTGAAAAGCAGCCTGGAGACCCGCATAAGGTTTAAGTGCAAATCCAAATCCAAAAACATTGGTGAAGCACCTGTGAGGTTGCCGCTTATCATCTTGGCAGGTTTCCCATTTACCCGACAGTCATGCTGGACCCCTAAATGAAGGCACTAAGAATGAGATAGTGGAAAACCCATTCAAAAAGAATGGCAAGATTGGCCAAATGGCCTGAGCAGCTTGACCACCTACTCTGTCAGGCTGTGAGAGTCTTCCTCTTCACTGCCCCTTCCGTCCTCAAGTGAATCCACCAGAAGGAATTCGGTACAGGGAATGAAAGAAGATGCAGTGAACGGCAATGCCTCCCTGGGAGATTGCAGGAGCCTGTAGAATGCTAGCAAATGCTAGCAGGCTTGCTGCTGGCAAGCTGCCCCACGCTTGTGCACTCCTACAGCTGCATGCATGCGCTCAAGCACGGCCGCCCTGTGAGTTAAAGCTGTGGCCGCACCCACATTTCCGCCACCACCTGATGTCACGAGGGAGAGGATGATCATTCAGAGAATTCAGCGCAGATCATTAGACAGTAACAAAGCAAAGGAGTTAATTGCATTGTCGATGTACTAGATTTGGTCTTTAGCAATTTAAAAAAGTGCTGAAAATCTTGTGTTCTAATGTATTTTTCAAATTACCTCATAATGGCTGAAACTGTTATTTCGTTCTTTTTTCTTTGTTTACTCTGCATCATTTTCAATAGGCGGCCTTGTTTTTTATGCTAATATTCATTTTAGTCTTTTATGTTTTATATGTTTTCTCTTTAATGGTTCAATTTCTTTTGTTTCTCTTTTAATTTATGGGTAAATCAGTTGTGTTTTTCTGTTTTTTTTTTTAAAAATAGCAGTAACATTAAACTGTGATAGCGGAAAGATTGAAACATGCCAGAATCAGTCAAATGAGGTAGGTGTTAATGCTGTAAAGACTGATATATTTGTACTGAATATGTATTTGTTATTTTATCAAATGACTAAATATGCAATAGAGTTTTAGTTAGATTGTTACTCAGAGGTGCGAAAATGAAAACAGTTTGGGAATACAAATTAAAATATGTTTATCAGTCTGAGTAATTGCACAGTGTTAGCGATCTATCTAGCCACCAAGAATCCTATGAATGGAATTTTGAGTTCCAGTCTCCACTGTTGACCTCTGTTGAGGGCTTCTGCTGTCTTTTAGTCCAAACCCTCATCTTTAAAATGACAACGCTCCCTGTTCTGAAGCCTGCTGTAAATGTCTAAAATGTCCTGACTGTGTCAAAGAGATGCAAGCTTCAAAGTGAAACCGTAGCCTGCTGTACTTCCTGCCATGAAAGTATTTGGACACGTGCCAGCAACACTGTAACAATGCTGCTTGAACAGAACGGCACGTTTATTTCTAAAACCCAATTGCAAAAACCAGCATCGCACAGTCACAATATCGCGCGCCCCACATAGGGGTAGTAAATGCAATATAAATGCTGCAATACAAAACAATACAATACAACCCTACCAAACTTAATGGGAGTTACTGTAAGACGTTACATTTACATGAAAATGTGCCTTGTGTTTGGTTTCTATGGAATACCTACCGGCTGAGCTGTAGGATCGGTAACTTTATTTAAAAAAATATGATTTGCCATAGAGCCTATACTAATTTTGCAGGTTGGCCATCCTATTTGCAGCCTTGCATCAGGAGCGTAGCACAAGCCCCTGAAGCCCTTGCGGTGCTGGGTGAGGCAACCCTTCAGGGTCCCCCTAACCCTTCAAGAAAACTCCATTAATCTTAAGGCCAATGGATATCTGTGAAATATGGGATACTTAGGGGCACCTCATCACTTTCTGCATGGGGGGCATAATTTTGCGTTACAACATTGCCTTCCATGCACTTCTATTACCCTTTCACAGATCTCAGATGGTTTCCCAGTGGAACCCAATATAACGAATATTTTTTTTAGTTTTTTTTTTGTTGTCTTTCACAGATGACTCAGAGTATGCACTTTCATTTACCGCCGCCATCTTGTAATGGATTTTCTTGTTTTTTGAAAATCTAGTTCAAATGGCCACTGTGAAAGGACGCACATACGCTGCAGCGATCTTGCAATAGATTTCCTTATAGCTTTGAGAATACATTACAAAATTGCCACTGTGCATTTACCCACATACATGGCAATCATCTTATAATGGTTTTTAAAAAATCATAAGGAAATCCATTACAAGATGGCCACTTGGCATGTGTGCTGTTGGATGGCGACCATTTTGGAATTTTGTGCCTTTGCCACTGCATGTGGTGCAATTCAGCAAACATTGGCAAAGCCAAAGGTACGAGCGGGTCCAATCCCAGGTACCTGGTGATGTCTGGTAGCAGAGGTGGAAAGCAGGGGCCATATTGTTCCCTGGGGAGTTTCAAGGGTAGCTTGGTGTGGCACAGAGGCAGTGATGGGGAGCAGATCAATAGAGGGGTGATAACAGTGGACTACTTAAAGCTCCAAAAAGCTTCCACAAAATGCCGCAGCGTTAAAGACATTCCAATTAGTGAATGGCAACTACTAAAATTATGTTAATGGCCAATGCCTGAAGGGGACGGCCAAAAGCCTGTGCTGTTTGTATGTATGTTGAATTGTGTTGGTAATTTGATCTCTCCGATAAGCAGCCACTGGAGGCGAGACCTAAAAAGGAGAAGTATGGGGGATAGGATTATACAGGTCACTCCTAGTCACCAAGGATGTCATGTTCCAGCACTTGGATTTTCTTTTACAAATCGTTGTTTTAGGTGTGTTAGCTTAATTGGGTCAACTGAACTGAACCAGTATTACAACTGTAACAAACTAAACCATATGAGTGTAGCTCTGCATACATGATGACATGTCCTTGTAAATTTAGCTTTGTAATAATCTAGACAGAAACAACCTCAAATGCTTGCTACAGAGCTCCGCTAAGAAAATGTGTGACTGACAAATTTATAGAGGATCAGTGGGCACAATCCCCCTGAGACAACTGCACATAACATGGGTGGGTAGCAGACCACAATGTAGCATAACTGCATGCCTGCATGCACAGTCTTAGGGGACCACTGTTCGATGGAAGGTGGCCGGAAGGAAGGAAATCATTTTCCTCAGGATATAAAGTAGTATGAAGCACGTTACAAAAAGTTTGTTAATGTGAGCGATGAAGAAAAGCTTAGTCTCAAAGAGGATATCTAGCTTGCAAGCGGATGCAGAGGGAATGAGAACAATACCCAGATCAGGAGGCACCACGAGGAGGATGAGATAGAGGAGGAAGCATCGTAAATCAGCACTTGAGTTTTAGTCGAAATTGAGTTTTAAAGAATTCTGACTCATCCAAGAAGCCACAGCAGACATGTATGACTGGACCCTAAATTGGGTGCCTACTATGTTCTTCCTAATGGATATGATGATCTGAGCATCATTAGCATAAGCTATCAGGGAGAACCCAAAAGATCTATTAATGCTGGCAAGTGGGCTGAGATGAAGATTAAATAGAAAAGAGACTCTGTAAACTAGAGATTTGAAGGAGGATTCAAAAGGAGGAATATATGCAACCTGACGTCAGTTGGCATGAAATGACCTGAGCAAATCATGAGCAGGTTCATGTATGCCCATCTCAAGAAGACGAGAACAGAGGTGTTGAACCTTGCAACCTTGGGTGGTTTTCCCCAACTTTATGTCTTCAATCTTTCTGTCTTTGCTGACTTTGTTTGGACTTTACCACTTCTAACCTGTGCTAAAGTACTTATGCTCCTTCCCTAAAGCATGGTAACATTGGGTTCCACTCAATTGGCACATTTAATTTACTTGTAACTCCCGCATAAGGTGGTATTGCCTGTACCCGGGACCTGCAAATTAAATGCCACTTGTGGGCCTGACGCACTAATTGTGCCATCCACTTAAGTAACCTTTTAAACATGTCTCAGGGCTGCCATTGCAGCCTATGTGTGCAGTTTTAAACTGCCATTTCGACCTGGAAAAATAGACCTTTTGCCAGGCTTAACCCTTCCTTTATAATACATATAGGTCACCCTTAGGGTAGGCCCTAAACAGCCCATATGGCATGATGCAGTGTATTTAAAAAGTTGGATATGAACTTTTAACCTTTACATGCCCTGGTACTGAAAAACCCTTAAATTTGTTTTTCACACCCTCATATACCAAGGGCTTGTAAATTAAATGCTACTAGTGGGCCTGCAGCACTTATAGTGCCACCCACTTAAGTAACCCTTTCAAAACATGTCTCAGCCTGTTGTGCAGTATTAAACTGCCATTTCGGGCTCACAAAATAAACCTTTTGCCAAACCTAAACCTTCATTTTCAACACATATAAGCCACCTATAATGTAGGCCCTAAACAGCCCATTTTGCAGGGTGCATGTAAAAAGTAGGACATGTGTTTTTAAGTTTTGCATGTCCTGGTAGTGAAAAACTCCTAAATTCATTTTTTTTACTACTGTAAGCCCTGCCTCTCCCATAGAATATTATTGGGTTGCCTTATTACATTTAATTAGTGACAACTTTCAATTGAGAGCAGGTGGGAATGTCGAGTTTGGTGTCTAAAGAATTGTAATTGAAAACCCTCTTTAATGAACTCAAGAGAGTCAAAACTTGTAGGAAGGGACCCACAGCTCCATGGTTCACCAAAAGGTTAAGACTATTGAGGCAGGCCTGCTGTCGGCAGGAATGCGGATGGAGGCAACAGTATGAAGACCAAGGCAAAATGTTATATAAGAACGCCATTAGAGAGCATAAAAAAGGCCATTAGAGAAGAAAAATCTCTCTTCTGTACAAGCTCCTCTAAATAACTTTTTTGAAGTTATCCATCAGCTTGGTTCTCCTCCAGTTTACTCAGAAATTGAGGGCTCAGCTGAGCTCTGTAACAAGCTAGAAGGATTCTTCCATTCTAAGGTTACTAATATTGACAAAGAATTTGTCCTGGCTAATCAAGAGGAGCTTCAGGACTCTTGCATTACTGACTCACAGCAGCAGAGCTGCTTAGTCACCTGTGAGGTGGAGGAGTTACATTCATTTTCTCCGTCAGGGTTCCCCCTCTGACCTTAGATAAAATGGAGATTTACCTCTTGAACCTGAAATTGGGACCTTCATTAGCATGTCCACCTAAGATTCTCCAACTGGCAGCAAGCATAATAGTTCCACCTTTAACTTTTATTATGAATAACACAATTAATTCGGGGGGCTATTCCACGGCTGTGGAATGAGGCAGCGGTCAGGCTTCTTCTCAAAATCTCAATCTTGACCCCAATGACTTGAAGAACTATTGCCCTGTCTCGCTGTTCCCTATCCCAGCTAAGATCTTAACCATCATTTGATGGCACACACAGAGCAACAGAGACTGTTTGACATCTCTCAGTTCAGTTTTAGAAGCCATCATGGTACGAAAACTGCCCTTATTTCCGCAGCAGACAGGCGTCTTGTTGATGCATGACAGGCCACGGCTCTAATCCTTTTGGATCTGTACACAGCCTTTAACACCATCTCCCCCACCTTACTACTGAGTGTTTGCAGGTCTTGGGTATAAGATATTTTGCCTTGAAATTGCTCACTTCATTCCTGATGGACAGATCCCAGACAGGGATCATAAACTAATTTAAATCTGACCCCTTCTCCTTGCCATGTGAGGCTCCTCAGGGATCCTCCCACAGCCCTACGCTATTCAACTTATACATCTCTCCCTTGGCCAGACTCATCCGATCCTTCGGATTGCAGGCTGTCATATGCCAATGACGCACAGATCATCATGTCCATCTCAAAGAACACGCATGCTACAGCAGCCAACTTCAACAAATGTTTGCAAGAATTGCCTTAAGTTGAATGGTGACGACTGAGGTGTTGATGTTTGGGAGCTAATCACCGGTATAGAACAAGAATTGGTGGCCAGATAGTTTGGGGACATTACCCACCCCTACAAACTCAGCAAAAAAACTAGGAGTTATCATGGACAGTGACCTATCTTTTGTTCTTCAGGTCAATCACATGGTGGCAACCTGTTTTTGGATCATTAGAACCTTACAGAAGATTTTTCCTTACATATTTTCCCTTGCATGGAAACAGGTGGTCTAAGCACTAATTTCATCCAGGACTGACTATTGTAACTGTTAGAAATGGGATTCCTGGTTAGCTGGGGTATGCACCCAGGACAATCCGGGACCACCACTCTAGTCAGAGTAAGCTAGATACACACTAAAAGATAACTAGTACTCACTCTCTGGTAGCTTGGCACAGAGCAGCCAGGTTTATCTATAAAGGCAATGTGTAAAGTATTTGCGCAGCACACACACACACAGCAAAACAATGAATACACCACAAAAAGACTCCACACAGGTTTAGAAAAATATAGAGTATATGTATCTGAGCAAAATGAGACCAAAACAACAAAATATCCATTAAGTAGAAGTCGAGATATGAATTATTAAAGAATAAACCAAAAGTAGTGCTTAGAAGTCACTAGCGGTCAAAAGGTTACTTGAGGTCGCAAGGGACTGGTGCAAATCCAAAGTTCAGGCCGACCACGATGGAGGGCAGGCCAGCTACAGGACCCATGCCGGGCCCCCTTGGAAAGTACCTTGGATGGAGCAAAGCGTTGACGCTGAGGGATTGATGTGTCGCTCTTTTCCACACAGTCGGGTCTCTGCGTTGTCATCGAGCTATGCTGAAGTGAAGGCAATGTGTCATTACTAAGCCGTGCAGAGCATCATTGCTAGCCACACAGGCAGTGGAACTGCTTTTGTCGGGCAGCCGTTGCATCGGCATCGACGAACGATGCAGCTGAATTTCTCATGCTGTTTTTTTAATGAAAACAGCTGCAGAACCCACTTCTGAGGCCCAGAGCTTGGAGGGAGCACCACAGGCAAGAGTAGGACTCCGAAAGGCAGAGTCCAGCAGCACCAGAAGAATTGTAGGAAGTTGTTTGTGCCCTTGAGACTTAAGAAAGAAAGAGGCAAGCCAGCAAGCTCTTGGAGATCACTTGAAGGAAAGAAAGAGTCCTTCCAGCAGAGTCAGGGAGCAGCAGGCAGCAGGGCAACAAGCAGAAAAGCAGTCCAGTTGAGTCCTTTAAGCAGAACAGCAGTCCTTCTGACAGAGGTTCAGGTCAAGATCCAGAAGTGTCTTATTTTAGAGGGTCAGAGACCCAGTACTTATACCAAAAAGTGCCTTTGATGTAGGGGATGACTTCAAAGCAGCTCTCTGAAGTGCACAATGATCCCTTTCAACCCAGTCTTGTCAGCCAGGCTACCTGTGGGGGTAAATTAGTGCCCTGTGTGCGGAGAGGACACTACCTATTGAAGTGTAAGTGTCAGCCCCTCCCATTCCTCCCGGCCCAGGAAGACTCATCAGAATGCAGATGAATGCAGATGAGTGCTCAGATTGCAGATGAGTCTCACTTTCCTGTGTTTGTGGCTTACTAGAGGGACTGCACACAGTGTATCTCTCACCCCACACACACGTGTATTGGAAACAGGATGCAAAGCACATAAAGTTATAAGCAATGTCCATTTTCTAAAAGTGGCATTTCTAAATAGTAATGTTAAATCCAACTTCACCAGTAAGGAGGATTTATCATTACCATTCCAAACATATGAAAAAGCTACTCTTCTCTGATCAAGAATCACAGCTTAAAAGTGTATTAAGGACTTCCCAATGCTA
Source organism: Calotriton arnoldi (assembly GCA_963921515.1). Taxonomy (NCBI): domain Eukaryota; kingdom Metazoa; phylum Chordata; class Amphibia; order Caudata; family Salamandridae; genus Calotriton; species Calotriton arnoldi. The sequence continues at coordinate 134,240 of CAWUFW010003720.1, forward strand.
ACCTATGAGAGGCGTTGACTTCACAGTAGTGAAAACAAAATAGTCTGTAGTCACTACTAGGACATGCAAAACATAGAAGTACATGTCCTACCTTTCATTTACATAGCACCCTACCCTTAGGGCTACCTAATGCCTACCTTAGAGGTGACTTATATGTAATAAAAGGGGGTTTAAGGCCTAGCTAGTAGTTTTAAATGCCAAGTCGAAGTGGCAGTAATCTGTACACACAGGCCCTGCAGTGGCAGGCCTAAGACAGGTTTGAAAGGCTACTTCTGTGGGTGGCACAATCAGTGCTGCAGGCCCACTAGTAGCATCTGAAGTACAGGCCTGGGTATATGGTATACCACGTTACAAGGGACTTACAAGTAAAACAAAGATGCCAAACAGGTGTAAACCAAAGATACCATGTTTAGAGGAGACAGCAAATGCACGTTAGCACTGGTCAGGAATGGTAAAGTGCCCAGAGACCTACAGCCAACAAAATGAGATTAGAAGAATAGGAGAAGGAAGGCAAAAAGTTTGGGGTGACCCTTCAGAGAGGGCCATTTTCCAACAGTAACACACTCTATTTAGAGGCTAATAAGACAACTCTAGCCAAACTGCAACTGGTGCATAATGTGGCCGCAAGGCTGACATTAGATATTCCAAAATATATGTCAGTCTCAAAAGGATTGTGGAAGCCGGTCACATTTAAAGCTATGTGTACCGTTCATAAAGCACTGTATAGTGCTAGTCCAGGGGGAATTAAAACCATGTGCCAATGGTACTCTCCTTGCAGACTTCACCGATCAGCAGCTCACAACGTAGTTGTCATCCCCAAAGTTCGGAGGAAGGGATGGGGATCAGAGTCTTTTCGGTTGTAGCTGCCAAGACCTGGAATTCCCTCTCCCTTCTTTTAACTGGTATGAAACTGCATGATCCTTTTAGGAAGGCCTTAGAAACCGGCCTGTTCTCTCTGTAACCTGGCCAGGGCAATTGGCAGGGGTACTCTCAAGATTGGCATTCCCCGCCTTGACACCTTTGGGCATTGCTGCACTTTACAAATTTATGTAATTTCATTTCAATGGAAAAGGGATATTTTAAGTCACAATTCTAAAAATGCTACTTTTAGAAAGTTAGCATTTTCTTTCTTTTGGTGCCTTCAGTCTGTGTCCTGGGTCACATGACTAGGTGTAGCTGGCAGTTGGTCTTTGTGTATTACTCCCAGACAATGGGTCAAAGGGGGAATAGGTGTTGGCAGGATGGGCCATCTCTGGCAGGATGAGGGAGAGGATCTGTCAGCTACCACACTTGCACATCACAAACACTGCCTTAGCACACTTACAAAGCATTTCACACTAGTCTTTTGTGCCCGCAGGCAAGCTGGGGCCATGGCAGAGATGAAGAAAATTCCAGGCACCTTTGGGGATGGGAAACCACAGAAGCTTCCTCCACTTCAAAGCTGGCACCAAGGATGAATAGTCAACCCTCAGACCCAACTCTTCAGATCACTTCTGGACCTGTGGACTCTGCAAGGAAGAAGGACTGCCATACTGTGAAGTCTACCCTGCTGACCTGCTTGCTGATGAAGGACTACTTTGCTGCCCAAGGTCTGCTGTTGTTGCACCAGGTCTCTTCTGCTGCTGTGAACTTCCCTGCTGAATCCAGTCTGCCTGTGTGGAGCTGGGACTGCAAGGAATGTCCAAGGGTCAGTCAGTTGGCCTCCTGTTCAAGATAGGCTTCTTCGACTTTTGATGCAACTCCATGCATCCGGACAGAGCGCTATGCAGCCCGCCAACCACTCCGGCCCAGCGTGACGCATCTCAGTGCAAACCTTTGCAAGCCCTGAGGCAGACGCAGCCACTGGCCCAGTGCAACACATCTCGTCCCCTGTGCCGACACATTGCAGCACAAGTCTCCACAAGCCCCACTGGTTTCTTCGACGACTATGCATTTCTACTCCGGACCTCGCATGGCAGCTCCTCATCGATTGCTACTCAATGTCGGCCTGTGCAGCTCTCTGCAAGGACTTCTCAACACCCAGACTACAAAGTACTTTTCAGCAGACTGAACTTAGTCCTGTATCCAGCCCGTGCTCCAATGCGGTCAGTCTGAACTTGTGACTTGGGCCTGGTCTACTGTGACCAGATAACCGCAGTTGGCACTTTTTGCTTTTTAGCACCTAATTTCTATGAAACCTTTAAAATTGCATATGTCCGATTCTACTAATTGGAGTTTTGTCGTTTTGGTGTCAAATAATTTATTACATTTTATTCTATTTTTCTAAATTGGTGTGAGATTGTTCTTGCATTGTGTTTTCACTTTATTACTGTTTGAAGTGCTGCATAAATACTTTACACATTGCCTCTGAGCTAAGTCTGACTGCTTTGTGCCAAACTATGGGAAGGTTAACCACAGGTTGATTTGGGGTTTGCTTATGTTTCACCCTGATAAGAATTGTGGTTGCTGCTTAAGTAGGGTTTCAAACCCCTCAACCAATAACGTAATTTCCTACAAAGGACATTGCCCACATCTGTAATAGCTGGGCAAATTATGTCATGAATTTTGATAAGGATATAGGTCAGATATTGGTCCAGAAAAGAGCCCTATTTAACTGTATGCGTGAAGGAGGTAATGGAAGTAAAGTTAAGGAGTGTATAATGCACATAAACATGGGTAGAATGCATAACGTTGAACAAAGAGGACCGGGGAAATAAAGTACAGATAGCATTAATCTTATTTGAATAGAAGATGGAGAGTGTTGGCTTGTTAAATGAGGACTTTATAACCTTTCAAGGAGCACATGAAGATGGTAAGATCTTTCAAGGAATATTTTGTGCTCCACATTTTCTCTAGTGCTTTTTAAAAGAATGTTTAGCAGCCGCTAAGTCCACTATAAACCAAGCTACAAAAGGAGTATTGAAGGTTACAATTTTTAGTGGAACCAAATTGGAGTCACATTGAGAAGAAAAGGAAGGAACATTTCTTGAAAGAGCTCGAGAAGAAGAGGAGGCTAACCTTTGTCCGTGTTGTAAACTGGATAAAAGGAGGGAAACTATCGTGAGAGCTGAACAGGAAGGTATCAAAAATGAGAGAAAATGAGATGCTAAAATGATCCATCCAAGGAAGAGGGAGGTGGGGGAAGGTACGAGATATGACTGAGGAAAAGATATGGTCATGCAGATGGTCCACAATATGCTTGGGCAGATGAACCAAATAGTTGATGCTCTGCATAGACATGGAGTCTTGGGAGATGGTGGCTTCTTGTTCAGTGGGGCCATTCGGCCAGATATGAAGGTCACCTAGAAGTATAAAGTTGGAATATTTGAGAGTGACAGGGGTCAGAAAGGACGGCCAAAATTGATGGTGAGAATAAACAAGTGCACCTGAGAAAGTGGTTTTGCTGTCAACTAAGAGCTTAGATAAAATAATTTCAGCTAATTCTCCTCTGTAAAGATGATTGCTATGTAATAACAAGGCTGCCACCAAGGAAAAGGTGCAGTTGTTACACTAAATAGTGTATCCTGATGGCATAGTAAAAGAAAGATTGGGGCCAGACGAATCATGCAACCAAGATTCTGAGAAAAATAAAGCATCTATTTTTGAGTTTCCAAGACTATAAAAATTTCATTTTTATAGTGCAAAGGAGAACATACAATAAGTGTTTTATACGTGATTCAAGTATTGGAACTGCACATGATAGATGAATAGTCAGACATAGGCGCTGGAAGTAGGGGTCTGTGGGGTGTTGTTGCACCCCCAAAATAACCAGCCCAGATGGTGAATTAGCAATAAAGATGCCTTTAAACTTTGTATTTTTCCTTGCTTCATTTGCTGTGAGTCCAAAGACAAAGGCCAAATGTTATTCTATGTCTTCTGACAAACTGGAGCTTATTCTTTTGACATGGAGATTGGTGTTTAAATGTCTTTCTCTCATTGCAAAGTTAGAGGATTTTGTAAAGTGGACTACCTGAAAATCTTGCTGGGGTACAGGAAGTGTGAATGGAAGGGCTGTAGGATGTCAGTTTTTTTTATGAATGAATGAATGAATGGACACTTATAGAGCGCATGGCTACCAGAGGCTTCCCAGCGCTAAAGACAGAGCCTAAACCGCGAAAATCGGGGAAATCAGGGGAACAGCAGAGTCTTCAAACGTTTGCGAAATAAAAGGTGGTTGGCCTCAAGCCGAATATGATCTGGTAGCTGATTCCAGCATTTTGCAGCGATGACAGAGAATAGACGGCCACTGCTCCTAGCTCGGTTGACTCTGGGAACATTAGCAAGGTGTTTTTTCTCAGAGCGAAGGGATCTTTTGGGAAGATACGGGGAAATAATGGATCGGAGAATTGGCGGAGCACTATCCGACATTGATTTATGGGCGATACACAAAGCCTTAAATTGGATTCTTTCGGCTACTGGCAACCAATGCAAAGAATTAATATATGGTTTGGCAGATTCCCTATTGTTGGCCTGCATAAGGAGTCGAGCTGCACAGTTTTGAACTGTTATAACACACAACATTTAAATTCCTGTAAATGAACTTTACACATATTTAAAATATTTCCACAGTTAGGAAAGTGCACATGAAGCACATTTTTTTGTAATTCTGAAGTGTAATTGAAACAGCAACACAAAAAGATGATGGACGGAATACTGAACATTGTCAAACATTCACCCCCAGTTACAGAACTGGGTTAAATCCATTGTTTTTTTGCTCACCATGCAACCCCAGTTTGGACCCAGCTATATGCAAATCGATCTTGAGAAAGCAGCCCATGGAAACTGTCAGGCCAGGTCCTCCCTGGACTGAAAAACAAGCATTCTGGGAGCAGTTTCAGGGAGCAGGGTCAAGACTGATTTGCATATGCCTGGGTCCAAACTGGAATGGCATGGTGAGCAAAAAAAACGATGGATTTGGGCTGAGATCCCTGTACAGGGGGTGAAGGCAAGGTCCGGGGGCAGATCTTTCTCCTTCCTGGGACCCTCTCTGTAGAACAAACTTCCTCTGGAACTCAGACGCATTGAAACTACCCCTTATTCCGAAAAAAGCGAAAAACTTGGCTTTTCCCTAAATTCTGAGTCCGTACTCTTATTACCCCTCGGTTAGTCCCTCTTCTGCATTAGCGCCAGGACACTCCTTGGAGTAACAGCTGTGCTCTATAAATCTCATACATACTTACATACATACAATGTTTGACAGTGTTCAGCATTCCGTCCATCATCTTTTTGTGTTGTTGTATTCATCCTAAATGGGAAGGGTATGCCCAGATGTGGGTCCCGTGCTCACTATGCCATTGGATTCAAGCTAGCCTGGCTGATGAGCGGTGATACCCCAAAACAGTCCCAGGACGCTTGTTTCCGGTACAGGAAGGACCAGGCATGGCAGTTCGGGCTGGACTGTTTCCTTGGGGAGCAGGGTCAAGACTGATTTGCATATGGCTGGGTCCAAACTGGAATGGCATGGTGAGCAAAAAACAATGGATTTAAGCCCATATCTCCGTACTGGGGGTGTATGTTTGACAATGTTCAGCATTCCGTCCTCATCTATTTGTGTAATGTAAACAAACAGTTAAATAGGATTTTAATCAAGACACTTTACTTAGTGACGTGTAGTGTAAATGATAAATATTTTTTTAAACCAGTTTTCCACAAATTATTTTTGCACTATATAGTTGTATCAATAAAATTCCATGTCAGTGCGAATTGTGTGACCATTTCAATGGAAAAGGAGTTGTCTGTAAATGACAGTGTGCTTCCACACCATACTTTAGTATTATATTTGCGACAGCTACATACCACACCCATGCCCCTATTCTACTGATTCATCATGGCTCATTTGCTATACTTGTTCTTTGTGTGACCCTTGGATTTTTCACAATCTCTGTGACCTCAGTGGTGTAACATGGATGGCAGCACCCCCACTCTGAAAATGTTTCCATCACCACTGAACCAAAGTAAGGGGAAGTGGCTTTAAGTTGATCCCTCGCGTTGGTAGCGGTAACAATGATTGCCCAATGAGCCTGAAGTAATATGAGGATAATCGATGGTGTCAGAGTTGTTAGAACAAGTGGAAAAGACAGGGTTTACCAGTGAGCAGTCTCAGTGCTTAACACGTCTGGGTTGCAGACCGGTGCAAACGGTCTTGTTTTAGGCAAACCCCAGGGGCGTAGCTGCCATTGGTGCTGCAGATGCAGAGGCACAGGGACCCAGAGCAATGAGAGGTCCACTGAAACCTGATAATTGATGTATTTCACTACCCCAAGAGCAGTCAAATCAGCCATTTTCTTGCTTTTACCAGTGCCCATGGCATCTTTGCTATGCTACTGGCATGCCCACTGCATGTGCCCGCTGCATGTCTGCTCTGCTGATGCTCTTAAATTGCACTCAAATATGTCCGAAGAGCAGGAGGTAGCCTTGGTAATACTAAGCACCCAAATGCTGAGCAGAAACCAGAAGAAAAGAGGAGAAGAACGACTTGTCTGCTCCTGGCACTGGGAAAGGCTCCCCTTCTCTGATTGGCCTCGGGAAAAGAAATGCTAACTAAAACAAAGGTGAAACAAACAACTAACACATGCAAATATTGTTAATATTAAAAGCCCTCGAAAATAACTAAATTAAAGACATGGCAGTGGAGCTATGTCTCCAAATACAAGAGAAATAAAGAATTATCCGCACCGCATCACATCCATCATTATTTTGCACACCATGCCATGAATTGATTAATGTTTCTACAATATTTAGTTTCGCTTCCCAACTCATTAATCGGAAGCATAGTTGATTCTTATTCCTGTCACCCACAGAGAATGCTGAGGAGGGAATGCCATCTAAAGACAATGATGAGAACTGTGTAAAAACAAATGGTTTCTGTGACTGGTGTCATGCATTGCACCCTTTTGAATCTTTGTATAATATTGTGAAGTGTGTTGCACTTTTGTAAAGATGAAATCATCAGTTAGTAAACTTCAACTAAAAACTTGGAATTATTAGAGCGGGTTGGGATTGTCTGTTGCACCTATTCCAGGTCTCATTCTACTGTAGTCGTTTCTCATTCCTCCTTGTCCGGTTCCTCTCACTTAGCTCTTCATCAGATCTGAATCCTAACATGTTCCTGCCTGTTTTTCCTGATTCTCTGTGTATAGGATTCCTTCTGTTCCTTGCTCGAGGCGACCTATGGCGTCATCAGGCACCCGTGTGAGAACAAAAATGCAGCCATTGAATTGCAGGTATGTCCCTTCTATTATATCTGAAACCAGAAGCCATGCTGTAGAATTTAAAAACGTGCAATTTGATAAACAAAAAACAATTAAGCTCTGATCTGCAACCATGATTATGTGTTATCGCGACAACAAACACTTTCCACAACCCAAAGAGTGAGGCTAAGCTCACGTCTTGGCCAAGTGGCAAGTTAAGTTAATTAAGCCCATCTCCTGGTTTAAGGCATCCAGCACTCTCCCAGGTACCCCGAAGAGTTACATTATTAGGAGATCAAGCTATCCACCTCTTTGTTTTCAAGCTGGATGCTACATCCAAAGATGAAACCCCATTGGCTTATTATACATCTAAATGGATCCTAAACTAAATGTCAAGGCGTTATGAAAAACCATATGAGGAAATTCTCTGAGTTAGTCCAGGTAACCACTGCTCCCTGTTTCGGAACTGTGCCATCTGCAGATCAAGCACTAACTCTGAAAATGTCCAAGTTAAGTGCATGTGCTTTTGACAGCCCCCTTTCTTGAAGACAGGCAGACCACTCTACTCTGCACCGTTCCATCTACTCATGACAGTGTTCCTGGTACCCATGTAGTTCAGTGCAGAGGCACAAGGCAGCCCACTACACAAGATGCAGTTCAATAGAGAGAACATGATTGTCTACTATGTTGTAAAAAACATCTTTAAAAGGATTTGAAACTGTTCCCTTACCAATTGTGGTTTTCAAGATATAGTCATAATTAACTTTGCACAATACAGCACTGTCATAACTTTGCAGTGCCATGTTCATCTCCTCCTCAAGACATAGTTAAGGTCATGGTTAGTCTCCAGTAGCGGTCCGTGGTAGGAGTGCCGGCCGGGCGGTGACGTGTGGTGGGGAAGGGGCAGTGTGGGGGGGGTAGTAAACCACGGATTACGGCCGAATACAGGTAAGTAAACATTTAAATAAATAAAACTAATTTCGTTGTGAGCGCTGCATCGCCAAATGCGATGCAGTGCGCGCAACGAAATTCGTTTTATTTATTTAAATGTTTACTTACCTGTATTTGGCCTTAATCCGTGGTTTACTACCCCCCGCCCCACGTCACCTCCAGGCTGGCACTCCTACCACGGACCGCTACTGTTAGTCTCTAGTAATTTTCTTAAGGGACTACAGGAAAGATTTTCACTGATTGATGCCAGATCCCCAAAGGTAATCAGCGTGTTAATGAATGTATGCAGCCTAAAAAAGACCAGCTGCTGTGTGGGAACCTGGATCAGTCAAGTCCAAGAGCCCAAACAAAAGCATAGAGTCAGCATAAGTGCACCTTTTAAAAGACCTCAGTATGTTGGAATATGGGGCTGATTCTGCTGGCTTGATCTGTTCTGATCTATGCAGGCATTTGATACTCTTGACTTCCAGCTCCTCCTATATGAGTTGAAAGTTTTAGGGCACTGTCATTCGATCTTTGGTGGTAGTAAGCAGCTGGCAGAGAATCTATCTATCACCTTTGTGGCTAGCATTCCACATTGCGAAATTCCACAGAACTCTGAGGGGCAGATGTATCAAGGATTGCATTTGCTATTCCTTAATAGCGAATTTTAGCGAATTGCTATTAAGGAATCGCAAAATGCTATGAATGTAGGAATCGCAATAATAATTGCGATTCCTTAATATTCCTTAATTGCGAATTGCAAATTGCGATTCACAATTAAGGAATACCTTCCCATTCATTCCTATGGGCGTAGAGGCCCATAGGAATGAATGGGAAGACATTCTCAATTTGCGAAACGCAATTAGAGAATCGCAAATTGAGAATGCAATTTCAAGGGTGCCAGGGTGTCCTTTTGACACCCTGTTGCAACCCTGAAATATGTATGTGTGCACATGTGGTGCACATACATGCCCTAAGGGCATGTATATGCGCCACATGGCACTTTGAAAAATGCTAAAAAGTGCATTTTTCAAAGAAATCGGGTATAACCGCCAACTTGAAGTTGGTGGTAATTTGCGATTCCTTAAGGCCAAATTGCACTTTTTTGGTGCTTCTTACATTGCATTTAAGGAATCGCAAAATGCAATCGCAAAATAGGGAATCGCAAATTTTGCGATTCCTTATTTTGCGAGGCAGTTTTGCCTTAATACATACCACTAAGCAAAATTGCATTCGCAAACGCCGAAATTCTGCGAATTTTGGCGTTTGCGAACGCAATTTTGCTTGATACATCTGGACCAATATCATTTGGGTACCTTCACATTTTTACATTCTTTCCTCTGGATTTCTCATTGATGAAGAAAAATGTACATTCTTCGCGTCAACTGATCACAAACACATTTCACTTGGAATAGAGTAAAGCTGAAGCCAAGCATTTGCAAATGTAATCATTTGTTTGCAGGAAGTAGCTTCTCTTTTGTCAAGGACAGTCACCTGCCGAATGTAGTACTGATAAGGTTCTGTTCTCTTTAGGGAATGCAATCAGTCAGCCTCACACCCAACTCCAGGCTATGTTGCAATTGCTTTACTAGACCTTGGACCCGAAGGCAACTGTGGTGATGCTCCTCAATTATCACCTACATCATTCCTGATCTTCATCTTTCTAAAGCTTCATTGGAAAATGCAAGAAATCCTGACCTGTGGTAATCCAGCTATTTTAGTACCTGCACCAGCACACATTCAGCCCACTGCAATCTTAATTCACAATACCTCTTGCTAGGCCAATATTAAGACCCATACACGTAGGGCCATATTTATCATTATTTCAAGCAAAGCAATGCAGCAGGACATCTTGCTGCGCTGCGTGAAAGGGAGAGGGCATGAATGCGCTGTGTCTTTCAAGATATGGCGCATTCCTGCTCTCTGCCTACGTTGGTGCACAAACTGCTGCCAAGCGCCAACGCAGGCACCCCTGCACCATGATGCAAGGGTGCATATGTTACTGGCAGGATTGGTTTTGTGCAGGTAGGAACACTTTCTCACACAAAATCAATCCTCAGAGTCTTTTTCCTCTTTCTATGTGTGCTGCAGGATGCAGCACACATAGAAAGAGGAGAAAACGAGTAGAAATAAAGATATTTTCCCTCTATACTCCTCCCCTGGGAAGGCATAGCATTCTAACGCATTCCCAGGTCGACAGGTGTTGGTAAATCTGGGAGTGCTTCAGAATCCATGGGTGGATGAGTGGGAAACCCCATGCTCCACACATAGAACATCTCCCTGGAGCAGAGTAACGCAAGGCACCGACTTGCGCTGCCTTGCATTACTCCAGATTTACCAAGGCACGCAGGGTCATGCAAGGTGGCCTTGCGTGACTTGGTAAATCTCATTATAGGTTTTGCATCGCCCCGTGCACCCTTGCGTGGCCTTATATGTGGAATTCCCCAATAGACACTCAAACACAACTTTGTTAATGCGTATTAAGATCTACATGCTACTCAAATAATGTAACTGACACATCTTTACTAATGCAGGTCAAATCCGAGCTAATTTTCAATATTTAAATATATGGGAATCTCAGAATGTATCAAAGCAGTTTGCAGGGCAAGTCAAAGAATGTAATGTTTTAAAAAGAAGTTGCAGTGACAATATTATTTGTTTATTTTTTTTAAGAAGTGGCAGGGTACACACTGCAGTGTATCTGGCAAGAATCACACATTCTACAGGGAAAGGCTCCTAACCTTGATTCACCAAGCTCTATAAAACATTTATTTCTGATGGCTAAAAACATAACACCTTTGTGACCTTGTTTTCCCATTTTATTGGGAGATATAAATCTCCTGCTCATCTATTGTTGTGAGCTAAAGTGTGGGACCCTGTCAGAGTGAGACTCAGTGCAGTTAGCCCCCACTGACCCCTTATGATGGTGATGGTGTTTTAGCCCTGCATTAGGCTACTACAGGCTCGAAATAGAACTAAAACCTAGATAACTCGCTTTAGTCCTGCAATGGCACTAGAACCAAGACCCATACAAATAGAGCAGGGATGCTATCAACACAAAATAGACTTCTTAGCGCAGAAATACGAACATGATCCAACAATTGTCAACCATTAACTATTTCAGGACTTCTGCCACATTGTGTCAGTGCACGCCAAGACCTAACCTTTGAAAACTGCCATGATTTTCAGCATCACTCAAAATCAAGAAGCTTGCATTTCTACCCTAGTACTCTTTTTAAAAGCATGATAACACCTAAGATTCTAATGACAGAGGGCCTGATTCACAAAGGTAAACTTACACTTTTGTGTAAGTTTATGATTGTTTGGTATTCACAAAGGGATTTACGAGTAGTATATTCACGAGTGTGGAGTCTCCACACATAAAAAGATAGGATTGTCGTATCTTTTTACATACGGAGACTCTGCACTCATAAAGATACTACTCGTAAATCCCTTTGTGAATACCAAACAATCCAAACGTACTCAAAAGTGTAGGTTTACTTTTCTGAATCAGGCCCATAGTGTTACTAACAAAAAAATATTTGCTGAATCAGCTTCTGACAGACCATTATCTCTTTTCACAGAATGTGACTGAAGGTGTCAGCGAGGTTTTGGAACAAATTTCCTCTTTATCCAATCTCAGCATCCAGGAAGGCTCTACCATAGCAACCGCCATCTTAGAAACCATTGAGAGCACCATTTTGACTTCCCTTTCCACAGTGGGTGGAAATGGAAGCAAGAGAATTGAAACTAAACAGCTTGGTAAGTACAAGTTCTTCATCCCACTTTGATTGCATTTTAAGCTGGGTGTGTTCTCCTGACTTTGCTTTCCCCTCTCCTGTCGGATTCCATTAATTTTCCAACTTTAACCTATCAGAGATCTGTGGCATTTTGATATTCCTTCTCACTATCTGGAGGTATGATTATTTTGTGCTCTCTTAGTTTTCAAGCATATAGTTATTTTTCAACTGCTTTGTAAGGAAGGTGCACCAGAAACGGAGTTGAAATCGCAAGTTCAGTCCATATATTATTCTTTATTTGAAAGTAAATAAAAATCAGCCATCAGCCAACGTGTTTCGTTCTTATCAATTAAGAACTTCATCAGGGCTGAAACAATCACATAAAAATACGATATAAATCAGCACACATCACAACATGTAAAAACATGTAAAAAAGACGTGACATATTTACATATATACATATATACTGGATAATTTTTTGTATCCTAATTTTAGACTCTGTTTAAGACATAAACATGACACATGAAAAGCTCATAAACATACATATTACACCAAATGTATTCGAGTCGTTAGACAGCCCACACCACATATATATGTGCAGATATGTACAAACTTAAATGATAAACTGTGAAAGGAACAATAAGGAAAGGTAGTGGAAAAAAGTAGAAAAAATAAATAGAAGAAAAAAAGCCATATCAGAAAACCATACAGGGTAACATTATCATTGGGGGGAAAAAACAAAAATCTAAATATTAACAACATGTATATTAAAACGCATATGACAATTACATACATGTGATGGGTTTTAAAATTAGTGTGTTTCGTTGACTTACTAGGTCAACCAAAAGAGTATTATATCCCAAGACACGAGGAAGAACCCAATCCTTCTACCCCACATCCATTGGAAATCGGGGTCTCACCTTTGTACGTTAAATAGTGTGTTCACAAGGATAAGCTGCAGTATTTTGCCAGGATAATCACCCATACGTCAAGGTTCCTCGTAAAATCAATTTCCAAATAGTAATCTGTTCAAATAATATGTCTATTAGCTGTAGCCATAATGTACAATAGTCAAACATTTACTCCTCCTCCATACCACCACTCTGTCTGTGCTTCATAGCACCCACACCAGCACATTGGGGGACCATCCTATATTTGAACCATATCATGTTGGGTAAATCACAAAAGGAAAAATGTGTGCACATTAGCCCACTTTCATTTGCGCTGCATAGTCCCTATATGGTTCAAATATAGGATGGCCCCCAATGTGCTGGTGTGGGTGCTATGAAGCACAGACTGAATGTGGTTTTACATACGCAGATCGTCTCCTTAGTGACTTAGAAAACATAAGATGCCTTAGCAGGAAATCGCATGGTGTAGTTCACGAGGGTAGTGTCTTTACCACATGTGTGTTAGTATGAATAGGTTGAGTGGAGTAAAGGCATTTCAATTGACATATTAACTTTACGTCGATATACATGTCTGCCGACTCTTGGAAACAGCTATCCATCTTTGAATTTTCAAAATAGGGGATTCTGGGTAGTATGTAATATGATTTGAAATATTCTACTTGAGTGGTGGTATGGAGGAGGAGTAAATTGAAATGCCTTTACTCCACTCAGCCTATTCATACTAACACACATGTGGTAAAGACACTACCCTCGTGAACTACTGATATGGCTTTTTGTCTTCTATTTATTTTTTCTACTTTTTTCCACTACCTTTCCTTATTGTTCCTTTCACAGTTTATCATTTAAGTTTGTATATATTTGCACATATATATGTAGTGTGGGCTGTCTAGCGACTCGAATACATTTGGTGTAATATGTATGGTTTTGAGCTTTTCATGTGTCATGTTTATGTCTTAAACAGAGTCTAAAATTAGGATACAAAAAATGATCCAGTATATATGTATATATGTAAATATGGCATGTCTTTTTTACATGTTTTTACATGTTGTCATGTGTGGTGATTTATATCGTGTTTTTATGTGATTGTTTCAGCCCTGATGAAGTTCTTAATGTGATAAGAACGAAACACGTTGGCTGATGGGTGATTTTTATTTACATGCAAATAAAGAACAATATATGGACTGAACTTGCGATTTCGACTCCGTTTCTGGTGCACCTTCCTTACAAAGCAATTTTATCTTCTCTGGATTCCAGTGGCGCAAAACAACGGCAAGGGCCGGAAGTGGATACACAGGACTATAAAATATATTACAACAGGGATTGAGGTGCTGAACCTGTGGTCAGCCGTTGGGAGCTTTTGTGTTTAACTAGTTATTTTTCAACATTCATCACTGGTTGGAAGATAATAAACTACTACCTTCCAGCCATGTTTCCCTTATTATTTATTGTTTGTCCTGTGCACATGTGTGTTTCAGTAGAGAACAGAAGAACAGCCCCTCCCCTACATCACAAAACAAGGGTTTCATAAGAGATAGCTCCACACACAAACGTTATTACACTAAATAATACTTTACTCATTAATGGGAATCACAACCATTAGTTTCACATTCAATTACCTGTAGACTTTATCTGACCATGATGTGGTAAGGTTCATCCAGATTTTTATTAGCTGGCCACAAAATGTAAATATTTATCAACGATTTGATAATGCTTTATTCTAAAGTAGCCATAGTTGGGGGGGCGTGGCCAAGATAGCGGATGGGTGAGGTGCGTTTTTCAGTCTCTCTGTCCCCGCCGCATCAATAGCTTTCTATAGCACCCTTCCTACCACTTCTGCCGCATATATTTTGCTCTCACTGACCATCTAAATACAAGGGTTGAGCTGGATAAAGAGACAAGCCTCTTGTAGCCTGTTGCAGAGCTGGAGGGAGCGACAAAGGGGAGCAAGCACGGAGGCCTGGCAGCAAGATGGCAATTGTATGATAGGAGGGAGGAGTGGCGGTCTGCTGGCGTCCCCTTGGAGTCTTGCGCCTCCCTGGTTTGAGGGCGGAATCCATGGCGGTAGTTCGGGCTGGGGTCTTAGGCTGTCCCCTACTGCAATAAAACGGTGAGCCAACGGCATCCGTCACCACGCCCTAATGCTGCTGGATGTGACATGGCCACTCCAGGGTTGGAGACCATTGTGGGACTAGACGGCTGCTGGGGCCTGTGTGCAATGTGATGCCTGAGAAAGAAGGGGCGATAACTGGGACTCCCCCTTCCCCACTGCTTCTCCCTGAAGGACTACATTGAGGTGAGCCTCCGTGATAAGCAGCAGAGGAGGCACCGATTTGAGGAGGCCAGACCAACATCACCGTGCCCGGCATCTCCTGTGTCTGATAGCAACAAGGCAGCGGCCAGGAGTAGCTGAGGCCCACGGCCTACTTTACTTCCTTGGTCCCTGCACGGTGAGAGTGCTTGGGCTGTTGCTGATCTGCCTTTGTGGCCGTGTCCCCACCACAAGATCTTCCCTGCTTCCCACAGAGGGTTGATGCTGAGGCCTTCCCCCCCCTTGGGGACCTCGTCTGGGTGCGTGGTGCTGGTCCACCCAGTCTGAAGAGAGGCTGCGACCGCTGGGTCTCCTGCTTTTCCTCACACCTGCTAGCGCTGGCGGTGACACTAGCTAAGCCCTCTTCCTGGGCTTGCAATGATTAGCAAACAATCAATCAGGATTCTTATAGATCGTGACTACTCACCTGTAAGGGTCTCAAGGTGCTGGGGGGGTTCTGCAATTCAGTCGAAGAGCCAGGTCTTGAGGTCCTTCCTGAATTGAGGCAGTGATGGAGATTGCCTGGGGTGCAGTGGTAGGGAGTTACAGGTCTTCGCAGTAAGGTAGGAGAAGGATCTTCCTCCAGCCGATGTCTTGCAGATCCGTGGGATAATGGCCAGGGCCAGATGGGCTGAGCGAGGGGTCGGGTCGGTGAGTAGAAAAAGAGGCGGTGGTTGAGGTATTCGGGTCCGGTGTTCTGCAGGGCTTTGTAGGCGTGCATGAGGAGCTTGATTGTGATTTTTTTGTTAATCGAGAGCCAGTGGAGGTCTTTCAGGTGACCGGAGATATGTTTTCGGGGGGGTATGTCCAGGATAAAGTCTGGCAGAGGTGTTCTGGATGTGCTGCAATTTGTTTTAGAGTTTTGGGGTTGGGCCGGCATAGAGTGCATTGATGTAGTCGAACTTGCTGCTGACGAGCACCTGGGTGACAGTTCTCCCAGACTCGGTGGGGATCCATTTGAAGATCTTTCGGAGTAGGCAGAGCGTGTGGAAGCAGGAGGATGGTACGGCGTTGATTTGGCAGTTCATTGAGAGCCAGGAGGATGATGCCGAGGTTGCATGGTCGGTGGGGGCGTTCTGAGTGCTACTGGCCACCAGGAGGCATCCCAAGTGGAGGAAGTGGAGCCCAGGATGAGGACTTCAGTTTTGTCTGAGTTGAGTTTTAGGCAGCTCTCCTTCATCCAGGCGGCTACTGCCTTCATCTCGTTGTGGTAGTTGCTCTTAGCAGCTATAGGTTTGTCGGTGAGGGAGAGGATCAGCTTTGTGGCATCTGCTTAGGAAACGATGTTGATTCCATGGTTTCTGACAATGGATGCGAGTGGGGCCATGTAGATGTTGAAGAGGGTGCGGCTCAGGAAGGAGCTGAGGGGACTCCTCAGTTGATCTCTGGATTTGAGGAGAATGGTGGGAGCCTGACTCTCTGGGTTCAGCCGATGAGGAAGGAATGGATCCACTCTAGTGCTTTCCTGTGGATGCCAGCATTGTGGAGTCTTGTGCAGAAGGTGTAGTCGGAGACAGTGTTGAAGGCAGCAGAGAGGTTCAGGAGGATGAGGGCTGAGGTTTTGCCTCGGTCGAGGAGAGAGCGGATGTCAGTTACGGCGAAGAGTACAGTCTCAGTGCTGTGGTTGCTCCTGAAGCCAGATTGGGAGGGGTCCAGGGTGTGGTTTGTTTTGATGAATTCTATGAGTTGGGCATTGATGCCCTTCTCAATGAATTTGGCTGGGAAGGGGAGCAGAGAGATGGGCCTGTAGTTCTTGAGGTCTGTCGCGTTGGCAGAGAGTTTCTTCAGCAGGGGGTTGATCTCTGTGTGTTTCCAGTCTTCAGGAAAGGTGGCAGATTCTATGGAGCAGTTGATGGTGTGGCAGAGTTCAGGGGCAATGGCAGCACCTGTTCAGTTGAAAATGTGGTGGGGGCAGAGGACCGAGGGGGCCCAGAGTGGATGGTTTTCATGATCCCTAAGGTGTCATCAGAAGTGAGGGAAGGCCCAGTTTAGCAGTGTCAGCTGAGATCTGGAGACTTCGGGTGCGATGGTTGCGGTTGGGGTGGGTGGGTCCTGGATTGCAAAGCTGTTGTAGATGTCTAAAATCTTGCGGTGGAAAAAGGTGGTGAGGTTTTTGCAGAGATCTTGGGAGGGGGTGTCTGTGGTGTCCGTGCAGTGTTTGGCAAATTCTTTGATCACAGTTGCTGTTGTGTGCATTTGCATTGATGCGTTGCTGTATGGCATGTTTTCAAGGTGGTTCTGATGAGGTGGTGGTGTGCGGTGACGGTGGTCTTTAGGGCTGCATGGTCTGCCAAGGTCATGCTGCTCCTCCATCTTGTTTTGAACCTTCTGCAGGTGTGTTTGGACTCATGGAGGGTGGGGCAGAACCAGCTGGCTTTCCTGGAGGGCTGCTTGCCGGAGGGTTTTCTAAAGCGGCCAGCATGTCAGCACAGTTGGATATCTATCGGTGGAGGTTGCGTGCTGAGGCTCAGGTGTTGGGCTCTGTGGTGGTTGGCGGTAGAGCTTCGCTGAGGGAGGTGGCGAGTTGGTCTTCAGAGATCTTGTTCCAGTTTCTGCGAGGGTCGCGGTAGGTGCAGTGGTGTTTGGTGGGTTTGATGAAGGAGAAGTGCACGCAGTGGTGGTCTGTCCAATGTGGTTCGGAGGTGTGGCTGACGGAAATGTTGTTGCCTGCGGCGAAGATGGGGTGTCCTGCTGAGCGGACAGGGTAACATTGTATTGCGGGATTGGCTGGCACTCTCGTCTCTACCTGACTTTGGGATCTACTACTGCTGCTGCCCCTTCTGGGCCTTGATCCTGGTGAGTGCTCCATCCCAGGTTCACCAGACCTGCTGTCAATTTGAAGAGAAACTGGGGGGCTGTAGCGCTGTTGTTCCCCCAGCAGCACCGACATCACAGCAAGATTGACTAACCATATCGGGGCCCCTTGGCCTCATACTCATCTGTGGACACGTGGGTAGCCCAGGCCTCTTGGTGACTGCACAGCTGCACTGCACGCGGCTTTCTAGGGTCTCACCTAGGGGATCCTGCAGCTGGTGGGCCCCTGAAGAAATGGCTCCCCCTCTGCATCCCTAACATCAGTTTGTGGGCTCCTGTGGGTCTCTGGTAGGGGGCCCTGCTGCTGCCTGTGCTGAGGGGTATGGGGACTCTGCCTAGCTAACTCGGTGAGGGGATGGCTTGAGACCTGGGCTGCTCCGGGTTGGGCAGAGGGGCGCTCCTGACCACCACTGCTGACCAAACCTTCCCTTACTGCTTTCCTCTGCTTGGTGGCCCTTCGGTATGTCCTTAGCCAAGTCAAAAAAGGACCGCTCCCTTATGGAGATGCTCACAAAGCCCACTGAGAAACGCGGGGGTGAGGAGGCATCTACGCCCGCTAAGGGTTCTCACACTGAATCGGATGATCCGGATGGCCCTGTGACAAAGTCGTTCTTAGAAGCTCTCTTTATGTCGCTCCGTGACGACTTACAAGCAATGAAGAAAGATCTCTAGGTGGACGTGCATGACATTCGAAGAGATCTAGAGGAGATCGGAGACAGGGAGTCGGCCCTTGAGGACCAGGACTCGGGATATGACGAGGAAGTGGAATTGCTCCAACAAGAAGTCCTGCGCCTGAGAGACCAGCAACTTGACCTTCAAGCCCATGCATAGGACCTTGAAAATCACTCTAGGCGAAATAATTGTCTGCATTAAAGGGGTTCTTGCCCACACAGAGGGCTCAGACCTACGGCAATTTGTAGAGGCTCTCTTCTGTCACATTCTGGGTGCCTCAGATCACATCGCAATAAAAACGGATTGTATGCACCGCGTAGGCCTTCCGTGGCCAGGGGGGGAGGGGGTGCCCCTAATCCGGACATCATGGTATGTGTCCATGACTTCCAATTGAAAGAAACTATTCTCCACAAGTCACAGGAAACCCATCCGCTCCAGTTCCGAGAGCACACACTGGTTCTGTACCAAGGCTTGGCGGCTATAACTCTTCAGAAACGCTGGGACTTTCACCTTATTACTGCTCATCTCAAAGACGCTGGCATAGTATATTCATGGGGCCACCACTTAAGGATCATTTTTCGAGGCGACAGCAAGCTATATCAGCTCAGGACCTTGACGGAAGCATGCAGTGTCCTTGGTATTACAGATCCTCTAGCGGATAGCCACAGCTCCAACTCTCTGGATCATTCGAAGTGCAGGCGCCCCGATGGCATCTCCCCAGATGCTCTAATGTCAACACAAAGTTGGACCCTGCAACCATAGCACAAGAAAGACAATCAGTCCTAAAAACACTGACAGAGGGCACAGATAATTCTGACCCAGCTTGAGCTCCGCAGCACCCATATGCTACAGTTTTCCTCATCATGGTAGAGGGGTATTTTATTGACGGGAGAAGACATGCATTTTGGTATTGTGTGTTAACTCACTGTTCCCCTCCTTGTGGATATTAACCTCTCATGTGACTATGGAGGACTATACCCTCCCCTGTCTGGTTCACGCTCTCAGTCAAGTATCATCCTATAATGGACTAAGTTTGCTGTTTAATGTATATTTTACATCTTCATGTTTGACAGTTGTTTTTTTGGGGGGGTGTTCTTTTTTGTCGCTCCTCTGTGCAGGCTCAATCCTAGGCCCTTCTTAGGGCGATATTTGGATGCTTCTCTGTTGAAGGGGCTTTTCACTGTTTGGCCCTTACCTTATACATCACCTTATATAACAGCTTATTCGCCCCTGCCCCATATTCCAGGACCTTAAGATCACTAGCCTTAATTTTCGGGCCTAAATAATCCCGTTAAGCGGTCTGTGGTGCTTTCATTGTTAGAACAATCTGGCAGGGATATATGCCTACTGCAAGAGGCACACCTAAAAGACACCCCCAGAATGCAATTAACTGGTTTCCTTGTCAGATTTGGTCATCAGATCTCTCCAAGAAAGGGGGAGTACCTATCCTTTTCTTTCATGGATTCCAGGGGGAGATCTTGAACACAGTCACTGAAGTCAAAGGGTGACTGCCGGCAGTTAGGCTCAAATTGGGTAGCTTTCATTTTACATTGGTGAACATCTATGCACCTAACATAGCACAGGAACCCTTCATCATGGTTTCCCTGATGCCTGATGCCTGCGCTCCAAACTCTAGACACAGCTATTCTATTTGGGGAGGACATGAATCTGGTAATGGACACTAATTTGGACCGATCTGGACAGCGCACTCACCAAACAGGAGCTTTTTCCACATTGGGTTTACAGTGGTTGGCTGACTGCAGTTTACAAGATATTTGGCGCTATCTCCATCTACTTTCTAGGGACTAAACGTTTTACTCAGCGGCCCACAAAATGTATGAATGCATTGATTATTTCCTAGCCACTTGACCCTTACTCGCTCTTATCATGGATGCAGCCATTGTTCCCCGCTCTTTATCAGATCATTCACCTCTCTCTCTATCTCTACGGCTCAATGTTACCCAACCACAAACCTCTTGTTGGCGACTTTGGGATTCCTTATTGTAGTCCACAGTTAGGGATGACTCTCTCTGCAACACTACAATGAATTATTTTCATGTTTATGATTCTGGGAAGGTGCCCTTGACATCAGTATGGGAAGCCCTGAAACTAGTGGTAAGGGGGGATCTCATTGCACTCTTGGCAGCTGACAGCCGCCGACGCCGTGATAAGTGACAGCCCTTAGAATGCTCATTCACCAAACTCCAAGCTATGCACAAGCAGACAGGCACCCCAAGGGTCTGAATGGAGCTTGAGAAGACGAGGCTTCTCCTTAAGCGTCTTGATCTTGATTGGGCAGAATATGCCCTAGTACGCCTCAAACATAAATTCTACCTTGGCAGCAATCGTTGCAGGAGGATGCTAGCATACCGCCTCCATAGTAAAACCCATGCCTGAGTGGTCAAGGAGATACGCACGGGCCCTCACTCCGATGCGGAGATCACCGCAGCTTTTCAGTCCTTCTATAGTTCCCTATAGTCTACCACGGAGAGCCCCGTGGAGATTCTCTCCCTTATCTTAGCGGACCAATCTTATTACTCTCCCACCCACGGAGGCTGATGCTTTAGACCAACCTATACGTATTGAAGAAATGTCTCAGCTATTGCCCACCTACAGCTGTTAAAAGCTCCGGGTCCTGATGATTTTAGCGCCCTATTCTACAAGGTCTTTTGTCAAAAGCTTGCCTCCCTACTTACGCGGCTCTATAATTCTTTTGCTGATTCCGGTTCCCTCACTGGCTCTATGCTAGAAGCTGCTATCTCGGTTCTCCCATAGCTGGGCAAGGATCCGGCCCTTTGTGGATCTTATAGACCCATCTCTTTATTAAACATAGATGCCAAACTGTTTACCAGCATCTTAGCGCATCGCAAAAAAACAATTAAGTTGGGCCTGAGAGAGCCGGACCAAGCTGGATTTATTCCAACTCATCAATGCTGCGATAACATCAAGCATCTCCTCCATACTTTAGATAAGATTCAAAGGTCCTGGAAAGAAGCATTTCTCCTTGCCATAGATTTTGAAAAGGCATTTGACCTCGTCCACTGACCCTATCTCTTCTCGACCCTACAAAGGTTTGGCTTTGGGAGCAAATTCTGTTGTTGGATTAGCTGCCTATACAGGGCACTTTGGGCGTCGGTTAGGGTTAATGGTTTCTCCTCTGCTACTTTTCCGATATCGCGGGGCACATGGCAGGGATGTCCCCTATCCCCCTTTTCTTCACCCAATATGTAGAACCCTTCACGCAGTGGGTGCAGGAAGACCAGAGTATCTCTGGTGTCCCCTTTCGGGATAAACAACATCTTATTAGCCTATACGCTGAGGATGTCATCTTGTCAATAACCAACCCTATGTCCTCCCTACCTGAACTGGTCTCAGAACTCCAACTATTCGGCGAGGTCTCAGGCTTCGAGGTACATTTACAGAAATCCCAGATTCTGAACCTCTCTGTCACCCCTTACCACAGATTTGCCTTGCACGCTCAATTTCTTTTGAATGGACAAAGGATTCCATTGACTACTTGGGTAACAAACTGGCCAGGACTCTACCCAAGACTTTGTCTCATAATTATGCTGGTCTCACCTCTCAGACGCACATGGAGATGGTTACGTCTCTCTTGGACTGGCCAGATAGCTGCGATCAAAAAGACTATACTACCATTTCTTTTATACGTGTTCCAGACGCTATCACTGACCCCTCCACCCAAGGCTCTACACTCCATGCAACTAGCAATTAATGAATTTATATGGGACAGGCAAATACCTTGCGTGAATCAACGAGTACTCTATCGCCCAAAACAAGATGGAGGGCCAGCGGTCCCTATGATACTTTGCTATTTTCAGGCAGCACAACTTCATTTTCTGGTGGAGTGGAATCGCCCACTTTATGAAAAGCACTGGTCCTTCATGGATCAGGCTGTTGCGGGCTCTAACATTTGGGAAGAGGTCTGGCTACAGCGCAAACATAGAGCTTAGGGCTTATATTCCTCACCAGTAACAAGCTCGGCGCTTACAGTGTGGGATGAAGTGGTGGTGCAGTCGGGTCTCACTACATTCCCTTCTCTGATGACCTCGATCTTGGCTAATCCCGACTTCCCCCTGGGCTAGACCCAGTGGATGTTTAGGCGGTGTCAGGAGGTGGGCTGCAAGAGAGTAGGTTTCTTTTTTGATCAGACCGGGATTATTCCATTTGACCAACTAAAAATGTAATATTCCTTGACGGAAACTGACCACATTCAATAGCTGCAGCTCCGATACTGGGTGACTTCCCCCAGGTATAGACTAGATGCTGGCAGACCCCTGACTCCTTTTGAGAAATGACTGCTACCGTAAACGGACGATAAACGTCTTATCTCTAAATTATTGTACACTTTACTAGCTAAAAAAACTTCCCTAGCAAAAACCAAGGGACAAATTCGCTGGGAGGCAGAGATTGGGCGGGCCCTTACTACCAAGAAATAGGAAGATATATTTTATAGAGCTCACCACACAGCACATAATCTGGCCAGCACTGAAACTGCTTTTAAATTTGTCTCCTATTGGTATTTGACACCGGCGCGAATCCACAAATGGAATCCGCAATGATCCGAGGACTGTTGAGAAGGGTGTGGAAACACGGGGACTCTTCTCCATCTCTTATGGTACTGCCCAAAACTTACAAGATATTGGGATCGAATCCTCTCTGACATTGACACTACATTCAATACCTCCATCACTAGGTTTCCGGCATACACCATATTGGGACTGCTGAACTCATTGACCTATCCTCTACATTTCATCTGGGGTAGATGAATGGCGCTCGCCTTAGGAGTTGCTCATCAAGTGATCTTAGCCCCTTGGGGAACAGATAAAATTCCTGACCACACCTCCTGATTACACAAACTCTAGTTCATCCTAGGAATGGAGAAACTCTCCATAGCACTGGACCCCCCAAATACCTCATATTCCGACAGATGGCCAGCATTCCTTCAAAATTTGTCCTCTGAATTCAAAGAACTTACGTATCCGTCTTATCTGCGGATACTTCGCTTAATTCCTCACAACACCCCAGTTACTGCCTAGATATCGCTGGTGTTTATTTAGTTGTACCCTCTTCCCTTTTTGCTATGGTCTTGAGTCGTATGATATATACCTTAGCACTGCTGTACGGAGAAGCATGTGTGGGCGGGGTGTTAGTTTTAGTATTGTTATTTTTTTTACATTTTAATTGCCTGATTTATGTTGCCAGCCCCTGGGTTGTAGGCAATCAGCTGTGTTATTTGACTCATTCTTTATGTCACTGCTGGCCATTGGTTGTAGGCATCAAGCTGTGTATCGTACCAAACAATCTTAATAAACAGATTGGTTCCATAAAGTAGACATAGTTCATTATAAAAAGCTTCAGCCAGTATTCACAATTATGAAATTGTTCAGAATCAATGTGAGCCAGTCACTCAACTTTGTAAACATAAATTTAGGGTGTGTCCACATGATTATAGTGTCAACTTTAACATCCGGAGATAGTACACAAAGTAAAAGACTCTGTATTGCTTTGACAAGCCTTAGGGCCAGATGTACGACCATTGGATTTAGCGCCTCGCAATTTGTCGCAAATTGCGAGTCGCAAATTGCGAGGCACTAAATCCAATGTACAACAGTGTCAGAGACACTGTTAACGATTCCCAATGGGGTCGCAAAATGCGAGGCTCATCGATATTCATGAGCCACTCGCAATTTGCGACCCCATTGGGAATGGCCAGACTCACAGGGATGGTGGCCTGCTGGGGTCACCAGACCACCATGTCTGTGACTGCCTTTCAATAAAGTAGTTTTTAAAAAAAAAGTGCAGCCCGTTTTCCTTAAAGGAAAACGGGATGCATTTAAAAAAGAAAAAATGAAACGTTTTCGTTTCATTTTTTAAGGGCAGGTAGTGGTCCCTGGGACCACTGCCTGCCCTTAAAAAATATTTTCCCCTGTATTCACAAAGGGGAAGGGGTCCCCTGGGGACCCCTTCCAGTTTGTGAGTGCTTTACCACCCTTCTGAGAAGGGTGGTACACTGCGACTGTTTTGTGACCGCAAACGCAGTCGCAAAAGAGTCATACATAGCTGGAGGACTCGCTATTAGGAAGGGACGCCCTCGGAACGCCCCTTCCTAATAGCGACTCGCTATTCCTATTTTGCGAGTCGCAAATAATTTGCGACTCGCAAAATAGGAATAGTACATGGCCAACTCGTTTTTTGCGTTCGCAAAGGGGTCTGAAACCCCTCAGCGACTGCAAAAAATGGTCGTACATCTGGCCCTTAGTCGCTAGAAACTCGAAAAGAGTCCTTTAATTCACATTAGGTATTATATGGCTCCTCCATAATTGTAGTCAAGGAGTTTTGCCCTTCAATGCATTGGGGCCTTCTCAAGATGGTTACAATTAAAGGTTATTCCTAAAAATATATATATACATAATTACCACATGTTTATGGTGTGATATAAAGACATCCAGCACAAGGAGGTTTATATTATGCGAGACACCCTTCATCTCTATTTATAAGCCATAGTGAGAAAACCACTTGCTCATGCATTAAAAACTCATGAGTATAAAAAAACATATAGTACAGGTGCATGCTCTCCAAGACAAAGCTCAGATCTAGATATATAGGTACAGGTACACAAAGAGAAGTTGATACATCTTGCCTGGTACAGCTTTATCTCATATCATGTCACATAATAAAGCAAACACTCACTCATTGTTTTGTCTACTCATGTATATAAAGAAGCAACCGGTTGGCTACATATTGTCGCAGGCAAGCCTTCATATGCCCAAATCCACTCATTGTTTTAACTACTCATGTTTACTTATATATCCAGACCTACTCATTGCTTTGACTACCCATGTGTATACCAGAAGTAATCGGTTGTCCTAAAAGGCATGTCTTCATATATCAGCAGCATAGGCCTTTTATATGAACAAATCTGCTCAAAACATGGAAAATCTCAGAGATAGTGCAAGTGCTATAGACAATAAAGCTTAGAGACACAGAGGCCCATTAAGAGTGGCCTGTTAACTTCATTGGGCCTGGAATTTCGAAGTCAGCTGCAATACTGCTGATAAGTGATTTTCCACGAGCAGGGAAAGTCTGTGGGTGGAATATCTGGGAGAAACATTTGGAAATCGGCACAGTAAGTCCGATTTCTGAATGCTAAAAAACTCATATTTCCCATTATTTTTTGCCTTTGAAGTTACCACGACCTTGGTAACTCTGGGGCAGGAAAATAACAGAAATGATTACGGACCATGCATAATGATAGCCAGAACTGTAATTACTTCTCTGTATTTCTGAGCTGCCCTGTCTGCAGGGCATTCATAAATTTTAAAATTCTGTGACCTGCAGACAGTGCAACTTCTGGGGAAAAATGCACGGCCCGTTCTGCAAGGCGTATCTCTAAGAATTGGATAATGATACTGACCCAAGTGCTTGATAAATTATGGGTAAAAAATCCTAGGACATTTAGGATGTTAAAAAGGCATAATATATAATAGATTTATCCTGGAGTCGTGGGCTCCAATGCTGCTTGATAAACCCATTTACCAACAAGCATTGGCATACCCAATAGTTTTCGCCTTTGGGTCCTTATAAGTGTTTAGCCATGCAGCACATTATCCTGGGTGCTGTGCCACCAGGGACTGAAGAGCTGTACAATTACTACACACTGGGTTATGCAGTGTTGCAATGCAATAGGTCTTGCATTTGCGAGAGTTAGAGCTGGTGGCGTTGAAAATGTAAATGTTTTTACTTATGTATTTTGGAGTAGAGAGGATGTATGTGATGGCAATTGGTTGTTTTACAATGAATCTAAAAGGAAGCACATTGATCACTGGATCTGGTGTATGGGGCATGTTAGCCACTATGTGCGCTATGTAATAATAATGTGAACACTAGTTAAAGAGATTCTGTGGTCCCGTCCCCCGGCAAAAGTGATAAAGACTCACCCGTAGTGAGTATTCAAAAGTTAAAGCAAAAGGAACAACCGGCAGGCTGTGCGTTCAATAAACGAACCGCCTTGATGACACAATTGCATTTTGCATTCACAAACCTCGAAGGATTATGGGGGCGATACATGCAAGTCTGCTATTGTTAAAACCATGCATGGGGCATGTCGTCCGCTATGTGAGCCAAGTGAATATGTTGCGAACACCAGTTGAAGTGCTGAACAGTGGTTGAAGTGATTCAGTGGTCCTGAGTACGCTCCGTATGTGTGAAAAAATTTCCCGTTGTGCAAACCAAAAATTAAAACAAAGGAAAAAAGGAACAACCGGCGGACTGCCTTCTATAAACGAACTGCTGTGACGGCGCACTCATATTTCCATTCCCCAAACCTCAAAAGATTATAAGGACGACGGTGCATACTAGTGTGGTCCATGCAAGTCCGCTCCTGTGAGAACCGCATTAACATTGTTGGGGCGTTAGTTGAAGTAATTCCATGATCCTGAATGGGTCAAAAACATGATGAAAGTAACTGATCACGAAAAGCTGGAAATAAATAAAACTAAGGGAACAACCAGCAGGCTAAGCCGTCTACATATTCTTAACATTCTCTAAACAAAATAAATTGACAATGTGCTCTATCTCGCATTCAGCAAACTAGCAAAGAACTATGAAAACAAAACTCAAGATTGTGTGAACCGTGGCATCCCCACTGGGTAACTTACTGAAAACATCCGCTTTCGGCGTGTCATATGGCACTGATGGCGTTCACATCGATCGCCATATTGTTGCTCTTAAGTACCCTATGTATACGGGCCATAGAAAGAAGACTGAGCGTGTCAAGGAAGGAGCTGTAAACATCAGCGCCATGCTGGTAAAAGCCTCTGTTGAGGATGGTGCATTTGAAAACTAATGTAGCAGGAATGGCCATGAAACTGTTCCAAATGATATGTTGGCAAATTGACTGTGCCTCTAATTAGCACAGAACATAATTCTGTGTGAAAACAGAAATGTTAAACAAGCAGCGTCCTCGGATGGGTGGTGGGGGTGAAGGGGGTGAAGCAGTGTTGTGGGAGGGGTCAGGGGTTGGGGGAATGGCACGGGGAGATTAAATGACGGCGAAAGAAAAAAACTGAAGACGGGCAAACAACATAGCAAATGAAGTGGCCGCAAACCTTTCTTCAAGTCAGTGCACGAAGTAAACAGAACAGTTAACATGAGCAGAGGCAGGCCACCAAAAAAACCAGTGCTCTCAAAGTATCCTAAATAACCTGAAGACTAAGAGCACATGTGACATGGGCAGTCCTCATGGGAGGATACAAAAGTCCAAAAGGAGGGACTACTAAGCGTTTTCACTAAACAAAAGCCGGCATTTACAAAGGACAGTAAGAGGAACCAATGAAAAAGATGAGCGGTGTTTGAGGCCCATATTGAAGATACTAAAGACAAGGAAAGTGGTTGGACGTGCATTTACAATTAATACATTCATAAATAACCACCTTGAAGTATAAAGTAGTTATGGTGCTTTCATTCCACTTTTTCTTTTTTCATTTATTTTAAGAACAAACACGGTAAACATTTAATTCATGTCTTAGAGAAAAATACTGCGTGATACAATTCCACACAACAATAATCACAACATTTAAGGCATTTGACAAATACATCAAAAACTTAACAAATGCTTACAAATGACACAACATAATAGAACACAATAGACCAGTCCTTATTTGAACAAAAGAAGCAATGGCGGTGCAAATTATTAATGTTTTTCAGGAATGCAACATGCCATACACAGCTGGACCACACTAGGGTTACACCAGGCTGATTGCCTTGTTTGTACACAGTATTATCCGGTGAATTAGTGGTGGTTACTGCCAGCTGGCAGTAACCACCACTAATTTACGGATGTTGTGATTATTGTTGTGTGGAATTGTATCACGCAGTATTTTTCTCTAAGACATGAATTAAATGTTTACCGTGTTTGTTCTTAAAATAAATGAAAAAAGAAAAGGTGGAATGAAAGCACCATAACTACTTTATACTTCAAGGTGGTTATTTAGAATGTATTAATTGTAAATGCATGTCCAACCACTTTCCTTGTCTTTAGTAATATTGTGGCCTAGTTTGGACGTAGGTATAGGCCCAATCCCTCGTTGTCCAACATATTGTAGATACAGCATATCTCGAAGAGACAGCATGCATGCGCTGCCCAGGCGAGACCTAAAATGTATTAGGAATCCTTTGTAAGACTTCAGTTTCTATTAAGTAATATAGAAGAGACCATATTCCACTGGAGAACACGTGTGTTTGCAATCAGGATATGCTGGCTCTCTAGTAAAAGGAACCAGCTCTTGCCAGGTAAATGACTCTTGCACAAGCTTGGGCCTGATCACAAAACACTTTTAGCTGCCTCAATCACATGTCCTTGGTGGTACGTCAATGCAGTAAATGGTGAAAACATCTTCTGCCAATGTGGTATGAAAGCAGATTTATAGAAGTGATTATGTGTGTCAAAAACAATTGTGCACATGTGAGCAGACAGACTGTGGTTGAGGCACAGTGACTTCACACCAACACAAGATCTCATTAGAAAACACATCACCTTCCCAGCAATACCACATAACAGCATCACATAATAATACATCAATGCAACAACAACTCAACAAACACACAGCAAAGCAACAAAATATAATTCACCAACAAAAACCATTGAAAACACAATAACACAATGATAACAATAAAACATAAATCAACAGTACAACACAGCAATACATCATAGTATACCTACACAATAAGACAATATAACAGAACACAATAGCAGAAATACGCAATTGTGTTATGTTGTGTTTTGTGCTGTAGTGTGATTCTAAGGTGTTGTGTTGTTTTGAGGTTGTTCATTTTTATGTTTTGTTCTGTTATCTTGTAGTGAATTGTTGTGCTGTTTTAAAAGTATGTTATGATGATGCATTGTCTTGGTGTATTTGTACCACACTATGTTGAGTTGCTACCCTGTTGTTAAGTTTGTTACTGTATTATTTTGTGTTTTCCATCGTGGTTTGTGCTGCAATGTGTTGTGATTGTGTTGCTGGTATGTTGTGCTGTTGTTTTGTGTTGCATTCAATTGTTATGTGGAGTTGGTGTGCTATTTTCTTTCTGTTGTATTTTTGTGTTGCAATACTATATTGTGTTGTAATGTGCTGGCTGTATTGCATTATTATTTGTTTTTTTGTTGTTGTGCCCTGTTATGTTTTTGTTCATTTGTTATTTTGCTTTGTTTTATGTTACTGTATTAAGTTGTGTTGAGATCTGTTCTGTAGTTTCTTTAGATTGTTTAACCTGTGTTGCTACTTTTCCAGCAAAAAAGCAGCACATTCTTTTAGTTCCAATACCAACCAGCCATCTACCATTGTATAAAGTGATAAAATGCCATTACTCCACCTCTTCAACTACTGAAGACACTAGGCACCCCAAACTTGTGGCCATGTTCATAGATCATGTATTGAAGGTATTTAATGAAATTTGAAAACCCTTGTGCTGCTAGAAGACCAGTTGAACGGGAAATGGAGACCAAAACTGTTTGAAACGTTCCCTGCTTAACGGTGTATGAATGGTCACATACAGTATTTCAAAGTTGGATTTTACTGTTCGTCCTACTTTTCCTGTTCATTTGAGTTCTGTTATTGGCAAATGCAAACTGAAGGCCCGATTCACAAAAGTAATCTGAGACAAAATCCTAACTTTACGACTTTCGGTATTCACAAAGGGCATTTAGGAGTAGTAAAGTTAGGAATCCTAACTTTACTACTCCTAAATGCCCTTTGTAAATACCGAAAGTCATAAAGTTGGGATTTTGTCTCAGATGACTTTTGTGAATCGGGCCCTGAATTTTTTTTGGTGATCTTATCTATCGTATAAATTGTGCATACTAAACATATGTATTACCTAGAAACACTATTCCAAGACATGACGTTTACACCTTGTAGCAGTGAAATCATAGTTTGATTTATCAAAACACAATTTTTACTCACTATTGGTAACCGTATTGACTTTACTTGAAAATCAGGACCACAAACTATACAATGCACTCCAAAGCTAAGAAATAGGAAGTTTGTGAAACCATATCTGTAGGATCCCTAGAATTAATTGGTGTTTGTGTGTTGTGTGTTTTTGTGGGCTTGCGTTGCTGTTTAGAGGCAGCGCCACACACTTGGCAAATTTTAAAGAACAGCTTCACAGCAAGCATTTGCGATAGAAGACAGGGCACAGGCACAAAAAGAGACAGATTACACAGAGCCATTGTGCACAGACTAGTTGTGTGTGTATGCTCTGGCACATTAATGTTATACCTACTGTTTTTGATAGTGCTCGATCGATTTATTGAATTATTACCCCGTAGTAAAATAACATTAGCTAGCAGTGTTGCACTGGCCTGTTGGGCTTTCTAACAGTCTTGAACTGCAAGATGGGCCAGCTCGAAAGGACCAGCATATGGGCTGTTTTGTCCTTTCAAGCTATCCCATTTGGGTAGTTGTGAGTGGGTGAGACGAGCTGCTGTACTGTGGCTATGCAATACAGGTGGAGAGCAGAGAGAAAAAAGGATGTGCTAGCTGTACAGGTCACTCTGAGACCCATGACTGTGTCCCTCTTCGCAAGGCTTGCTAAGCAGGTGGAACACTTGCGGACTGTCTCACGAGGTTCAAGCAAAACCCACAGGAAAATCAGATGCAACTGGAAAGTAAGCAAAACCTGTTAATGCAAAAAGTACTTCATGTGCAGCCTGGAAACAGCAATTACAAATATAGGTCCGGGTTTGTTGACAAGGTCCTGGTAAAGTGTCCTCTATAAAGTGCACACAAGACGTTGTTTGGCACAGATGGCACAGGACCCCGTTAGCATCTGCCAAGCTAATGGTGGCAGAAGGGCGACACCCCAAATTACTCACTAACGACTTATAGGAAGAGATGGTGCACCCAACCATACCAATACAGGTATGTAAATCAGTGCATGTGCCCAGATATTTTTATAGAGCCCAATACATGCATTTCAGCTAGTTTGTGAGTGCTTACAGAGCGGGTAAACATGGAAACTGGGACCACAGAGAGAACTCCACATAGAGACCTCCAGGTCATAAATTTCAATCCTTGTTTAACTTTTATTTCCTTCTTCCAAGGTTAATAAATATGTACTACTGAGCTGGTTAATGAGCTGTATTCAGATTGCATTGTGTGCTATGTTTTCCGCTTCCTCTTATTCCCTCTCTTTCTGCTCTGTCTCACTCCTCCTCACTTGGTGAAAACCGGGACTTCAACAAGCAGCACTTACCCTCTCTTTCCTCTCCTTTCCTTTATTTGTTCCCCTGTGAAAGGGATTAAAAAAAGAAAGAAACACTTTTGCTGCAAATGTTGTCTTTTTCTGACATTTTTCTATTCCAAAGTGCAGCCTCGGGACAGAGAGAAAAAAAAAGTTAAAAATATGAAAAATAAATATAAAACTAAATAAAGCAAGACAGAGTGGTCCCAAAGTGACCAGATTGGTTTTATTCACACCCACACACATTAGCGCCTCTTTACAGAGTTTGCTAGTGAAGCGCTACTTTCGTTTTCTCGTCTTTCTTTGAACAACACTGTTTTCCCCGGGCCGGGAAGTGCACCATTCCACTCTTGTGGGTGGGTCAAGTACCCACAACAGGCAAGGGCCCAAAACGTATTGTGGAGACATCAAAATTACCTATCACAAAACAATCTGCTTTTGCAAGGGGGTCACATGCGTTTTTGGTCCCGGGCTTGGCGGCCACCTAGGAAAACCTACCAAACCCACAAATTTCTGAAAACTAGAATCCCGGGGGAGTCCAGGAAGGTATGGCTTGCGTGGATCCCCCAACGTTTCCCTACCCAGAATCCCCTGCAAACCTCAAATTTTGATGAAAAAATAAAAATGTTCTCAAATTTCTGTGTGGGAAAGTTGTAGGATCACCGGGCTGACACAAATTTCCTACTACCCAGCGTTCCCCCAGGTCTCCCGATAAAAATGGTACCTCACTCTTGTGGGTGGGTCAACTAACCGTGACAGGCAAGGGCCCAAAACGTATTATGGAGACATCAAAATTACCTATCACAAACCAACCTGGTTTTGCAAGGGGGGTCACCTGAGTTTTTGGCCCCGGGCTCGGCGGCCATCTTGGGAAACTACCAAACCCACACATTTCTGAAAACTAGACACCAGGGGGAGTCCAGCAAGGTATGACTTGCGTGGATCCCTCAACGTTTTCCTACCCAGAATCCCCTGCAAACCTCAAATTTAGCTGAAAAAAACATATTTTCCACATATTTTTTAGTGGAATCACCGTGCCGGCACAAATGTTCTACCCCACAGCGTTCTCCTCGGTCTCCCGAGTAAAATGATACCTCACTTGTGTGGGTGGGGCAAGGGCCTGTGACTGGGAA
This sequence comes from Calotriton arnoldi, assembly GCA_963921515.1. NCBI lineage: Eukaryota > Metazoa > Chordata > Amphibia > Caudata > Salamandridae > Calotriton > Calotriton arnoldi. The sequence continues at coordinate 167,183 of CAWUFW010003720.1, forward strand.
GAGCCAAAAACATTGGGATTAAGGGTATAGCACCGAGAATTCTAAGCGCTACATTTTTTAAAAAATACGTTTTTGGCCAATTCTGCATTGGACACCCCCACAAGTGAGGTATCATTTTACTATGGAGACTGAGGGGAACGCTGTGGGGTAGGACATTTGTGCCGTCATGGTGATTCCACTCAAAAATATGTGGAAAATGTGGTTTTTTCAGCTATATTTGAGGTTTACAGGGGATTCTGGGTAGGAAAGCTTTGGGGGCTCCATGCAAGCTATACCTCGCTGGACTCCCCTGGGTGTCTAGTTTTCAGAAATGTGTGGGTTTGGTAGTTTTCCAAGAAGGCCGCCGAGCCCGGGCCAAAAACCCAGGTGACCCCCCTTGCAAAACCAGGTTGTTTTGTTACAGGTAATTTTGATGTCTCCTCAATACGTTTTGGGCCCTTGCCTGTCGCTGGTACTTGACCCACCCACACGAGTGAGGTACCATTTTTATCAGGAGACCTGGGGGAATGCTGGGTGGTGGGAAATTTGTGGATCCATGAAGATTCCAGAACTTTCCCACACAGAAATTAGAGAAAAATGTTATTTTTTTCAGCTAAATTTGAGGTTTGCAGGGGATTCTGGGTAGGAAAACGTTGGGAGGTCCACTCAAGCCATACCTCGCTGGACTCCCCCGCGTGTCTAGTTTTCAGAAATGTGTGGGTTTGGTAGGTTTCCCAAGATGGCCGCCGGGGCCAAACACCCAGGTGACCCCCCTTGCAAAACCAGGTTGTTTTGTGATAGGTAATTTTGATGTCTCCTCTATATGTTTTGGGCCCTTGCCTGTCGCGGGTACTTGAGCCACCCATGCGAGTGAGGTACCATTTTTATCGGGAGACCTGGGGGAAAGCTGGGTGATAGGAAATTTGTGGATCCACGCAGATTCCAGAACTTTCCACCACAGAAATGTGAGGAAAATGTTTTTTTTTTACAAAGTTTGAGGTTTGCAAGGGATTCTGGGTAACAGAACCTGATGGGAGCCAGACAAGTCACCCCATCCTGGATTCCCCTGGGTATCTATTTTTCAAAAATGTATAGGTTTGCTAAGTTTTCCTAGGTGCCGGCAGAGCTAGGGTTCAAAATCTAAAGCTAGGCACTTTGCAAAAAAATGGTCAGATTTCTCTGTGAAAATGTGGTGTGTCCACGTTGCATTTTGGGCCGTTTCCTGTCGTGGACACTAGGCCTACCCACACAAGTGAGGTACCATTTTTCTCGGAAGACTTTGGGGAATGCAGCGTGCATGGAACTTTGTGGATCCACGCAGATTCCAGAACTTTCCACAATAAGAAATGTGTGGAAAATGTGGGTTTTTTGACAAAGTTTGAGGTTTGCAAGGGATTCTGGGTGACAGAACCTGGTGAGAGCCAGACAAGTCACCTCATCCTGAATTCCCCTGGGTGTCTAGTTTTAAAAAATGTATAGGTTTGCTAGGTTTACCTATGTGCCAGCAGAGCTAGGGTTCAAAATCTACAGCTAGGCACTTTGCAAAAAAAAGGGTCAGTTTTCACTGTAAAAATGAAGTGTGTCCACGTTGCGTTTTGAGCTGTTTCCTGTCACGGGCACTAGGCCTACCCACACAAGTGAGGTACCATTTTTATCGGGAGACTTAGGGTAACACAAAATTGTAGAGCAACTGTTATTACCTATTGACTTTCGATGCATCTATGCCTTACAAATGAAAGACAATGTGTAAAAAAGAAGTCAGTTTGAAAAATGTCCTATAATTGTCATGCTAGTATGGGTACTAACAATTTCGGAAATGTGCAAATAGCTACTGTTTCTAAACTCTATATTTTGTTCCATTTTCAGAAATACATAGGTGTCTTTCATCCCGATTTTTCACTGTATATATTTTCCCAAATGAATTGCTATATCATCGGTACATAATAAAAAACCATTGCAAGACGCTGCTCAGTTATTGACTCTGGGTTCGTCGGTTCTTGGTGAACTTACAAGTCCTATATATCCCCACAACCAGAAAAGTCCAACGGATGTAATGGTATATTCCTTTCAAACATATGTCATAATTAGAAGAAGTTACAGGTGAAAACGTTGGCACAAATGGCTGTTTTTTTCAACTCATTTTCAATTGATCCTATTTTCAACTGTTGGTTTCTATAAAGAAACCTTGAAGGATCTACACAAATGACCCCTTGCTGAATTCAGAATTTTGTCTACATTTCTAAAATGTAAAGCTTTACAGGATCCATTATTGCTTTCATACCCATTTCTACCATTAACTGGAAGAAGGTTGAAAGCACAAAAAATAGCAAAAATGGGCTATGTCTCAGTAAAATGCCTAAACTGTGTAAAAAATGTTGGTTTTCTGACAAAAGTCTGTCAGTCCCTGAAAGCTGTGAAAATTGTGATTTCAGCCCCACAAGCCCTTTGTTGATACCAATTGCAGGGAAAAAAACAGACGCTTTCATTTGCAGCACTTTTTTCCCCATTTAAAAAAATAAATAAAAAAATTAGCTGTATTTTGGCTAATTTCTGGGTCCCCTCCAGGGGAATCCACAAACCCGGGGTACCTTTAGAATCCCCGTGATGTTGGAAGAAAAGGACGCAAATTTGACATGGATACCTTATGTGGTCAAACAGTTACAGGGGCCTAAGCACGAACTACCCCAAATAACCAAAAAAAGGCTTAGCACGGGGGGGAGGCCTAGCAGTGAAGGGGTTAATCTTGCATTCCCCATGAGTGTTTGCTTTTTCCAAGATGTTGTTACTTTTTTTTCCAGGCATCATATTACTCTTGTCTCCCCTCCCTCATAACCTACTTCCCATTTTCTGGTTCTCCAGCGCCACAAGGTCATACAAATGGCAATAGCGCTATGAAAATATGATCACTCCACTGTAAATAAAAAAAGAAAAGTAAAAAAACATTGTAATCTTCAAAAATAAGAGCTCTAACTTTCACAAATGCGAGACCGATTGCATTGCAGATGCTTGTTTTAGATTGGTGCCGACTTTACTGACGACAGCTTGTACAGATTGCAGACTGCAAATAAAGATGGAGGAACAAGATTTGGCAAAGCCAATAATTCTCGGCTCTCAATAGCCAAGCTAATGTCTTTAACAATACATTTTCCATTGCCATTTGCATGCAAATGCATGTACCATGATGTGCAGGGGAAACAAGCTGGGGAAATAACAAAGAAACACATGCACTCCAGTCGAGTGCTAAATGCCAAAGCAAAAAAGAAATTTGCAGTGAAAGGATACAACTCATCAAATCAGAACACTGTGAGAAAAATGCTGCTGGGCAGGAAAAAAACAAGAATGGGGAGAAAAAGCCATTAAGTCAATGGCAGGCACTGAGACAAATAGCAAAGCCATCCAATCATAAACAAAGGGCTTACTCTCTCTAACTGTATGTTATGTATTGGGAACAAAATATCTGCCAACATGTCCCTGAGACCTAAAATAGCTGAACATTGAAAACTAGCAAAAGAATGTCAACCCAGAATACCGATAGGAATGAAATTAAACTGTGAAGTGGACTTAAGAATGTGTCATCAATAGTAAAGAGTGAATGAGGTTGGAATGTAGTGAAACCCTGTACTGCTCCTGAGCTCTCAGGGAGTTGTAGTGCCAAACTAGCACAGGGGCTGTTGTACAGGCTGGATTTGTGCTTCAAGATAGACAATGTTGCCTTCTCTGCACCTTCAGTTTCCCTCAGCCACACCATTCACCTATTTGGGAGCAAATGGTACCCCAATATTTAGACATCTGAAAATCTACCTCAATCAGTCCTCTCTGCGTTTACTGGATCGGAGACAATGTTAAACTTCAATATCATGAGGTAATGTGCCCTGTGTTCGGACAACCTCCCAAATCTTCAAAATCAATCAAAATACAGTTCATTAAAAATGATTACATTGAATGAGCACAATAAATAACTGAGTTCTAGATGAATGAAAAATGACAGGGTTTTATTACAGAAATTCAAAAATAAGTGATACAGAGCAAATGCCATAAAGGCTCTCAAATGCAGAGTTATGCAAAAGTCCGAAAATACTATAGGTCTCAATGGGCAGCAAAATCAGAAGAAAATCTGGCAGGATATCTAGCAGAACAGAACAGACTTCTGGCTCACACCGAAAATTAAGGGTTGTATACACAATGTTTGCATGGAAAATCAGAACTTTTGCAGATTCATCCTCATCGAGGTGTGAGCAAATGTATCATTTCTTCAGCAAATCAGAGCATGAGAAAATTAAACGTCATTACGTTAGCATCGAAGCACTATCCAATTTTCTTGCATAATTATTCAGCACCCTCTATGCTGATGGCATCTGGAGATAGTTGACCAAATATGACACATGGACAAAAATACTTTCTTCGAAAGAATAGGTCCAGTGAAGAAACAGAAAAAATAGCTACATGAAAACAATATCACAATTGCACTATGGAAGGTTCACAGTGAGCAGAACAATATCAACAGTAGAAATAAACTATTATAACTTTAGTTTGACTGTGTGCAGTGGAGCCTATGGGGAAAGGATGTGCGGGTGAGGCACGAGTGAGTGGCATAGCTGACTTCCATCTTGCTTAACACAGAAATGTGGCCTAACTAAAACACATTAGAAAATATTCTTATATGTACATCACGGGAAATTTGTTTCAAAGCCAATCGTCTTAATTCAGTTTATAAATCATATATAAAAATGCTCAGTACACATTGTTAATGATGCACAAAAATATAAATCCACAACATTCTCCTACACCTACAGCAGGAAATATCCTCCTTCCATTGCTAGTCGTTCAACAGTAGAAAGGGAAGTGGGACTATAATGTGGCAAATATGGCAGTCTAAGTTTACCTTAATAAAATATTGACATTTTCATAAAAATAAATGTCCTACCCCATCTAGCCCTGTCCTTCCCCTACTCTTTGTTTATCATCACATTCCCCCAACATTTACCTTCCTCCCAATATGCAGCAATACATAGTGGGTCATTGAAAGTCTGATGAGCGGGACTGGCAACTCATCTGGCATTCACTTTCCCACTATGCAGTGTGAAATAATGCCCATGACAGTCGGTGGCACAGATAGAGTTAGCGGGATGAGGAAGCAGGCCATGGTGCCAGGTCATTGGGTTGGCCTCTTCAAAGTGGAAGCGGCTGTTGTGGGTGCTGACGCAGCTGGACATGGCATCCTGCCAGCAACACACAGGGCATGCTTGCATGCAGAGAGTGAGGGAGACAGTGATAGAATGGGCACAGAGAGGATGCGAAACAGGGAATGCCAGGAAGAAGGCTGAGATTCCTGAGAGGGGCTACTTATTAACTAGTCACCAACGGAAAATGTACAGAAATAAAAACAAACATCCACAAAAAGCTGTGGGTGATTTACAACTCACTGCGCCAATGGGTGAATGGGACTTGCCCAAAGAGATGAATGGAACAATGGCCCTGACTCAAAGCCTCTATCTATATGTTGTATGCTACATGATATATTATGTTTCAGGGGCGGCTCCTGAGCTGCGCTGGAGGAGCATCGTCCCACTAGTTAAAATGCCCCCAGTGAAAAATAAAATGGTAATAAACATTATTAGCATTTTGTTTTTCATTGGATCTGCAAAAACCCGCCCGAGCCGAATCCCAGGACGGGGGTGGGACCGCTGCTGAGTGGAAGCAGGAGTGAGGAGTGATTGGCTGGGCACTTTAAAGTGTGCATGTCTCTTCGGCCACAGTCTTGCGACGGCCAGCCAGACATGCGCACTTTAAACCTCTCAACCCAGCTGTCCTGGACAGCTCGGCTGAGACCGAGCAAAGGCCTCCAGTGCTCTTTGGAGTGCTGAGAGCATACAGCATGAGAGCAGTGCCAGGATTGGTTAGGGGACTTGACTGGGGCTCGCTGGAGGAGAGAAGAAGACCGGAACGAGGACGGAGGCAAGTGACTTTTATTTCCTGTTTTTTTAATGTATTTTATGTCTGTTTGCATCCCTAAATCGCCGATATGCGTTACATTACTGTTTTAAAGTTAAACATTTTAACTTCAAAGCGATAATGTAATGCATGTCGACATGACGTTAATCTAGTTTACACTTTTGTCTGCATCACCACTCTCCATCGCAAGCAGCCGCCACTGTGATGTTGACATGAGCCATGGCAGACAGCTCCTTAAAGGACGAATTGACACATATCACGACTCAGCAACCATTATATTCCTTACAAGGCCTTCCTTTCAATAGGTGCTACAGCTGAGAATACAGGTGCATTTACTGAGTTGTTGTCGTATACTGCCCTTGCTGCTTCTTGAAGGAAAGTCTTCCTCCCTTAGGCTGTTCCGTCCCATTTTTATAAGAGCCAAAGATCCTGTAGATCACAATTAGGTCCATTGAGAGAGCTGGGTGGGAATCTTTAGTACTGCCCAGCGATTGTATATTCAAGAACCACGAAACATATTGCAGCTGCTGGAAGATTCTACCAGTGAGGTGGCTTTAGCTGACAGGCTAGGGGGGAGGCCATTTTGGAGTGCTCACAATAGAGTCAGGTGCCGGTTCAGAAACAGCAAAAGATCTTCCAATATCATGTCGGTCTTACATTAGAATAGGCATGCAGGAGGGAGGTGGAAGGTTCCTGCATTGGAACAGCAGCAGGTACATTAGTTGTCAAGTGTGCTTGCGGAGTGCGCATAGATGTGTGTCTGTTCATACGTTTTCATTCCTGCTTGTATGTGTATTCGTTTTTATAAATGCTTTATTCACCTAAACGTTCCGTAACGCACAGTAATTGCAATAAAACTGAAAGGAATATGATGAGAGAAGCTAAAAAATAAAGCTCACAGGGGAAATTAAAATGTTTAACACTTTTTTTGAACAATGTATGTGTGTGTGTCCGTGTGCATGTTTGTCCTTGTGTGCATGCATGCGTCAGTGCGTGTGCGTGTTTTTGCATGTGTGCACCCACGTGAGCGTGTCTGTGGACGAGGGTGAGTCTTTTAGATTATGTGTGCAGCTCTCGAGTGGGGAATGACTTACAACAGCACAGATCTAATGCCAAGGCTGCCCAGGGGGGCCACGTAGGGGACCCTCCAAAAGGGCGGCCGCCTTAGTGCCACAGGAAGGCACAGAAGTCCGCTCACTAGGCTCCCTGGGCTAGGGACCAGGGGGTCTGCTGGCCGCATCACTTCCGGCCGTGGGAGGGGGACAGGGGTACAAAAGCCTTCCCCCGCCCACTGTACGGTCTCTTGACCGCTACCCGTCTCGCTGTTTTGGTCGCGTCGTCTTGTTCGGTCTGGCGTCGGTGTCTGGTGAGTGTGTGGGCATTGTCGCCCTCCCCCCTTTCACATGTCTTTCCCAGTCGGTTGGTGGCTCCGGCCGTGTGATGGACAGAGGATCGGGGCCCGGGACGCCGCCTTGGCCGGGCTTAGTGTTGTGTGGCGATGCAGCATGGGCCGGGCCCGGCATTCTGGCATGGCTCGGGGAGGGGGCGGTCGCGGGTTGAAAGTTTATTGGACGGCGGGGTAGTGCTGTGATCACAGGCGCCAAGAAACTATTGGCCCGGGTGTATCTTTTGTGCGGCAGACAGTCTAGGGCACTCCAGACGTGGCCGTGATCTTTGGCGCATCCGGCTTGCCTGCCGGTAGGAGGTGCCTCAGTCCAGCCCGGCTCAGGAGCCGTGAAATCCTAGGGGTCTAGGGATCGTTGTTACAGTCGGAGACCCCTTCGGCATTGATCTGTTTCCGGCGGGGAGAATAGTCATCCTTCAAGATACCCCCGCACACCAGGACTGCACTACTCCCCATCGGGCACGAGTGGCCTGCCAAGCCGGGTAGGTGTGTGTGGGAGGGGGGTGAGCTGCAGGGGTTAGCTTACCCTGCGGACGGCCAAAGGGTAGTACGGGGAGGGGAAGAATCTAACTTATTGTTTTGTGTTGCAGGAGGAGTTACAGGGCGATCCAGAGTCTGCAAGGTACAGAAGGGTACTATATTGCAGCAGCACAACAAGGGTGCTAAGCCAAGGATACCCAGGGATGTTTAGCGGGTCCCCTGGAAGAACTACGGCGCCCCGTTAGCCCTACGGGCGGTTGTGGGTCTGAGCAACCGGGGGCTGCCTGGAACGCTCCGCCCACCGGTCGGGGGCGTGAGTAAGGGAGTGGACTGGAGGTCCACTGATGGGAGAGGTGGCCTCTCCCAATAATTGGTAACCACCGGTTGGCGACGGCCACGGTGCAAGTTGGCTCATCAGACGGGCAGGCGGCATAGGGGCTGGCCTGCCCTGGGATCGCCCGTAAGATAACCCACCATGTTGGCATATTGGTTATGCAAATAAACCTGCAGCAAATTTCTCCACTAAAAAGGTGTTGTGTGGTTTATTTATGTATGTTGCTGTATGAGAACTGAGTGTTGCCGATATTGGCACTGATGGAGCAGTAAAAATAAAAAAATTTAACCCCTAACAAATTATATAATTAATTAATTAAAAATGTTCGTTTAAATGTATTAATCAACATTGTATATGTGGGAATGGTAATATGCTAATGTACGTGCTAAATAATCTACTAATGAATGTCCATGTGTCTAATCATAACGTAAGAATAAAAAGCGTACTAAATAAAATAAATGCATGTTTGTGCTTCATAGAAAATAAAATGTGTCGTTGCAAAAACAATAGTGATGGTAAGTAAGGAGCAGCTTAAATGTCGCTTTTTGCTAGGTAACAACTAATTGGGGTACGTAGACGGGAGGGAAACGAAAGGGATATTTTTCTCTATTTTAATTATGTTTTATTTGCCTCAAATTAGTGCTTCTAAAGTAGAACCGAGTGGCGAGATAAAATTGCCGCCAGTGGGAAGATGTGCGCAGGCGCAAGGGGACACGTGGTACGGGATGAGATTGAAGAAATCTGGAGCCTCGTGATGTCTCTGAGAGGCTAGGATGCAAGAAATGGTCAAGGCTGGTGTGACCTAATTGAACTGATAGTGTGCCGTGATGATCAGGAGAGAGTCCGTGGGAAAGGAGCCCAAGAGAAAGGACAATGACTGCGGAGTTCTTGAATGTGTCAAAAGAAGATACAAATGGACTGATCGAATCGGATGGAAATGTTTAAGCGTATGGGAAAGGAAATGATCCAAGGACCTTTGAATCCAAGAGAACTTGATTAAAGAATGAATAAGCTGACATGCATGGACCAATGAAAGAAAAGCGTGATATTAATGTTGCAACAGTTAGTTAGCAAAGTTAGAATTAGGGTATAAGAGGGCCTACTCTTAGTGGGAGGGGGTCAGTTCCAGGGAGTTCCAGTCAGTCGCGGTTGCAGTCACAGTCAGTTGCAGTTCGAGAGTCGTGGTTGCAGTAGAGGAGACGGGTTGCAGGTAGCTGATGCTGACGAGCTGAAGTTGCTGTTGCTGTCTTAACTTTACAGTTGAGTATGAGAATCAGGCTATTTCTAATCCCAAAGTTAGGTTAGAAATCATTAGGCTAAATTAGGAAGCTAGGCAGGTAACTAAGGTTTTTGGCTTCATGACAAAATTTCCTTTCTGCAATAAATTGATTATGCTTAATAAAATTGTGAATTTAAAAATGAATAATTGAATAAAGTATTAAATCTTTTCATGCTTTTAAAATTATATAAAATTTAAGATTCTTTAAAAACCAAAATGACTCAGTGGTTATTTTCCTAAATGATTGTGACCTGAGTAATTGGTTGATTGTGATTCAGCTGGTCTTAATCACTATGAACTAATTTCTTAAATGAATGATTCATCGACAAAACAATGAGCAGGAATATCTTAAGAAATAATTAAAAGAAAGTGACAAATTAAGGTAAATAGATATCCTTGCTCTTCCAGCGGTACACAAAATGGTGTTCTCCATTTAGTTCTCATGCTTCTCCTAGGAGTACAGAATTTCATAAAGGTGTAAAAGGAAATCCAGGAGTATGTGTGTGTGTTTAGGCGATGTTTATGGGCCCCATCGTCATATGGATATGAGAAATATAGTTTGCCCCTGGATGACCTATAAGTAACCTGGGAGGAGGATAGTTTTTATTGTACGCGCTGCATCAGATTTCTTGGTAGCAGAGTTATGGTTTTCTATAGATTAGTTTAGTGATTATTGTTTATTGATTATTGATTATTTGATGACTAACACTATATGTTGAGTCGCGTTATGTTATATGTAAGTTTTCACGCTTCTGGGATGTAGGAAGTGGAACACGTGTGGCAAGAGAAGTCACATGGAATTTGGTACATGGTCTGAATTCATTTTGGTTATAACGCAGGTTGTGTTATGTTAGGGATTTCGGTGTGAAAAGTGTGTAAATGAAATAGCAAATCACGTTTACTTGTGAAACTTTGGCCTTAATTCTCAGGAGCCTAGTCTCCACATGTGTCTTATCCCCAGAGAAACGAGTAAATTGTTTGTTTGAAAGAAGGGTAAGGTAGAGGGAAGTGCTACTTTATCGGCGAAAGTAAATAATTCTGTGGTAGGGTAGAGGTAAGCGCTGCCTACTGGAAAAACAGGATTCTTGTGTAAAAGGACAAAACTGTCACTTTGTTTAGCGAATCAGACTATGGAATTGTTTATTTGTTGTAACTAACGAAGAAAACTGTAAAAAGAAAAATTGCCGATAAATTTTGTAAAGGAGGGGTAAAGAGTAGAAGTGACGTGAAAAAGTGCCGCGCTAGGATTGGTCAGTGCACTAGTCACGTGAATACAGAGCAGGAGTGACGTAGAAAAGTGCCGCGCTAGGATTGGTTGGTTCGCGGACGGTGGAAATTGTTCTGATTGGTACGTTAGTGTGAATCGCGCTGTAATTGGACGATGTTCCGTACACAGAAACAGCGTTAGAATAAAGAGAAAACAAATAGAAAACATGCCATATTACGAGTATGAAAGGGAGAGAACGTCATGGACGACGAAATTGAAGAATTTCTTTAAGAAAGACAAAAAGGTTGTGACTAGAGAGGGACAAGTAATTCCTCCGCCAAAATCAGCAGCTTCACATATGATGCTGAAATATGGATATCATACGTGCATATGGTTGGATAATTGGGTAAAATATACAAAGAATGATGGAGCATTGGCTTTTCCTGAAAATGGTTCTTTTAATGTAGCGATTTTACGGAATTTAAAAGAAAAGATGCTTAAATTGGAACCTAGACCTAGACCGACACAGTTTGAGGCTTTAACAGAATGGGAAGATGAGATGTACGAGAAAGAAAGATTCAGAGGTATGAAAGGTTATGAGTTCGTGCCCGGAAGAATGTGGGGAATGAATCATGAGGACAGAATAAAACGATGGAGATGTGCTAACATGACAGCAGGTTTGTTTCCAGCTTTTACAGTTGAGGAAGGGACTAAGAAAAACGGACTGAGAAAAAGAAACATTTAGAGAGAGAAAAGTATATGCATGAGAGCGAAACGGATGACGAGTTGCTGGAAGATATATTAAATAAAAATCCACCTCCGTATCAGCAGAATTCTACAGTGGTGACACCAAATGCGCCACCAATAGAAGCTATGCGAAATGAAAGTCCAGAAAAAAGACAAGAAATAAATAGGTCACAAGAACAAATAAGAACTTCCCAAATTGAGGGAATAGAAAATGATAGTGCAAGAGAATTGGCAAGGACAACAAAAGAACTAACTGAGAAAATTAGAGAATTAACAAAGAATATGGAAGCAGTTACCGTACCCGTAACAATAGGTCCAGTAATACCAGTTTTCGAGAATCAGAAAATTGATGAACGATCTTTGGTGATTCCCTTGAGTTCACAATTCCAAAGAGAAAAGGAAAGAATAGAAACAAGTCCAGGTACGAGCAATTTGACTAATGTTTACAGACCAAGTCCACCTGAAAATTTGACAGTGAATGAGTGTAGCGGTAGGAAAATGCCTATGGTAACTGAATCTGCAACAGTGACACCTGAAAAGAGTGGAAATTGGACAGAAATAAATAGTACTCCTATAGGTCCGACTCCTGATGAGTTAAATGAGTGGACAAAAGCTTTTAAAATAAAAGAAACGGAAGAAAAACCATTAGATGTGATCAGATTGAAGATTGACATGGAAGAATTAATTCTAGGAACGATTGGTACAGAAAAGATAAAGAATTATCAGGATGATGAAATAATGTTTCTGTGCAAAAGTATAACATGGAGGGCAAAGAATTTACATGACAAACTAGAAGAAGTGGCCGGTGAGATTGGAATAGATTTTGCAAAAGTAAAAACGTTGCAGAAACCATACAGAGTAGATTTTTGTGAAAAAGATATTGAAAATTTGAATACAGCAGGAAGGCTGACACAGATAAAAGAGTTGATTGTTTTGTTAAGAAAATGGGGTGATGTGGACAGATGGAAGGTTAGATGGACAAAGAAGAATGAGAAAAGTGTAGACAAAGGTTCATTGGCTTTTATGATAACAGAAAAGGAACATGTTGTTAAAGAGTACCCTATGAGAGAAACTCCAGGTGGTAGTTATGTGCATGTTCCCTGGACTAGGCAGGACATCCTGTCATTTACAAATGACTTTCCAAAATTAAGAGAAAAGCCAGTTGAGTGGTACCGACAGGTAGAAAGGTTTGTAAAGGTCTCGAAAGTGTTGTGGATAGATTTGGATGGATTGTTTGACATAGTGGTACCAACGGATCTATGGTCAGAATGTAAGATTACAGTTGACTGGCCAACTACAGAATATCCAAGAGATCCTAAGACAGGAGCTCCAGGACCAGATGTGATGAAGAAATATGACAAGGTGATTACCTTTTTGAAAAATAAGATTCCTCCAAAAGAGACAGATTGGGTTAAGATTGATAGAACTACACAGGAAAGCAAGGAGAGTGTACATGCATATTATGAGCGATTGTTGTTGGTTTTCAAACAGTATAGTGGTTATGAGGAATTAAGTGAGAAGGATATGAGTCATTTTGTATACCGATTTGTATTTGGCTTGAAACAAGAAATAAGTGATATGATTAAGCAACATATGATAAACTGGCAGAATGCAAGTGTAGATGAGGTGCTGAGGTATGCTAAGTATTGTAGTGATGAAATAGAGAGTAAACAGCGTAAGTTGAAAGAAAAAGCAATGTGGGCACAAGTGAAAGTGGCAGAAAAACAAGAAGCTCAATTGGATAATAATAATGGAAACGAATCAGGACAAAATAAGATGCGACCAAATATAGGTAAAGGAAAAGGACAAGTGAGTCTAGAAGAGGCAAAGAAGAAATGGCCATGTCATAATTGCGGAAAATTAGGGCATTGGAGAAATGAGTGTAAGTTCCCACCTAAACCTAATCCGGAACATCAATCATTAACTCCACAGGTGCAGAATGAGGTAGTTGTTCAACAAAGTCAGGTGCCACAACCACCACTTCCCAACACTGTTAACCAGCAAAGATACAGTACAGAAACAGGATTCTACGGAGGAGAGCAGGTAACACAGTTGCCGAGAGCAGCTAACATTTCCCAGTATTGGTTGCATCAGAGTGAGGATGACCCGGATGAAAGTTTCTGACGGTGCGCAAGAGAGGGGAAAGAGTGCGTGCTTGGCGCAACTCTAGAGGTAGATCAGTCTGGTCCCTTTGTGGATGGAGAAGTGAATGGAGCAAACGTAACATTCCTTGTCGATACTGGAGCTACCCGTTCTACTGTTAGGTCAGTGGAAATTCCGAACCTTCCTCTCTCAGGTGAATGCATCCAAGTGGTAGGAGTTGCCAATCAGCAGATTAAAACCCCACTTACTGAATTGGTAGAAGTAAAAATTGGTTCTTTTAGGAAAATGCATACATTTGTAGTGTGCGATTGTAGTCCTGTAAATCTTCTAGGTCGTGACCTCTTGTGTAAAATGAATTGCACAATTTATTGTACACCAGATGGAATTGGTTTTCAGACTTCAGATGAAGATGCTTTGTATAAAGTAACTTTGATGAATCAGGAACCTGAAATGAATGGGTCGTTTCCTGCATTTGATGCAGGAAAACTTCCAGAAGAATTAAAAAGTACAGTGAAAGAAAGTGTGTGGGATTTTACAGGAGAAGACATTGGATTAATGAGAGAAGTTGATCCTGTAAAAGTGACAGTGAAAGAAGGGATACGTTATCCAAACACGCCACAATACAAATTAACTCCAGAAATAATTGAAGGAATAACTCCTGTGATAAATAAGATGATTGAACAGGGAATTCTGAAAGAAATCATGAGCAGTCCATGTAATTCACCTATTATGGGACTGAAAAAGCCAAATGGAACATACAGAATAGTACAGGATTTGAGAAAGATCAACAAAATAGTTGTACCATGCTGTCCAATAGTGCCAAACCCTGCAGTGATTCTATATCAAATTCCGCATGAAGCTGAGTGGTACACTGTGATAGATTTGTGTCATGCATTTTTCTCTATTCCTTTGCATCCAGATAGCCAGCCATTATTTGCATTCCGTTTTGGAGAGCGTATTTTGGCATGGTGCCGAATTCCTCAGGGGTATACAGAGAGCCCCTCAATTTTTAATCAGATTCTAAAGAAATCTCTGGAAGATTTAAAAATGCCAGAAAAATCAGTGATGGTGCAGTATATCGATGACCTATTGGTGGCATCGAAAACCAAAGAGGCATGTGTAAGTGACACAATTGCTTTACTGAACCATTTGGAGAAAAGAGGACATAAGGTGTCCCCTTCAAAATTACAGTTTTGTCAGAAAGAAGTCCAGTATTTAGGACATAAAATTGAGAAAGGAGTGCGGAAAATAGCGACAGAAAGAGTAAGAATGATTCAAGGAATGAGAGCACCAATGACTCAAAGAGAGGTAAGAATGTTTTTGGGAATGGTTGGATATTGTCGACAATGGATAAGTGGATTTTCTTTGATTGCAAAACCATTACAAAAATTGACAAAGAAAGATGTAAAAGACCCTTTTGAGTTAAACAAAGAAGAAATGAAATCTTTCAAAGAATTGAAAAGGAAACTGTGTGAGGCCCCTGCATTAGGCATGCCTGATTATGAGAAAGATTTTGAGTTATACTGCAGTGAAAGAGATGGATGTGCATTTTCAGTACTAGTACAAAAACATGGCACCATGAAGAGGCCTATAGCTTACTTTTCAGCTGTTTTAGATCCTATAGCAAAAGCATTGCCTGGATGTTTGAAAGCAGTTGCTGCTACTTGTGTAAGTCTGGAACAAAGTGAAGGTATAGTGATGGGGTATCCACTGAGAGTATATGTTCCCCATTCAGTAGAAATTCTTTTGACAAGAACAAAAACACAGTACATGACACATAGTCGGCTGACTAAGTACGAAAAAGTCATCTTGAGTGCAGAAAATGTGACCATAGATAGATGCATAAATGTAAATCCTTCGACTTCATTGCCAGATGAAGAGAGTATAATTGAACAAGATGAAGTAGATCATGATTGTCTGAATGTGCTGGAATATTGCACAAAACCAAGAGCTGACATAAAAGATGAACCGTTAAAGGAATCCGATTATGTCATGTTTGTAGATGGTTCATGTTTACGCACAAAGGAAGGAGTGTTAAGCGCAGCTTATGCAGTATGCACAGTGGCAACTGTAATGGAAGCGTCTTGTCTGAAAGGAGTTAGGTCTGCCCAAGTTGCGGAACTAATTGCTTTGATTCAAGCATGTAAATTGGGGAAAAATGTACGAATCACGATTGTGACCGATAGCCAATATGGTTTCGGCATCGTACATGATTTTGGCCAGATTTGGTCACAAAGAGGATTTTTGACATCTGCAGGAACACCTATCAGAAATGGAGATTATGTTAAAAAACTGCTTGAGGCGATACAGCTGCCTAAACAAATAGCTGTAGTGAAGTGCAAGGCGCATAAGAAAAACGAAGATTACATAGCGGTTGGCAATAATTATGCTGACGAGATCGCTAGATATTGTGCGGAAAACATGGCGTCCCTGAACAGAAATAGAGAAAGGGAGCATGTCTCTTGTCCTTTGCTTTTCACTAATGCAGTCGAAACATGGGATGAAGTAAGGCAGTTACAAGAAACAGCAAGAGATGAGGAAAAGGATTACTGGATTAAAGCAGGATGTAGAAGACAGGAAGATAATGGAGTGTGGGTATACAGAGATGAAAGACCAGTTATGCCTGATAGCATGATTGCAGACATGGCACGGATGTACCATGGACAAGCTCATATTGGGAGAGATGCAATGATCAGACTTTTTAGACAAACTTGGTATAATCCAAAATTCAGAGCCATTGCTGAAAGTCTTTGTCAAAGATGTCTTATTTGTCAACAATTTAACCCAGGAAGAAAAACAGTAGTGAGTCTAGGAACAATAGGACGAGAAGGAGGTCCATTCACAAGGATACAGATGGATTTTATTGAGATGCCCCCTAGTAACAGATTAAGATATGTTCTGGTGGTCGTCTGTTTGTTCTCTCGTTGGGTGGAGGCATACCCCACAAGAAGGAATGATGGAACAACAGTGGCAAAACTTATGCTACGAGAGTTCATTCCGAGGTATGGTTTTCCAGTCACAGTTGAGACAGATAGAGGAACACATTTTCAAAATGAGTTGATCCAATTGATTTGTGAAGCATTGAGTATTAAACAAAAACTACATTGTGCTTACAGACCCGAAGCTTCTGGGGTAGTAGAGCAGATAAATGGAACAATTAAAAACAGATTAGGAAAAATGTGTCAAGCTACAGGACTCAAATGGCCAGATGCACTGCCTCTTGTTCTGATGACCATCAGAAGCATCCCTGAAAAGAAAACGGGACTCAGTCCTCATGAAATGATCATGGGACGAGCAATGAGACAAGCCCACGTACCAGTCAACAAGTTATTGACAATAACTGATGATCTAATACTGGATTATTGCAAAGGACTGGCTGATGTGGTGCGTTCTGTGTTTCATCAGGTTGGACCGGATGCGACCACTCTTGAAAGAAAACCAGCCCACGACTTGAATCCAGGAGACTGGGTCCGTATTAAAGTCCACAGGAGAAGAAACTGTCTAGTTCCGCGTTGGGATGAGCCAAGACAGGTAATCCTAGTAACAACGACTGCTGTCAAGTGTGCAGGAGTAAAGAACTGGGTTCATGCCAGCCACACAATCAGAATTCCAGAACCTACAGATCGACATGTGAGTCGGCGTCTGGAAGTGTGGGATAAAAGTTTAACGGCGGGAACAACCAAGATAAAAGAAAGGGTGCCAGAACTTGAAGATCGACCTGAAAGTCGACATCTGGAGACCCCAACGGAAAACACCTCTAGAGAAGAAGAGGAACAAGAAGAAGAAGAAGAAAGAAATTCAGAAGTTCCAGAACTTGAAGATCGACCTGTAAGTCGACATCTGGAAATATCTGACACAACTTCAGGATCTGATGATTCAGCTGCAAATTGGGAAGAATTCCGAAAGGGAACTTGGGGTTATAAACCAATTAGAGAAGAAACTGAGCAAGAAATTGAGTTAGATGAACAACCAAGTACAAGTTATGGTGGAAATCATTCAGAAACAATATTAATAGATGAAGTAGGGAAAGAAGTACACAAAAAGTTAGAAAATCGAGAAGAACCCCGAGGAGCAATAGGGATAGATAGAAAAACAGGAGAACAGGGAAATTCAGAAACAGGTAAGGAGGAAAACACGAAATCGGAAGAACCCCGAGGAGGGACAGTGATAAGGGAAAACGAAAAGGAGAAGATAGATCCACCAGTAGGAGATGACGAGATTATAAGTTTCAAAATAAGAGACAATAGTAAGACAGTTGAAACAGAAACAGAAGAAAGTGGAGGAGAGGAAAAAGCAAAGACTGAATCAAGAAAAAGAAATTGGAGGTCGGAAAGAGAAGAAAGAGAGGGTGAGGTCAAAAGGCCAAGAAAAGGAGATAATTGGCCCAACAGCTATGTAAGAAAATTGAGATATAGAATAATAAGAGCAGAAGATGAAGATGCTGAACAAGTAAATGAAGTAACAAGTCAAAAGGGACAAGAAAAACCCAGTGGAAAAAGATTACAAAAGTCCAAAAGGACAAGGAAAATAAATTCAAAATTTAAGTCACCTGAGTGGCTGTATATTGCACTAACAGATTACAAAGGAGAAGAAGAAAACACTCACGGAAACCAGAGACTGAGAAGTCGGATGGGAAAAGGTGAGATGCAACAAAAGGACTGAAGTGAAGACTTAAAGTGCTTCTGCCGGACGTGACAATTTTACTGGATGTGACAAATCACCAGATGTGACAACGAAAGAATTCTGGAGAGAATTAAAGAAAGTACCAAGCAAAGACTTTTTGAAAGCAGAGTGGCGTCTAAGTCATTTTGAGGTGTAGTGACACAATTTTCTGAAAAGTTAACAAATAGAAAAAGAAAAATGGAAAATAATGAGAATAGAAGAGATAAATGTGATTTTATAAAGAGATGGTGCAAAATGTGCTGCTTTTGTACAGGGTTATTAATGACCATATGGATAGTATTAGCAATCACAATTCCTATTAGTGTAGCTGTGATAGAAGCAAAGAATGATACTAAACAAGAAAAAGAAACTAATATTAAAGAACAAGTTGTTTTAAGAAGTAGTGCAGAGTTGCATAAGGATAGGTCAGTAACAGATTTCTCAAAGAATGTTTTTACAAAGTTGTTGTATGAGTACGTAAAAACAATGGAAGTAAGAGATTGTTATGTTTGTATGCAATTGCCTGCATCAGTATCTGAAGGTGTGACTTATCATCACTTACCTTTGACTTATGGAATAACATGTAGTGTAATAGCAAGTTTATTTTATAAAACAGGTAGATTAGAATCTTATTATACTGATATAGATAAGATATTTGCAAACATTCCTGTAGTGCCAGAACTTAACAAAGTAAAACCAGCAAAGGTTTTAGGAGAATTCTTTTTAGAACATAGAAAATTAACGTTAGAAGAAATAGTTAGTGACAACCTTACCTGTGAGTTAAAGAAAGAAGAAAAAGTATTTCTAGACATGGTTGAGGAAAGAAGAATGAAATTTCAAAAAGAAGCAATAAAAGAGGAAGGAAAACGTTTATGGACGTTTGAGGAAGGAAATCATGAAGGGAAAAAGATAAATGCAGCAATGACATTAGACTGGCCGCAAACAGGAAAGTTGTGCATTAGGAGAAATAAGACAGTCTATGACAATTACTTTGTAGGTTCCAGTGTCTGCCATGACAATTATCAAATTCTGGGAGGTTGGGGATTCAAAGGTGGAAAAGATCCAATATTTCCAGGTATCTATTATATTTGTGGGAATAGAGCTTATTACAGGTTACCGGACCATTGGTATGGAACTTGCTATGTAGGCCTGGTCTTTCCAAAAATCTTTCACATGGACAGAGAAGAAAAGGGAACATACAAGATGATTAATGGATTTAAACGTAGAAAGAGGGAAAGTTTTTCAGAAGTTGTAGGAGATATTTTTGGAGCATTGATACCAGCAGTGGGAATATCTTTGAATGCATTTAAAATTCGGAAGTTATCCACAGTAGTAGATCGTTTGTCTACAGATACTGCGGGAGGGTTCTTAATGGTAAATACCGAAATGGTTGCCATGAGAGCTATGGTGATGCAAAATCGGCTTGCCCTTGATATTCTTTTGGCAAAAGAGGGTGGAGTCTGTGGAATGTTGAAAGTTCAACATTGTTGTACTTACATTCCGGATAACAGTGAAAATATACAGAAGTATATTACAAATATTACAAGTCTGCACAAAGAATTAGTCCCACTGGAGGTTGAAAGTGTTTTGGGAAAACTTGGTAGAGGGTTTTCCTCAGTAGCAAATTGGTTAACTAGGATGAGTAAACTAGTAATAGGGAAAGTTATAATAGTAGCAACTATAGTGATATTGTTAGCCATGACATTAAAAATAGTAATAACATGTATAAAGAGAAAAGTAAGACAGAATAAGATAAGAAGAAATAACAGAATAATGAGAGAAAGAGAGAGAGAAATGGGTGAAATTGAGTTGGAGAAAATGAAAGAAAGCATGTATAAAGAGACTAAAAGGCAAGATGAAGAAGAGACAGAGATATGAATAACAGAAAGTAAAGGATGAAAGACATGCTGCCTGAAAAGAAGTATGACTTGGTTTTATGTGGTGATTTAAAAATCACCAAAGGGGGGATTGATGGAGCAGTAAAAATAAAAAAATTTAACCCCTAACAAATTATATAATTAATTAATTAAAAATGTTCGTTTAAATGTATTAATCAACATTGTATATGTGGGAATGGTAATATGCTAATGTACGTGCTAAATAATCTACTAATGAATGTCCATGTGTCTAATCATAACGTAAGAATAAAAAGCGTACTAAATAAAATAAATGCATGTTTGTGCTTCATAGAAAATAAAATGTGTCGTTGCAAAAACAATAGTGATGGTAAGTAAGGAGCAGCTTAAATGTCGCTTTTGCTAGGTAACAACTAATTGGGGTACGTAGACGGGAGGGAAACGAAAGGGATATTTTTCTCTATTTTAATTATGTTTTATTTGCCTCAAATTAGTGCTTCTAAAGTAGAACCGAGTGGCGAGATAAAATGGCCGCCAGTGGGAAGATGTGCGCAGGCGCAAGGGGACACGTGGTACGGGATGAGATTGAAGAAATCTGGAGCCTCGTGATGTCTCTGAGAGGCTAGGATGCAAGAAATGGTCAAGGCTGGTGTGACCTAATTGAACTGATAGTGTGCCGTGATGATCAGGAGAGAGTCCGTGGGAAAGGAGCCCAAGAGAAAGGACAATGACTGCGGAGTTCTTGAATGTGTCAAAAGAAGATACAAATGGACTGATCGAATCGGATGGAAATGTTTAAGCGTATGGGAAAGGAAATGATCCAAGGACTTTTGAATCCAAGAGAACTTGATTAAAGAATGAATAAGCTGACATGCATGGACCAATGAAAGAAAAGCGTGATATTAATGTTGCAACAGTTAGTTAGCAAAGTTAGAATTAGGGTATAAGAGGGCCTACTCTTAGTGGGAGGGGGTCAGTTCCAGGGAGTTCCAGTCAGTCGCGGTTGCAGTCACAGTCAGTTGCAGTTCGAGAGTCGTGGTTGCAGTAGAGGAGACGGGTTGCAGGTAGCTGATGCTGACGAGCTGAAGTTGCTGTTGCTGTCTTAACTTTACAGTTGAGTATGAGAATCAGGCTATTTCTAATCCCAAAGTTAGGTTAGAAATCATTAGGCTAAATTAGGAAGCTAGGCAGGTAACTAAGGTTTTTGGCTTCATGACAAAATTTCCTTTCTGCAATAAATTGATTATGCTTAATAAAATTGTGAATTTAAAAATGAATAATTGAATAAAGTATTAAATCTTTTCATGCTTTTAAAATTATATAACATTTAAGATTCTTTAAAAACCAAAATGACTCAGTGGTTATTTTCCTAAATGATTGTGACCTGAGTAATTGGTTGATTGTGATTCAGCTGGTCTTAATCACTATGAACTAATTTCTTAAATGAATGATTCATCGACAAAACAATGAGCAGGAATATCTTAAGAAATAATTAAAAGAAAGTGACAAATTAAGGTAAATAGATATCCTTGCTCTTCCAGCGGTACACAAAATGGTGTTCTCCATTTAGTTCTCATGCTTCTCCTAGGAGTACAGAATTTCATAAAGGTGTAAAAGGAAATCCAGGAGTATGTGTGTGTGTTTAGGCGATGTTTATGGGCCCCATCGTCATATGGATATGAGAAATATAGTTTGCCCCTGGATGACCTATAAGTAACCTGGGAGGAGGATAGTTTTTATTGTACGCGCTGCATCAGCACTATGCACTTTAATGGATCTGAGTGAAGCCCCTACAGCAGCACAGTATGGTGAAAGGTCTCTGCTTCCGTTGACTTGTTGTTCTTTAACTCTAGTTTATTTCCTACTCTGACAGGTGTGGAGCTGAAAGCGGTAGAGGGCGGCTGCAATGAGCGGAACTCTCTGATTAACCTGTCTGCCAAACAGGACCAAATGCGCATTAGCTACAGAACCATCACTGGAAGCAGAGACCAAGGTATGCCCAGAATTCCTTCTTTAATCACTTCCTTCAAATTGATTCTGCAACTTTGAACACAACTTACAGTAAATGTACCCCAGTCTAACACTGACGCCATTTTCAGCCCATTCAAACACGATCCTCACTGCGTTATCATCACATAATCAAAGCACGGGATTTCCAGGATTTACCTCTACTGCTCAAAATGTATGTTTTCTTTTTAATGCTTCCTAGGACAAAATTGACCACATTTCCGCATTTATAAGGTCTGCCTTATCCATCCATTACTATTTAAAAGACTAAGGGTTTCATTGAAACTGGTGGCCCATGGTCCACCGTGGTGGCAGAGGTCATTATCTTCTACACCCTCGCGGACGTCCTCCTGCCTTATTTGGAGATCTTTGCCAACTTGGCAGAGATCTGTCAAGGTTTTATTCCAAACTCCCAGGATCGGTGCGTCGCTCAAATGGGTCCACCTCTCAATCGCTCCACTCTCTGATGCTATACTAGCGCAGAGGGTAGGAATGATTAAGCGAGGGAAGGAAAGGATGGGGACAGCGGGGAGGGAGACCTACAACACAAAAAACACAATTAAAGGCCTATTCCACTTTCTGTAATACATGTCTAAACTCATAACTTATACTGAGCAATAACTACCTGTAAAGAAAAAAAAGAACGAGCATTCTTGCAACCAAGTCTTTGATGAAGGTATCGTATCTTAGGAAGGCTCTTTATATGCAAAAAATGAGAAAAACACACCATATCATGAGTTTCACCACACTATGGGTATACACAACTTCCCACTCAACGCTCACTCATACTGTACCCACCACAATGATTGTTGGTACTCACAGAGGGGGTTGAGCTTAACTCACACCAAAGCCCCTGCTAGGAAGAAAGATCATAAGAGCACATAAAGTATTTAGTAATACTCATCATCAGAAAACGAAATAAATGGTACCGGCATTAACCTCTCATGCCTAGCACTCTTCTGCTGTTTCAGCACAGCCAATGTCATGCATAACACTTCCGGTAATAAGGCATATTTTAGGCGTAAACACCATGAATCCAGACACAGTACATGTTGGAGGTATAGCTTCCCTCCTCTACTATAAGGTTAGATGCTAATAAATAGAGCACATAGATCCAAATCACCTCCTCGTGAGTATACAAGTTATGCCCCCAGAGCGGTGACAACGTCACCCTTACCGCCCTTCATGAAAGCGTCCAAAAGGTCAAGGATTCTCGTAGCGCGGGTCTTCCTTGATCCGGCGTCCCGGCCGAACAGAATTCGCAGCACTGATCGCCGCCGCCCTGCATAAAAGAACTCATAGTAGGCGCGTCATCAGCACGCGCGCGCGCCTACCCGGAAGCAGGATTCCTGGGTAATGGAGTTCTTTGGTGGCGCGAGCGAACTCTGACACTGCGCTCGCCTCGCGCCCTGAAGCAATCGCCCGTAGACTCCAGGTGAGTGTGACAAGATCTCTATGGCTTCACTGGAGCTGATGTTTTATTCCCAACATAATTTTTTTTCTATTTTGTGTTTAAATTTATTAGTTGTCTTGCTGGATGTATGTGCTCTGCTCAAGCATCTCTGTGAACAGAAGCCATTCGCCCTAGATCTCTTCGCTCTGTCCGCCTTTGTTGGTTATTCGGCCATGTTTTCCTGTGCAACTTCTCGTGTTCATTCTTTTACACTTGTGGCACCTTTACTCTATGATAATTTCCAGATTGAGGTCAGCTCTCCAGTACCAATGGCAGTATGATTATTTTCACAGAGGTTAGCGAGGAGTCTTAATCCGTTGAGGAGCTGTCTGGTTCCACTGATAGGTGAGGCTATCTACCGGAGTGATCTGAAAAGTTACTAACATCCTCATGTGAGTGCCATTGTTTTTTTCTGCCTGTAACACAAGGCTGCATTGATCAGTCACCAAGTCTCCTAGTTGGTGGAACAGGACTACTGCCGACAAAGCATTGACTCTGAGGAATCAAGGGAGGTCAAACGCTTGCATGTAATTCATACTTTTCAAGTCAAAACTTGGAATATGAGCTATCTCAGTATCTGGTAAATAACATATCCTTTAATGAGGCCTTGTAATCAGGGCCTTCAAACAAAAATTAAGAAGCACAGAAACAACAATGTACTTTGTCAACACAGTTGAAGTGTGCTGTAAGCTCGGACCAAGGAAGCACAGTCTGAAAACAAGAAACACTAGCAAGGTACGAAGGAGGATGGCAGTGTCATAATGGAAAATGATGAGGCCCCTTGCAGAATGTGATGCGGGGCCTCTGAGTCTCCTATATCTTACAAATACACATTGCTCTGGGCTGAAAGGGGGCGCCTGAAGGGTTGGGGGCCCCTTGAAGGGTTGTGGGCCCTTCTGCAGCGCAGGGGCAACATGGGCCTGCGTTACGCCTCTGGAGGAAGGATGCTAGCAATACTGCGGACAGGCAATCATAAAGCCACAAAGCACTTAAAATTTGATCATCAGAAAAAAGGTAGCTGTTAACAATACTAGTTAAGTGGAGCTTGAATAAGCTGAATCCAATGCAAATTGGAGGACTTAATGACCAAGTCATGGGTATGAAGCACTATATAAATTTTAAAATCGGACAGCCCAGCAATCACTTTGGGTCCCACAAGTGGTAAGAAAGTGCTATACAAGTACCAATACAATACAGTACAGTTTCAGGTACCCACTCTCAGAGCCTGACTGCTTACAGCCCAGAGGTGCGGAAGAATCTTTAGAATCCTTGTTTTATCTCATGGCCTTGTCCAACAATGAGTCTTGAAAAAGTCAGGGATGAGGGATGCTTAGTCTGCATACATTATTGCAACTGGATGGTGATGCGAATATGGTCTCTGGGCAATGAGTGGATCTAGTTTCTAAAGTGTGCAGCAACTATTGGACACCACTATGTTTGTGGCAGATTTTGGATTCTTGAAAAACTCTAATCAGTGATCCCTAATGGCAGGATCATGATGCAAGCATTCCATATATTTGTCATGAGGGCCATCTAATCTGTGCTGATGGGTCCCTTTCCCTTTTTTAAAATTCTTTAATTTGGTAGCACTGCCCCTTACGTGCTTAGAGTGATTCCTATAGAGGAAATATGATTCTGATGCAGCTCTTTGGACCAACCCTCTTACCATTCGTCCTCTGATGGACTTTTTCTTTCCCAACTGAGAGATGATGGAAGTTAACATTACATCAATCAATTTCAATCAACAGTGTAACCCATTTGGCTACACAATAAGGACATGGAATCCATTGCTATAGATAAGAAGGTTCATTACAAGTTAGTAGTCAAGTTAAGGTACACAAATCTTTGCACCATGCTATAAAGATACAGAACACCAACTGGGAAACCCAACCTCCTAAAGAAGTTTAGGCGTACCAGTAGAAGGAAAACAAGTAGTTCAGTCACAGCAATACAAAAGATCAGTAGTAAGATCTGGTGCTCAGAGAAGAGTTTCTGTCCCTCTCTTCTATACATGAATAAATCGAGAATCATCTAAGTTAAAGTCTAAACTAAGAGGATAGTTCATCAGTCTAAAGAATCTCAAAATTCAGGGAAATGCAGAAAAATAGGAGAAACAGGAAATAAAAGGAATAGTGAGGGTGTCAGCATTGCAGAAGCTCGGTCAAGAGTCTTCTTGGGTCAGGGGAATTTTGAGTATTAGCCTAAGCCACACTCACCAAGAATCAAAGGGAATAATCATAGCGGTCTAAACCTCTCAAAGACCAAGAAAAATGGCTCTAGCAACAGGCACGGTATACTCCAGTTATTCACACTAGCATCTCTCAGTTACCACCCTTCTGTTCGCATCACCAGGAGCTCCATTGTCTCTTTCCATTCTCACATTGCAAGCTGCAACATTCATAATATGTCCCACACTGAACATGGGAACAGAATCGTCCTTGCTCAACCAAGCCATGTTGTAACATTGCTGAAAAGGACTCTTCAGTTAACGCTCTGACTCTACATGTTCCTTCGTCAAGGTCTTCTTCTCAGACTCTCTCTCTATTGCTGTTAGAAATGGGGGGTCTCTAGTTGGCAATGGTTTGCACCTTGTCCAAGTAGGGACCCTTCCTTCTAGTCAGGATAAGGGAGTTACACTCCTAAAATAACCCATGCTCAATCCCCTGGTAGCTTGGCATGAGCAGTCAGGCTTATCTTAGAGGCAGTGTGTAAAGCATTTGCACATAACCAACAGTAATACAGTGTAAGCACTACAAAAGGACACCACACCAGTTTAGAAAAATATCCAATATTTTGATATACTTAAGACAAGACCAAAAACGATAAAAATCCACAATACAGTACTTAGAAATCTTCAGTTATCAAAATAACTTTGAAATAAAGTTCCTTGAAGTTGATAGCTCTGTCAGGGGCTATCATGGCGTCGTGAGCAAACAAATCCAAACAGTTCTGGCTGACCGCGGCGTAGTGGGCCAGCTACGGTGTCGGGGAGACCCGCAAAGCAGTACCTTTAGAAATGCAGGGCGTCAGCGACCTCTCGTTGAGCTTCCGAAAGCATGGCGTCCGCAGGCATCGGTTCCGGAGGTCGGTGCAGGAGTCGTCGGGCCCTCGAAGTCACAGGCGTTGCAGCTCGAACTCCTCGCGGTTGAAGTCAGGAGCGCTGGCGTCTGCGGGCGTCGGGTGCTGCGGTGCGAAGTGCTGCTGTACGAAGTGCTACGGTGCGGCATGCGATGCCCTCAGGTCGCGGTGCGAGCAGCGGCTTGATGGTGGCGTCAGATGGCGTCATCGGTGAGACCAGGGTCGCGGTGCGAAGTCATGCGGTGCTCGTCGCGGTGCTGTCAGGTCACGGTGCAAGCTGCGGCGTCGTCGTTGCTGAAGCGCTGTCATTGGCTGACAAACTGGAGTCGATGGCGCCGGCGTTGGTAGACCAAGGCTGTGGTGCGGGATGAGGGCGGTGCGTCGTGTAACTTTACGAGCGGTGCCCTCGAACCACGGTGCAAGCAGCGGCATCGATGTCCCCAGTGCTGAGGGCAGAAGAACTTGAAGTCTTTGCTGTTCCTGAGACTTCTTGAACAGGGGGCAAGCTCTACCTCAAGCCCTTGGAGATACTCAAAGAAAGAAGTTGTGGAAAGTTCAGTCCAGTCCTTTCACTGCCCAAGACAGAAGCAGCCACTGCAGGCCAACACAGCAAAGCACTCATCAAAGTGGTAGTTCCTCCTCAAAGCTTCTCCAGCATTTCTTCTGGGTAGTCTTCTTGGTCATAAAAGAGTTCTAAAGTTCAGGGGTTTGGGCTCCACTTTTTATAGCCCAAAATCCTTTGTCCTCTTAGGCAGAGAGTGTCTGTGCTTAGTCCAAACCAGTTTGGTCCTCTCTGGCCCAGCTTCCCAGCGTGAGGCGGAGACAGCATTGTCCAAGGCAGACAGGGCCTATTCAGGTGCAAGGGAAATCTCCTCCCACCACTCTAAATGCAGACCGGGCCTATTCAGGTGCTAGTGACAACTCCTCCCACTACTCTGAATGCAGCCCAGGTCTATTCAGCCCCTCCCTGACCCATCTAGACTCTCTGGAGCCACTGCTCCTCCCCAGCCCCTGTCACTCCAAAGCCAGACAGTCAATACACATCCTAGCAGAGGCACACAGGATGGCTAAGCAAGAAAATACCTACTTTCTAAAAGTGATATTTTCAAACACAGAATGTAAAAATCACCTTCACTAAAAGATGCATCTTTAGATTCTGATTTCAGGCATACTAAACTTTGTTTTTCAACCTTGTTCCTAGGGCCAGTTATGTTTATATTATGTTATAAACAAACTGCCCATTCTATCCTATGGGAACAGGTAGCCTTGCAATAGTGAAAAACGAAATTGGCAGTAATTCACTATCAGGACATGCCACACACACCAGGGCATGTCCTACTTTTCTCAAACACTGCACCCTGCCCACAGGGGTACCTTGGGCCTACCTTAGGGGTGACTGATATGTGAGAAAAGGGAAGGTTAGGGCCTGGCAAGTGGGTACACTTGCCAAGTCGACATGGCAGTTACAAACTGCGTGCAGACTCTGCAGTGGTAGGTCTGAGTTACCTTTTCAGGGCTACTCATGTGGGTGGCACAATCAGTGCTGCAGGCCCACTAGTAGCAATTGATTTACAGGCCCTGGCACACTCAGTGCACTTTACTAGGGGCTGACTAGTAAATCAAATATGCCAATCATGGAAACGCCAATCCATAACACAATTTACACAGAGAGCATATGCACTTTAGCACTGAATAGCAGTGGTAAAGTGCCCAGAGTCCTAAAACCAACAACAGCAGGTCAGGAAATAATAGGAGAAAGAAGCAAAAAGTTTGGGGATAACCCTGCAAAAAGGGCCATTTCCAACAATTGCTAATACAGTTTTGTAACTATTCTCAAACCAACAATGTGTGTGAACGCACCTGCAAGGGAAAAGTCATGCAAGCAGAAATAGAAAAAAGCATTTTATGCAACATGGAAAACAGGCCTAGTAAGGGCAATTTTAGAATATTAAATCAGAGGTTCACCTTTAATATGCCTGTACACTTTCAAACATAAATGAATATAACTTGCCAATACAATAGATTCATATTGCATGTGACATACAGTAAATCTATAAAAAGCATGTGTAAGTATGGCTAAGAACTACCTTTTATATGAAGTATATGTGAAACATTAGTGCACACATTACATAAATCCATGATCGTTTCTAGAGTAAACACATTCCAAGTATGTGAGGATGGTATATTCATCATATCTCCAAAGGATATCTCATTTAAAATGGTTAAGGCACACATAATTATATATGAATTCTCTAATTCTACAGTGAATGCACTTCAATAATGATATCAAGTGCGACATTTCATATTAATTGTCTTTAGGCCACACAGGAACCATGTGCTAAGTGCACTTTCATGGTAAGCATTTGTGACGTGCAAAGGTGGAGCTAAAATTACACTGTTACAATTCCATATAGCCATTTAACCATCCTGTCTGTACATTATCACAAAAACACATTCATTTGCTGTTGCTGTTTTTGTTACTGGGGCGTCTGTTTTTGGTAAATAATGTCTAATGATTGCATATTTTGCATAACAAGGACACCACTAGTCAAAGTCTAGTTAGTGATGTGATAGCTGCATGAGTTAGTAGCATTACTGATCTTGGGATTCAGCTAATTATAGTTACTGGTTTACACAGTTCTCTTATATTTGATATGCTTTTTTGTTCTTCTTCTCGTTCTCATGTTCCAGCCTCCATTGGTGTAGGGTTCATATCTTTCACAGACATGAACCTCATCTTGAATGGGAGTTTTTTCAAAGGCAACAACACAGATTCACCAAAAACTCTTCGTAACATCGAAGTAAACTCGAGAGTAGTCAGTGGTCAAATCACCAGTGACAAAAGGAGCAACTTCTCAGATCCCGTCATCTTCACCCTGGAACATTTAAAGGTTTGTGGCACTGCTGATGTTAAAAGTTGGAATATGATAATGAGGTTGTGTGATTTTCAGAGGAAGGATGGAGATATGCAGAGGAGGCACTGGGCTTTCACAGTGATGGTTGCCAAAGCAAAGGTTCAAGGGAGACTTCTGGTTATTATACACACCTTTAAATCACAAATGAAATTAAGAGATCATTAAATGATCACCACCAGGATAGATTTACCTGAAACTCTGTAGCAGCCTGTAAGGGACAAAGCCAATGAAAATCGGAACAAGGATGAAAGTATTCATGGTCACATAGAGATTTCCAACAATTATATCTCCTCCCTGACAAAGGTCTGTTGTTTTACATTTGTAAATAATGTCTAATTTAGGGAATCCTATTGAGTTTGGTAACTTCATTTTTCCCTACCTTTTGACCACCATAAACTTGATCAGGTTGTTCCAGTGCAAACTGCCTTATCTTAGCTACCCCTTCCTACCAATGCTCTAGAACATAGCTCTATGAATTAGTCACTTGGTAGCTACTATGTTGAATTTAAAAGCTGGTGCGCCTACCCTCCTGATTATAACCTAAAATAAATACCATCATCCATTGAAAGAAGATTACTGTGCTAGACCTGAATTATGACCAATGACTAACTATGCTTTATTTAAAAGCAATCACAGACATGGTGGTCTGCTGATCTCAGCAGGCCACCATCCCTGTGATTTTTGCGACTCCAAGGGGGTCGCAAATTGCGACCTACCTCATTAATATTCATAAGGTAGGTCATTTGCGACCCCTTAGTAATCGCAGAAAGTGTACTGCACACTTTCATGCATGCGGTTTTGCGATTCCCAAATTGCGAATCGCAATGATTCGCAATTAGGGAATCGCAAAACTTTTTTTGATGCATCTGGCCCTAAGTGAACAAAACGTTAAGGCGCTAATTCGATGTGATGCATTACATCATGACGACGATGTATTCTGCGAAGAAGGAGTCATAAAAAGTAAGGATCCTGTGAAGATTTTATTTTCAAGTAAGAATCCTGTTTTCATTTAGTACAAAATGTTAAATATGTATTCCCACCACCCGCTGATTCAGGATTTGTGGCTAATGGCCCGAATAAAATGGGTCATAGAATAGGTGATGAAAACAGAGAAGACACATGGTATGGTAGAATAAAGAACAGAGTCTTTAGAATAGCCGCAGCGGCCATTAAAGGCTTGCTCCAGCATTACTGGCCAAAGTCAAAGGCTGCCTCCCCTTTGTTTCTACATGATGATCCCTGTGAGATATTCATATGATTTTCCCCTCTAGCCTATAACTAGGGTCGGCTTTTGGGCAGTGCGTCGGGTGCATCCGCACTGGGTGCTGACCTCTGGAGAGGGCGCTGACTTGCAGGGGGTGCTATGTTTAATATTAACTTATGATTGGAGAGATGAGGGACACTTTTGTCCGGTGGTAGTGAGAGAATCCGAGGAGGCGGTCATGGGGTGTGTGGGCGTCAACAATGATTCTCGCACGTGGCGTCACCAGCACTAAAGCCGGCCCTGCCTGTAATATTCCCTATATCCCTGACTCCTATTTTGGATTTCAGATGAGAAGCAAGGACATATATTTTGCTCATTGCTCAAGTCTTTCCTTTGCATGGACAATTCTGCACTGTTATGCAGCTTCACTGATATTATAAGGAAGGCCCTGTGCATTGACGAGACTCCCATGTGCTGTACATCTCTTTCTACTTTTAAAGCCTGAAAATACTAAGTAACATAGGGCAGCTAACTCTGCTCGGCCACAGTTTTATGTTTAAGTGTAGACTGGAAGCAATAGTATCATTCCCTCCTCCTCTGCTGGCAATTTTGTGCCTCCTTAATAAATGTAAATCCAGATCTTATATCTTTATGGTGGCAGATTGCATTGAGTTCTTCAATGAAACATGCCTAGAACTATTTAAAAGTTCCCTCTATTTAAACTCTTGTTTTCTGAAGCTGATTTTTCTAAAAATGAGTTTTATACCATATACAGTCTTTTCCCTGTTACCAGTGTCTGTAAAATGAAACTGATTATGTTACCTTCTGAAAACTTCCCCACTAAATAGTCTCTTAGTAATCCAGATTAGGGCTAGGTTGTCAAAGGAGAAACATCAGTATCTCGCACAAAAAAACGTCGAGAACCCACTAACGCTCTGATATTCTAATTTCAGCATAGAAAAAAAATGGTGGACCCCCAGTGAATCACTAGTGGAGGCCAGGGACCCCCGCCATAACACTTTCTAGGTTTTGAACAGCAAAACAATGCATGAAAATATAGAAAAAAGTATATATCCAAAATACATAAACTCTGAAATTTGTTACTGAATTCACGAACAAAAAAATGCAATTTTTTTTTCTCCAAAATGTACTTTTATTTCTAAATGGATGAAGCAATATACTAGACTCGAGCATATCACATTGGCCCAGACTTACAAAGAATTTGCATCGTGTTTGATTACTTTTTTAGTGGAGACCCGTTGCAAAGTGTAGGTTGGTATTTGCAAACCAATTCAAATAGTGATTTACGTTGGTTTGTAACCAAAAGTAATGCAGGGCAGTGCAATGAGCTATCTATCAATATTTTGCATCAAGGGGTTGTTCAATAGGTGGTACATGGGTATTTGCGTGCAACCACCTATGGGTTTAGTTGCAAATCTCTTTCTACAAACAGCTGTAGACAGGGATTTGTACCAAAATCCTTTTCCTCCCTCAGGCAGGTGTAACAAGGAGAAATACTTTAGTTCCCCTAGCTTTCCCTCTTTGCATGTTGTCGCGCCCAACCCAGCTCTGAAGACAGAAATGATCATGCCACACACAGAGCTCAGTAGCACGTCTTTGTTCTTCGGCATGCAACCATTAACTGAACACACCACATCATAGACATTATTGGCCACACCCAGGCACACCCAAATACCTCCAAACTGATTAAATAACTTTGTAAGGAGTGCGTCGAGGACCACAAGAGTCCTACTGCATATGATCACACGATACTACATCTCCCCCTTTGTTATATAAAAAGTACGAACAACATATATACATTAGAGTTAATCAATAAGTTGTCAAGGTGCTCACACCAATCTTCCAGATCGAGTTGTACAAGGTGAAGGAGCTGCACTGTCATCTGGTATTGTAGATGTAGACTCAGATGCTTGACTTGGGCACTCAGGTGGACTGGTCCCACTCGTAAGGTCTGGGCCAGCAAACATCGAGGCAGATGCTTGAAATGTGATGAATCTCTCGTAATGGACTTGTCAGGATGTTGAGCAGTCACCATATGCCTTTTACTTGTCATGACTCCCAATGAGTCAGCATCAAACAGAGCAGAAATCTTGCTTTTCCGTTTTTGTTTGACTAGAACCCCGTCTCCTTCTTTGAAAACCATGTCCCGAACGCATCTGCACTTATCTGATTAGGCCTTCATCTTGCTTTTGCGAGAAGTGTCTGTGACACAAATCCCGTCAGTGTCTATTGGGCAGCTCGTGGTCCACTGTGGTAGCTTTGTTCTAATGGCTCTCCCAAATTGCAAGGTGGCAGGGATTTCAATCTGTTGTAGAATGGGGAGTTGACCGATAGACATGAAGGGCTGGATGTAAGGCTGACTAGAGATCAATTCCTTCGAGTGCAGTGCACTGAACCACTTTCTTCAGGGTACCCATAAATCGTTCAACAACCCCATTTGCCTGTGGCCTGAGAGGTGTCCTTTTCTGATGCTTGACATTCAAGAAACTAAGAAAGTCCTTAAACTCTCTGCTGTTGAAGAGTGCCCTGTTGTCAGAGTTGAGAATGAAGGGAACACCCCACACTGTGAAAATATCATCCAGCCTCTCTATGACTTTGTCATGGATGGTCAATGATAAATCGTCTGATAAAGGAAAACAGGAGTACTCATCAAAAACTGCCATGAGATGATGGCCATTGTTTAAGGGCCAAAGAAATCAACAGAAATGTTCTCCTACACTTGTTTAGGAAGGTCAGACATATTTAGCAGATGGTGTGGTGTCTTGGGAAATAGGCAGTTGCATAGCTGACATGCTTTCAGTTCCTTCTAGACTCGTTCATCAAGGCGAGGAAACCACACTTGGTCCTTGAGGGCTTTCTTGGTGGCCGCTATGCCACGATGTCCATTGTGAGTCAGTTCAGTCACTTGTTGCCTCAAGCTCTCAGGTATGACAATTCTCTAACTTCTTAGTGCAATATTTTCCTGCATGATGGACAGTTCTTCCTGCACATTTTTGAATTTTTGATATTCAATAACATCTGTGAGAGGTCGAGTATGTTTCCTCCATAACTGTATTGGAATGATATCCTTGAGTGTAAGCATGTTTCTCTCTGTGTTATTAGCAGCCATGATTTGTTCAATGAATAGAGCTGCAGGAGTGCTAGACCTTACTATGAAGTTGGCATATGCTTCAGTCGCTTTAGACGTTGCACTGTGACGCTGTAATGGTACTCGTGAAAATAATCTGCAAGGTTTTGATCCTTTCCCAGCATATGTACAATAGTGTAGTCATACTCTTACAATCTCAACCCCCACCTCTCGATGCAAGGGGGCATCTTAACTTTCGGATTTCCAAAAATGGCGAGCCCCTCCTGGTGGTCAATGACAAGGGAGAAATGCTTTCCATACAGAAACACATGAAAATGTTAACAAGCCCACACTACTGCCAGGCTCTTTTTTTCTGGCTGAGAATAGGCACGTTCAGTCTGAGATAAACGTTTTCTAGCATATGCCACAATGTGTCTCTGAGCATTTGGATGTCCATTGTGTTGGGCAAGGATCACGCCCAACTCCAGTGGGCTTGCATCTACTACGATCTCAGTATGTAACTTTGGATCAAAATAGGCCATTTCAGTTGCATTTTCAATTGTATGTCTAATTTTCTTGAGACTCTGGTCACATTCAGAGGACCACTTTAAAGGAATATTCTTCTTTGTCAACTCTCGTACTGGGGCACTCACTGTGGCAAAGTCACAAATATATCTGGAGCAATAGCTGGCTATCCCTAAGAAGGATCACAGCATGGTTACATCATGAGAGGGACAAGTGGATGACAATGCTTGTACCTTTTCATGGTAAGGAGTAATTTCCTTTCAGAGAAAATATGCCCAAAGAACTTGAATTTTGTTTTGTGAAACTCACACTTTTCTGCATTTAAAGTGAGACTTGCATCAGCAAGCAGACTGCATACTTGTGTAAGATCTTTTCCATGCTCCTTTTGTGTGGTATCAAACCTAGTTTATTATCACTGTAGTTAAAAGCATGTTTGACAGATTGAATTACTTGGCAAATGATATCCTGAAAGATTTCTGCAGCCAACGACACACCAAAACTAAGGGGCCTATTAGGATGACGGGCGGACTTTCGTCCGCCCGCCACCCTAGCGGTGCTGGGACCGGCCGCCAGTGGTGCGGCGGTCCCACACTGGCGATTAGGATGCCACCGCCACCGTGGCATCCTCCATACTCAGCATTGTGGCGGGCGGGGCGCACAGCACCGCCCGCCACAATGCTGGGAATGCACTGTGTGCATCGTCATGCACAAGGTGACAGGCACCGCGAGGTGCCTGCCACCATGTCCATGACAATGCAGGGGGGTACCATAGGTACCCCCCATGTGCACACCCCACCCCCAATACCCTGGGGGCCCGCAACGGGCCCCCGAAAGTAAACTCCGCCTGGCTTTCCATGGCGGGGTCTCCGCCATGGTAAGCCCTGCACCGCTGCCCATTCTAATTTGAATGGCGGTGTCTAGCAGAGACCGCCACCATATATAGCCCCTTTTCCACCCGGTCGACTGGTCGACCGACGGACGGTCTTCCCATCCGCCGGGGTCCCCCCCGCCATCTTAATGTGGCGGGGGGAAAAGTCATGCGGGCGGTGACTTTTGGTGGGCGGATCGCCACCGCCATACGGGCGGTGGCGATCCGCCCGCTATTATAATGACCCCCTAAGTCTTTGTATCTGAACAGACCAACATGGATTGAAAAAGTAGTAATATACCTGAAATTCTCTTCCAGCTGGGGTTGATAGCATTCTTTGTTCAAATCAATACGGGAGAAGACTTTGGCGCTGTTCAGCTGCGTAATCATGTCCGCTAAGTGTGGATCTGGAAGTCTTTCTCTCTTGATTGCTTTGTTGGCCTGGCCCCAAATGAACACATATACCCACTGCACCTCCACTGTTCTTTTTTGGCACTACCACTATGGGTGAAACCCATGGTGTTGGTCCCGTATAGTACTCTATGATGTCATGCTTTAAAAATGTCTCTAGTTCTTGCGTAGCGGCCTCCTGTAAATAAAAAGCAATCTGACGGTGTGTGTGGCTGAGCGCAACAGGACGAAACGTCCTCATTATTGTGATGTTGCCCATCATTGTCTTAAGTTTCCCTACTCAATGAAATAACAACGGAAATTGACTTACTATTTCAGAATATGCATTGAGGTTGTAGTTGACGGCTATCGAAGTACATGTAGGGGGACATGATTTGGTGCTTGTACTGTTGTTTTTTTGTACCTCATGGTCTCTACGAATGACCCTTGACTTTGTAATGGCGTAGAAGGAGCCCATGTGTACACCTTTGTTTTCGATGACGTTAGACATGGTACCCGAGACAGTTCTTTATATTTTTCCACCGGCATGATATGGATCAATGCACCAATTTCTATATTAAAGGTTGTAGGGCAACCATTCACCTTTAGCATGATCTTGGGACAGTTTTCAGGTGAGTTTGGTTGCTTCACATGGCAATCTCTCCTTGACTTGTGTTCTTCTTTGCAAGCCAATCCTACATGTGCACTTTGTTCTGCAGTTGACTTCGCCATTGCATATCCATCTTCTTCACTGTCACTCACTGATGATGTTGACGAGCCTTTTGAAGACGAAGCTGATGATGATCGACTTTGTTTAGTCTCTACTTGCCTCAATTGATGTTGCCGTTTGGTCTTGTTAGCGTGGCTAGAACACGGACACAGGAACTTTCTTGCGCCCTTTTTCCCTTCTCGTCATGACACACTTGGTTTCTCTTTCCCTTTGCAGACCATTATGGAGTGGGTTTCTTTCCCACACTCTTTGCATATCTGTCCAATAACTGGACATTTACCTTCATGTGTGAACGAGAATCAACATCAGAAACACAAATTATTTTTCTTCAGAGACATCGTCTTATGGGCCTCCATTTTGTGTTTCTGCTTACTTTTCATGGTCAACACTGAATCATTCTGGGTTGTTCCAGCTTTCATATCAGCAGCTTGTCGATTCGCAAGTTCCTCAGCTCTTGCAGCCATGAGTACCTTTTCTAGACTGAGTGGTTCTCTAGCATGCGTCACATGAACGAATCAGAGAGGCACCTATCGATGACTCTGAGACGCATGGCTTGTTCGTCATTGAATTCACTGAACTTGCAGTGCTTGATAAGGGCATCAAGTCTTTCGACAAATTCATCCATTGTTTCACCAGCTTGCTGTCTTGTCTGGCTGAAGATGTACCTTTCATAGTTGAAGTTCAGCATTGGATTGAACTTGGCTTCCAACGTTTCTTTGATTTGACGGTACAATACTTCCTCAGCTTGTGGTATATTCTTTTCACTTCTTTCACTCCATCCCCTGCAAGGTTCTTTAAGTATTTGTTTATCTTTTTGGCATCTGCTTTTTCTAGAGCATCTATGAAATGAGCTAACGTTTCGATACAGGCAGTCCTTCTGATGCCAAAATTCTGCTTTTTAGTGGTATTGAATGGCGACGGTGGTTTCAAACATACAGCAGCATCATAGCTCATGTTGGGACTCATTGATGTTGAGGTTATGCTGTCCCGATGACGGTTCCTGCTCACTCGGACATGCACCTTCTGTACCGTATGCTTATATCTGGGTCGTCACGTCCAGGCTGATGGCTGATGTCGTATGGTGCCATCTTCCTTCTTGACAGTGAGCAACAGGTTTTTCTCTTGCACATGTTCATCTCTGCTCTCAGCTTTTTGCATCATACCTCGTTGTTGTTGCCTTTAGTATCTCTTTGCGCCTGGTTGTCTCTGCCTTTAGCGCTTTCTCACACCTGGTTGTTGCTGCTTTTAGCGCTTTTTCGTACTTCGTTGTTGCTGCCTTTAGCGTTTTTGCTTTATATGGACGATGACTCTGTGTTACACTGTGGTGCAGTATCTCTTCTTTCGTCCTTACCAGTAGGCTTCTGGTGGACTTTCTGACTGTGCTTCTCTGTAAGTCCTTCACCTTCTTTGAGGGCCTTGTAAGAGTCAGGGCAGCACTTTGACTCCACATATGCCAACTGTAACCACTTCTTGCGACACATGTGGCATGCACAAGCAGTTTGCTGGACCGTGGCAAACTCTCAGGGAGAGCAGTCTTGTTTTTTTCAGGGCACGTATCCCCTACTCATCGCCACTTGTCACGTCCACCCCAGCTCTGAAGCACACAAATGATCATGCCACACACAGAGGTTGGTAGTCTTCAGCATGCAACCGTTAACTGAATGCACTAGGTCATAGGCTTTATTGACCACACCCAAATACCCCCCAACTGATTACATAACTTTGTGAAGAGTCTATCAAGGACTGCAAGAGTCCTGCTGCACATGATCACATAACACTACACATGCTGCATTCTACAGTACACATACAAAGAGGGAAATGCCTCAAAGTTTAGTTCTTGTACAGGTAGGGATTCTATCCATCTGTTCACACATTCATCAATCCTTTCACCCATCCATATTTTTATCTTTCATTTCCCCATCCATTCTTCCAGTGACCATTCCCTTCACACTTAGATCTATTCATCCTTTCACTTCTTCAGCCATTTATCCTTTCACTCCTTTGTCCATCCTTCCATCCATTTATCCATCTCTTCATCAATCATTTCCACCTTTCTTTAACCCTTTCCCCAGGTGATTCTCTCACCCTTCGATCCATCCTTTCATCCTTTCAATTAACCCTCCTTGCACTTACTCCTCTATTTCTCTTTTCACCCACCATTCC
The DNA here is from genome assembly GCA_963921515.1 of Calotriton arnoldi. Taxonomy (NCBI): domain Eukaryota; kingdom Metazoa; phylum Chordata; class Amphibia; order Caudata; family Salamandridae; genus Calotriton; species Calotriton arnoldi. The sequence continues at coordinate 205,608 of CAWUFW010003720.1, forward strand.
TTTAACTTTGCCTTTTGCATCTTTTCCCTTTATTTTCACCTTCTCCCTTTCTTCCTGTTCAGTTTCGAACTACTCCAATTTCTCACACCTGATTTCCGCACATTATAATTTGTGTGCAATATAGTTTTCTCATAGTAAAACTGTGTGTCTGTGCAGACAGATGGTTGGAATTTCAATGGACAGTAAGAATAATGGAATAATGGAAGGATGATGAGTGGATGGAGGAGTGGGAGGATGGAAAGATAGATGAGTGGATGTAATGGTGACGAGAACTATTCTAGGAAGGTCGGGCTTACTTGAATCATTTACTCTGTTTCATCACAGATTTGATTCAATGTGGGGAGTATTTTCATCTTCTGGCTACTCCCTTTTCCACGTTGTGTCCTGTATGCCATATCTTACGTTTATCCCATTGATGAATGTCAGCTGACCCATAATTTTTACCCTTTGGTGGTTCCTCAAGCCTTGAATTTGAAAATGTTAGTGACATCTCATGAAAGTTTGATTTATTTCTATTTTGGGAAATATTATATACATACACAATCTAAACAATGAATGAACCAAAAAGGTTTTCGGTTATTACAATTACTAATGTCCATTTTCATTGAGTAGTGTGTGCACTAAAGACCAAGATACGAAAAAAGTCACACGCTTACTCCTAATTTTGGTGGAAATTTCTCATATTTTTAGGGTGTAGAGACTAAGGGGCCGATTCCGATTCGGGCCGGAAAACGTACCGACCGACTCGGTACAGGAATTTAGTCCGACCGACACGTACCGGCGCTGCCCGATCCGCGTAGTACGATGCAATGCATGTGAATCACGACCGACTCGTACGGAACACAAGCCGAACGACCGAACCGCACGGAAACCAGCTATCCGGCCGGAAAACCACGCAAATCGAACCGACCGACACGCAGCAGGAATGAACCCGACAGAAACGTACTCGCGAACTCCGACCCGCGCAGTACGATGCAATGCGTGGAAAACCAGACCGAGTCGCACGGAGCTCAAGCCGTACGACCGACACGCATACAAAACCGAGCCTAAGCAACCCAATACTCCGCGACCGACGCGTACGCCGCACATAAAACACAGCAGAAACACAGCTTGAAAGACTCGGAGAAGCTCGCACGAGACAACTGCAGCGTCCTACTCGGTCAGAAGAACGTCTCCTACATGCCCCAAAACTACAAAGGAAAAAATACAAAAAAAGGGCCAAACAAGCAATGACAAAGTCAATAAATACTGGGGGAAATGGAACAAAGACACACCTACAACTCCACCCATATAAAGGCCACAAATCCCTACCATGATCCTTTGCAAATTCTAATGACCTGCCAGCACAGAACACCATCAGACAGCAACCACAGACACACCCACAACTCATCCATCACACAAGCCACACACCATTAGCACCTCCCTAATAGCACCCTCACATACACCCAGCAAAACTGACACTCACCTACCCTCACTTGCACACTCACACACACATCAATCCCCACCACCACCCATCACCATGCCCCCAAAGAAGAACCCTAAGTTCCTAGACAGTGAATTGGAAGTGCTGGTAGATGAAATCCTCAGGGTAGAGCCACAATTGTTTGGTACACTGGTCCAACAGACCCCCATGTCGCGGAAAACCAAGATGTGGGAGAGGATCGTCGACAGGGTGAACGCACAATCACCATGTTTGCGCACAAAGGAAGACATCCAGAACAGGTGGTATGACGTGCGCAGGAGGGTCAAGGCCCTACTCAAGAAGGATTACACCTTGAGCCATCGCACCGGCAGTGGCCCTCCTGCCAAACCAGTATACCTCAGGCCCTGGGAGGAGAAGGTGCGGGCCATCCTACCACCAGAGAGCGTACATGGACTATCAAACATCCCAGAGCCTGGTGAGTACACAACCAATATACCCAATATCGTGTGACAATACACACACATCACTGTCAAGGGGATAGTCAAACCATGCACCGTTAGCAAAGCCACAGTAACCAAAACAGATTCATCCCAAGATGTGTATGTTAGTTAGACCAACACAATACCTGCCATCCCATAGTGATATGTAACTGTGTCATGACATGTACAAACCCAACAACAAATAGAGCAAGGCAGCGGCAAAAATCTAACCAACAAACACTGTCAGACATTTTGCCACCACTAGAACACCACTTCACAGGGAAGCTCACTGAAAGGAAGGAATTCTGTGTATGCTGGTGAAGTCAGTGTAGCCAATAGCATGATGGGAGTTGAAGTCACAGATATTGCTCACCCTCACAATTGGCCCATCAACACCACTCTGAACCATGCTCACATCACAGGGAGTGGAAAAGAACTGACAAGATGGCTGACACTGGGTACTGCTGTGGGGAGCACAAGGCCCTGCTGGGAACTGTGCACCAACCAACAGCAGGACACCACTGTCTGACATCCTGAAAGCATACTTGCACTCCCTGCAATGGAAGCACGTTCCATGGTGGGATATCTGGCTGGGTGGGAAGGAGGACTGACAGCACTGACCATAGTTACCAGCAGCTGTTCTCACACACACCCCTAACACAAACTCCACACAACTCACCTGGGAGAATGCATTGCCTCACACTCTAAAATTAAATATCCCACAAAGAACCACCACCCTGGGTTATGCTGTGTGAAGCACAGGGACACTTCTGGGACTTGTAGCCAAACTAACGCCAGGACAACACTGTCAGCCATCCTGTCAGCACAGGCACACTACCCCACAGGGAAGCAGAGTCAAAAGGAAGGAAGTATGGGCATGCTGGGAAGGGGGTGTAGGCAATAGCATAATGGGAGTGGTAGTCACAGCTCAACATCCCCCACCCGCATGGCCCGGCAAGCTCACACTGAAGCATGCACACCTCACAGGGAGTGAAAAGCCACTTCAAAGATGTCTGACACTGGTGCTCTGTTGTGGGGAGCACAAGGCCCTGCTGGGAACTGGGCACCAACAAACAACAGGGCACCACTGTCAGCCATCTTGCCATTGCTGTCACACTCACACACAGTGAAGTCCACTCAAAAGGAAGGAAGTATGGGCATGCTGGGAAGGGGGTGTAGGCAATAGCATGATGGGAGTGGTAGTCACAGCTCAACATCCCCCACCCGCATGGCCCAGCAAGCTCACACTGAAGCATGCACACCTCACAGGGAGTGAAAAGCCACTTCAAAGATGTCAGACACTGGTGCTCTGTTGTGGGGAGCACAAGGCCCTGCTGGGAACTGGGCACCAACAAACAACTGGACACCACTGTCAGCCATCTTGCCATTGCTGTCACACTCACACACAGTGAAGTCCATTCAAAAGGAAGGAAGTATGGGCATGCTGGGAAGGGGGGTGTAGGCAATAGCATGATGGGAGTGGTAGTCACAGCTCAACATCCCCCACCCGCATGGCCCAGCAAGCTCACACTGAAGCATGCACACCTCACAGGGAGTGAAAAGCCACTTCAAAGATGTCTGACACTGGTGCTCTGTTGTGGGAGCACAAGGCCCTGCTGGGAACTGGGCACCAACAAACAACAGGACACCACTGTCAGCCATCTTGCCATTGCTGTCACACTCACACACAGTGAAGTCCACTCAAAAGGAAGGAAGTATGGGCATGCTGGGAAGGGGGTGTAGGCAATAGCATGATGGGAGTGGTAGTCACAGCTCAACATACCCCACCCGCATGGCCCAGCAAGCTCACACTGAAGCATGCACACCTCACAGGGAGTGAAAAGCCACTTCAAAGATGTCTGACAATGGTGCTCTGTTGTGGGGAGCACAAGGCCCTGCTGGGAACTGGGCACCAACCAACAGCAGGACACCACTGACTGACATCCTGAGAGTCAAACTGCACCCACTGCAAGGGTGGCATGCTTCATGGTGGGATAACTGGGCTGGAGGGAGAAGGAGGTCCGGATGTCAACCAAATACCACCAATGCTGGCCATGCACACACCTCAACATTCACATTGAAATGCTTCATGTTGGCAGGACAATGTGCTACAACAATATCAACCTCTGACTGTGACAACTTAGGACAATGCAATGTACAGGCCCGCATCCAGAGGTACAGTCACAACTGTCAGGTGTTTGAACCATTGATGCCTGTAGAAACATAACATACATTGTGTGTCTCTTCCAAAAACAGGTGATGATGGGGACACAGCAGCAGACGATGAGGAGTCCCTGTCCCAGGCTCCGGGGGACCCTGAGCTCTCTGGTGTGGAACAGCCTCTGCCCTCCTTGGATGGCGAAGACCTACCTGGCCCCTCCGGTGTGAGTCATCATGCAGCACCAGCAGGACCACCATCTGCACCCCCTGCACCCACTCCTCCAACAACTGCCAATACACAGACCACCCCCGCCGACACGGACAGACCAAGGACCACCAATGACAACCGCACAGGGACCCCGGCCCACCGTGAAGCAATGGACAACAACCCCAGTACCAACCCCCAAGGGGGCCTAGGGTCACCTGTGCGTGCCACCGCAGGTCCCGCACATGTGGCCAGGGGTGGTGGGAGGGGTGGTAGGCAGAGGTCGCTGTTTGCAGAGGGGTCTGGACTGCATGATGACCCACAACTGGTACGCATTGCTGATGCATACCAGAATAGCACCGGAGAGGTCAGGCAGGTAGTGGGGATCCTCAAGGACATTCAACAGCAGCAGGCTGCCCATCATGCCCGCTTGGACTCCCACATGTCCCGTGTGGAGACACACATGTCCTGTGTGGAGACACACATGTCTGGCATGGAGTCCAAGTGGGACACATTGGAAGAACTGACATCGGTGCAGAAGGACATATTGACATGCCTCCACCAGATTAGCACCAACATGGCCACACCTCCCTGTGTGCCTACAACATCTGGTGCCGCAACAACTGCAACTGCCACAGGGAGGGAGGATGACTCTGGTGGAGAGTCCTCTGCAACGCAGCGACCTGCACGTGAGGGTCCCCCCAGAAAGAAGAGGGGTTGTCCGAGGAAGGACAACTGAGAGGCCGATGGCCATGTACATCCCCCAGGAACCCAACACCTGTTCTGGAAATTCTCCTTTGTGTGCAAACTGTTCACCCTGTCAAATGCAACACAACTCTCCCACATGACATGGGGAGTTTAAGTTGGACTAATGCATCAGATGACTGTGGACTTTACTCAGGACATTTCTGCTACCAACACTTCCAACTCATCTGGGAACTTCGGATTCCAATCCCAATGTACAGCACCCACCATCCTGTGCACTATCCTCACACATGTATGTAAATAAACTCACTAATACACCATACTTGCCTCTGTTGTGATTCCAACGTTGTTTTTGTCATGGAGATGATGATCTGCTAAATGACACTGTGCATGCTAACTGCTACAGCAAGTTCAACACCGTCATGTGAGTCATGGAGACGTGACACATATGAGGGAGACACACCACTAGGGCAACACAACACATACACACCAGGGCCTTCTGACTCATCGCCTACACTGATGTTGCCAGGAAATACAGTGGAATGCACAGACACAACACCTATTCACAGTCTGTGTTAACTAGCCCACAGGTGCAGTAAGCAAATGTCAGTCAGATGTGTGACCACAGACAACGCACATCCCAAAGTGAAGCACAGGTTTATTACACATTTGCAACATGTTGTTTCCACTACAGATGCAAGGTAATCCCACGTGGCAGTGGCCACACAGTCAACAATTGTAGAAGAAATAAAGTCCAGGGGTGTGGGGCACATCACCTGTAGGGAAACGACTGCTTCCACCCTGGAAGTTGAATCATGGTGTCGGGGGATCCGAGTGGACCAAACAACTCTGAAAGCACCCTGTGAAGGACCGACATGACACACAGTCAAAAGCACTGAAGAACAGGACAGAACAGAACTGCAATACTCATGCCCAATACATGTCACAAGATGAGAACACAGTCCCGGGCACACGTATTGAGGATATGAATGGAACAAGGAGTCTCGTTTAAGATCAAATTGCTTGGGTCGACACCAGAGTAATTGTTGAAAGTTTTTTAATGAGGCAACATCAAAAGAAAGCAACCAGCCAACACGTGTTTCGTCTTACGGGAATGATCCCGTGACTCTTCAGGGCTGGGGAGGATACAAAACATGAGGTGAGGGAATTGAAGTGCCACATTGTTGCTATATCTATAAAGGAACACTAAAGGGAGAGGGATGACCCTGAGTGTGTGTAAACCCTACGTACCACGGTGAGAGGGTGACAAGAACAGTGACTTGAGTGTATGTGCCGCTTTCATGATGTAAAAATCATGACCAAATCGCGGAAAAAACAGGGTACACAAATAAAGTGACTCAATATAAAAGTGTCTTCTATCGTGCAGAAAGGTTACGTGGTGGGTGTGAAGTGGGTGTGAAGTGTAGGGGGAAAAAAAGGAGAGACCCATACATACAGCAGAATAAAAAAGTACAGAACACACTGAAACATACAAAAAATAATAATAACATAGGGAAGAGCTGGGCGTAAGCCGGGTGAAATGAGAATAGACATGATAACTTGCACTTTTTGTTCCAGTTTCATTTTTATCCTGCCATCTCACGGCTCCCCCTCCTTACCCTTGCGCTCCATTATTCCTGCTTTCCTTCTACTCACAGCCATCTACTTTCCCCCACGTCCAGGCGCACCCGCCCTTGCTCGCCTCCACAGGTTGCTTGACCTCCAGGTCACGTCTCTACATAGGGCCAGACTTGTCCTCCTGGATCCCCCGACCAGTTATTTTATCTTTTACTGGCCTTGTGGTGAGTTTTCTTGAGTTTATGACTCTGCCTCCCATGTGTACTTCTTTTCAACACAGCTGTCATATCATCTTACGCAGTTTCGTGCTCACGCTGTTCTCTCCTCCCTTTAGGAACCATATTCCTTTATACCAAGCCATACTGGCATTTAACTCGTCACTGTCAATACAGGTATTCATGACGTGTGCAATTTTTTCTATCCATAGTTCTGTTTTGCACCAACCCCTTTCGTTCTGATCCTATAATTTGGCATTCTTTTTGTCTCATCCACAACTGATAACTATTGTTTCCTGTTAAGTCCTTTTTTCATTATGATGTTTTTGTCATTTCTAGTGTCTATTCTCATTTCACCCGGCTTACGCCCAGCTCTTCCCTATGTTATTATTATTTTTTGTATGTTTCAGTGTGTTCTGTACTTTTTCATTCTGCTGTATGTATGGGTCTCTCCTTTTTTTCCCCCATACACTTCACACCCACCACGTAACCTTTCCGCACGATAGCAGACACTTTTATATTGAGTCACTTTATTTGTGTACCCTGTTTTTTCCGCGATTTGGTCATGATTTTTACATCATGAAAGCGGCACATACACTCAAGTCACTGCTCTTGTCACCCTCTCACCGTGGTACGTAGGGTTTACACACACTCAGGGTCATCCCTCTCCCTTTAGTGTTCCTTTATAGATATAGCAACAATGTGGCACTTCAATTCCCTCACCTCATGTTTTGTATCCTCCCCAGCCCTGAAGAGTCACGGGATCATTCCCGTAAGACGAAACACGTGTCGGCTGGTTGCTTTCTTTTGATGTTGCCTCATAAAAAACTTTCAACAATTACTCTGGTGTCGACCCAAGCAATTTGATCTTAAACGAGACTCCTTGTTCCATTCATATCCTCAATACGTGTGCCCGGGACTGTGTTCTCAAATTTCAGTGTGGGTTCTTTGACTCATACACCAACGGGGTTATAGGGTAGTTCCCCGACCTGGCAGCACCGTACACATTGTAGCATATTCACACCACGCGTACTTGTCCGTGCGCCATTCTCCCTGATTTATTAAAAACCCTGCATCCAGATATAACATGTCACAAGATACCTACACAAAACCAAGTTAGCATGTCAACACTGTTGGGGAGTACAGACTACCTGTAAGGACACATCGCTGCACGCATCCAGTCAAGTAGCACATGGCCACACTCAAACAGCAACAGAGCACCACCAACACATATCATGCAAACTCAAATCATCTCTGGATACTCACGTTCAGCTGAAGAAGTTGGTGATGAGCTGTGTGCGGACATCACCATCATCATCATCATCATCACTGGCATCGTGGCCCAGGCCAGGATCCTCCACAGGTGGCGGATGTTGGTCATCGTCATCCAGGATGAGAGGCAACTCCTTCCGCACTGCCAGGTTGTGTAGCATGCAGCAGACGATGACAATCTTGCACACTTTGCTGGGGCATATGGGAGGGCCCCTCCTGTCTTGTCCAGGCAGCGAAAGCGGCTCTTCAGGAGACCAAATGTCCGCTCGATCACTCTCCTGGTCCGACCATGTGCCTCATTGTAGCGCATCTGGGCTGGCGTCACAGGGTTCCTGAGGGGTGTCAGCAACCACAGCATGTTGGGGTATCCAGAGTCACCTACATACAGACAATTGCATATTAGCTGAGTTGGGTAAAGAGGGTGGAATACAACATTGCAGAACACACACAATGGTAAAAAGTCAGTACACACCGACAAGCCAGGCACGCTGGTTCTGCATCTGTGACATCATCCTTGGGATGCGACTACTCCTCATCACGTAGGCATCGTGTGCAGAACCGGGGAAACATGCACACACATGTGAGATGGTCATATCTGCAAGACATACCACCAGAGCATTGATAGAATGGTAATGTTTCCTGTTCCTGTATGCCTGCTCATGTGCCTGTGGTGGTACCAAAGCCACATGTGTCCCATCAATGGAGCCAATGACATGTGGCATCCTCCCCAGGGCATAGAAGTCACTCTTGACGTCAGTGAGTTGTTGATGTTTAGGGAAATAGATGTACTGGTTCAGGTATCTCAACATTGCCTCCAAAACATCGCGTAGCACACGGCTGAACATGGTCTGTGACATCCCACCAGCAGACGCCACAGTGTGTTGAAAGGTACCGGTGGCAAAGAAGTGTAGGGCTGCCATCACCTTCACCTTGGGGGTCAGCGCTGTAGGGTATGTCCGGCCAGGTTGCAAATGTGGGGCCAACCGCACCGTCAATTCCTCAATCAGCGGCCTGTTGAAGCGGTACCATCGGATGCAGTCACGTTCAACCATGGTTGCAAGGTCAGGGAATGGTCTATGGACAGCTGGTGCCCTGCAGTGCATAGGTGAACAAAGAAAGATTGTCAGTCACCCCACATATGTGGAATTGACCATACTCAATATCACATGATACATCATTACAAGACACAAGTACTTGATGTGTGTGCCATTCTGTAGGGACATATATGGCACCTACATGGCCAACATCTAATATCACAGTTCAACATGTGTTGACAACAAGTTCCAGGTCGTGCTATGGGAAAACATTAGGCTGTGTCACAGTACCCATGTACTGCTGTCACATTCCAAACACACACCACAGTGACAAGTGAGGACAGATGTGCCACAGGCATCACAGCTCATTGACAGGTAGATTCCCAGGGACCCTGTATTGCCACATGGACATTGGCATGACATGGCGAATCATGTACACGTCAGCAAAACAACCATGACTCACACAGGTAGTGGCCCCTGTTGCCTCTGTAGGACAGACATGGACGTCTGTGACACACACACGCACAACATCAAAGTAGATGCACAAACAATGTGGATGTGGAGACTGTCTCCCATTGTGCACATTGAATCAGAGACATCTGAAACACAACATGCACACAGACTGTGGAGGGCCATCACTATTGTGGCAATGGGTCACCCTGTGACGTACATACCTTACCACATGGGACTCAGGGTGTATGTGACATGACATTCACATACACGACCTGGAAATGTGACCATGCCACATGCCCTGAACTGAACAGTTGCACATCACAGTGGTCATGTGCACAACACACAAAGGATTCTGTCCCCATGAACACGTGCACGGCCTGGGAGTGGTTGCCCCCAAGTGCCACCAAAAAAACCACAGGTTGACCCCCATACACACACAGGTAATGCAGCCTTACATGCCTTAGGATACAGTGTGGACAGGCTGTGGTGTTGTAGGTGTGCCCCTGAGTCCCTGGCAAGTAATTGGGGCTGGCAAACGTTCACCAGTGACAACCATGGTTACATATGCGAGTTATTTGTACAGGGACGCGTTGTACAGCAATGGACCGATCGGTGTGCACGCATTGCCCATTGCATATGATGTGGACGGATGCGTGTTGTCATCCGATGTGCGCGTTGTACAGCAATGGACCGATCGGTGTGCACGCATTGGCCATTGCATATGATGTGGACAGAAATACGCGTTGTACAGCAATGGACCGATCGGTGTGCACGCATTGGCCATTGCATATGATGTGGACGGAAATACGCGTTGTACAGCAATGGACCGATCGGTGCGCACGCATTGGCCATTGCATATGATGTGGACGGAAATACGCGTTCTACAGCAATGGACCGATCGGTGCGCACGCATTGGCCATTGCATATGATGTGGACGGAAATACGCTTTCTACAGCAATGGACCGATCGGTGTGCACGCATTGGCCATTGCATATGATGTGGACGGAAATACGCGTTGTACAGCAATGGACCGATCGGTGCGCACACATTGGCCATTGGATTTGATGTGGACGGATGCGTGTTGTTTTTCGAAATACGCGTTGTACAGCAATGGACCGATCGGTGCGCACGCATTGGCTATGGCCTGGCATGGCAACGGACGCGTCTTCGAAGCTTTAACGAGTCTGATGCAGTGAATTCAGTTGGCCACCCACAACAATGTTGCAAATTCATGGGTGTCATGAAGTTGAACTTTTGAAGGATGCTGTGGGCGTGTATAAGTGGTGCAATTTCATGGATTGGCCAGATTCAGAAGATGCAAACGACTTGGAACTATCACTTTGGACACATGGGACAGTATCTGCCTCTGCAGCACACATTTAATGCTGGCTGTTCCCCTGAGAGCTCACTTGCCTGCACTACATGCTCCAGGACGACATCTGCCACCACCACTGCTGCTGTCTCTGCATCCTCTGGCTACTGGAATGGCACGTACTGTGGAGAGAGCCCCAGCCTTTAGCACTGAGGAGAACCAGGCCCTGCTGGACAGCCTCCTTCCACAGTACAGCAAGCTGTATGGGAAACCAGGGGAGCAGGTGAGTGTGCTGTCCACTGCCTTACTAAATGTGTATGTTGTCTGACTAGCAAGACTTACAGTGTGCACACCACTGGCTAGCATGCTCACTGAGTAGTTGCCACCCCCCAAAGTGTCTAGTTACATGCACTGAACAGGTATAGTGCAGTGACAGTGCATTCCAACAAGGTCTGACTTCCCAGGCAATGATACCATTTGGTAACTGCTGGCAAACTGTTCATAGCCATAGTTGCACTGCCTGTGTACATCATATGCCCCTGTGATTGAGACATGTATATCCAACTGTGTGATGCACGGAAATGTTGCATGTGTAGTAATGGCCTTTTCACTTTGTCATCCTCACAGGTTGATGCCCACCAGAAGCAGGAAATCTGGCTGACCATCTCCCGGGCAGTAAGATCCATGGGGGTCTACAAGCGCCGGATCCGCAACTGCCAGAAGAGGTGGCAGGACCTTCGGGCTGGACCCGGAGGATCGCAAGGGTCCAGCTGAAGCTGTCGCCTCCTCTCAGGAGGAGCGGACACCGGACCCTGACCCCCCACATGCTCAGGATTCTGGCGGTGGTCTTCCCGGACCTGGATGGGCAGCTGAAGGCCAGACAGCAGCAAGGAGGGGGTGAGTCCATGACTGCACTGTGAACTTTGTCTGACATGCTATGTGCCCTCCTCTGGCCTGGTTAAACTTCCACAGTACATCAGTCTTGTGGTCCAGGACCCATGTCCCTCAATTGTGACATGCCCACTCCTCATCCGATACCCAGGTGTGGCCCTTACAGTCAGGAAATTGTGTCACTTGGGTACTGTGTCCTTGCATTTTGCTTAGCTCAAGGTGGGGGACAGCATTTGTTCCCGTAACTTTGTGGTGGGCTTCATGGGTGGGTCAATTGCTTACACAATGCCTGAGTTCTGACCTGTAATCTGCGTGTAACTTTGATATGTGGTCCAATTGCTGATCTGACTCACCACATGTGCCTGGGGTATTTGGCACACACCCATGCTGCGGGTGGGAACAATGTTTGGACCTCAGGAGTATGTATATCAAGTGTGTCACACAAGCTTAGCCACCTGCCTACTGTCCAGGGCTCATCCCTCTTTCACGTGGAGCAGGACAGTCATGCCTACTCCAGGGCATACAATACACTCTGTACTCCCACTCCCGTGTATCAGCTGACACGTTGTGCTCAGTGAAATGTTCCCTCAGGTGTCTGCCTCTGTGTCATTGTGCTGTGGCTTCGTTGTCAGGACTACTGGGGTGTTTATCGGTTAGGGCTCAGCATGCCATCTGAGATGTGACCATAGGAGACGATACTTGTGTGACATATAGGTGTTTGATCACTTGACTGTGCAGACTGGTGTATGCGACTGTGAAGTTCAGGCAGCTGTTATTCATTCACAGCAGACTGTGAGGTGCTCAGGTTCAGAGAGTTGTGTTTCATGTCTCCCATATGTCCAATTGGTATGACGTGGACAAATAAGAGTTCAGATGATGTGGTTTGTGGGGGATGGACATGTGCACTTGTCAGCTATAGAACTTGCATTCCCCATGACCTAGGATTGTGACACAGTGCAGACTGTTGTTGGCTGGCTGCCCTGCCCATGTGACTGGAGACAGTGATGTATGACTTTGCAGGCATGCCTGTGCCATGGCATTAAACTTCCTAAGAGTGATCCTGCAGGGGAGTGACATGTGCTACATGCACCCCATTGTGGCATTGACTGTCAGGACATGGGCGCATCATGGTGTCTGGTGCTGGTATGCATCACATGCATTTCAAATTAGACTCTGGCCATCCCTTTATCTGGACACCTGTACTGACTCAGTGGCAAGAGATGTGATGTGTGCATGTTCACATACTTCACCGTGTTCTCTGCAATGTCCAACAACTGTGTAGGTGGTGCATGTGTCCACACTGGGGTATTACCATCCGACAGGCACCAGACAGATGGGTGCAAGGCCAGGAGGGATGTGAGTGCCATGGTTGCCCATCAGACTGACAATTGGCTTCTCCTAATCTGTGTGAGCACTTTTGGCAATGTTCAACTAAGGATGCCAGGGCTTGCCCTGTAATGTGCTGTACTTACTGTGGTGTGTGCGGTCAGTGCAGGTGTCTGATGTTTGTCTGTTTCCCTAATTGTTTGCAGATACATCCACGGCCACAGGAGGGGACAGCTCCACGGACCAGGAGGAGCTGCAGAGCCAGACTGGGTCAGCAGCCGATGAGTGGTCGGAGGGACCCAGTGGCACAGAGGGCGAGGGGAGCCACACCGAGGAGTCCTCAGCACCATCCACCTCAGCTGAGGACCACAGCAGCTCGGAGGATGACTCCCTTGTGGAGGCGGGTGTCAGCAGCCACCACCCCCCAGCTAGTATGTCTGGCCCCGCCACCACCACCACCACCACCGCCCTCCCATCAGCTCCCATTCCAGAGGTCCGTGGAGGCTCCCGTGTTCGGGAGCGTGTCTCCTTCGTGCCAGGCACCGCACCCCTGCCCCTGTGTCCCCTGCTGCCCTGAGTGAGGAGTCTGTGTACTTACTTCGCCAGCTCCATGTAGGGCAGATAGCAATGCTGAGTGTCCTCCATGCACACACCACTCTGTTGACACAGCTGGTGTCGTTCATGGAGGAGCATCTCATTGGGCATGTCTGCCCTACAGAGGAGCAATAGGTCCATGGCCTCCTCCCTGACGGCAGCAGTGTCCCTCCTCCAACAGTCCCTCACCCCTCCTACCTCTGCCCCATCCACACTTCCTGGCACCCTACCTGTCCCAAGCACATGCACACCTGGACAATCACCCAAACACACAGACACGAGCAGCACAGAAACACCCAAAACAAAGTCAAAACGTGCATGCAAGCATCCTCAGGGGACTGATACCACACCCACAGGGGATGGGGAACAGACACACACACAGGCATCCACAGTCACTCCGCAGTCCTCCGATACCTCTCCCTCCAAGGCCCCTTCCCTTGCCTCACCTGCAACCCCACCTACAAAGCAGCTCTTCCTCTGTGACCTCGGCCTCTTCCCCTCCGATCCAGCTGATCCAGCATACAGGGGGAAGAGGAAGTCCACCCACACAGAGGGAGTGCCCCTCACCCCCGGACACCCTCCCCCAGGCACAGACGAACTGAGGCCCCCACCCGCAAGTCCCCCCGGACCCGGAAGAGCAAAACCCTGCCACCGCCCTGCAGCTCAACCACACAGTCTCCTTCCTCCATCCCTCAGGCCCCCACTACACAGGTTCCCCCACCACACCCAGCCCCAGGTTCCCCCACCCACAGATACACCATCCCCAAAATGATCCGGCCTTCTCCCCCTACCACTTGCTCTTCCAGCACCACACCCCCCGCTGCGCATGTTTGTGCCACTGGTGTGGAGACCGTGTCCTCCCCCTCTGTCCTGCCCACCTTACCTGAACCCCATTCTACTCCCCTGAAGATAGGCACTGCAGTGGAGTCCACTACCACCCCGTCTGACTTGGGCACTGCAGTGGGGAACCTGTCCACTCCATCTGGCCAGCCCACTGCAGTCGTGCCGGCACCCACACCATCTGACTCATGCCCCCCAGTTGTGCCGGCACACACCATGTCAGACACCTCCACTGCAGTTGTCAGTGACTCTCCAGCACCCACAACCCCTTCCCTGCCTCCTTCTGGTGAGCCCTGATCCTGTCCCTGCGGTGCCTGGCCTGCCTCCCCGTATGCCCCTCCGAGGGGAATGTCCCTGGTCCGTAGCAGTGCAGGCAAGCAAAGGGTGACATCTGCCACTGTCACCCTGTTCGGACTTTACTGATGGACTGGCCATTGGCCTTTGTGTTTTTTCCGGACTTTCAATTTTACACACACATATGCTGAATAAAGCTACGTTCTGTTCTCTAGTGGTTTTGCTTCAGATGTACATGATGTTGATGATGCTAACCATGCCCTTGCTGCAGTGATGGTGATTTTTGATATCAGGAAAATGAAGTGTTACTGTGCAGGACCCCATGTGGTCCAGGGGGAATGTGTCCTATCCTGGTGTGTATCCATGTCATCCTTTGCAGCAATATGAGGGTGTCATGTTTTCAATATTTGCCAATGGGATTTCCTACTTTTATTTGCAATATCACATCTGTGGCTTACACCCCTGCACATCTGTTGTGCTTGCCATTGTTCAATTTGTCTATTTCCCTGACTGTGTGACCATCTCCACTGGACATGCAAGTTTGGGCATCAATGGGGAAGGACTCATCTGTGTTATCAGTGCAACTTGCTATACATGTGTGTTGGATCTGTGCAGATGATTTCGGTGACACTCCCATGACCAGGCTGATGTGACGAGAGCCTTCATTTTGTGCTAATTGTTGACTGAGTGACCAAGTGTTCTGCTGACATAATAGAGCCCTGCAGAGACAACGTATGGCACAACTTTCCTTACACAGGAGTGGAGTCCCCTCATGGCAGTGTGTAATTCCGTGACATTGCCTGAGCCCAAGGTGTGTGTTGTGTGAGCATGTCTGTGTGTGTTCACTTCCATTTTGCTACGCAGGCCGGGATCCCTAGTGATGTTCCTGTTTGTGATGCTTGCTGAGTTGACCTATGTTCCCCCAAAATCTTCGCCCTGGGTTCTCTGGGATGTGGGTGCATGGCACATTACTGGTCATCAGTGTGTCACCCATAGGTGTGTTTGCTGTCAGGGCTGAGTTTGTGGGCAAACGCAGATGAGACACAGTCAGGATTCCCCTTGGCACTTGTTGGTTACACAAGTCATGTAATTTACAGTTTGTGGTAGCTTTCAGTGATTGTGACACGTTGTGTGTGTGACTGCTGCCACTCCTCAGGGTCAGAGCTGCAATGTTGGAAGTTGTCTATGTGTGTTCTTTGTGGGTGACCTTTGCTTCTTCATTGGTGTGTGACTGTGGCCGGGATCCCATTGGTTGGTGTGGATTTGACGTCATGCCCATGTACGGCGCACTGTGCAGTGTGTCAGACATTCACGAGTCTTGTTGACTGGCCATGTGTGATGGGTTTCTGCACCTTAGTTCCCACCACCACCCCTGGGATTGTCATGGGTGCATGTGCAATGTCACCAGTCCATGTGAGCTTCACTGCTGCACATTGGTGGAGATCAGGGTGTGTGGTGTTGAGTGTGTGCAAATGAGAGTTGTTTCACGGCTAGACCCCTGCCTCCATTTTGGCCTTGGCTGACAGGCCGTGCTGATTGATTTGTGCTTGTGTAGGTGTGATGGTAGTTTCTTGCTCAAGACACATGACTGTGGTTCACAGTGTGAACGACATCTAGCTTTGTCATCACAGTGGGATTATCATGCAGGCCAGTGTCACCACAATGTGGGGTCCCTGGGGGTAGTGCTATGGTGGGTCTGTCTCTTGCTGTGTTAGTTGCTGTTCCTACAAGCTTGTGTGACATGTGAAATTTGGGCTCCCTCTCATCTAACAATGCCTGATTGCCCACATAGGGGAATCCGATCCATGAGTTACTTTTGTGTGGCACTGTATACACATCTGTGTAATTGGGATTCAGGCCTCCTCATGTGTTTTGTGGTTGCCTGGGGACACTGGCACACCCCCCATCACCTGTTGTGTTTGATATGCAGTGTGGGCTGCCTGTTTGTGTTTGTGCATCTGCACCACTGCATTGGCATATCTTTAGTGTGCCATTGGCTGTATGTTGTTTGGTGGGTTTCCCCTGCTGTCCCTGGGACTCCTAGGTCATCAGTCAGCACAATGATCATGGTTTGTATGTCCCATTGCTGCCATGGTATGGTATTTGTTCACCTCACATCTACAGTCTCCACAGGATATCTACATTTGTGTGCCCATTGGTGCAGATATGTGGTTCTGCATTATGATGGTCACTTCTGTCATTGTGTTATTGATGAATGTTGACAATGTCAGCCCCCATGGGTGATGTTTGTCTGCACATGCCCAAAGGTATGTCTTATTTGCACTGCACTGTTTGCCTCACCCAATCTATGTTGCTATGGGACACAAGCACTACTATGCCACTGATGTGTTTGTTGTACTGTGACCAGGAATCATCCATGCTGTTTGGCATTTGCAGCTTTTCCATGACAACACTTACATTTTGGTCACTGTGATGATGGGGGTTTAGACCCCATTGCCACAATGTTCAAAATGTGCTTCAGCTATGGACCCCACACTTACCTTTTGGTCACTGTGATGATGGGGGTTAGACCCCATTGCCACAATGTTCAAAATGTGCTTCAGCTATGGATCCCACACTTACCTTTTGGTCACTGTGATGATGTGGGTTTGGACCCCATTGCTACAATGTACAAAATGTGCTTCAACTATGGACCCCACACTTACCTTTTGGTCACCGTGATGATGGGGTGTTAGACCCCATTGCCACAATGTTCAAAATGTGCTTCAGCTATGGACCCCACACTTACCTTTTGGTCACTGTGATGATGGGGGTTAGCCCCATTGCCACAATGTTCAAAATGTGCTTCAGCTATGGACCCCACACTTACCTTTTGGTCACTGTGATGATGGGGGGTTAGACCCCATTGCCACAATGTTCAAAATGTGCTTCAGCTATGGACCCCACACTTACCTTTTGGTCACTGTGATGATGGGGGTTTGGACCCCATTGCCACAGTGGTCATGGTCTGCTTGCATTGTGGAGGCCACACACATTTATGTGTGACACATGTGATAGGGGGTCACATTGTATGTTCAATGTCATGTTCAGTGTTGTAGGCATTTGACACAGACTACACACGCTTGTCATGGTGTTGGGGGGATGTGTTTTTCTGACATTCCTTATGTTGGAGTATGCTGGTTGTGTCATGCATTACCCATCCTATGAGTAGGGGTGGTGTTGGTGGTAGGCATCCATCCCCCTATGAGTGGGGATGGTAGTAGTGACAGGCATCCAGCCCCCCTGAGTAGGGGTATTGGTAGTGGTAGGCATCCATACCCCCATAAGTAAGGGTGGTGGTAGTGGTAGGCATCCAGCCCCCCCTGAGTAGGGGTGGTGGTAGTGGTAGGCATCCAGCCCCCCTGAGTAGGGGTGGTGGTAGTGGTAGGCATCCAGCCCCCATGAGTAGGGGTGGTGGTAGTGGTAGGCATCCAGCCCCCATGAGTAGGGGTGGTGGTAGTGGTAGGCATCCAGCCCCCATGAGTAGGGGTGGTGTTGGTGGTAGGCATCCAGCCCCCCTGAGTAGGGGGGTGGTAGTGACAGGCATCCAGCCCCCCCTGAGTAGGGGTGGTGGTAGTGGTGGTAGTGACAGGCATCAATTCCCCTATGTGTGGGGATGGTAGTAGTGACAGGCATCCAGCCCCCCATGAGTAGGGGTGGTGGTAGTGGTAGGCATCCAGCCCCCCATGAGTAGGGGTGGTGGTAGTGGTAGGCATCCAGCCCCCTGAGTAGGGGTGGTGGTAGTGGTAGGCATCCAGCCCCCCTGAGTAGGGGTGGTGGTAGTGACAGGCATCCAGCCCCCTGAGTAGAGGTGGTGGTAGTGGTAGGCATCCAGCCCCCATGAGTAGGGGTGGTGGTAGTGGTAGGCATCCAGCCCCCATGAGTAGGGGTGGTGGTAGTGGTAGGCATCCAGCCCCCCATGAGTAGGGGTGGTGGTAGTGGTAGGCATCCAGCCCCCCTGAGTAGGGGTGGTGGTAGTGGTAGGCATCCAGCCCCCTGAGTAGGGGTGGTGGTAGTGGTAGGCATCCAGCCCCCATGAGTAGGGGTGGTGGTAGTGACAGGCATCCAGCCCCCTGAGTAGGGGTGGTGGTAGTGGTAGGTATCCAGCCCCCTGAGTAGGGGTGGTGGTAGTGGTAGGTATCCAGCCCCCTGAGTAGGGGTGGTGGTA
Source organism: Calotriton arnoldi (assembly GCA_963921515.1). Lineage (NCBI taxonomy): Eukaryota > Metazoa > Chordata > Amphibia > Caudata > Salamandridae > Calotriton > Calotriton arnoldi. The sequence continues at coordinate 224,557 of CAWUFW010003720.1, forward strand.
GTGGTAGGCATCCAGCCCCCATGAGTAGGGGTGGTGTTGGTGGTAGGCATCCATCCCCCTATGTGTGGGGATGGTAGTAGTGACAGGAATCCAGCCCCCCCTGAGTAGGGGTGGTGGTAGTGGTAGGCATCCAGCCCCCCCTGAGTAGGGGTGGTGTTAGTGGTAGGCATCCAGGCCCCTATGGGTGTGTATGGCATTGGTGATAGCCATCCCGCCGCGCTATGGTTCTGCTGTTGCTAGTGTACGTCATTTCTGCATCCCTATGTGTGTGTGACATATGTCGGGTACGTGTCGTTTGTTTGTGTAGGGGGTGTTTGACTTACCGTCTGCGCCGTACGCGTCCGTACCGGTTCCGGTAATAGATGTAGAGTATTGGTAGGACCTGCGCGATGGGATTCATGGTTGGTTCGTCTCGTTCGGGTTTTTCGTTGCTTCGACTCGTAGTCGTCGCTGGCTTGTTCGTCTCGTAGCCGTGGATCGTCTTGTGGCGTGAATCGGAGCTTATGTGCGGCTCTCCCGGATGCTCTGACGTGCCGGACGTAGCGACGGGTTCGGCGCGTACGGAAGGCGCATCGTACTAGTCCGGCCGGAAGGTGCTGTATTTTTGCTTCGGTGCGACTCGATTCTGCGCTTACGGATCCGGCTCGGGCGGGGAACAGGAGCTGGAATGGGTAAGTACGGCTGGGTCGGGATCTGGGCAGTTATGCGCATCGTACTTGCTCGTTCGTACGAATGTTCGAATCGGTCGGGGAACACGCGTTCGGCTTGGTTTTTTTCCGGACGAATAGTGTTAGGTGCGCTTCCAGCCGAGATCGGAATCGGCCCCCATATATCGAAGTTTTAATATCGAAAGGACAAAATATCGAGTACAAAATATCGAGAGTATAGAATATAGAAAAGACATAAAATAGATGGAAAAAATATCGACATATAGGTAAGTAATATCGAATGTCATTATATCGAATTTTATTATATCGATTTTTTTTATTGTTTTATATGTTAGTATATGTGTTAAAAATATATAATATTTTTTTAATGTATGTTACAATTTTTTTAAGGTAATGGATTTTATGTGAATTAATTTTTGCTTGTATTAGTTCCGTAGCGGGTTGTGGGTTTATAGGGGAATAGGGTGGGAAGTAATTTAATTTACATTATAAAAATTAATAATTTATTAATTAATAATTTAGGGGCTCATTACGATGGCGGGCGGAAGCACAACCGCCGTGCTGGCGGATGCAAAAACCACCAGTTACCGCCGGCACGCAGCAGTCCACACGCCCGCCCAATTACGATGCGAAAAGTAGGCCAAACACCGCCGGCAAACCAGCAACACCGTCCGCCATCAAAGTGCGCCCGTACACGTAGCGGCGCAGCCCAACTGACACACACCGTCCGACGAAACACGTCCCGCCCGGCGTATAAATTACGATGCCGCAAACAAACGGCTCCCACGGCCAAGAGATACCGTACGACAAACCGAAGCGGTAACACGGACGCCGAGCACGGACAACGAAGAAGCGGCTCCCCGAGCATGAATCCAGCACTGCAGGCCCTCCCCATGCTCCTGCTGATGCACCACCAAGGACGCAACGTACCGCGGAGACGCAGGTAGGCACACACACAACAAGTGCACGCAAACAGCGCACACAGTGCAAGGGCGGAAAAAGCGGACAACCCCCCACCAGCGCGTGTACACTACACATCCACCATTGCATCCACATATGACACACAGGCCAAATCGTAACATCGCGTAACACATGTGTACACACCACCTGGGACTAGGAACCAACCACCCCGTCACGGCCCCAAAGCGCCGATGACGCCGCCACACATGCGCACAACGCAGAGGCCAACCGCAGCACCATGCATGCGTCGCACACAGACACAGGGACACAACCAAGCAGCACACACATCAGCCCCACCCCGAACGCACATGACACGTGACAGGCCTGCCACAGACATGTCCCCAACGCCCAATTCACGGACAACACCCAACGCCACACAACCGACGCACACATGTCAGTGAAGACACGCAACAGCAGGACACATCCCAGTGTAACAAACATGGCGTAGCACACAGCGGCGGCAACACCAACTAGGAGAAGCAGGGCCCCTTCGGGAAGAGGAACGCCAGTACCACACTGAAACACCCATACCACCCTGCACATATGAACAAGACATATAAAACGGAACACCAAAGAGCCCGGGGACCGACAACAGGTGGCCCAAGAATAACATTCACACACAAGGCCCAACGCAGAGCGGAAAGGTAGCCTGCCGCCCACACAAGGGAGAGCAGACAGCACTGAATGACCTTCCATTCCAACTCCGAAACCACAGCCCTACGACAGAAGCCGGTGAATACAGCCATTGTCCAAGAATAGACCAACACAGGCATGCCGAGGAGACCGACCACAGGGCAGATAGCGCATATCACAGAAGCACACAACGGACGGGGAAGAAAGAAGAAAACACTCCCCCATGTCGGCCACATGCAAGTTAATTGGAAGGAGTCACACATCACTGACCTTGAACTGTCTGAGAAGCATGTGGGATGAGGGCCCGTGTCCTCCAAACAAGCCAACAGAACACAAGTCCTGTCTCCCTACGACTACACAGAGCTCACAGCAACCTCAGAGCGTGCACATTGCAGACTGCACACACAGCCGGAGCACGCCACCACAACGCACCGCTGCGAAATGGCAACCGCAACACACCTACCCAACTACGCCGAACAGCTCAAGCTGTACAAAACCAACCTGTTTCATATATTGGGATGCGATCTCCTGTCCCTGCTGAACGTAAGTTACCGACTGACTTACCGCATCACATTGTTCAGCTGCGTCATGCCCGTCTTCTACTGTCGGAGGTGTCCCTACCAGCATCCCGTGGAGATATGCCTCTCCAACCCGGCATGTCTGAAGGCGGACCTGCTACCACTACTCCTCCCTCTGGATGCACACGACAGGGCCTGCTCTGCCTATGGGGGCATGGCGTATGTGGCCAACATCGCATCCGCACTGAAATGGGACCACTGTGCCTCCACACGACGGATCATCGAGAACAGCTACATCGAATGTCACCCAGCATGCCCCATCATGGTCCTCCAAGGGACAACTTACGAACAACACCTTGACAGCCACCATCCGCTACATTGGCTGGCAAACATGTACACCACCAATGACATGGAAGCCCTGCTGGACGGCATCGCATACCTGACAACCTGTAAATTCGTCGGACCACAACGCAGGTTCCCCGATTGACCTATGATGTCCAACCCCGCACCCATGCTTAGCTTCCGCACGGACTGGCCAGTCACCACCACAACAGCCATACCAAACGACCGGCAACTGTAACCACACCATCAACGACATCGCCATGACATCGGATATGACCGGGACATGCACACTGTTCCCCATCACATCCAGGAACACCGCATGCATCGTGGGAGGCAGTGGCATGGGCTCTGTGTATCGCACCCACATGGACGGAACTGCACGAACAACCAGGACACGACATGGATCCAGCGCACATGGACACACACACCGCTCAGTGGACATGAATAGGTCGCCTGGAGTCTGTGGGTGCTGCACCCCTCCCACCCGCCCGGGAATCCCATACCAGGACCTTTGCATGGACGACAAGTGCATACAACAACAACACGACCCCAGTGACTGTGACCTGTCCAGTAACCACCACAGTGCAACAACAAGTGGCACGCCGCTGCATGCACGCAAGCACATGCCCTGATGTCATCTCACATGCACGCGTGCATGAGGAACAACCGCAGCAAACCTGTCACATGGAACTGAGATGGACTGTGCCCATGATGCCAAGCGGTCTGGTAGGCTACATGTATACCGTCTGTGTCAAAGTCCGCAGCTCCGCAGCTATACGTAAATGTACATTAGCACAGCCTTGGCCAAGCAGATGTCACTCTGAAGCCCACATCCCACATGCAACAGCCAATCACATGTAACCCCACACCCTATCCCATTTGCAATCATGCTCAGTATATCCTCAACATGTATTCCGCTGCCAGTAGTGTCCACTATACTGCATCACAGAGGACAGAAGACTCAATATAATGTTTGAAACCAAAACTGTCTCCGCTGACTCATTTCACAAGTACGAATGAGAGAGGATGAGAGTATGTGAAGTACACGGCAGTCGTGACATGACCATGTAGTCCACTGGTATTGGATGTCAACGCAAATGAGTAGCACAACTGTGGAAGACACACATGTGTCGTGTGAAGTCGTATGGACGCAGTGCTCAGGTGGGTGGGTGTGACGGGTAGATGCGCACATGCCAAGTTGGAGCACGCCGTGTTGGGAGGGGTCATGAACAGTACACCACCGCTTCCCTGGGCATTGTGAGAGGACACCTGTCGGGGGGAGTGAACACGTGTGTGCACAGCAGCCGGGCACACGTACAAAGCGGTACCAGGCGCACCTCAGCCCACCCTCTGTGGACAAGCTGGATCCTGTTGTGCGCCCGCCATGCCCCTTGACAAGGCACACACAGCCCCAGTCGACCAGGTGTAACCCCAACATAGTGAATCCGCACAGGCGATACAGGGCACGGGATGGCAGTGGAGCATGGTGTGTGAGAGGTCTCCTCGCGCTCCTCCTGGTCATATCACGCAGGCAATAGAACCTCAACGTCTAGCATGGCACAAGTCAAATGGAAGTGTAGGGGGACGCACCACAGCACGAGCAGCACTGACGTCACGGGAGGTGGCTCGCACCATCCCATCCATTGCCCATCATACCAACCACGCCACATGCCATTGCGACTAAGTGCAAGCGCGTGCGCCACCACCCCCGAGCCCTCCCCAGAGAGGCCAAAGAGTGAATGTGTGGGCCATCAGCCACAGACGGACGCGGCCTGGCCGCAAGGGCAGCCACAGCCACTGGGTGTCGCAGGTGGCGGATCCGGAAGGCGAAGACTGTGATGCATAGTCCATGCAGGCCGGGTCTCCATTTGGGGCACCACGCAGGTGGACGGCGTCCCGCCACACATCATACCCTGAGACAGCCCACTCGTGCAACTGGACCCACACATACACTCCTTGCCCTCTCTGGTGCGAGCTTGGGGCTGCCTGTGCAAGCGCTAGCCTCGCAGGTGAGCATGCATATTGGGGGAGCGAGGGGAGGACATGAGGGCTGGGGCGAAGATGACTGTATCACTGTCAGTTAGTACAAGGGATGACCCAGATGTGGAAAGGAAGAGACGTGTCCCGTGTGTACTGCAACTAGTCGCCAATCCAACTACCCCCCATGTCCGGAATGTAAGCCCGCACCTAGGCCCGCCCATCCGCCACATCGAACATACCACCAGCACGACAACCTTCCCATTCGAAACACTGACTGGGGGTGGCGACCAGTGAACAATCATGTGTAGCCTACCCACGCGTACATGTGGGCCCTCCATGATCCATGTCACCTGCGGCAAAGTCATGACATGCGCAATGAGGGAAGTGAGGAGAGCTGTCCACCCCAAGCGCAGAAGGTGCATCAGCTCCACAGACCCAGCAGCGAGTCCAGCAGGGGTCACATGTGCAGGGGCAGCTGTGCCTGGTGTGAAGGCACATGCATATAGACAGCACATCGACCAATGTGTAGTCTGCCCACATCTACAGTCCATCATCATGCGGACATAGGAATTTAACACAGGGCAACACATCTTAGTTGGTGCACCCACCGTGACCAACAATGCGCAATCATCGACGTACCCGCCCTGTGCATGGTCCCCCACCCAACGGAGGCACATCCAGTGCCACCATCCCACACACACAAGCCTTCCACGGAACATGCTGTGTCCAATGGTCAGTACAGAGTCAGCGCCCATCTGGTGGATCCTGAACAGGAGACACATGCACACACATGCCAGCTCCCACTATGTACGTCTGCCACCTGGCACGTGCAATGTAACCTCTCACCTGTGACGTGTGACTGCAAGCACACAGCCGTCTTGGCATGGGGCTGTCAATGTGGACACCTGTCAATGTTTCGGGAGGTGTGATCCGTACAGTGCTGTACATAGGGTGCAGTGCTGACACCTACTACTGTCTCATATCCCCTCGTGCCACAGGTCCCACTTGTTTTGGCCGCTCAGCCTGTGCCCACATCGTCGTCGTCGTGTGCCATACTCATCCAGCCACGGAAGCAGTTCCATGCTCAGCAGACATTCATGTTGCCGTGGCGTTGCCGCTTGACGGATATGCAGTCAGTCCCCATCAGCACGCCCCGCAAGTCATTGGGGCCTAGATCCCCATGTGCATGCACATGGCAGTGGTTTGTATCACTAGCCATTGCCATTGTTGGGAGACCTGTGTAAGTGTATTGTGGCCGTGCCGTCCCAGCTTGACAGCTGGGCTGTGGCTCATGTGCTTGCTCAGTCATGTCAGTGATGTGTATGCGAAATTGCTATGTGTTGTGTTGCTTTGACATGTGTCCTCTGCCATTGTCCCTAGGCGGAGACCGAACATTGACCGCCCATACCAATTGCTGGCGGACATGGACGATACAGAGGTTATTAGGAAGTTTCGGCTGGACAGGCCAACCCTGCATCGACTGTGTGCCATGTTAGAACCCCATCTCCGTCCCCGCAGGGTGTATCCGACTGCTGTCACCCCCACGGCTAAGGTGATGGCCGCCATGCATTTCTTCGCCACTGGGTCATTCCAGCACACAGTGGGCATTGGAGGAGGGATGTCCCAGCCCATGTTCAGCAAGGTGCTGAGGGATGTACTGGCAGCCATGATGCTGTACCGAAACAGGTACATCCGCTTCCCCAGGGCTCGTGAATTGGCGGCAGTGAAGGGTGCATTCTATGCCCTTGGCAGAATCCCACACGTCGTTGGAGCCATTGACTGCACACATGTCGGCCTTGTTCCACCACAGGCCACTGAGCACCTGTACCGCAACAGGAAGCACACGCACTCCCTGAATGTGCAAGTGGTGTGCCTTGCGGACATGGTGATCACCCACGTGTGTGCAAAGTTCCCAGGCTCGGCCCATGACGCACACATAATGCGCAACAGCATCTTGCCACGACTGATGTCCAATATGCAACAGGATCGTGGCTGTATTGTCGGTGAGTATGTGGAGTGGTGTAGCGTGCTGGTTGTGCGATGCTGTCCCCTGTCCAGTTGGAATAGCAACGGTTCTCTGTGTCCCTCACACCCAGGTGACTCTGCGTACCCGAATGGGGCATGGCTGCTCAGTCCATTGAGGAATCGTCGCACCCCAGCAGACGATCGCTACAATGAGGCACATGGGAGGACCAGACGTGTGGTCGAGCGTACCTTTGGCCTCCTCAAGTCCAGGTTCAGGTGCCTGGACCGCACCGGGGGTGCGCTGGCGTACTCCCCACAGAAGGTGTGCCGGATAGTGGTGGCGTGCTGCATGCTGCACAATCTGGCCATTCGGAAGCAGATCCCCCTCATCGTGGATGACGGAGATCAACCAGGGCCCCAGCCCGCAGACCAGGACAGCTCGAGTGAGGAGGACAGCGGAGAGGAGGAAGCTGGTAATGTGCGGCAGCAGCTCATCGCCCGCTACTTCACTTGACGGTGAGTGTCCATGTACGACGGCTGATGTGGCTGTATCTGTGCAGGTGTGTGTGTGCTGTGTCAGGGTGGCCGTTTGTTCACTGCGTGCTGTGTGTCAACGCTCCATGGCCAGGGTAGTATGCCACTGTTGGTGGCTGTGGCATTGTGCCCTATTGCTCTGTGCGATGTGTGTACATTGCTTGTAGTTGTTGACATGTACTGTGTGATGGGTGTGTGACACACTCATTGAATGTGCTCCTGTTCTGTCTCCCACCCCTAGGTCCCTACAGGCCCTCCGGATTCCATTGCCATGCCACGCATCAGGTGCCTTTCCGCCCAAGGTGGCCGTTGTATTCCGTACAAATAAAACACAGGGCACAAACAGCAGTTAGTGTAAGAGGTGCATTTATTTCAAACTGTGACATGTGATTGTGTGTAAGGTGATGACAAAAGTGGTGCGTGCAGTGACAATGAGCTGTCGGTCATGGCTGCGTGATGCTCAGGGTGTACCCACTGGTTCTATGTCCATAGTCCAACACACACATGCCATCCAGATGGCTGTGTGGAGTGGGATCGTAGTCCAAGTCAATGCAGTGGGTGGTCAAGGAAGGCTGGCTGGCTGCCTCACTTGCGTTTGGAGCGTGCGAAGTCCTCCCGGGAGATCGGTTTCCACTTCGGACGGCCCCTTCCACGTTTGCGAGGGGGGTGCCTGCTTGCGACATGCTGGTGGTTGAGGTGTGCTCACTGGCTGTGGACGCAGGGGAACTGGACACTGCTGCTCGACCCTGCGCCCCGGCAGGTGGTGGCGGAGGGGGAGCTGCTGTCCCTGGCTGTGACCTCACCGCCACCACCAGCTGGCCCATGAGGTCCACGAGTTGGCCCATACGGGCGTCCATGGACCTCAGCACCCCCAGCACCTCCCGCGTGTCTGAAGCAGACCTGACCCATTGTCCTTGGGCCTCTTCATAGGCCCCAAGGACTCTGGCCATTTGAGGCAGGGCATGGCTCCCAGGGGAGGCTGGCGTTTCCCTGACCCTGCTCCTCCTACCAGTCCTGCTGCCACCGGCCTGCCCACTAGCCACATTGCTCACCACGGTCCTCGCTGTGGCTCCCAGGGTGGATCCAGTCGGCCGGGCCACCACCTGCGCTGGGGCTGGTGCCAGCGAAGACGTGGTGGTGGTGGCGGCGGTGGTGGTCGGTGCGGCGATGGTGGCGGTTGCGGCAGTGGTAGTGGCCGCAATGACCGTGGGTGTGGCCGCAACGACAGTGGCAGCAGGGGGCTGGGAATGTTCAGCAGCCCTGGATGATGGGTTGGTGGGTAGGAGGGGTCCTGGGGAGCGGCTGGGCCCTGCCACACCAGATGGGCCTGCTTGGTGGTCCGTGTCCGAAGAGGAGGACAGATCCTCCACATCCGTGTGTCCTCGTTGGGGGCTTGTAGGCTGGCTGTGCTGGCTGCTGGCTCCATCCCCAGCATCCAGCAGTTCGTCACCTGTGGAGAGAATGAGATTTGTTATTGTGTTGCACCTGGCGAAGTATGTATTTGTCGTCTGACATTAACAGTTCGTGCAATCTCGTACATGGGTTTCCCGGAGGCGTGTGTGTGGCTGTAGCATTTGTAGTTGTGTGTGCTTGGCAATGGGACTGTGTGCTGTGCACATGTGGCATGGGACGGATTGGCCATGCCGATGGGTGTGTTGCTGTGCCCCTACTTATTGTGACTCTGGTGTATGCGGGCTCCTGGCCCATCCTGGGTCTGGTTTGTACTTTGCTTTTGGTGTTCAGATGGGACGCTTAGGAACGCATATGGCAACATGGGGGCCATGCCCCAGATTCGCATTTGGGAGGGGATATGCTTTTGGGGTTCAAATGGAACGCTTAGGAACGCATATGGCAACATGGGGGCCATGCCCCAGATTCGCATTTGGGAGGGAATATGCTTTTGGGGTTCAAATGGAACGCTTAGGAACGCATATGGCAACATGGGGGCCATGCCCCAGATTCGCATTTGGGTGGGAATATGCTTTTGGGGTTCAAATGGAACGCTTAGGAACGCATATGGCAACATGGGGGCCATGCCCCAGATTCGCATTTGGGAGGGAATATGCTTTTGGGGTTCAAATGGAACGCTTAGGAACGCATATGGCAACATGGGGGCCATGCCCCAGATTCGCATTTGGGAGGGAATATGCTTTTGGGGTTCAAATGGAACGCTTAGGAACGCATATGGCAACATGGGGGCCATGCCCCAGATTCGCATTTGGGAGGGAATATGCTTTTGGGGTACATGCTGTGAGCCATGGGTGCCGAACGTGACATGTGTTGTGGCAGCATGACAGTGCATGGTTTGAGGTGTGTGCATGCTTGACATGGCCTGCATATTTGCTGTCTGTTGTGATTACTGGACATGGCATTGGACGCATCGTTATGAGTGAGTGATGGTTGTGTGCCAGCCAACGTATTGCAGTTGTCCCATCTCCTTGGTGTGCGTGCTGCCCTGTGCCATGTGCATCACTGCAGTGCTCGGGGGGTGTGGCCCATGTTGTGTGTTGTTGCTCACAGTGTGTCGTGCGCTTCATTGACTTCTGGCACATGGTTGGTCATGGGCATGTATCTTAGCGTGACTGCTGTATGTGTGGCAGCTGTGCGGATGACATGCCTTTCATGAGACTGGGGCTGACGGATGGGATGGATGGTATGTTGTATGTGCATGGTGTGTCTGTGTGTTTGATGGGTTCAGTGGTGTTCGTGTGCATTTATGTTGTTCCGCTCTGTTGCGTCTAGTGTTGTTTGTCTTACATAGGCGTAGTTGTGGGGTGTGTGGTTGACAGGCAGTAGGGGCTACATGGACAGGACTTCAATGGTGTTTCGGTTGTGTGTGATGAGTTGCACAGTGGCTGCCGTGTGGTACTATATTCAGTGTGGCTTGTGCATGCAGACGTGGCTCCTTGGGTGTTGCTATGTCTGTGATGGGTCATGTGGGGTGTGAGTCTGTTGTTCATGTCCGTGTGCACATTGTTCACTTGTTCGTGACGGTGGGCGGTGCTGCGTGTTCGTCTGCTACGTGACATGTCCCATGTGTTGGTCGTGTTCCGGTCCTCATGCCTCCAGTAATCCAGCCCTGTCCAGTTTCCCACCTGCAAGTTGTTCGTGCGTGCACTGTACTGGATGCCACATGGCTCTAAGCGGGGGGTGCTCCATGTTGCAGGTCTGTGGGGGTGGGGGGGTGTTGTGGGTCGTGGGGGTGGCTGGACACCCACTGACACCGATTGCTGTGGACCGTGATGTCTGCCTTTCGGCTGTCGTTGTGCACTGCGGTGGCTGACACGTGGCTGTGGGGTGTGGGGGATGCTCCTCCTTGCTGTGCTGTGGGACTAGGGGCCTGGTGTGTGTTGTACTTGGGCTGTCCACCGTCCCACCCACTGCACTTTGTGTTCCTGCCACTTACCTGTTACTTGTCGGTTAGTGCAGCTGTGGCGGACACATGGGTGTGGTGGGTGCTCGTTGTGGCGCTTCTGGCATATTTGGGGACCTGTTGGTGGTTACGTGGCTGGCTGAGTGTACACATGTCCCCACGTATCTTACAGTTGTTCGGTTTGGGCTGTGTGTGGTGGTGTCTGTTGCATGTGTGTGTGATGTGTTGTGTATTGTGTGCTGGACATGGGGGTGTTTGTCCCTGGGAGCTGTGGCATGGTGGTAGTGCATGTGAGTACATAGCGGTGTGCTGGTATACATTAGTTTGTACTTACCAGCCTCCACTCCCCCTGCTAATCCGGCGAGGATCTCCGGATGTATTATGACTCGCACCTTCTCCTCCCACGCTTTGAAGGTCTTGAAGAGCGCGGGATTCCCTCCGCCAGTGACGGCAGCCAGCTCTCTGTTTTTGCCCTCCTTCTTCTTGACCAGGCTCTTGACGTCATTCCAACGTTTGTTTATTTCTCCTCTGTTCCTGGGCAGGGTCCCGACTGCATTGACCTGGTCTACGATCCGGTTCCACATTCTGTTTCTGGTGGCTAGTGGTGTGTGCTGGACCATGTTCCCATAGATTTGTGGGTACACCTTGATGATCTCGTCGACCATGACCGTCAGCTCAATGGGCGTGAACTTGGGCATTCTTTGTGGTGCCATGGTGTTTGTGGTGCTGGTGCGGTGTGTGTTGTGTAATGTGCAGGGGGTTTGTGGTGCCGGTGTTTGGTGGTGGTGGTGGTGGTGGTGGTGGTTGTGATGTGTGCGTTTCTGTGGTGTGCTGCTGTCCTTGCTGTGTCACTGTGTCGTCTCCTCTCCTCTCTGGTTTGCAATGTTGCAAGGGGTTGTGGTCTGTGGGAGTGCTGCTTTTGTACTTACCTATGTGGGTGTGTCCTCATGGTCTGTTGTTTTCAGGTGTGTTGTGTCTGGGGTTCTGGCCTTTGTAGTTTTTGTTTGTCCGGGGGGTGTTTTCGGGATGTGTACTGTGCTTGTGTATTTGTGCGTGCCTTGCTGTGTGGACTTGTTGGCCATGTTGTGTGCTATTGGTTTTGTGAGCGGATGGTTTCTGTGCAGGGACGTGGGCGCCATGGCTTCTGCCGTGTCGATTCTCATCGGCGTTGTTTGCGCTGGCGGGCGGTATATTTGTAGTTTTCCCGCGCTCATGGCGGTGCGATCGTAATTTCACGTGCGGTGTGTCGGCCGTGAGGGCGGGTGGTTTTGTGTTGTCGTGCGTGTTTCCGTCCGTGGCGGGCGGTTTGACTCCGACTCGTACGATGGCGGGCGGTATCTTGTGTGATTTTTCCGCCGATGGCGGTTTTCGGTTTGTGTAATCGTAATGGCGTGGTCGGTGTTCAGACGGTGTGTGCGGGCGGATTTTTGCCGCTTCCATGCCTGGCGGATTTTTTTACGCCGGGTATCGTAATGGGCCCCTTAGTGTTTTATAATAAGTATTGTTTAATAATTTTTGCGTATATTAGTTCCGTAGCGGGTTGTGGGTTTATAGGGGAATAGGGTGGGAACTAATTTAATTTAAATTATAAAAATTAATAATTTATTAATTAATAATTTATTGTTTAATAATTACTATTGTTAATTAAGTTAATTAATTTATTATTAAATATATAAAAGTGAATAATAATCTTTTTTAATTAATTGATAATTATGTAAATTGTTTAATTTTTTTATTAATTAGTAATTAATTACATATTAATTATTAAAAATTAATTTATTGATATGTTAATTATGTAAAATTTTTTAGTAGTGTGTTGAGTGTTGATAGGGGAGTAGGGTGGGAATTAAGTTAAATGTAATTCAAATTTTAATAATTTTTAAACATTATTTATTCAAAGTTATTTTATAGTGTTAATTGTGTTAATTAATTTAGATATGATGGTTATTAATTTGATTGTTAATTGTAATTAGCTAATTAATTAAATGTTAATTAATTATGTTGATTCATTAATATTTTACACTATTGGAGGTGACGTTTATAGGGGAAAATGTTGGAAGGTAAATATATTTTTATTAATTAATTATTTGTTAATTAATTTTAATTATATTGTAGGAGTGGGTCTACTCAATTATTCCCCTACGCTACCCAACACTTTCCCTACTGTTGCACTCACTGGAGTGGGAATAGTTATTTTTACACTCCCGCTATCCAACACTTTCCCTACTGTTCCACTCACTGGAGTGGGAATAGTAATTTTTAGACTCCCGCTATGCAACACTTTCCCTACTGTTCCACTCACTGGAGTGGGAATAGTCATTTTTACCCTCCCGCTATCCAACACTTTTCCTACTGTTCCACTCACTGGAGTGGAAATAGTAATTTTTACCCTCCCGCTATCCAACACTTTTCCTACTGTTCCACTCACTGGAGTGGGGATAGTAATTTTTACCCTCCCGCTATCCAACACTTTCCCTACTGTTCCACTCGCTGGAGTAGGAATAGTAATTTTTACCCACCCCCTATCCAACACTTTCCCTACTGTTCCACTCGCTGGAGTCGGAATAGTAATTTGTACCCACCCGCTATCCAACACTTTCCCTACTGTTCCACTCGCTGGAGTAGGAATAGTAATTTTTACCCACCCGCTATCCAACACTTTCCCTACTGTTCCACTCACTTGAGTGGGAATAGTAATTTGTACCCACCCGCTATCCAACAAATTCCCTACTTTTGCAGTTGTTGGAGTGTGAATACTAATTTTATTCCCTTAGCTATGCAACGTTTTTAATTTTGTTATATTTAATGTAGTGTAAATTATTAATTAACATAAAAAAATGTACTTTAATTATTTAAATTATTATATATTATTTATTTTATATAATATGATTTATTTATATATATATATTATGTAAATATATTTTTAATAATGTTTTAAATATTTTATAATTAAGATTAATAATTATTTTATATATTATTAAGTAAATATATATATGTTAAAAAATAATTAATATGTTTTTTTACATTACATTTATTATTTTTACATTTTAAGCTTTTTTGCATTATTTTAACTATGTTTTATTTAATTGTGTTTATTATTTAATTACTTTTATATTATTTTTAATACATTTAAAAAATTCGATATTTTAGTTAACTATATTTTAAACATCGATATTTTGTACTCGATATTTTAGTACTTACCTGTTTGTAGATAGGGACTCGATATTCTGTCCCTCGATATTTTAGCATCGATATTCTGGACAGTCGATATTCTGTCCCTCGATATTTAGTCACTGATCCTATTTTTAGTTCACAAAGATTTCCAAGAGTTCTCGTGATAAAATGTGAGATTCTAAAATTCCCACGAATACTCTAGAAATTCTTCAATTAATTCCAATTTGTGAACACGCAAAGGTACATCTGCATTAGTAAATAGTATACATTTACACATGTGAAAATCTATAGAAGTAAGGATATTAGACTTTGAAAAATAAAAATCTCCACAAGGAAAATATTTTTCCCTGTGGAGAAACACCTTCGCATTTCCACCAATTTCAGGGGTGGTCCCTTTCCATTCCCACATGGATTTATCCCTAACCTTCACAGAAAATAATCTTCAACTGTTTCCAGAGTGGGTATGGGCCATGTGAATGTTTGTGAATACATATGTAAAGGCGATTTGTGGATTTTTCCAAGGTGGCACTCTCCTGGATTGCCCCATTCTTGGTAGAAGAATTCCTCACACAAAAAGTATGTCTGAGTAAATCTTTTTTACAAATGTAACCCTCAATTTTGTGAATCTCAAAAATGACTAAAGAGACCACTATTATTGAAACTCATTGGAGCAAGTAGTAAAACAAAATTTCCGCTCTTCTTTTGATTACTTATCTTGTAAGTAATCATTATATTTTTTGGCTATGTATCTACCAAAGGGAGTTATTTTTGTTATTAGACAATCTTTCCTCCCTAGTCTCTTTCTTATCTGTTTCCAATTTAAAATGCATTAACCCACATAAATATAATTTTCCACTGTCCCAAAAGAAATGGCCCTTAAAAGCTCTTATAGTAGAACACGCCTAATTATTTATAAAACTAGCATCTCCCTCATTTATTTTTTTCTGAAATGTGCTTATTGGAGCTATGATCCTTCGTTCTTCTGGAAAATCATCGCATCTCTGAAACAGATAATCTATTCTACAAAATTTGAGATCTGTACCTTAAGATCTACGTATATTTCATGTGCACACTCTGTGGCCCATTACGATACCCGGCGTAAAAAAATCCGCCAGGCATGGAAGCGGCAAAAATCCGCCCGCACACACCGTCTGAACACCGACCACGCCATTACGATTACACAAACCGAAAACCGCCATCGGCGGAAAAATCACACAAGATACCGCCCGCCATCGTCCGAGTCGGAGTCAAACCGCCCGCCACGGACGGAAACACGCACGACAACACAAAACCGCCCGCCCTCACGGCCGACACACCGCACGTGAGATTACGATCGCACCGCCATGAGCGCGGGAAAACTACAAATATACCGCCCGCCAGCGCAAACAACGCCGATGAGAATCGACACGGCAGAAGCCATGGCGCCCACGTCCCTGCACAGAAACCATCCGCTGACAAAACCAATCGCACACAACATGGCCAACAAGTCCACACAGCAAGGCACGCACAAATACACAAGCACAGTACACATCCCGAAAACACCCCCTGGACAAACAAAAACTACAAAGGCCAGAACACCAGACACAACACACCTGAAAACAACAGACCATGAGGACACACCCACATAGGTAAGTACAAAAGCAGCACTCCCACAGACCACAACCCCTTGCAACATTGCAAACTAGAGAGGAGAGGAGAGGACACAGTGACACAGCAAGGACAGCAGCACACCACAGAAACGCACACATCACAACCACCACCACCACCACCACCACCAAACACCGGCACCACAAACCCCCTGCACATTACACAACACACACCGCACCAGCACCACAAACACCATGGCACCACAAAGAATGCCCAAGTTCACGCCCATTGAGCTGACGGTCATGGTCGACGAGATCATCAAGGTGCACCCACAAATCTATGGGAACCTGGTCCAGCACACACCACTAGCCACCAGAAACAGAATGTGGAACCGGATCGTAGACCAGGTCAATGCAGTCGGGACCCTGCCCAGGAACAGAGTTGAAATCAACAAACGGTGGAATGACGTCAAGAGCCTGGTCAAGAAGAAGGAGAGCAAGAACAGAGAGCTGGCAGCCGTCACTGGCGGAGGGAATCCCGCGCTCTTCAAGACCTTCAAAGCGTGGGAGGAGAAGGTGCGAGTCATTATACATCCGGAGATCCTCGCCGGATTAGCAGGGGAGTGGAGGCTGGTAAGTACAAACTAATGTATACCAGCACACCGCTATGTACTCACATGCACTACCACCATGCCACAGCTCCCAGGGACAAACACCCCCATGTCCAGCACACAATACACAACACATCACACACACATGCAACAGACACCACCACACACAGCCCAAACCGAACAACTGTAAGATACGTG
Source organism: Calotriton arnoldi (assembly GCA_963921515.1). NCBI lineage: Eukaryota > Metazoa > Chordata > Amphibia > Caudata > Salamandridae > Calotriton > Calotriton arnoldi. The sequence goes on from CAWUFW010003720.1 coordinate 241,099, forward strand.
GGGACATGTGTACACTCAGCCAGCCACGTAACCACCAACAGGTCCCCAAGTATGCCAGAAGCGCCACAACGAGCACCCACCACACCCATGTGTCCGCCATAGCTGCACTAACCGACAAGTAACAGGTAAGTGGCAGGAACACAAAGTGCAGTGGGTGGAGGGTGGACAGCCCAAGTACAACACACACCAGGCCCCTAGTCCCACAGCACAGCAAGGAGGAGCATCCCCCACACCCCACAGCCACGTGTCAGCCACCGCAGTGCACACCGACAGCCGAAAGGTAGACATCACGGTCCACAACAATCGGTGTCAGTGGGTGTCCAGCCACCACCACGACCCACAACACCCCCCACCCCCACAGACCTGCAACATGGAGCACCCCCGCTTAGGAACCATGTGGCATCCAGTACAGTGCACGCCCGAACAACCTGCAGGTGGGAAACTGGACAGGGCTGGATTACTGGAGGCATGAGGACCGTAACACGACCAACACATGGGACATGTCACGTAGCAGACGAACACGCAGCACCGCCCACCGTCACGAACAAGTGAACAATGTGCACACGGACATGAACCACAGACTCACACCTCACATGACCCATCACAGACACAGCAACACCCAAGGAGCCACGTCTGCATGCACAAGCCACACTGAATATAGTACCACACGGCAGCCACTGTGCAACTCATCACACACAACCGAAACACCATTGAAGTCCTGTCCATGTAGCCCCTACTGCCTGTCAACCACACACCCCACAACTACGCCTATGTAAGACAAACAACACTAGACGCAACAGAGCGGAACAACATAAATGCACACGAACACCACTGAACCCATCAAACACACAGACACACCATGCACATACAACATACCATCCATCCCATCCGTCAGCCCCAGTCTCATGAAAGGCATGTCATCCGCACAGCTGCCACACATACAGCAGTCACGCTAAGATACATGCCCATGACCAACCATGTGCCAGAAGTCAATGAAGCGCACGCCACACTGTGAGCAACAACACACAACATGGGCCACACCCCCCGAGCACTGCAGTGATGCACATGGCACAGGGCAGCACGCACACCAAGGAGATGGGACAACTGCAATACGTTGGCTGGCACACAACCATCACTCACTCATAACGATGCGTCCAATGCCATGTCCAGTAATCACAACAGACAGCAAATATGCAGGCCATGTCAGGCATGCACACACCTCAGACCATGCACTGTCATGCTGCCACAACACATGTCACGTTCGGCACCCATGGCTCACAGCATGTACCCCAAAAGCATATTCCCTCCCAAATGCGAATCTGGGGCATGGCCCCCATGTTGCCATATGCGTTCCTAAGCGTTCCATTTGAACCCCAAAAGCATATTCCATCCCAAATGCGAATCTGGGGCATGGCCCCCATGTTGCCATATGCGTTCCTAAGCGTCCCATTTGAACACCAAAAGCAAAGTACAAACCAGACCCAGGATGGGCCAGGAGCCCGCATACACCAGAGTCACAATAAGTAGGGGCACAGCAACACACCCATCGGCATGGCCAATCCGTCCCATGCCACATGTGCACAGCACACAGTCCCATTGCCAAGCACACACAACTACAAATGGTACAGCCACACACACGCCTCCGGGAAACCCATGTACGAGATTGCACGAACTGTTAATGTCAGACGACAAATACATACTTCGCCAGGTGCAACACAATAACAAATCTCATTCTCTCCACAGGTGACGAACTGCTGGATGCTGGGGATGGAGACAGCAGCCAGCACAGCCAGCCTACAAGCCCCCAACGAGGACACACGGATGTGGAGGATCTGTCCTCCTCTTCGGACACGGACCACCAAGCAGGCCCATCTGGTGTGGCAGGGCCCAGCCGCTCCCCAGGACCCTCCTACCCACCAACCCATCATCCAGGGCTGCTGAACATTCCCAGCCCCCTGCTGCCACTGTCGTTGCGGCCACACCCACGGACATTGCGGCCACACCCACGGTCATTGCGGCCACACCCACGGTCATTGCGGCCACTACCACTGCCGCAACCGCCACCATCGCCGCACCGACCACCACCGCCGCCACCACCACCACGCCTTCGCTGGCACCAGCCCCAGCGCAGGTGGTGGCCCGGCCGACTGGATCCACCCTGGGAGCCACAGCGAGGACCGTGGTGAGCAATGTGGCTAGTGGGCAGGCCGGTGGCAGCAGTACCGGTAGGAGGAGCAGGGTCAGGGAAACGCAAGTCTCCCCTGGGAGCCATGCCCTGCCTCAAATGGCCAGAGTCCTTGGGGCTCATGAAGAGGCCCAAGGACAATGGGCCAGGTCTGCTTCAGACACGCGGGAGGTGCTGGGGGTGCTGAGGTCCATGGACGCCCGTATGGGCCAACTCGTGGACCTCATGGGCCAGCTGGTGGTGAGGTCACAGCCAGGGACAGCAGCTCCACCACCGCCACCACCTGCCGGGGCGCAGGGTCGTGCAGCTGTGTCCAGTTCCCCTGCGTCCACAGCCAGTGAGCACACCTCAACCACCAGCAGGTCGCAAGCAGGCACCCCCCTCGCAAACGTGGAAGGGGCCGTCCGAAGTGGAAACAGATCTCACGGGAGGACTTCGCACGCTCCAGACGCAAGTGAGGCAGCCAGCCAGCCCTCCTTGACCACCCACTGCATTGACTTGGACTACGATCCCACTCCACACAGCCATCTGGATGGCATGTGTCTGTTGGACCATGGACATAGAACCAGTGGGTACACCCTGAGCATCACGCAGCCATGACCGACAGCTCATTGTCACTGCACGCACCACTTTTGTCATCACCTTACACACAATCACATGTCACAGTTTGAAATAAATGCACCTCTTACACAAACTGCTGTTTGTGCCCTGTGTTTTATTTGTACGGAATACAACGGCCACCTTGGGCGGAAAGGCACCTGATGCGTGGCATGGCAATGGAACCGGAGGACCTGTAGGGACCTAGGGGTGGGAGACAGAACAGGAGCACATTCAATGAGTGTGTCACACACCCATCACACAGTACATGTCAACAACTACAAGCAATGTACACACATCGCACAGAGCAATAGGGCACAATGCCACAGCCACCAACAGTGGCATACTACCCTGGCCATGGAGCGTTGACACACAGCACGCAGTGAACAAACGGCCACCCTGACACAGCACACACACACCTGCACAGATACAGCCACATCAGCCGTCGTACATGGACACTCACCGTCAAGTGAAGTAGTGGGCGATGAGCTGCTGCCGCACATTACCAGCTTCCTCCTCTCCGCTGTCCTCCTCACTCGAGCTGTCCTGGTCTGCGGGCTGGGGCCCTGGTTGATCTCCGTCATCCACGATGAGGGGGATCTGCTTCCGAATGGCCAGATTGTGCAGCATGCAGCACGCCACCACTATCTGGCACACCTTCTGTGGGGAGTACGCCAGCGCACTCTCGGTGCGGTCCAGGCACCTGAACCTGGACTTGAGGAGGCCAAAGGTACGCTCGACCACACGTCTGGTCCTCCCATGTGCCTCATTGTAGCGATCGTCTGCTGGGGTGCGAGGATTCCTCAATGGACTGAGCAGCCATGCCCCATTCGGGTACGCAGAGTCACCTGGGTGTGAGGGACACAGAGAACCGTTGCTATTCCAACTGGACAGGGGACAGCATCGCACAACCAGCACGCTACACCACTCCACATACTCACCGACAATACAGCCACGATCCTGTTGCAGATTGGACATCAGTCGTGGCAAGATGCTGTTGCGCATTATGTGTGCGTCATGGGCCGAGCCTGGGAACTTTGCACACACGTGGGTGATCACCATGTCCGCAAGGCACACCACTTGCACATTCAGGGAGTGCGTGTGCTTCCTGTTGCGGTACAGGTGCTCAGTGGCCTGTGGTGGAACAAGGCCAACATGTGTGCAGTCAATGGCTCCAACGACGTGTGGGATTCTGCCAAGGGCATAGAATGCACCCTTCACTGCCGCCAATTCACGAGCCCTGGGGAAGCGGATGTACCTGTTTCGGCACAGCATCATGGCTGCCAGTACATCCCTCAGCACCTTGCTGAACATGGGCTGGGACATCCCTCCTCCACTGCCCACTGTGTGCTGGAATGACCCAGTGGCGAAGAAATGCATGGCGGCCATCACCTTAGCCGTGGGGGTGACAGCTGTCGGATACACCCTGCGGGGACGGAGATGGGGTTCCAACATGGCACACAGTCGATGCAGGGTTGGCCTGTCCAGCCGAAACTTCCTAATGACCTCTGTATCGTCCATGTCCGCCAGCAATTGGTATGGGCGGTCAATGTTCGGTCTCCGCCTAGGGAAAATGGCAGTGGACACATGTCAAAGCAACACAACACATAGCAATTTCGCATACACATCACTGACATGACTGAGCAAGCACATGAGCCACAGCCCAGCTGTCAAGCTGGGACGGCACGGCCACAATACACTTACACAGGTCTCCCAACAATGGCAATGGCTAGTGATACAAACCACTGCCATGTGCATGCACATGGGGATCTAGGCCCCAATGACTTGCGGGGCGTGCTGATGGGGACTGACTGCATATTCGTCAAGCGGCAACGCCACGGCAACATGAATGTCTGCTGAGCATGGAACTGCTTCCGAGGCTGGATGAGTATGGCACACGACGACGACGATGTGGGCACAGGCTGAGCGGCCAAAACAAGTGGGACCTGTGGCACGAGGGGATATGAGACAGTAGTAGGTGTCAGCACTGCACCCTATGTACAGCACTGTACGGATCACACCTCCCGAAACATTGACAGGTGTCCACATTGACAGCCCCATGCCAAGACGGCTGTGTGCTTGCAGTCACACGTCACAGGTGAGAGGTTACATTGCACGTGCCAGGTGGCAGACGTACATAGTGGGAGCTGGCATGTGTGTGCATGTGTCTCCTGTTCAGGATCCACCAGATGGGCGCTGACTCTGTACTGACCATTGGACACAGCATGTTCCGTGGAAGGCTTGTGTGTGTGGGATGGTGGCACTGGATGTGCCTCCGTTGGGTGGGGGGCCATGCACAGGGCGGGTACGTCGATGATTGCGCATTGTTGGTCACGGTGGGTGCACCCACTCAAGATGTGTTGCCCTGTGTTCAATTCCTATGTCCGCATGATGATGGACTGTAGATGTGGGCAGACTACACATTGGTCGATGTGCTGTCTATATGCATGTGCCTTCACACCAGGCACAGCTGCCCCTGCACATGTGACCCCTGCTGGACTCGCTGCTGGGTCTGTGGAGCTGATGCACCTTCTGTGCGTGGGGCGGACAGCTCTCCTCACTTCCCTCATTGCGCATGTCATGACTTTGCCGCAGGTGACATGGATCATGGAGGGCCCACATGTACGCGTGGGTAGGCTACACATGATTGTTCACTGGTCGCCACCCCCAGTCAGTGTTTCGAATGGGAAGGTTGTCGTGCTGGTGGTATATTCGATGTGGCGGATGGGCGGGCCTAGGTGCGGGCTTACATTCCGGACATGGGGGTAGTTGGATTGGCGACTAGTTGCAGTACACACGGGACACGTCTCTTCCTTTCCACATCTGGGTCATCCCTTGTACTCACTGACAGTGATACAGTCATCTTCGCCCCAGCCCTCATGTCCTCCCCTCGCTCCCCCAATATGCATGTGCACCTGCGAGGCTAGCGCTTGCACAGGCAGCCCCAAGCTCGCACCAGAGAGGGCAAGGAGTGTATGTGTGGGTCCAGTTGCACGAGTGGGCTGTCTCAGGGTATGATGTGTTGCGGGACGCCGTCCACCTGCGTGGTGCCCCAAATGGAGACCCGGCCTGCATGGACTATGCATCACAGTCTTCGCCTTCCGGATCCGCCACCTGCGACACCCAGTGGCTGTGGCTGCCCTTGCGGCCAGGCCGCGTCCGTCTGTGACTGATGGCCCACACATTCACTCTTTGGCCTCTCTGGGGAGGGCTCGGGGTGGTGGCGCACGCGCTTGCACTTAGTCGCAATGGCATGTGGCGTGGTTGGTATAATGGGCAATGGATGGGATGGTGCGAGCCACCTCCCGTGACGTCAGTGCTGCTCGTGCTGTGGTGCGTCCCCCTACACTTCCATTTGACTTGTGCCATGCTAGACGTTGAGGTTCTATTGCCTGCGTGATATGACCAGGAGGAGCGCGAGGAGACCTCTCACACACCATGCTCCACTGCCATCCCGTGCCCTGTATCGCCTGTGCGGATTGACTATGTTGGGGTTACACCTGGTCGACTGGGGCTGTGTGTGCCTTGTCAAGGGGCATGGCGGGCGCACAACAGGATCCAGCTTGTCCACAGAGGGTGGGCTGAGGTGCGCCTGGTACCGCTTTGTACGTGTGCCCGGCTGCTGTGCACACACGTGTTCACTCCCCCGACAGGTGTCCTCTCACAATGCCCAGGGAAGCGGTGGTGTACTGTTCATGACCCCTCCCAACACGGCGTGCTCCAACTTGGCATGTGCGCATCTACCCGTCACACCCACCCACCTGAGCACTGCGTCCATACGACTTCACACGACACATGTGTGTCTTCCACAGTTGTGCTACTCATTTGCGTTGACATCCAATACCAGTGGACTACATGGTCATGTCACGACTGCCGTGTACTTCACATACTCTCATCCTCTCTCATTCGTACTTGTGAAATGAGTCAGCGGAGACAGTTTTGGTTTCAAACATTATATTGAGTCTTCTGTCCTCTGTGATGCAGTATAGTGGACACTACTGGCAGCGGAATACATGTTGAGGATATACTGAGCATGATTGCAAATGGGATAGGGTGTGGGTTACATGTGATTGGCTGTTGCATGTGGGATGTGGGCTTCAGAGTTACATCTGCTTGGCCAAGGCTGTGCTAATGTACATTTACGTATAGCTGCGGAGCTGCGGACTTTGACACAGACGGTATACATGTAGCCTACCAGACCGCTTGGCATCATGGGCACAGTCCATCTCAGTTCCATGTGACAGGTTTGCTGCGGTTGTTCCTCATGCACGCGTGCATGTGAGATGACATCAGGGCATGTGCTTGCGTGCATGCAGCGGCGTGCCACTTGTTGTTGCAATGTGGTGGTTACTGGACATGTCACAGTCACTGGGGTCGTGTTGTTGTTGTATGCACTTGTCGTCCATGCAAAGGTCCTGGTATGGGATTCCCGGGGCGGGGGTGGGAGGGGTGCAGCACCCACAGACTCCAGGCGACCTATTCATGTCCACTGAGCGGTGTGTGTGTCCATGGGCGCTGGATCCATGTCGTGTCCTGGTTGTTCGTGCAGTTCCGTCCATGTGGGTGCGATACACAGACCCCATGCCACTGCCTCCCACGATGCATGCGGTGTTCCTGGATGTGATGGGGAACAGTGTGCATGTCCCGGTCATATCCGATGTCATGGCGATGTCGTTGATGGTGTGGTAACAGTTGCCGGTCGTTTGGTATGGCTGTTGTGGTGGTGACTGGCCAGTCCGTGCGGAAGCTAAGCATGGGTGCGGGGTTGGACATCATAGGTCAATCGGGAACCTGCGTTGTGGTCCGACGAATTTACAGGTTGTCAGGTATGCGATGCCGCCCAGCAGGGCTTCCATGTCATTGGTGGTGTACATGTTTGCCAGCCAATGTAGCGGATGGTGGCTGTCAAGGTGTTGTTCGTAAGTTGTCCCTTGGAGGACCATGATGGGGCATGCTGGGTGACATTCGATGTAGCTGTTCTCGATGATCCGTCGTGTGGAGGCACAGTGGTCCCATTTCAGTGCGGGTGCGATGTTGGCCACATACGCCATGCCCCCATAGGCAGAGCAGGCCCTGTCGTGTGCGTCCAGAGGGAGGAGTAGTGGTAGCAGGTCCGCCTTAGACATGCCGGGTTGGAGAGGCACATCTCCACGGGATGCTGGTAGGGACACCTCCGACAGTAGAAGACGGGCATGACGCAGCTGAACAATGTGATGCGGTAAGTCAGTCGGTAACTTACGTTCAGCAGGGACAGGAGATCGCATCCCAATATATGTATCAGGTTGGTTTTGTACAGCTTGAGCTGTCCGGCGTAGTTGGGTAGGTGTGTTGCGGTTGCCATTTCGCAGCGGTGCGTTGTGGTGGCGTGCTCCGGCTGTGTGTGCAGTCTGCAATGTGCACGCTCCGAGGTTGCTGTGAGCTCTGTGTAGTCGTAGGGAGACAGGACTTGTGTTCTGTTGGCTTGTGCGGAGGACACGGGCCCTCATCCCACATGCTTCTCAGACAGTTCAAGGTCAGTGATGTGTGACTCCTTCCAATTAACTTGCATGTGGCCGACATGGGGGAGTGTTTTCTTTTTCTTCCCCGTCCGTTGTGTGCTTCTGTGATATGCGCTATCTGCCCTGTGGTCGGTCTCCTCGGCATGCCTGTGTTGGTCTTTTCTTGGACAATGGCTGTATTCACCGGCTTCTTTCGTAGGGCTGTGGTTTCGGAGTTGGAATGGAAGGTCATTCAGTGCTGTCTGCTCTCCCTTGTGTGGGCGGCAGGCTGCCTTCCCGCTCTGCGTTGGGCCTTGTGTGTGAATGTTATTCTTGGGCCACCTGTTGTCGGTCCCCGGGCTCTTTGGTGTTCCGTTTTATATGTCTTGTTCATATGTGCAGGGTGGTATGGGTGTTTCAGTGTGGTACTGGCGTTCCTCTTCCCGAAGGGGCCCTGCTTCTCCTAGTTGGTGTTGCCGCCGCTGTGTGCTACGCCATGTTTGTTACACTGGGGTGTGTCCTGCTGTTGCGTGACTTCACTGACATGTGTGCGTCGGTTGTGTGGCGTTGGGTGTTGTCCGTGAATTGGGCGTTGGGGACATGTCTGTGGCAGGCCTGTCACGTGTCATGTGCGTTCGGGTGGGGCTGATGTGTGTGCTGCTTGGTTGTGTCCCTGTGTCTGTGTGCGACGCATGCATGGCGCTGCGGTTGGCCTCTGCGTTGTGCGCATGTGTGGCGGCGCCATCGCCGCTTTGGGGCCGTGACGGGGTCGTTGGTTCCTAGTCCCAGGTGGTGTGTACACATGTGTTACGCGATGTTACGATTTGGCCTGTGTGTCATATGTGGATGCAATGGTGGATGTGTAGTGTACACGCGCTGGTGGGGGGTTGTCCGCTTTTTCCGCCCTTGCACTGTGTGCGCTGTTTGCGTGCACTTGTTGTGTGTGTGCCTACCTGCGTCTCCGCGGTACGTTGCGTCCTTGGTGGTGCATCAGCAAGAGCATGGGGAGGGCCTGCAGTGCTGGATTCATGCTCGGGGAGCCGCTCTTCGTTGTCCGTGCTCGGCGTCCGTGTTACCGCTTCGGTTTGTCGTACGGTATCTCTTAGCCGTGGGAGCCGTTTGTTTGCGGCATCGTAATTTATACGCCGGGCGGGACGTGATTTCGCCGGACGGTGTGTGTCAATTGTGCTGCGCCGCTACGTGTACGGACGCACTTTGATGGCGGACGGTGTTGCTGGCTTGCCGGCGGTGTTTGGCCTACTTTTCGCATCGTAATTGGGCGGGCGTGTGGACTGCTGCGTGCCGGCGGTAACTGGTGGTTTTTGCATCCGCCAGCACGGCGGTTGTGCTTCCGCCCGCCATCGTAATGACCCCCCCTGTTCCTTACCCGTACTTTCAATTGATTGATTAATTTATTGCAATATAAGTTCATTCCTGAACCAGTCTATTTCATACATACACAGGGGCGGCTCCTCCGCTAAGGCGGAGGAGCGTTGCCCCACTGCCTTTCATCACTGCAAAAAAGGAAAAATAAAATTATATTAATGCAAGGTTATTATCATTTTATTTTTCCTTGCTGAGGCAGTTTTGCGGGGCTGGTCTGTGCTGGGCAGCGCAGGGGGAGGAGTGGAGGCACTCGCTAAGTGCTCATGACTGTTTGGCCGGCCGTCTTGGGTTGGCCAACCAGTCATGCGCACTTTGCATGTTCTCCACCCAGGCTATACTACAACCTGGGAGGAGAACATGCCCTGCTCCCATTCCCTTTCTGAGTGCCGAACCACGGTGCTCAGACCAATCACAACGCTGCATTGCTGGCCTGCAGGTAAGTGATCTTTTTTTTTTAAAAACCCTCTCCACCCCACTACTGCTTTCCGGGAGCAGCCGCCACTGCATATATACCTAGTTGTCTTTGTATTGTTTGCGAAGAGATGTTATGTAATTTTGTTGTTGTGAAAACAAAATGTTATACTGCAAAAAAGTAGATAAATCCTTTTAAAGACAGTGTCAACCACAAATGCACTGGCATCAATGCAATACAAAGCCTATTTATATACATGCATTTTCATTTTATTGCTTTGCCAAAAAGTCGTCGAAATTGCTTTTGCTTAAATTTGTTCAATTTTTGTGATGTTTTTGTGATTTTATTTGCAACTTTCACAAAAGTCTGTAGAAGGCTCTTACAAGGAAAATGTTTGGAATTTTTCAATGGGTCATATTATGTGAACATTGTGATTTTTGTAACAAATTTAGAAGCATATGTCTTTATCTAAGACTAACCAAATGGTTCGACCCTCATTTGGAGTACATTGGAATTTTTGATTCAGAGGTGGGGGGGAGGGGTTTGAGGAAATTTCAAACATAATTGGTATTTTGCTGCATTACCTTATTTGAGGTTTTCCAAGGACACATTTCACCTGATACAACATAGAGGAATATTTTCGTGGAAACGGTCTCGACTGTGGGAATTATATGTACAAATACCAGTTTCTGCTTTAATCCCCAATCCTGTAAGGAACACCATACTGGGGTCATACTGCACCCAGAAATTACCACACCCAGCAGTAGAGGTGTTAGAAATGTGTCCTTCCTGCAGAGTCACCTGGGATGTTTTTCCTTTTTATTGAACCTTATGTTTATTGTCTGTAGAACTTTTTGCACTTTACCCCTGTGCTCTCCCTATTAAACATGATAAAATTGGTATCCACCTGGTTGCCATATTTAACTTACTTATAAGTCCCTAGTATATGGAACTACAAGTACCCAGGTCATGAAAATTAGATGCTACCCATTGGCTGCAGCACGCATTGTGCAATCCACTACAGTACGACTGCAACAAAAAGTCTAATGCAGCTTGGGTATGCTGTTTTAAACTGCCATTTCAACCTGAAAAAATGCATCTTTTGCCAGGCGGCCTAAAACTTCCTTCTTAATATTTATACGTCAACCCTTTGGTAGGCCTTAAAAGCCAATAGGGTAGAGTACATGGTATTTAAATAGTAGGAATGTATATTTAGTCCCATATTTATCAAGGTTTTGCGTCGCCCTTACACCACTCAAGGGGTCACAATGGCGAAGCAAAACCTAAGTGAGATTTATCAAGTCACACAAGACCACCTTGTTTTGTCCTGCATGGCTTAATAAATCTAGAGTTATGCAGTGCAGCGCAAATCGCTGCCTTTAGTTACTCTGCCCCAGGGAGGCGTTCCATGGGTGAAGATTATGTGTGTTCCAACGCATCCACCCGTGGATTATAGTATATTCCCAGAATAACCCTTAGTGGAGACCTGGGAATGCGTCAAAATGCTATGCCTCCGGAGTTGAGGCGTAACGAGGAACAATATCTTTATTTATCTTGTGTTTTCCTCTTTCTATGTGTGCTGAATTCTACAGCACGCATAGAAAGAGAAAAATGCCTCTCATGGTTGTTTTTGTACAGGAAGGTGTGCCTTCCTGCATAAAAACAAACCTGCCTACAACGGCGCTGGGTTGCCAAAAGTGCGCCACTGCAAGGAAAGGACAGGAATGCGCCATATAAAACACAATCCTACCCTTTCCTTTTCATGCAATGCAGCAATGTGGCTTGCTGCTTTGTGCTGCATGAAAGATTTGATAAATCTGACCCTTAGGGGCCGATTCCGATTTCGGCCGGAAGGGCACCGAACGATGGCCGGAGCCCTTCCGGCGATCGGAATCGGGCGTGCCGGGCCGGGATTCCTTTCCGACCAGGCCATTCCGATGGGCCTGGTCGGACAGGAATTCCGACTTCCGGATTTCGGATGGCTCTGACGGGCTCCGGAGAGCCAGTCCGCCGTCCGGAAATCCTCAGTACTCCCCGGCCACCTCTTCACGACCGAGGGAGTACGATGTGAGTATTCACTGCCTTTTCGTGGCCGGGTCTTTCCGGCACGAAAGGCAGTCAGAAACTGTCTTTGGGGGACCCCAGTAGGGCCCCCATGGGAGCGAGGCTGCCGGATGGCGGCCTGGGGCACCTATGGTGCCCCTCTGTTGATCCCTGCACCCGGTGGCAGGCACCTTGGGGTGCCGGCCACAGGGTGCAGGGATGAACTGCACCCCTGCTTTTCACAATGCAAGCATGCATTCCGCTCGGAATGCATGCTCCCATTGTGAAGTATACGAGTGCGAATGAACAGGGTTCGGTCGCATCGTACTTGCAGGGCCGTAACCGACGACAGCATGTCAGTCGGTTACGGCTCCTGACCGATGTCGGACGGACCTGAGTCAGTTCGACATCGGAATCGGCCCCTTAATGTTTTAAATGTCCTGGCAGTGAAAAAGCTCCAACCTCGTTTTTCAAAGTGACATGGCTGGCTCTCCGATAGCTTAACACTGGTTGCACTATTTACCTTGATAAGTGTTAAATTCACTTTAGGAATAGCAGGAAAAATAGTTTAAGGACTCATTTTAATTGTAATGGTCTAGTCGGATTTTATAATAGTATTTTGGAAATTGCACTTTTAGAAAGTTGTCATTTTCCTGTCTAAAAGCAACAGGCTTTCCTGCTAATGTCCAATGATCACCTGATTGCTGATGGTCGGTGGTGAGATGTGTATTGGTCACATCAGTGGACAAAGGGCTCTGGGCGTGAGGAGGGGGACTCCTCCCTTGACAAGATAACCTTGGGGCTGTCCCCAGCCCTTTCCTAAGCTTCAAAGAATGCCTATTTTGTCATTGGCAGATGGAGCTCACACCTAAGCATGCATGCCTTTTGTCTCTCTAGTGAGGAACTGACAAGAACTGATGTAAGGTGATAACAAAGACTTGCCATCCATCCACAGGCTGGCACTTAGCATAAAAGTGGACCCCCAAAAGCTCCCCTCAGAACACTCCTGGACCTGCGAAGACCAGAAGAAGGACTGCCCTGCTGTCTGTAACCTGAAAGAAGACAGGACCTGTTTGCCTTGAAACCAGGACCCCAGAAGTAACTCTAAGGGTCAGTTGGCTGTTGTCCTGTTTGAGCTACAGGGATACAACAAGCTTCCAGAGGCCCCTCTCCCTGCAACTGCCCAGCTGACCAGTTCCATTTGGACCTACCCTGGACACTGATGCTGGCCTCTGTTGTAATGAGTCCTAAACCCCAAAGGGTGCCCCCAGGACCTGGACCCTTGATTGGTGTTAGAGAGCACTCCTCCTGTTCCGAAAACTACAATAAGTGGGACTAAGAAAATGTTTGCCAATGTTTTACCTGAATAACCCACAGATGCTGGGATCACAGTAGCAGCTTCCAGAAAAGGTTCTAAGTCTAAATGTAGAAATCTTCCTTGAAAACGATGCAGAGTAGTATACAATCAACATCAACTTTGCCTGCTCAGAGCTTTCATGCCTTCGTCGACAGCAGCACCAGGACCCTGCTCTTCAGAAGCCCGCAGTTGTCGAGCCACGCTTTGGATCCCACTTACAGATTGCCCTGGTGGTGACACGTCAACAACCACTTTATTTCCATAAAAGTTTTTAAATCTGAAGGTTCACCGGGACAAACATGGTCCCACCATCCGTCCGGTTATCCATCACGGTCAGCCGTAACTTAACAGTTGACTTTGACCTGAACTAGCCCAACCAGATAACCATGGTTGGTGCTTTATGACTTTTGGTGATATTTTTAATTCAAACTTTAAAAATTCATATCTCAAGTTCTACTTTTTGGATTCTTGCCATTTTAGTGTCATTTTATTTATTAAAATGTAAGCTATTTGTGTTGTGTTTTCACTTTAATACTGATTGAGTACTGAATACTTTACTCATTGGCTGTCAGTTAAGCCTGACTGCTTTGTGCGAAGCTACGAGAGGGTTAAGCACATGTATATTTAGTGACTTTTGTAGTTCACCATGACAAAGATTGTGATTATTATTTGAGAAGGGTTCTCACCCCTTCAACTAATACTCCAGTTTCTTACGATAATGATTTCTGGATGTGGTATTGCCACATTGGGTGTCCTGTGAAGGTTGTATTGATGGATTGACAGAAATGCAGCACACATAGAAAGAAGAAGTAACAAGGAGCAATGAAGATATATCTCCTCTTTACACCTCTCCTGGGAAGGCGTATCTTTTTGGCGCATGCCCAGGTTTACCAGTTCTGGTAAATCTGGGAATACATCAAAAACCATGGGCGTTGCGTGGGAATACCCATGCAACGCCCATGGAACTCCTCCCTAGTGCAGAGTAAGGTAACGCAGAGATTTGAGCTATGTTGCTTTACTTGAGATTTGTGATGCCACTCAGGGCTGCGTGGGTTCATAAATCTTATTTTTCAGTTGTGTCACGCATGTACCCTGCTGCATGGTGCACGTGCGACACAACTGGGGTCATAAATATGGCCCTTAGTGTTCTTCTCCTGCAAAATTATATTGGGCATAGAACAACTCAGAAAAAGGTAAACTGGCAGAGAAGAATTCTTCAAACATTTTCCAGGTTCTCTAGGTTGGATAAGAGTGAACATTAGCTTTCAATTTAGTGAAAATTATTTTGCTATCTGGTTAAAACTGTGAAATGCTTTGAAGAGGTAAAATCAGAAACTTAGCAAAATGTTGCTGGTAGAAAAAGGTTTGCACTTCATATCTGCAGCACTCCATTCTTCAGGCAAGCATATAGCGTGCTTCTACCCTCTATAGCATCATGGGATCCAACAGCATACCGGAGTGGGCAGTCCCAAAATGTTGAGTTTAAGAGTACATTTCTTTTGGTTTTAAATTGACCTCTTATGCTCACTTTTTTGTTCTTGGTAAACAGTATTAAGTGAGATGCCCGAATATAGATGCTTCAAAGTGTATTGTTTGGGAAATTTGAGTGTTTCTCCCTGCAATCCCCAGAGCAGTGGGTTTATTCTCATTTCAGGAATAGAAGGCGCAAACTTCCATGTGTACTCCAGGGAAATTCGTGAGACAAATGCACATTTATGTCATCATCATCATAAGCTTTATTCGATTCATTAAAACAAATCATAAAAGCGTTACAAAATTACATAAAGTTCAATCAAAACTTCCAAAATGTTGTTGAAATCACTTACATAAAAACACTTAAAATACAAATCACTTGTGCTATAAATAATCTCACATCGTCCACACTCGAGGATACAATATTGGTCAAATGGTTACAACTATAATCCTACATTAATTTAATACCTTCCCCGTCTCGCTTATGAAATCTCTGAGTTGAATCACATTTGAAAGAAACAGGGAAACCCTAAGACAAGTATACGCATCACTCAGATCATATAAATATTTAAAAGCCTCCTGGTGATATATAACTCTTTCTTTTAAAAATAGGGGCTTAAGATTATACTTTCTAGAAGATGAATAAAACCTACAAAAAAGTGCAAGATTATCACAAGGACATTTCTGCATGTTGGCTCCCCACCCTGCTTAACTTGGAAATGCTATTGCACAATGAAAAATGAGAAGACGAAATTGTGATAAAAGATACCTTTGATGGGTCTTATCAATTAATGTAAGGTACATCTTACACCCGGAGCCCTCATTTAAATCCTGTAACCTTCCACTGTAACCTTTTTCTTATCAAGTTGGGCGCTTAGGGCATCATTACGATGGCGGGCGGACAAAGTCCGCCCGCCACCGCAGCGGAATGCGGGACCGTCCGCAAGGGGTGCGGCGGTCCCGCACCTGATATTAGGATGCCACCGTGGCGGTGGCAAGCCCTATTCCCAGCATTGTGGCGTGCGGTGCTCACAGCACCGCCCGCCACAATGCTGAGAATAGACTCGTGTATTGGCATGCACAAGGTGACAGGCACCGCGCGGTGCCTGCCACTCTGTCCATGCCAATGCAGGGGGGTACCATAGGTACCCCCCATGTGCACCCCCCATCCCCCCAACTATATGGGGGCCCGCTACGGGCCCCCAAAGGCAAAGACCACATGCCTTTCCATGGCGGCAACACCGCCATAGAAAGGCTGCTTTCCGCCGGCATCCTAATATGGATGGCGGTGTCTTGCAGACACCGCCATCAATGAGTAAGTGCCTTCTGTGAATACCAAAATGAGTAAGTGCCTTCTGTGAATACCAAAATCGTAGTAAGTTTAGGATTTTGTCTTAAGTTAGTTCTGTGAATCGGGCCCCTACAGCGTAAGATGCAGTGCACCTGTTCAGAGCAGCGAACA
This sequence comes from Calotriton arnoldi, assembly GCA_963921515.1. Classification (NCBI taxonomy): domain Eukaryota; kingdom Metazoa; phylum Chordata; class Amphibia; order Caudata; family Salamandridae; genus Calotriton; species Calotriton arnoldi. Next base: position 257,491 of record CAWUFW010003720.1, read on the forward strand.
TCACAGTACTGTTGCAGTCAGTGCACTTAAATAACACCAAACTCTAAACCAAGGATGGGCCCGGGTAGAGAGCCACCCGGGATCTCCCCAACAATGTAACAAGCATGTACTCCTCGGGGCGGGCTCGACCCGAGGAGATATAATAAACGGTTAGAGACCGCTCGGGGTCTTCCCACCAACGTATAACTGACTATGTGGTGTGCCCCTTTTACTTCAGCGCTGCGCAGGCAATTTCACCCCGGGCCCCACCGCGCTACATTGGCGACGAGGCCGGTCGGACTCCGGTGCAATGCAACACTGTGCCTGCTGCTGAGTGCGCTGTGCCCACCCGCAGCACTCCTTCGCCCGAGGAACGTAGGAACATCGCCCCCCTCGTGCCTGCTGTCGGCGGCCCGGGCTGCGCTCCTGTGCCCTGCGCTGCCGCCTCGCTGTGCCTCACCTCACCTGCCCTCGCCTCCAGCACGTCTGGTATCGGCCTGCTCCAGCCGCAGCAACCTCTGGCCCTGTGACGCCGCCTTCCAGCCGCGGCTCTGCGCCCTGCCCTGTGCGGCATCTTCAACAACGTCCAGCACCCTGCCGGCACGCTTCCCAGGGGAGCGTGCTCAAGTCGGCGGTGCGCGCATCCTGGAGACGACGCACGCTCTGGTGAGTCAGCCAGCCCCGGGTAACCGCCGTAGTAACACGCTGCAGGGCGGCAGGCCTCAGGCACCCGGCGCCTTAAAGGAGATCGCCCCACGTGACCGGCGCCTCCCGCTCTGTGCAGCAGTGGCAAGTTTAAAGCCACAGAGAGCCAGTCAGGCCCAGCAGGCCTTAATCACTGAAGAGCACTCAAGATAACCTTCAGCCCACTCCCAGGGGGGAGCCCTCCAGGCCCAACAGGCTGCACACTGCCACAGCCCAGGGGAAGACCACACAAAGAGGCACCCCTTTTCTGACGCACAGCCCACCGGTAGAAAGTGCATATTCAACAAGGAAAGGCAGGCATGGTGCATCGCATTTTCTCAGGCCCGCCAGTCACGTGGCTACCAGCCACCTTACACCTCGCATCCAAGATCCCTGGTGGAGACGCCACGCCGCCGCAACTGCGCCCGAGCACACCAACGCCATGAGCACGCTGGCCGCAGCAGGCGCTGATGGCCAGCAGGCCGGAGTGAGCAGACCACACAGAGGTGATGACGGCCCACCACCAGGTCACAGCCACATAGTCATTTCACCACTGCAGCCTTTCAGCGAGACCACTGACCCGGCCACGGCGGCCCCACGATGGAAAGCGTGGTTCGGATGATTGAACCACTATTTTAGGGGCACCAGGGAGACAGACGGCGCTGTGAAAAGGTCGCTGCTCACTTACTATGGCGGCGCTGAGATCTACGATCTGTTTGAGACATTGCCCAACACAGGGCATGATGATGACTATGAAGCTGCGGTCGCCGCGCTCAACAGGCATTTCGATCCCCAGCTCAACCCTGACTTCGAGCGTTTTAAGTTCAGACAAGCATCACAGTCAGACACAGAGTCTGTGGACATGTTTTATGCGCGGCTGCGCAGGCTGGCAGGCTGGCAGGCATGTGTGCCTTCACGGACCAAAGGGAAGAAATACACGGACAAGTTATCCAGGGATGTCGCGCAGCGCTACTACGAAAACTGATCCTTCGACAGCCGGGGATCTCCCTTGATGAGATCCTCATCCTGGCCAGGTCCCACGAACTCTCATATGCACGGGCGGGCAAAATGAAAGCTGCCCTGCATAGGACCGCTGCAGCACCACAGACACTGAAGTATGCGCCCATTAAAGAAGTGAGAGCCGAGGCCATACAACAGCGTCCGAGTACGGCCTACCCTGCACCGCGGCCGTCTACGAGTGGGGCGTGTGGCAACTGTGGGGTGGAACACCCATCAACGGCAGTGTGCGGAGCAAGGGGAAAGACGTGTCCCACTGCGGAAAGGTGAATCATTTCGCCAAGGTGTGTAAAAGCGGGCGGTCTCGACAGACCTACACCAGGCCTCGGGGAATGACGCAATGTCTGCGCCAAGTGTCGCTCGACGATGCACAATCACAAGATGACGAAGCGACGCGGGGGCGATGCCTCGCGCTCGAAGAAGATGACGATGAGGTGTTTGTCATATCCTTCGTCAGCAGGTCGGACAAACACCGACGGCCGCCGCCGATGTGCTTTGTCCTGGTAGGAGGGTCTGCAGTCCAGGCGCTCATCGATACGGGCGCATCGGTCAATGTCATGGACTCAGAGCAGTATGAACGGCTGTCACCATGACCCCCTCTTGCACCTACCAAGGCCCGGGTCTACACCTATGGACGTACGCACCCTCTGCCCCTCAGAGAAGTCATCGAGGCTGAAGTCACCAGTGATGAACACGTCACGAGGGCCCGATTCCACATCACAGAAGGGAGAAAAGGCACCCTTCTCAGTTGCCACACCGCAGAAGACCTCAGCCTGGTCTTCTTTGCTCGTCAAGTCCACAACTCTCATGCTGACGCCATCTTGCACGAGTTCCCGGCACTGTTCACAGGACTTGGCAAGCTGAAAAGGAAGCAGTTCAAGCTCCACATTGACCCCACCGTGAGGCTTACAGCCCTGAGACACCAGAGGGTGCCGTTCAACCTCCGCCCGCAAGTAGTGGCGGAACTGAAGAAACTCGAGGACCTCAACGTCATTGAGAAGGTGTCAGGCCCCACCCCGTGGGTGTCCCCGTTGGTCGTGGCCCCCAAGCCGAAACAGCCGGGTGCCATATGGCTGTGTGTGGACATGAGGCTCCCAAATGTGGCAGTTAAAAGGGAACGTCATCTCACCCCCACCATGGATGACATCGTGGCGGACATGAACGGATCCAAGTGGTTCTTCAAGCTGGACCTGAATGCGGGGTACCACCAATTGGAGCTTGAGTATGAGAGCAGGTACATCCCCACGTTCTCTACCCACGTCGGCCTTCGGAGGTACAAGAGACTGAGTTTCGGGGTGTCGTCTGCAGCCGAGGTCTTCCAGAATGCCATCCAGGAAGCACTGTCTGGCCTGCAGGGCGTCATCAATCTGAGCGATGACATCCTGGTGTTCTCGAACACCTTGGAAGAGCACCACACCCACCTCCGAGCCACCCTCCAGCGGCTAGAAGACTGCGGACTGACCCTCCACAGGGCCAAGTGTTCCTTTTACCAGGAGTCAGTCGACTTCTTTGGCTACATTTTTACCAGAGACGGGTTGAGAGTGGACCCCAAGAAAGCAATGGCCATCCGGGCGGCGAGCACCCCGAAGTCCCCCACAGAGGTCCGCAGTTTCCTCGGCATGGCCACCTACTGTGGCAGGTTCATTCCGAACCTGGCCTCTCTGTCGGAGCCACTCCGCGCCCTCACCCGCAGTGACCGTCAGTGGGAATGGACTGTAGCTGCCAACACAGCGTTCAATACCATCAAAACAGCCCTCATGGACAAGACGGTGATGGCCTACTTTCACCCAGGGCGATGCACGGAGTTGTTTTGGATGCAAGCCCAGTAGGTCTAGGAGCCGTCCTCCTACAGGAGCATGACCGGGAAACATGGAAACCAGTCGCCTACGCCAGCCGGGCGCTCTCAGACACCGAGACCAGATACGCCCAGATTGAGAGGGAAGCTTTGGCTATAAAATGGGCGTGTCAGCACTTTCACCTCTATCTATATGGACAGGAGTTCCAGGTAGTGACGGACCACAAGCCGCTGCTCCCACTCTTCGCAGGGTCATCAAGACTAGCGCCTCCCAGGATCGAAAGGTGGGCCGTTCAGTTGCAGGCGTACAACTTCAAGGTCGTATTCCGTCCAGGGGCTCATAACCCAGCAGACTACCTCTCACGGCACCCCGAGCCGTCGGTCGCTCGAGCCCCACCTATAGACGTAGCATACTCGGAGGCATTCGTGAAGATGGTCTCATACGAGGCATGCCCAAAAGCCATGACATTAGAGGAGATTGGCCAAGCCACGGCCGCAGACGAGACGCTCGCCAGGGTGAAAAACGCCCTACTGAACAACGGGTGGACCCACTTCCTGGATGGGGCCCAGTCGCTCCGGGCGGAAGATAGCCATGCTCGGCAACAGCTCTGGCAGATCCGACAGGAGCTGAACGAAGGGGAACAGGGAGTCGTCCTGAGAGGGCACGTCATTGTGATCCCCAGGACACTGCAGAATCCCATCATCCAGCTGGCACATGTGGGGCATCAAGGGATGGCGAAAACCAATGCTCGGCTATGAAACAAAGTCTGGTTCCCGGCGATGGATACCCGAGTGGAAGACATGGTGCGACAATGTCACTCATGCACCATCACGGACGGCGACCCGGCACCAGCCCCAGTCATCACCGAAGAGCCATGCGAGCTCCCATGGTCCAAGGTCAGCATCAACTTTGGGAGCTTCCCCGACGGCGCCACACGCTGGTGATCGTCAACTCATTCTCCAAGTTCCCAGTGGTGGAGGTGGTAGCATCAACGGCGTTCCCGCATGTCAGGAAAATCCTGGACAAGACCTTCGCCCTCCTAGGCCTGCCGGATGAAATCCGTTCAGACAATGGACCCCCATTCCAAGCCCACGAGTTTCAAGAGTACCTGGAGAACAAAGCGATCCGCCACAGGAGGATCACCCCTCTGTGACCTCAAGCCAACGGGGAGGTGGAACGTTTCATGCGGACCCTTAACCGCATTCTGCGAATAGCAGTGGATCAAGGGGAAGATGTCGAGTCGGCACTCAACCAATTTCTAAATGCATACCGGCAAACGCCCCACAGCACCACCAAGTGTGCTCCCGCTCACCTACTTTTCAAAAGAGCCCAGTGGGACAGCATCCCGACAGATTCAGCATGGAAACCTCCGGAGAGAGACAATGTAGCCACCCAGGCTAGGAGGACCGTGACCAATCAGAAGGCCAGTGCTGTCAGAGGAGCAAAAGAACCACAGCTGAAAGTAGGAGACAGCGTCGTGGTCAAAGACAGACACCCGTGCTGGAAATTCAGAACGCCGTACGAACCGGAAGAATGGACCGTCGTCAAGGTGCAAGGGACCATGGTCACCACGCAGAGAGGACAGCAAGTGGTCACCCGGAATGTATCTTGCTTCAAGAGGGCCTGTGGGCCGGACACCAGCTCAGGGGAGACGGAAGACCTGGGTGAGGCTCCGTGTCACGTGCCCGTCAACTCGCCGGGGCCTGTGACCTCTACTGTAGTGTAGCTCCTATTTCCCTTATAGGCTCTGCGCATTGGAATAATATATCCTATAGGTTTAAGATAGGACTAAGGTCGGTATGTCCCTATCGAGTATATTAAACTTAATTACTTGTGCCAGCTAGCTCAGAGGCCACTAGAAACTTCTTGACGACAAGAAGGGATTAGTTTCTGGCTGCCGCAAAACATGACCACTGTGTTTCCCTTACAGAATCAGGATGTGTCCCAGAGTCGTAGAAACAATAGATAACTATTTCACTCAGCTCAGTCGTGCATGTTTCAGTTATTCTCAGAGTTACACAGAAATAACAGACGGGCGTTTCAATAAAGGATTTATTGAACAGTCTTGTTTCTGTTGTAAGTTAGATGTGCTGTTATGATCACAAGACAGTATGCGAGATAAATAATGTACAAGGTGAGCAGTAAAAATAAATAATACTGCGTCAGCATTATCTTTTTAGCATGTATGCATTTACATAAAATGACACAACCTAATAATGCGAGTACTCATACGATGCGTTTCTACCCTAGTTCTATCCCAGTGTACCTAACTTATCCTAGGTATAGGGAGAAGTAGAAGTAGGTGCTGTATTCCTGACTAGAGTATACCAAGAGTAAGTTACGCCTAGTATGCCAAGAGTCTAGTATGCCAAGAGTCCCTCTAGGTTCTAGTCTGCTCCATACCTGAAGAATGAGAGAGGTAGGAATCTCTATCCGGACTCGAACTCCAACACCCCGCAAGGGAAGTTAGATCACTGGAAGCTGGACTCTCTGCGTGCAGGAATGACAGTGTCTTCTCAGTGCGTCTGGCCGGGAATCGGGCTCCTCTGAAGTCGAGGTCTCCTCTGATTTACAGGGGTTTGGGAAGGTATATTTATACCTGAAAATGGTAGCATTGACGTGAGTTGGGCAGCGAAAGACGTCATGAATGAATCCCTTAGGGAATAAGAGGTTCATGCATAATGTATGAGTCCTTGAAGAAATCAATAGTCCTGGGCAAGGGAAACTCCCGCAGCCTGAGGGTCTGTTTTTTCATGGACTCGTTGAGGACGCTAGGGTGGACGGATGTCGGAAGCCATGCCTGTATTTGGTGTGCATGGTTTATGCCTAAATAAGGCCTGGGATTCTTATGCCTATATAAGGGCAGGTTGGGTTATGCCTATATAAGGACATGAGTCTAGAAAGCCCGTTTATGGACACCCTATGAAGTATACAACACCCACTCCTCTTTCGTGGAAACAATGATACTAAAATGCTAAACATCCAAAATGCTAAACATTAAAATAGAGTACCGCATATTAAAACATATCCTAAAAGCTCTAAAAGACATATTTAAAAATGCAAAGGTGTCTGTACATTTATAAGCAAAGCTTTTCGTTTCCTGCATAAAGTGTGAAACAAATGCAATCGGAACGGAACATAAAAGCAATATTTACATATGACGAAAAAATGAGTGACAAGTTTGTGCAAACCAAAGTCATTTCCTGTCATGAAAACTAAATGAACGATTTTAGACACACAAGATGACTAAGTGTCCCTGGAAGTACTGCCAAGTCTGTATTATAAGGCCAGTTCTACTATAAGCAGATTGAAGTGCCATTTTTGTGTTCGAAAAATGGGAAAAGTTCAAATTTTGGTAATGTTCCAAGTCTTTGAAAAACGAAGGCCAAATTGTTGCTGTTGCACTGGAACAAAGTATGCCGAATTAGAGTCAGTTCACGGGTCTGGTGTAAACATGAGATCATCTATTTCAATAGACAAAACATCATCCACTGTCGATGGTGTAAGTTCGAACACCTCACGTAAGAGATTGACCGCACAAAGATGGGAAACACCGCCCACAGCATAGGTTGCTGCAGCAATGTTCGCGTCCGTTGTTACCTGTGTGCCTGGAGTTGTTTCTCGTACCTCAGCAGCAGCAGGAAGCGTCTGTGAGATCTCAATGAATGCTGACATCAGTATTGGGAGCCTCTGGGGACAACACGAAGCATGGACCGTTATCGGGACCAGCAAAGTATCGACGTCCTTTGGCGCAGCTGATGGATATGTTAGACAAGCGTCCAACACGCATTCTTCACCGCATAGCAGGCAGCGTAGAACAGGTAAGATGCAATCTTGCCAGATTGGTCTGAATGACAGGAACCATGTGGTATTAAGGTCCCGTAGACGAGTCATGCCCAATAGCTGTACTATTCGCTCACGGCACTTTCTTTCAAGGAGAGCTTTCTCCATTTCGCTCGGAGTTATTTCTGCGAAGTGGCTGGCCATAGCGCAATAGCAGACAGATGAATAGAATTCCCGCAACAAGTGCTAGAATCAATGGTATGCCACCAAACACCGAATGTGCAAAGTTCGGAATGATTCCAAGTATTGCCTGGAACGGTGCTAAGAGACCGGTGCAAATGCTCTTAAATACATGTACAATTCCTGTTGTATCTGACATGTTGAAGATACGTGATAACATTTCTACGAAATGTATAGGGCAGTTTGTACGTATTAAATTCTGTATCTCAGCCGAAGTCCTTGCAATTTGTAGATCATAGGTTTCTTTGGCCGAGGTCAAAGGCACTGTTTGCTGTAAAAGCATGGCTTTCATTCTGCTTAAAGTATCAAATCTTATAAAAGAGACACTCAGTGAAGGCCATAAAGCCGACTCCTGACTGTGTCTATCGGGGAAACAATACTTGCATACAGCAAGTGACCCTGGAGTTGACCGTTACTAGATATGGGATGCCGGGCAACATTCCACAGCAGCTCTGATCATTCAACATGAGGTAACTCCCATTAGAAAGTTGTCCAAACGTTGGTTTAATCACAGCAGCTGGTGAACCGTGCTGATGGCAAGACAAGTTTGCCGCAGAACCATTACAAGCTCCGTGCAAAATAATGTCCTGACATATGAGTGAACCGGTCAGTGCAGGTTTACAGTTAATACCGCTAAGAAACACTTCACGATCCCCACTCCAACATTTATGTGTATACGGTAAATTCCAAGATGTCTTAATGTATTCCCTACCCAACCTTTCATATTTGCCTGCTTGCATCTGTCTGAGACAATACTGGAACTGAAAAGTTGTCACAGGTAATGTTATTTTTCCATGAATAAGCCATTCTGTAGCTGGTTTTTCTGCCACTGTGAATGGTAATTTGTCAATTTTTTCAATGCTCAGCACTGTATACCTCGCTCCTCTTTGTGCCAATTCGATCTGTTTATCAGTCAGATTGTATTCTGCAAACAGGGACGACGTGTTGATGAAACGCCAAGGCACATAGCCCGCTCGCAAAGATTGCAGCGTCCATGTCAATAACACAATAGAACGTAATTGAGACTGACCTTGTTGTAACATAGCCAAATCTTGTTCTAGAATGTCGATAGCAGAGGATACAATGCCATCCAATGAATAAATTCTGGAGGACAAAGTTGTTAACCCATTGTCGACTACAGAGAGTGTTTTCTCTAAATTGATACGATCAAGTTCACGTATTCGTTCTGCAGCCTCTATCTGTGACACTTTCCATGCTTCGTTATAAACAGCGTAGATGCCGGCATATATGAAACGTTTTTGACGCGGTTTTCTTGGTCCAAGCAAGAATTCCCGAAGATCTGCATCGTGTGCAAGTAAGGTTAAGTGTTGCTTCACATCCTGTAGTGTAAATTTATGCAGCCAATCGAGGCATAATTTTCCTACACTATATGTTGTTACTACCCCCGGATGTTGTCTTTGGACATATCTTGGGTCTGGCCTATGAAGAGCAAAGCCCTGAGTTTTGTTCAAGAACCTTTCCTGACAGTTGTTTGTGTCTGTGGGCCAGATCAACCATTTTTTCCAATTTGAATTGGTTCTGTTGAGTTGTAGTATATTGTCAACTGTCACCACTGCCTTTGTATTATTATCACTGGCAGGTGTTGGCACAGAAGGTGTTTTCATCTCTTTGATCTTGGCTAATCCAAGACAAGATGTCTGTTGGACGGTGTCATTCAAAAACAGTATTTGTTCAGGGATAATACAGGCTCTAAATAAAGCTTCTATACCCTGTACTTGCCAATCTTTACTACCCCAGACAGTTTTTGTCTCAATTGTGTCTTTCCATAAGTCGAAACCCTGTGTAGACAGTTGGGCAATAAATGCTTCAGAGTAAATCTGTTTTGTATTTGTTAACATAATTTTCAGTCCTGTTTTGTTCACATTTTTATAGTAAAACGTTTCTGGATCAGATGTATTATAACCTGAAAAATATGGAAATTTACTAGCAAAAGTTTTCGAACTACCTTGTGGTGGTGTAGGACAATGTTCCCATTGATTATACATAAATATATTTCTTGGATATGCAGTTTTGTGCAAATAATGATGACCATAGTGGTTATAACAATACAGTTCTTCGTAATCAGTTGTACACTCTAAATATTCATTTTTAGAAAATGCAGCAGATTTTTCTAGATCAAACATTATATCTTGAACAGTCTCTAAGTCCCAATCATCTGACTAGGTACTGGACGTTATCAAATCGCTTAGTGAAATTTTAAACAAATGTGGAATGTTCAATTGTTCACTTGGGCCGAATATTTCATAATCTGTTTTGTCCCACACTATACCATCCTGTATAGGAACAGCTGTGATATTCACTGATGACAAGTCTCTTGCTTCACGATGGGAAGATTTATGAGGTTTCAAAAGCACGTTTATGTCCTTTCCTTCAATGTTCACATGGATGTATCTGCCACCTATGAGCACGCTTACAGTTGTTACCAAAGATAGCCAGAGCAGAAAAACAAAAAGTCCAGATGTAATCCAGAGTTCAATCCATGGAGAAACCAGATAAGTCTTTTTCAGAAAGTGAACAAAGTCTTGTACTTGCTGCTTGAATTTTGATGATGCTGGCGTCGTTTCAGGTTCGCTTGGATCCTCTGAGAACGTATCAAAGTCAATGAAATAGCCAGAAGCAGTTCTGTCAATTGTTGGAATTGCATCAGGATTCGTTGAAATCACAGGAACCAGTTCTTCACGTGTCACGTTGGTGTAGACAGGTGTATTTGGATGAACTGTTACTTGGTTGTCAAGAGGGATGAGTTCCATAGCTTGGTTGCTTAGTCCTTCATTTGTTACAGCTGAATTCTCGATCGTGATCAGTCTTTCAGTCTGAACCTCTTTAATAGTAGCGAGAGGAGTGCGTCTGCTACTAGGTCGGAGTCCACGAGGCCTACTGCTTAGTATTGGCCACATGTTGTGGTTTGATGAGGTCGATGGACACAAATCTTTTCTCCTTTCTTCCAGCAAGGGGCGGCAGAAGTACTGTCCTTGTTCCTTGAACAGCTAGAACAGGTACCGGTTGTCTGTAAGAAGGTCCAAATTCCTTCTTGTCCGCGATTTTTCTCTGACCAGATCCCCAACTTTTGGAATCCAGACAGGCCTTGCTGGGACCGCCGATTTTTCCCCAGTGGTGGTTGGCTGTAAGGATACGTTGCTTTGTTTCGTTCTTAACTTGTTAAGTTCCTGTAAAACAGCCAAACGATCTTTGATATCAAATTCTTTTTTGTCCACCACTGTGCCTACGTGTTCTAAGTCTGGAACCCACATTCTTGTCCCAAATAGGACCTCATATGGAGTGACTCCCCCTAGAGAACTTCTTGGCAAATTATTGAGAGAGCGCTGAACGCTATTTAGGTGTTTGACCCACCCATCACCCGAGCCTAATACCCTAGCTGTTATAGACTGCTTTATGTCTCGGTTTTTCCTTTCCACAACAGAATTTCCCTCAGGATGGAATGGAGAGGAGTACCGCAATGCAACGCCCAGACTGGCCATGGCCTCCTTGTAAGCCCTAGAGCTAAACGCAGGACCCTGGTCAGAATAAAACGTGCCTATTGCATATGTGCCGATAAAGACTCGCAAATCTTTTATAACAGTTCGAGCGTCAGCTGAGCGCTGAGGCCATAACCATAGGAACCTAGAGCATGAATCCACTGCAACCATGATGTACTTATAATTACCGTCCCTATGCAAGGGACCGCAGTGGTCCAGGTAAACACAAGCTAATGGTTTGTCTGAAATTAACAAGGGTGCCTGCGCAGGGCGTTTCACTGTGGAGACTTTCATCTGTTGGCATATATCACATTCTAAAACATAGTTCTTAGTTTCTTTCCGAATGCCAGGCCACCAATATCTTTGCTTGAGTAAAGATACTGTCGCAGAAACACCTGCATGGGCAGAAGCCATCCCTTCATGTGCTGCTAGGATTAGTCCTAATCTACGTTCCTTGTTTGGAATGACCCTATCCCCCACTCCAGGGATTCGAGCAAAAGGAACGTTATTCGCATCAATTACATAAGAGTACTTGAGTGGAAACTTTTTGGTAACGCTGCACTGCTGCCTTTGCTCGAAGCATTGACAGCTAACATTATCTCACCGTCTATTTTTGTTTTTGAACGAGTGATCGCAGCTACGGAAGCCGTCTGAACAGCCCCCTTCGCGGCTTCGTCAGCCAATGAATTCCCTGCAACGTGAACGCCATCACGCTGATGACTCAGTGTGTGAATCACGTGAGCCTTTGGTAGTTCGTTTTTCAACAGAACTACTTGTTCCCAAAGCAGTTTGTGCTTAATTGTGCCACCTTTTGCATCCTTAAAACCATTTTCAAGCCAGGTTCGTATATAGTCATTATACGACTGAACACAGTAAAAGGAATCGCACACTATCAGTGTGAGGAATTCTCGATCCGTACTTTCAAGTGCCAGTTTGAATGCCTGTAGTTCAGCTCGCTGAACTGTACAATCACCTAGTAACTGAGTTTTTGTGACCATAGGTCTGAAGATGCCATTTCGTATGCGACCTTTAACGATAGCACACGCTGCACTGTAAGCTTGCTTGCTCCCTGTTGCGGGCTGTGCGGATCCGTCAGTGTAAATTACGAATTCATACTGATCGAGAGGCAGAATCTCAGTGGGCAGAGGACATTCTTGTTCATATTGGAGAAATGCCTGTGTTTTTAAATCTGGATCAAATACATATTCAACATCAGTTGCAGCAAGAGAATTAACCCATTGTATCCATCTCGGATGTAAAGCTTTAGCATTGGGAATGCTCGCTTTTGTGACTGCTTCTAAAGCTGGTACTGGGGTAACGACAATTATGCGTTTCCCTTGGGCTAAGGCTCTTTCTTTTGCTACAGCTGTTTGAACTGCTGTCAGAATTTTTCAGTTGAACTGAAGCGCATTTCTGCTTGTGTGTACAAATGTGATTTGTACGCGATTGGTACTTTCTCACCCTCATTAAAGGTTAAGTAAGTGAATCCACATTGACCCGAAATTATTCGAATCACCAAATTTCTTTGACTTACGCGTGTTTGTAAGTGATTTGTTGCTAACATGTTAGATTGGAGAGAACGTAAAATTTCTGTGTGTTCCTGTGTCCAGTTTTTGAATGAAAAATCAGGTTTGATTAGTGCGTAGAGAGGTTTAACCCTTTCTGCGTAGTTTAGAATGTATGTTCTACCAAAATTGAGGAAACCCAGGATTGATTGTAAGTTTTTAGCGTCTTAGGAGGTTGGATCAGCGCACACTTCTCTAGAAAGTTAGCTGCCAAGCTCTTGCCTTCACTTGAAAGCTCATATTCCAAAAATAGGACATTGAGATGGGCAATTCGGGACTTTTTAAAGTTGAACTTATAGCCCTCAGAGGCGAATCCCAGTATAATGGTGCTCACCCTGTTCAAGTGTTTTTCTAAGTCATCGTCTGTCAGATAAATATCATCGACATAGGACAATGCCTCGTTGTCATAAATTTGTAGTAACTCCGTTACTCTCGCTGAGAATAAACCTGGGCTGTTCTTGAACCCTTGTGGGAGTCGACAAAAAGTGACGCTGGGTCCCCATTATGGAGAATGCCGTTAAGTACCTACTTTCAGGTGCTATATTTTGACAAAAGAATCCATTTGAGATGTCTAATGTGGTTTTGTATTTTTTGCGCACAATGTTATTCATTAATGCTGTGCTATGTGCATTTTGCACTGCAAAAGTTTTAGAACAAGTGTTTAAATGTCTGTAGTCCAAAACTAGACGATATGTATTGTCTGGTTTGGAGACAGGAAACAAAGGATTGTTCATAGATGAGGTGCTAGTTTCAATCACCCCTTGGTATTCAAGTTGATTTAAAATCTCCCTGACCTGTTTTTTAGCTTCTTGCTTAATAGGATACTGCCTCTGTGCAGTAGGTTCATGTTTCAGATGTATTTTATGGTGAGGGGAGTCCTCATCCCATCCTACATGATTTTTATATAATGCTGGAGCCTGGGCTACTGCCCATTTTCTGGCATATGTATATTTTAAGTGAATTGGAATGTGATTGGAGAAGGCAGGCATAATCATGTCCTCGCCATGTGGGCACTCCCTGACAAATTGTGGTGGCCAGTCTCTTTCTGCTAGAAGTATGTCATAACCTTTTGATAGTTTTTCCCAAAAGAGTGCTTTAACCTGTCTAGGTTTGTCTCCCTCCATCCGGAGTGTTATTTCATATAACCTTTGTGGAGTACTAACCCTGGTGTCTACAGTCTCTACCGTAATATACTCATTCAAGTCCACTATCTCCAGAAGTTCCATCAGGTTCTGGCGAGCTATTGTGACTTCTGCTGCACTGTCCTGCATTGTCTGAGCCCATTCCCCGTTTTTGAGTTGTGATCTCATTATTCTCGGCATGTCTTATCTTCAGACCTGCTACTTTCTTTTTGGAGAATTGAGGTTTTGTTTTAGTTTTTGTTGCGTGCTTGTCGTCTTTCGAGTTCACGCGTTCTTCTCTATGTTCTGTTCGTCCTCTTCTTTCCGTACTCTGTGTTGAGACCTGAAAGGGACGAGAGGAACGTGTATCATTATCTTGATACCTATCAGGTTTTCTCAAATTATCCCTATTCCTGAGGTTATACCTCCTTTCAGAGGGCTCCTTTTGAGGAGACCTACATCGGGATTGAGGACCTTTCTCGTTTGAATTTTGTTTGTTAGATTCCCACTTCTTTTTAGAAGATGTAGGAGTTTGTTTAATTGAGTCCTTCTCAGAACTTTCAAATAGTTTTGGTTTAACTGGTCTCCCACTCAAACTATCTCTGCCTAATTCTGCATATGACTGCTCTATAATTCTGGGTAGCGCTGTTTGATGTTCTGTAACATCGAATTCCCTTAGTTTTTGTCGGATCGCCACTGCTGCTGCCTCCCCTTTAATATTAGATAATATTATTGTTGAGACCTGTTCAAAATTTTTCAGTAATTTCATACCTAAATTTAAAGCAGGCTCTGCTCCATATTCGTTTTGAATCTGTTTTAGGACATCTGGTATTACCGCAATTGACGGAATGCCGTGTGTTTTAGTGTAGATGGCAGCAAAGACTGAGCCCCAAGTGGTGCAGTCTTCCAGTTGTGGTGTGATCCCCATTGGTAAACTGATGGTTAGGATTCTGTGTTTCTCATATGGGCTAGTATTTGGAAATACTGCTTCGATTTGAGTAATTTTTGAGCTATCCAAAACGGAATTTGCTCCCGCTTAGTGGGCATTTTACCCATGACTGCGTATAGAGTCTGTGGTGTAATTTTTAGTGTACTCCCCTGTGGAGGAGCTTGATTTGGAAGTGTTAATGGTTGTTGGACTGTGAAAGTCCTCATGACATATTGAACCAATTGTCTGTAGATTTTTATTAACTCTGTGAGTTGATTAAGTAGTTCCTCGTCTGACATTATTTCGATGTCTGGATGAGGTGTGTAGCCGGCTAGAATCGGCCATGTTGCTCCTGGTCTGCCTAGCGGACCGAGCCTGGTTATATTTCTGTGATGTTTTAGGGCGCCTTTAAACCAGAGCTGGTGCTCCTGGTATGTTAGTGGAATTTCAATATCCTCGAAAGGAATGTATTCCTCCGGTTGTTCATCTTCTTTGTAGAAGTTAAACAAGTGAGTTACTGGATTAGATTCAGGAAATATTACCCATGAATAGAATACCTCTGTCTGAAAGGATTCGTGTGCCTCTATCACGAAAACTGCTCTACCTCCTCTTGGAGATAGGCCATGTTTTATAAGTTTTAGAGTAATGGCTCTTCTTAAGTTAGGAGGAATGTCCTTGACACCCTCTTCGGCTTCATTTAAACCTGTGTTGTTAAATAACGCTGCTTGGGCTGGTTCAGCCGCAGCTACACCGTTTTCGGCATCTACATTAATTTTGTTTTTTCGAAGAGAAAAAAAAAAATGTAGAACTAGTTTCAAGGAAACAAAGATAAGATGCACAATATTGTGGAACAGTCTATCCTTCAACGTTGAGCAAACCAAACAGCTAATATATAGGGGCCTTCCCTATGTAGCCGTGGCGGATATTAACCCTGCCCACTCCAGACGTCTTTTGGAGTATATGGGGTAGGGGTCTCTGAGAGAAAAATAAAAGTGCACAGCTGAGTTACTCAGTATCTAACGTTGAGTTACTGCCTTACCAAACGTTGGGCGCCATGTAGTGTAGCTCCTATTTCCCTTATAGGCTCTGCGCATTGGAATAATATATCCTATAGGTTTGAGATAGGACTAAGGTCGGTATGTCCCTATCGAGTATATTAAACTTAATTACTTATGCCAGCTAGCTCAGAGGCCACTAGAAACTTCTTGACGACAAGAAGGGATTAGTTTCTGGCTGCCGCAAAACATGACCACTGTGTTTCCCTTACAGAATCAGGATGTGTCCCAGAGTCGTAGAAACAATAGATAACTATTTCACTCAGCTCAGTCGTGCATGTTTCAGTTATTCTCAGAGTTACACAGAAATAACAGACGGGCGTTTCAATAAAGGATTTATTGAACAGTCTTGTTTCTGTTGTAAATTAGATGTGCTGTTATGATCACAAGACAGTATGCGAGATAAATAATGTACAAGGTGAGCAGTAAAAATAAATAATACTGCGTCAGCATTATCTTTTTAGCATGTATGCATTTACATAAAATGACACAACCTAAAAATGCGAGTACTCATACGATGCGTTTCTACCCTAGTTCTATCCCAGTGTACCTAACCTATCCTAGGTATAGGGAGAAGTAGAAGTAGGTGCTGTATTCCTGACTAGAGTATACCAAGAGTAAGTTACGCCTAGTATGCCAAGAGTCTAGTATGCCAAGAGTCCCTCTAGGTTCTAGTCTGCTCCATACCTGAAGAATGAGAGAGGTAGGAATCTCTATCCGGACTCGAACTCCAACACCCCGCAAGGGAAGTTAGATCACTGGAAGCTGGACTCTCTGCGTGCAGGAATGACAGTGTCTTCTCAGTGCGTCTGGCCGGGAATCGGGCTCCTCTGAAGTCGAGGTCTCCTCTGATTTACAGGGGTTTGGGAAGGTATATTTATACCTGAAAATGGTAGCATTGACGTGAGTTGGGCAGCGAAAGACGTCATGAATGAATCCCTTAGGGAATAAGAGGTTCATGCATAATGTATGAGTCCTTGAAGAAATCAATAGTCCTGGGCAAGGGAAACTCCCGCAGCCTGAGGGTCTGTTTTTTCATGGACTCGTTGAGACGCTAGGGTGGACGGATGTCGGAAGCCATGCCTGTATTTGGTGTGCATGGTTTATGCCTAAATAAGGCCTGGGATTCTTATGCCTATATAAGGGCAGGTTGGGTTATGCCTATATAAGGACATGAGTCTAGAAAGCCCGTTTATGGACACCCTATGAAGTATACAACACTACACCAAGACACCTGCAGGCAGTAAGCGGAGATGATGTGTCTGTCGCTCAAAGGCCCAACCAAGGCATTGTGACTCAAACACCCCCAAACACCCAGGCACTTGCAGTGGCCAGTTCCAACTCCCGGAGCCAGAGGTATGGTCTCCGGCCGAACCCTGCACCCAGCCAGAAGCTGAAGGACTTCATGTGCACATCCCCCTAAGCATGCAGACTATGGTGGACAGTCACTAAAGAAAAGGAGGGATGTAGAGAGCCACCCGGGCTCTCCCCAACAATGTAACAAGCATGCACTCCTCGGGGCGGGCTCGACCCGAGGAGATATAATAAACGGTGAGAGACCGCTCGGGGTCTTCCCACCAACGTATAACTGACTGTGTGGTGTGCCCCTTTTACTTCAGCGCTGCGCAGGCCCTATCACCCCGGGTCCCGCCGCGCTACAGGTAGGAGGGGTGCCATGACGTTGTTGTTCCTTTAACAGAGTCTCTTCAGACATGCCCAGCTGCTACTGCTCACACTGTGACATTTTTTGAGCATCCCGTTTTCTAAGGAGGGTTAATGTTAGCCCATTAGAAGTGAGATGTTCGCATTTGCATTTGAAAGGTTGTATCTGCGTCTCACCCACTGGGCTATTTAACCTGAGATTGCCTAAAAGAAAAAAGGAAAAACATCACGAACTGAATTTTATTTTGCTTTTCACAAGACTTGCCTAGCAGCACTAGGACATATGATAATATCAGCCATTCCTGGCTTTTCAACCAAAATCATGTTGCTTTGTGAGGCTTGAAGTTTTGTTTTTAACACTTTCATTATTGGCTCAAAACCTCGGGCATGCAAAGTGCTGTTGGCAAAAATGCCTGAATCGGGTGAAGGTGTTATATATACCTGACATGGAACCACTTGTCAGACATATTTAAAAATTTTAAAAGTCTTCTAGTCTATATCAAAAACTTCATGTTTCACACATAAAACCAAAAGTAGGATCTGCTCACATATTTTTTGAAGGTTCATTGCTTCATTCTCATCATTAAACATTTTATACAGAGCTTCACAACACAAAAAAGGTAAAATATGGTAACAGCAGCAATGCAACCTTCCCTAACCCAAAGGTTAAGCAATGCACCAGTAGCAGAAGGAACATCATACGATTCTCTTATATATACAGAACACGTACAACACTGACAGCTACCACAATAAGGAAGGTGTGAGAGGAGTTAACGCACTGTTGTACACTCTCTGTAAACAGATATAAACATATAGTAGACAACTCTGAAGAAATAGCCAAACCTCCTACAGAATTGCAATACATCCATGAATTTGTATAGGAAGATGAACCGTTACCTACCTAGTGTGGTATACTTCATCAGTGGGTTCCAATTCTAACACTGGAAAGCATCTGAGAGTACTATTGTGCACTGGTGGTGCAGTCCTCTAGTTATGGGTTCCCAGCTTGGGCGAGATTAGGATCCCTACTAAAACATTTATGCTCTGTATATCAGGTTTTTTTTTTTTTTGTATTTCTTTATTGTTTTTTTCCTTGAAGTATACATGCATCATGTGGTAACCCAAGAAAGACAGTCAACTAGTACAGTGCTCTTGTGCAACATTATACCATCTTTTAATTTTGATGTCTAATGCCAGGTTGAGTCGTATTCTCCACATCTGCAACATCAATATACAGTTAAACAGCAATGGGTATGATACAGTAGAGCACATGTGTATCTGAACAACGGTCCACCATTAGGGATTGAACAGGTAGTAGTTTTGTGGGCACCTCTCCCAAAAGCAGTGAACCTAACAATGGTAGGGAGGAAACGTCAGGGCACTGACCAGATACCACCTTGCACTGCAGTCAATTGTGGAATTTGTGGATATCCTTATGATAGTTTACACTGGTGAATATCCAAGACACTAATTCAGGGGTGTATCATCCATGGAATTGGATAACTGGGAAAGGAGATAAGACTCCAACGGCTCCCAAATATCCTTCAGCCTTGGCTAGGGGGCAGCAATTCAGCATAGGCAGTAAGCAGGTTGCTGCAGTAGATCAAATCCTGCAACCAGTACATAAACTTCTGTGTGTGGCTCCTACCCCACTCACATGCAAGCCGCCGTTTGGCGAGAAGCAGGCTGAGTGCCACATATTTCTCAAAACCTGCCTCTATTTCCGCTGTGTGCCCCAAGATTGCAACTAAAGGTGTGAGAGTGATTGTTTGGCCAGTCATAAGCGAAAGCGCCACCTCAATCTCCCTCCAATAGGCCTGAATCTGGCGACATGACCAGGCCAGGTGGAGGAAGTCTGCTCCCTCCACGCCGCACCTGGCACACCTATCATCAGAGTGGAGGTGATATTTGTTTAATCGTGTAGGTGTATAATACATCCTATGTAAAAATGTATAATGGATAATGCATAGCCTGCTACTCAAGTCAATGTGCCCTGTCTGCTGACAACAATAGAGCCACTGTGTATCAGTGAGGGGTGTCCCCAATTCTAGGTCCCATCCATCCCGGGTGCCCCCACTTGAGCTCTGCATCTCCAGCTGCGCTGTGTGCTACATAAGGGACACCAAGTGTTTCAGTCCCTATGAGTTGAGCAATGTATGCAGAGTGTTAAGTGTTGGGGTTTCAGGAGAAAGTCAGGGGTTGCGACTTTTACTTCAGATTGTAATCTGATAGATTAAGGTATATCTAGAGGTGAGGGTGTCTCTCCGGCAAACATTGCTTCATGGCTGGTAAATAAGCCAACTGTATAAAGGTTCCCCCAAGTGTTAGCTCTAGCCCTATGCAGCATATTCCTTCAAGCAGTTTCGTGAGTGACAGGAAGGGAGACTGATAGGGTAATGGGATTAAAGGAGAGTAAAGTAATGGCTTGTTGACTCTTTTAACCAGTTTACACCATGCTTCATTGGTAGAAGTGACAGTAGAATCTGATGAGGCAGCGGTAAACAACTGTGGTCCCAAGTACATGGACGAGGGGATTGAGGTCACATAGCCCTGTTCAATGGCCAGGTGCAGCATTCAAGGGGAAGGTTTGTACCAATTTTTAGAGTAGTGGGCCTGGACGCACAAATAATAGAGTTCTATGTCTGGAGCTTTAAAGTCCCCTGTGCAAAGGGTCGAATGAGCACCTCCCATTATATGCACGGTTTGCTTACCCGCCCAGGCCAATCAAATCAGCTGTATCTTGAGTGCTTTGAAAAAATGTCTCCCTTGTGCTTAGGGAATGTTGAGGAACAGGTACAGAAACTTCAGTAATATGACCATTTTCATGAGGAAACCTGTCCCACCAAGGAAAGGGGCATTGAGATCCATTGGGTGATACTATCTGTCACATTTGACAGGACAGTGGCATAATTTGCACTGATTAGTTTGTTTCTGTGAGAGGGAATATAGTGGATTTCTCCCAGTTTATTTGAAGGCCCCACAACCCACCAAAGTTTACGAACTCGCGGAGCACCTTATTCAAACTATCCCGAGGATCTCTGTGATACAGCGTGATGTCATCAGCATAAAGCGATACTAAGATATACCTAGTGGGTTATCTAATGGCATATTGGTGGTTGGGTTGTCGAAGCTTGGCAGCCAGCAGTTCCGTCACCAGTGCAAATAGCAAAGGTGTTAATGGACACCCCTGCCATGTGCTCAGGTGACAAAGAATGGAGCCGAGCATGACCCATTTATCTGAACCTTGGCCGATGGGTGGGAGTACAGGAGGGCCACCCATGACAGAAACACTGGGGGCAGTCCCATATGCCAAAGCACAACCATCAAGTAGTCCCATTCCAGTGAGTCGAAAGCCTTGGTGTCATCGAGAAAGACTGCGATTGCGGCCAGATCTATATCTTGTAGATGTGCAAACAGGGTGCGTAAGTTGTGTGATGTGGCTCACCCAGGAATGAACCCTGATTGATCCGGTCTGACTAGAAATGTATTTAAGAGACTAAGGCTATTGGCCCGGATCTTGACCAGTATCTTAGCACCACAATTGATATGGGACAGGGGCTGCTATGAGTCGCAAGTGTCTGCTGGTTTATCAGGTATAAGTAGGATGATTATCATGGCTTCCCTCATGGAGAGTAGGAGAAGGCCATCCTGTTTCACCTCACAATAGACAGCCTTCAGCAGCAGTGTGAGGATACCAATACAGGGTTTATGAACATCTTTGGGCAGGCCGTCCGGGCTAGGGGCTTTTTCCCGATTGTAACTGCATATAGCCTCCCGTATTTCATCCTTCTCTATATCCTCTGGCAGGAATTCTCTCTGCGCGTCTCTTAACCACCCCAATTCTACCTCCCCAAGTAGGCATCCACATCTGCCTCTTAAGTCCTTGTAGAGGTGTATAGGTTGCCATAGAATGTAGCAAACACTTGCAATATTTCCGGTGTAACCCGCACTAATGACCCGCCTTTATCTCAAATCTCAAGTACAGTGTTTGTAAAACAGGGTTTCATGTCATGGATGCCAAGGCATGACCCTGATGCTCTCCCTCTCCGTACGCCTGTGTCCTAGTGTATTTCCCGCGATATAGGCATTCACGTTATGCGGTTTCTTGAAATTCCGTCTGGGTGGTCCTAACCTTCCTGGCCATCTCTGGATCTGTGGGAGTTCCCTAAGGATTTGCTGTCCCCCTCTAATCTCTTACGATTATCTCTAGGGCACGTAACACCCCTCCAGTCTTAGCCAGACATATCCCCCTCACTGTGATTTCAAAGGCCTCCCAAATGATACCCAACTTTGGGACTGAATCCCTGTTCCTGTCGAAGAAGTCCCTGATTTCTTGGCCCATTTCCTCCCAAAAAGGGGCATCTAGTAGCAGCATGGGAGAGAGTTGCCATGTGGCGTATGGAGAAGAGTTCATTGGGGAGCTCAGTTCAAGGAGGACTGGAGCCTTGTCTGAGTAAGTGTATGCTAAATGTACTACCCTCTGCATCCATGCACCCAGACCTTGAGACATGAACCAGTAGTCTAACCTAGACCAACTTGCGTGCACTCTAGAGTAGAAAGTCCCCTCTACCACCTGCGAATGGAGAGGTCGCCATGCATGCAGCATCCCATGCTCCTCCATAATGGCGAGAACATGTCGGGCTGCTGAACTATGAGAGGTGGAGGAGGAATGCAATCTATCCATCTCCGCATTCAGCACCAGATTAAAATCCCCTCCCTAGAGAATATGTGTGGAGCCAATGTCCACAATTTGGCCCCAAAGTCTATTGAAGAAGGAGGAGTCATCAGCGTTCGGTCCATAGCAGTTAAAACTGGTGAGGGATACAGAGACCCACCTGCCCCATATCAAGGTATAGCGCCCCTGGGGGTCGTTTCTAGAGCCCTGCGGAATATACACTGTTCCCTTGCTCACTAAACTCACGCTACCACATGTGTATGATGAATACGTAGCGAACTGGCTGCAGGAGGCCCACTGCATGGTGAAGGTGGTGTGTGCAATGTCAACAAAGTGAGTCTCCTGCAGTAGGGCGATATGAATGTTATGCCTATCTAGATAAGTGAGAATGTACCTACACTTTTGAGGGTCTCCCAAGCCCCTAACATTCCATGGTATGCAAACTCGTGTGGTGCTAGACCGCATGGGACCTGTGGTAATCATCTCTGAGTGAGTAGCAAAGTGCCGAAATGGCAGCCCAGTTATTAAAATACAGTTTTGGTAGGTTCTACAATTCTGGCAGGGTCAATATAGGTAGGTGCACCCAAGAAAACAAAACAAACAGTACATTATGCTTTCCATCCTCCTCTAACACTGGCAGCCTAATCCTGCCAGGGATAAATCTCCCACCCAATGCACACCAACCAAAGACAACACCTCAATATCCCCAGTGCTGGCAGAAATTGAGTTAAGCCTTTTGCTCAAGATAATATATAGTCAGTGGTAAGAAAAAGAAGGGAGAAAAGAAAAAGAAAGATTAAGAGAACAGTGAGCAATGCAGTACAAAGTGGCTGGAAAAGGGGAAGCAAGCTCCCTGCAAGAAGGTAGCATAAGAAGGATATAGAGCCAAGCAGTGACAGAGGGGAGTAACCCCTGAAAGACAGAAAGAAAGTGACATACAACCAAGTAACCTAGTGAATGGTATCGTATAGGGGGGTCACCCAGAGACCTTGTCTAGACGAGGGTGTCCACGGAGAAGCTTCAGGTGCCCCAAAGATCCCCAAGACATCATATCATTATTAACTCCTGACTAGCGCCTCCCCTCGGATTAACTAGTCACCTCTCCTAGAAACCTGGGGACTCGTTTCGAGCAACTATAAAACGCAAACCGTACATTCGTGTCCACCATCTTTCATATATCCTGCACCCTGCCCTCTTTTACCTTTTGTATATTATTGTGATTCCAAGCCTATTGTACATTTCTATGTTTCCTGTAAAGCGCTCTGATACCCTAACGGGTCAAGTTCGCGCTCTATAAAACACAAAAATAAATAAAAATAAATATCAGGGTCTGCAAAACAATAAACGCAATCAGGCACAATCAAATTCCTCAATGTAAAAGTATCAATGAAGCATGGACATAAGATGGTGACCGCATGATGTCCTCTGGTCACCATGCCACCCGGCAGGGCCAGGTCAAACATTTCAAGACAGAAGTCTGCCAAGTAAACTTAGCCAGTCCTTATGAGGCAGTTCTAGACTTTCTCTGATAGAGGGGATGAGGGTCTGGACAAAGGCGTCACATGGCCAGTCCGGGGGGGGGGGGTACGAGCAGCATTCCATCGCATAAAGTCACCTGGCTGCTGTGGAGTAGTAAACATGTGATCTTTACCCAGATGTTAGATGCGAAGGCATGCAGGGTATAGCATCATGTAGGGGATGTTGACTTGCCTTAACTTCTGCTTGATGGGTATAAATGGGGGGATGCTGGGGTTCAGTTCTAGTCACCTTCTGGACCCTTGTGATGAGCTTCACTTGTGCCCTGCTTGTTTGTACCAAAGGGGAGAGCCGTTGCAGAGTCAAGCGTGACAAGGACTCCAAATCCCACAAGCCCTTGTTGGGGTACCACATGGCAGTGATCTGCAGCTCTATTAAAGCGTGAGGGAGTCCCGCTGCAGGGGCCGCACCCGGGCGAAGCTGGGCCAAGAGTGGGCCCATCCTGCGCCTATCAGCGCTCGCCAGAGGCCGGGGTAGGCCACTCATCTTTCCTCCACCATTGGGAAGAAATCATGGGTAAGCGTAAATGACTTTGTGATGCAGACACAGAAAGAGCAAAAGTGAGTCGCAATTGTGCATCAATTATCTCGTACCTCACAACAGCTGTGGGAGCCCTATCAGAAGAAATTCAGAGTGCAGAGCAGAAATTAGGCCTGGGGGTTGCCAGAACGGCATCTAACATGGTATTTAATACAGATGAGCAGTTGGTGAAGGGAGAGCAGGCTGGGGCAGTTAACGAAGTTGGAGGTCGGGGAGGACCCCCGCAAAATAAACTACCACTAAGAACACTAGCATCAGAGGGAGACAATGGGGGCGTGGCCAAGTGAGCCATGATGGCGGACGCGCCTGCTTGAGGCTCTGAGCAGCAGCCCGGTCAATCGCACACTATCGATGCCTGCCGAGCCCCGCTGAGCCACCGAAAACAGTGCCAGAGGTGGGGACACATACGAAAGCCGCTCAGTACCCGAAATTGAAGGACGGGACAAGATATCCCCGCCGCAAGCAGAGCCGGGAGGAGCAAAGCCCGCGATCAACATGGCCGCGCCCAGGCAGAGAAAGTGAGTCCTGTGAGGGCAGGGGCTGGGGGAGACCTGCACAGGGCCGACAGCGCATTGCCAGAAAGCGTGACAGGACAGAGAAGCCCCCTCGACCCCCCGACTGGTCCCGCTGCAATTCGAAGTGAGGGAGTGGATGACACCGGCAACGGGGGTGTATAAGCGAGCACGGCCTAGCGGGGGCGCGGCCCAGCAGGTAGGCTGCGAAAGTCACTTCACATACCGAGGGGCGCCCCCGAAGTCCAGCAGTGCACTATTACACTAAGAATCCCCACTAGACGGCTTCGTGGATACGGATAGCCCGGACTGACACCCCTCCTCCCCCCTTCTACACAAAGGCAAAGATCCCACTCATACAGTGCAAGGCCTCGAGGCGCGAGACGGGAAGGCCCGACAGCCTGTAAAAGAGCACAATTAGGGGAAGAGGGGTGCTAATGGAGGATCAGGGCGGGAAACACCCCCGCAACATTAAAAAAGAATGGAGAAGTGAGGGAAGCGGCGCTACCTACAGACAAGAGGTGAGTGACGCACGGGCTGTAATACACGCGGGCACGCACCACTAGAGGTGTAATTATAGTATCTGAAACAATTCAGGACGGGCCAGCGAAACCAGGGGTCAGAAGGCAGTGAAATCGAACGACCTGAAGGGACTAAAGAGCGATAAAGAATCGAGAGGGACCCCCCCCTGCTGCCGCTGCAATCAGGGATACGAGGGCGACTGGAACTGGCAGCGGGAGCAAGAGCATAGGCGCGGCTCAGCAAAGGTACGCCCTGACAAGAAGACCGAGAAAGGGCCTAACGCCACCGGGGAACATTCCCATGATCTGACAGTGCAACTAATAGCCACAAGAGCAGCGGTGTTACAAGACTGGGCGGCCCCCCTCCCTCGCCACTAGGTGGGGCCCCCTCTCCTCCAGGACCAAGGTTCCCGCTTGCACGGTGCCAGGCCTCGAGGCGCGCAGCGAGGGGACTCAGTGGCCCGCAAAAGAACTCACACAAAGAAAAAGGGAGGCCAATGACCGACCCGGGTGGGAAACACCCACACGGCGCCAGAAGGGAGCGGAGGGGCTAGGAGGAGGATGGAACCTGCAGGCAAGAGACGAGTGGTACACAGACCGCAACTCACAAGGGCGTGCTCTACACTGGGCACAATAACAGCACCAGCAGCGACACTGAGCGAGCCACCACAACCCGGGATCTGGACACAGCGGCATCGATTGGCCCGGAACTAAGGAAACCAGAAACAATGTGGGGGGACCACAAGCAGCATTAACAAACATCGTGGGGACAACGGTAGCTGGGCCCCAAGAGAGTGGTGGCCAAGAATAACCGAAACAGCACTGATCGCGCATTGCAGGAGTGCGCAGCAACGTCTGAGCCTCATAGCGGAACTCACTGTGGCTCAGTAAAGGGCAGTGGACTCCGAGCCGTCAAGGGGGCTAAAAAACAGCAAGAGCACCTGCAGCCAGCAACGGTGGCATTTGTGAGGAAGACACAGAGTAATACAGGGGAGCGGAGAGAGACATATAGAAAGCAGCCACTGCCCAGCCGCAAACAGTCCCGGCCAAGAGACTGCAAATACCCCAGCACCAGTCCCAAGCATGGGACGTCAGCGCAACACTGGGGCCTTGCACACGCCGGCCCATATGAGGCAGTCCTCCCCAGAAGTCAAGACTACCCGCCCAGAGGGGGAGACTACACATGCGGTGACAATGTCGGACAAGCTAGACAAGGTACTGGTGGCCATTGAACATTCTAGGATAACTATGGAGGACAGATTCGGGGCGCTGGCCACAGACCTTAACCTTCTAAGAGACGATCACGGCAAATTAGCGGACAAAGTGAAGCAAGGAGAGAAAACAATCGAACCCCGAATGAAGTCACAACAGGAAACCCTAAGCAACCTCCAATCACAAGTGAAGATCCTGGAAGACAAAGCAGATGACTTAGAGGGGCGCTCGCGGCGAAGCAATATCAGAGTCCTGAATTTGCCGGAGGGAGTAGAAGGACTCGACCCCATAGGCACGCAGGCCACCCCCAGGATCCCCGCCCGGCCGTTCCTACTGAAATTGCTACACTACCGAGACAGAGATGCAGTGCTCAGGCCAGGGTAGCCAGACAACAGGGGCCGCTCTGGGTGGAACACTAACAGGTCATGTTGTTTCCGGATTACTCCCGGGCGGTCCAGAGACAGCATGCATCATTCCTGGAGATAAAGCGCATGCTGCGACAAAGGAACGTTCAGTATGCCCTCTTGTTCCCTGCACGCCTTCAAATCATATACAAAGGCCACACAAGCTTCTTCACAGACCCCAAGGAAGCGTACGACTGGGTAGAACAGCGCCTGCAAGGACTAGAGGCCCGCGGCACAACACAAAGAAACCGGTCATCCAGTAGCCAGCGACGGCAATACAAAAAGATTACCCTGAAACAGATGAGTCCACAATCCGGGGCCACCACAAAGAACTCCCCAGACCTAGAGCATATAATAGCAGAACGCAGGACGGCGTTACAAGCGGCAGCAGAGCTAGGCCCGACGGCGGAGAGCTCGGATGGGGAAAAAGGCCCTCATCTCTTCACATCAGTGGAGGACATCAGTGACACAAATACCTCCCGAGAAGGCTCAATCACCCCACCAGTGGTAACCCCACAGACTGCAAACACATTTGTCTGACTAACACTACTGAGTAAGGTAAAGACCCTCCAGTGTACCCAACATAGTCCATGTGCCCAGTAAACGGACATTGATATGAGAGCGAGAGATAGCACGGCTAATCGTGCTGAGAACTGCAAGGGTGTAACCCTCCAACAGGTAAAACACGCGGGGTGGAGGGACCCTGCCGGCATCACATTTATATTATCACGCTGCGATGGGCCACGCAGACCACTGCTAGTAGAGGCAAGTGACCACGACCCCTCCACTAACATACTAGAGCATGTGCATAATGTTTAGTTTGGACGTATCGCTTAAGCGACAGGTCCTCTTAGTTGGGAGTATTCCCCGTTACTCAGTTACACCCCCTTCCCCAAACCTCTTACCCCGTTAATCTCAAGCACAGTATACAGGCGGGTAGGTTCATCACACATGGGCGGCTGGCATGAACGTGGGGGGGCACCGGGAATAGACACACCACTAGAGCAGGGAGAACCCAGCCCCAAAGACGGCATAGTATGACTAACAAAGTTCCCAACACGGATATTACAGTCCTCACACTAAACGTCAGGGGCATGCATACAGCGAGCAAGAGAAACGCCATATATTCATACATCAAGAGACAACAAGCACAGATAGCCCTCTTACAGGAGATACATTTAACAGCATTAGAGGCAGAGCGTCTGTGCAGGAAATGGCGGGGAACCATATGCGCCACAACATACTCGGCATTCGCCCGAGGTACCCTGATCTGGCTCCGGCCGGGGATTCCCTTTCGGGAAATCAAACGTACAGTGGATAAGGATGGTCGATACACCCTACTGGAGGGACTCTTAGAGGGCCAACCGATACTGCTGGGGAGTATATACATTCCCAATGTAGAACAGGACAAATTCTGGGGACACCTCACCGGGGTTTTGGCCCAATACACATCAATACCATGGCTCCTGGGGGGCGATTATAATTGCGTATTGGACCTCCGTCTAGATAGGTCCCACCCCCGCCTGCGCACTCCCCAGCGTATAGGCAGACAGAACGCTAGCGGGCATGGGTAACGCAGTATGAACTTACTGATGCATGGCGAGCCCGGAACCCAGACACCAGACTATACTCATTTCACTTTATCCCCCATAATTTGCGGGTGAGGCTCGACAGATTTCTCTGCTCTGCGGCACTGCTCCCCAAAATCCAATACACAGACTATCTGGGCAGGGTCCTATCAGACCATGATGCACACGTACTAACCCTTAGATGGAGGCCCCCCCACCCCCCGGTACCCACATGGAAATTGCCACGCGAGTGCCTCACAGATCAGGTGTTCCGTCACGTCCAGGAGAATAGCATCCGGGATTACTTCGCAGCAAACGCCGACACGGCAACATCCAGATTGCTAGAATGGGACACATTCAAAGTGGTCGCTGGGGGGCAATGCATACAGCAAATAGTAGGAGTCCGGAAAACACTCGAACAGGCGCTGCTGCGAGTAGAGACCGCATTGGCGGCGCTAACCAAGGAAGCAGACGCGAACAGGGCCACCCCAACTCAAGTGGCGACTGCTAAGACGACCTACGCAGAGACAATACGGGATTTATGCAAATATAATTTCAGGGTGCACGCGGCCAAAACACACACAGAGGGTGACAGGGCTGGAACGCTTCTAGCCTGGTTGGCTCGACAAGACACAGAGATAAAGCCCATCACAGAGATAGTAGATAAGGCAGGGATCCCCCGACACTCGCAGGTAGACATACTACAAACCTTTCATGACTATTACTCGGGGGTTCACCAAAACCCTGCGCTGAGTAACCAGCAAGTCATAGAACAATTTCTGAGCCCGCTGAACATACCGCACGTCCCAGCATCAGACAGGGCCTCATTGGACCCAAAGATCGTGGCCACAGACGTTTCCCAGGCAATACGAGCCCTAGCGCGTAATAAAGCCCCAGGAATAGACGGTTTCCCGCTAGAATACTATAGCACCTTCTCGGTCCAACTGGTTCCTCGCATGGTGGCAATGTATGAGGACGCATTGGAATGAGGTGAACTTCTGGGATCACTTCGAGAATCCATTCTGGTGGCATTCCCAAAACCAAATCGGGACCCAAAGCTTCTGGCCTCGTATAGGCCTATAACACTGCTAAACGCAGACTGTAAAATCATGGGGAAGAGACTGGCAGATCGATATACCCAAATCCTCCCACCACTGATCCATCCGGATCAATGTGGTTTTGTACCAGGGCGAAACATGTCCCAGAACTTACGTAGATTGTTCCACGTGCAAAATAGAGCGGGTTCCCAATTCCCTAGAGTGGCGTGCATGATTCTAGACTTAGAAAAGGCCTTCGACTCCCTCACGTGGCCATACCTGTTTGCAGTCCTCCGGCGGGTTGATTTAGGCCCTACCCTACTAGCGTACACACGACTATTATACACAAACCTCACCTCAAGGGTGGGTCTGGGCAAGTACATCTCTGCTCTATTCCAGGTAGAGACGGGCACACGACAGGGGTGTCCCCTCTCCCCACTGCTGTTTGCTTTAGCAGTGGAGCCATTAGCGATATGCTGCTTGCGACAGGAGGGGGAGGCATGGGGTGTCCCGATAGCAGGAACGGTCCACTGTGTATCACTGTACGCGGATGACCTCCTGTTATACGTGCACGATATCGCCATTGACCTGACCCCAAAATGCCAAAATGATCATAGTCCCTAGATTATTAAAACACTTTGCTAACCTCCCGGTCATTCCTCCTCACCTCTTTTTTCAAGAGTTAGACACACTGCTCACCTCCCTAATCTGGGGAGCAGGTCAACACAGGGTAGCCCTATCCAACTGTACCTACCAACGGACCGAGGGGGACTGGGGGTCCCATCCTTTGAAGCGTATTTTCTAGCAGCGCAGCTGCAGTGGCTATCGCATTGGACAGCAGAACGCCACACAGGAGAAACATCCTCCGATGAAGGGCATATGCCTCTCCCGGCAATCCGGCGCATGCTGCTGCCCGGCACCAGACCCATACGCACTTATCCAGTACAGGTGTCAATAGCCCACACATGTATGCTGAGGATACCCCGCATGTCCAGGGGGAGACCCCTGTATTCTCCGCTGCTCCCATTGATAAGGCTCCCTAGAAACGAGAAATACTACACAGCCCGGGCCCTACGAGTTTGGACTGAACATTCGTTGACCGAGCTGGAATCCCTCTTCGAGAACGGACAATTACGTCCCTATAATCAACTGGTAGAAGAGTATGATCTCCCCCCGGGACAATTCCTACTGCACAGGCAAATTATAGCCAGTAGTTGCCCATTCTGGGACTTGACTGAGGGGGAGCCACCGACACACCCGGTAATACACACAATACTACATATGGGTGCGGGCAGACACCTCATCACATGGCTATACGAAGCCATCCGGGAACTGTTTCTCAAGCCACTAAACTCACTGAGGCAGACATGGAAGTAGGACGTGGGTGGGCCACTAAATGACAAGGAGTGGGACCAAGCCTTGGAATACCCCATAAAAGTGTCCAGAAACGCACGATTTAAAAACATACAATTCAACATTCTACATAGGGCATATCTAACGCCAAGACGCCTTCAACGTTTCTACCCAGACACGCAGTTCCTATGCCCCCGATGCCAGGCCCCGAGGCGGACTTTAAGCACATGTTCTGGGATTGCCCCAAAATACAACAGTACTGGGGTAACATACATGAGACAGTCCAAGCAATGACAAACATTACAGATATGTGCACATGGGAAGAATGCGCACTGGGGGTGTTCAGGAGACAAAAAACCGACAAGGTGCAGATTCGCATCACGTCCCTTGCTATACTACTGGTTAAGAGAGGAATAGCTATGTACTGGCGGGCCCCGGCGGGATCTCCCATGGAGGCCTGGGTGGGAGCAGTGAAGAAGTGGGGCACAGCAGAGGAGGAAGTGATAAGGGATGAAGAAGTGAGAGGAACACGCAAACATCATATATCCATGGAATGGGCACAACTTCTACACCAATTCAAACAGCAGACGGCACGGAAGGAATCACCCGCGACAGCCCAGTCCCAAACGACACATATGCCCCAATCAGGCCGATAGAAAGACACAATGCATCAGATCACACACACCAGGAAGGTCATGGTACAGTCGACCCAACCACTAGAATCTCAACATAGCTCAGGAACAGCGACTACAGCCCCCCCACACATACACAGCCGTAGACCGCCGACTTAACATGAGCAGTCAAATGGAGGACCCCCGCCTGCACACACCCCCGCTGACCCCTAATATTCACCCCAGTTCAATACCAAAGTTAGCAGCTAGAGATACGAGCCGATAGTTATGAAATCGGCAAGCGCAACCCTATACACGGGACAATACACCACAACCACAATAATGTCCATGGGCAGGTATAGCTCCTAAACCAGGGGAACATCATCGCAGTCACATTATGGAAAGCATATTGGTAAGGCAGATTGAATTAATAAACATGTAACAACTGGAATGTAATAAAGATAAATGTCAACTATGTAAAATACGAAATGCCAATACAAATATGCTAACCAAAGTATGGGAATATGTGCATGCTTGCAATCTGAATAAGAAATTTGTCAAACTGTATTTAAAATGTTAAAATTCAATAAACAAATTGTAAAAAAAAGAAAAATCAGAGGGAGACAATCATATAGTGGATTCACCATCCCCAGAAAGAGTAGCACCCGCAGAAAAAAGGAATAAAAGGGGACCAAAGGCTGGTCCCTCCGTGGAAAGGTTATCAACAACAGCGAAGAACGCCTTTATCCTCCATCTGGGTGCGGGAATGCCTTCGGAAAAAGAAAACTTGCTGCGCCCATCTATGATAACTGCTGTGGGCAGCCTTATTCAGTCACTATTAGAACCATGTCGAGAGGATGTGGCCTAATGGCTAGGGCGGTCAACCTCAAATCTGAGGAACCGGGTTCGAGTCTCAGCAAGGATGTGCAACATCCTGTGATTCTGGGCAAATCACTTAATATCCCTGTGCCTAACAAAAATGAATGTGTCCTCATGTAACGCAATTGGTGCTCGTGAAAACGATCTGATACCTGATACCTTCGGATCAAGTTTGCACTATATAAAAATCCAAAAATAAAAACATTGTTGTGACTCTATA
Organism: Calotriton arnoldi; assembly: GCA_963921515.1. Taxonomy (NCBI): domain Eukaryota; kingdom Metazoa; phylum Chordata; class Amphibia; order Caudata; family Salamandridae; genus Calotriton; species Calotriton arnoldi. Next base: position 289,886 of record CAWUFW010003720.1, read on the forward strand.
TGAGAATTTTGTAAAAGTCTTTGGCTTCACAATAGAGGGGTTGGTGGGAAAAATGTGTCAAGTGGAGTCTTTAATGATTGATCTGAATACATGGCTTTCGGAAAATGGCACTCATATTGCGGCAAATCTATCAAATGCTTCCCAAAGCGAACAGAAAGATGGTCCTGTTAGAGGGGGCAACGCCAATGTATTGACCTAGGCCATGCTGCGCCCAAGTCCGTTAAGGCTAAGGGCCACATGCATCAAACTGTGCATTTGCGATTCCTAAATTGTGATTTTTAAGCAATCAGAATTTAGGAATCGCAAATGCTTATGCATGTAGGAATCGCAAAACAAATTGTGATTCCTACACATTCCTTATTTGCGACTCGCAAATTGCGATTCGCAAATAAGGAATTGCTTCCCATTCCTTCCTATGGGCCTAGAGGCCCATAGGAATCAATGGGAATTGCATGCGCAATTTGCGAGTACCAAATAGGTACTCGCAAATTTCGCAAGCAATTTCAAGGTGCAAGGGTGCCAAAAGGACACCCTGATGCACCCCTGAAATTGCAATTTCAACACATGTTGCACACACACATGCCCCAAGAACATGTATGTGTGCAACATAAAACTTTGAAAAATGCACTTTTGTGCATTTTTCAGTTCTCGCAAATTACCATCAATTTTGAATTGATGGTAATTTGCGTTTCTTAATTGCGAAATCGCAAATTGTTTTGGGTTGTTGCATTGCATTTAGGGAATTGCAATTTGCGATTCCCTATATGCAATCGCAATTTAAGTAATTGCAATTTTAGCGATTACTGAAATAGCGACTTTTGCATTTGGGATGATGCATCCCAAATGCAAAAATTGCGGTTGCAAAGGGGCAGATTCTGCAAATCTGCCCATTTGGGACCGCAATTTACAATTATGCATGTGGCCCTAAGTCTAGAATTGGGCCTATACAAACGATGTCTGAAAATAGCTTAACCCACTCTGTGGCTTATCTTCCATCTCCTACAAGGAGTTTACCTCATTCACAGCACAGAAAAGCATCACTAAAAACAGATATGAGCCGTCCGGTTGAATTAATAGCCAAGGAGGGCAGCATGTGTAGATTACAGCTACGCCCTGAGGCTACATTCCTGGTAGTGGTACTGGTGGGGGTACACTCGTTAAATGCTGAAACAGCATAATCTACTTCAGAGCTTATATGTAAAACAAATTATTGGTGTCAATATTTGTCAGGACACAGGGCACAGGCTTCCTCCCACATGATCATGTTTAGAAGGGTGTGATGGATAGGTTTGAGAACGAAATTTGAAAAGGGGATTGTATTGTAATTAATTTTGACCAGCCTGACATTGCAGGGAGGTTGTTTTATGCAGGTTCAAACCTGGGCCCTGGGGGTATAAGAGCACTGCCACTTGTTTTTTTCTATCCCCCGAGAGAAGCAGTGAAGGTTGGACCCTCTATACACCCTCTAAGACCAGTTTCATCTCGCGTGAGGGTGCCATCTGAATACAGCATAGAAACATCAAATAGATTTTTACCATTGAGCCAGTTGGATAACACGGACTGACTTACATAGATTCCACCTTCTCCATTGCAGACCAAGGATAAACCAATAACTGATAGACTTCAGTTTGTAAATGAGGCGGTAGTCAATCCAGTTAGGCACTTAAATGTCCTTAGCAGGAAGATTACTGGGTTAAAAAACAAAAGAGAAGACGTAGGATGGGTTGATAGTTTTAGGGAACATCATGTGGTGGGTTTACAAGAAATTTGGTAAATTGAAAACACACTTATTGTGGATGGGTTTATGACCTACTTTGAACCCACACGACCTTCACAGACAGGTAGAGCAAAGGGGGTTTAATTACCCTTATCTCACTCAATAATCTATGTAACCACTGTAAGCTTGATTTGGGCTCCAAAAACCTCTTGGTGGTTCAAATAACCCCCATAAACGCACCAAAATTACTCATTGTTAACTTTTATAACTCTTTTGAGATACATTTTATGAATGAACACTTGCTAAGTTTAAAATCTAGGGATAAGCAAAATATTTGTTATTCAGTTTTCATTTTGGGGAATTTAATGTGCACCAATGCCCGAGTGATTGTCATGTATTTGACGATCTTGACCCTGGGAACTGTACAAATCTGCATATTGAGCATACACAGCAAGGAGGGTTACTGGAGTACATTATCACTGATTTTGACCTACAGTACCTGAGGGAAGATAAGGTAGGAGATAGTATTCTCTCTTTTATTGGAAGAGGATCGAACACTAGGTTGATTATATTTTAACTACTGCGTGTTTGTCCCCCCAGGTTGTATCCTACACAGTTAAGTGGTACCAATTCAGTGACCATAAGCCACATGTTTAAGGCTGAAATGGGGGTTTGAGGAGAATGCAAATCTTTATGCGTGTATTAATAGTGGTGATATTATGCGACAGGATCAGGCTTAAATGGAATAAGGTAGTTCCCGAGCAGTTCATCAATGTTTTATTAAAAGCTTCCAGGGATGCTATTGGAATCTGATTAGGTGGCACTGCCCAAGGGGACATATTGCTAAAGGAGTATGGCAGGCTATTCCAACAGGTGGTCAAATCCCTCACGCAACCTGTAAGTAAAACCAGGGAAAGATGGTACAGACCACATATGTACAGAGGCCCATCAGAAATTAATAAATGCCCTGAAGCGAGTACTTCAAGATAAAGCCCAGATAGGTATATGTAGAAAATTGTATAAGCAAACCCTGGAAACCCATTAAGCAGAAATCCAAAGCAAAACCTCAAATGATTTATTGTCCACGGATGTCATTAAAAACAGTGCTAGGTTCTGGGAGATTGTTAATAGACCATTCTTTTCAGGAGCTAGAAACAGCCCGATTGATTGTACCATACCAGCGGATCAGTGGGTTACACACTTTCAAAACATAAATGGCAATCCTGCTGTAACAGCAATTTCTTCTCCCCCGATACCGGACGGTGGCAAATATATTGTGTTTTTCAATGAAGAGGAAGCAAGTGACGTTGTTTCATTAATGTCAAATAACAAAGCACCCAGACAGGATGGTGTGGCGGCTGATCTCTATAAGTCGAATCTGTAATGGTCTACAATTTTTACACATGTATTTAATGCTGCTTGTTCGATTGGTTTGCAAAGGTCGTGGTCACAATCTATTATCATCCCAGTTTTTAAGAAGGGGCAGGAAGATGATCCACAATGTTATAGGCCTATATCGCTGATTCAGCAGTAAAAGTCATGGACAGAGTGGGTCTGACTAGAAGAGCGAAAGGTAATGTCTCATTTACAATATGGGTTTAGGACAGGCAGGGGAACTATAGACCAGTGCCTCAATATGCATCTGATAGTTGGAAAATATATTGTAGCTAAGAGGGGATCACTAAATTTGGCTTTCATGGACCTATCCTCTGCTTTCTACTGTGTGAATAGATCCAAATTATAGACATTAATGATTAATACAGGTGTGGAACAGAATATTGTTAATTTCTTGTCCGACTTGCAAAGGGATCTTTCTGTTGTGGTGAGATACGATCAAAGGGGTAATCTCTAGCCACATATAAAGATATTAAGGGGAGTCAGACTGGGATGAATTTTAGCCCCTTTATTGTTTAAGTTATATATTAAAAATTTGACTCATCTCTGTGCTCAGCTTGTAAAGAAATCCCTTGTGCAAGGGATTGGATAATTCCTGCGCTCCTTTATGCAGACAACGCAGTGCTAATGGCATAGACAGTGATGGGGCTTCAATGTTTACTTAACACTTTTGTTGATTTAATGGCCTCACTGGGCTTAAGTACTAAGGGCCCGATTCACAAAAGTAATCTGAGACAAAATCCTAACTTTACTACTCCTAAACTGAGAAAAATCCTAACTTTACGACTTTTGGTATTCACAGAAGGCATTTAGGAGTACTAAAGTTAGGAATCCTAACTTTACTACTCCTAAATGCCTTCTGTGAATACCGAAAGTCGTAAAGTTAGGATTTTTCTCAGTTTAGGAGTAGTAAAGTTAGGAATCCTAACTTTAGTACTCCTAAATGCCTTCTGTGAATACCGAAAGTCGTAAAGTTAGGATTTTTCTCAGTTTAGGAGTAGTAAAGTTAGGAATCCTAACTTCAGTACTCCTAAATGCCTTCTGTGAATACCAAAAGTCGTAAAGTTAGGATTTTTCTCAGTTTAGGAGTAGTACTCCTAAATGCCTTCTGTGAATACCAAAAGTCATAAAGTTAGGATTTTGTCTCAGATTACTTTTGTGAATCTGGCCCAGGAGTCGTAAGTGATTTCTGTGAATACCAAAAATCGTAAGTGCCTTCTGTGAATACCAGAAGTAGTAAGTTTAAGATGTTGTCTCAGATTAGTTCTGTGAATCGGCCCCTAATTTTTCCAAATCACATACAATGATATTGGGACCAAGAGCTAAAACACAAAAAAACTCAATGCAGTGAAGGAAATGAAATAAGAAGGGTGACTACTTTTTCTTACTTAGGGGTATTGCTTGATGAAAGGGGCACAGGGCCCCATGAAGAAAGGCAAAAAGAAATGCCATGGCAAGAGCTACTGTAGCTGTACTTGATTTCGCAAAAATTGTGGAGGCCAAACCAGCTCAAGCTATGGTATATATATATAGAGCCAAGTGTATTACTATTGCTTGCTACAGGTATTAAATTTGGTTGTATAAGGAGGCAGGAGAGCTCCTAATAGTGGGGAACACGGTTTTTAGAAATCTGCTTTCAGTTCCGCAATATGTACCCTCTTTTATTATCCACCAGGAATTGGGGGTTTGCTTTGCTTCAGACCTGGTAGCAATGGCTCCACTCCTGCGTTGGATTATGATATGGATCAACCCAGAAGTGGAGCTGAATCGTAAAATTGTTCTGGACTGTCTGTCTTTAGACAGAGCAAACAATATCCCCTGGATACACTATATAAAGAGTTTAGCTGAGAAATTAGGGCAATCTGCCTCATTTGGCTCACCCAATGAGCTGATTAAAGAAGACTTGTCCTGGGTTAAAAAATGATGCCTGTCTATGGTGCACGCAGAGAGAGAAGTCAGAGAGCACCTGAACCCTACGGTACGGACCTATATATTACTAAAAATGACCCCACTGATATAACCCTACTTAATTGAAATAACAATCGCCCATCATCGTTTCCTTTAACCAGGTTCAGAACAAACCTTTAACAATTCGTGCTGGTGGAACCTCAGGGGTGGTGTACGATGAAAGACATGGGCCCCTGTTCATGTGATAATTTTTCCACTCAAGATTCACTGCACGTTATGATATTCTGTGATTTTTAACATGTTATTCGTAAACGTTTTATACTACCATTATTAAATGAAAAAGGTTTCTTGCAAGTAAGACCTGCGTTAACATACCTCCAGATGTTAAACAATCCTTGGGAATGTTTTAATATTGCTAGTTTTTTAGTTGAGGCTGTTAGAAAAAGGGAAAAACTGCTTCTTTGATTTTGTTTATATATGGTTCTGATGTAGTAATGTCTGGAAGTGATTTTACTTGATGTACCCATATGTTTTTATGTTTGAGATTTGAGGGAAGATATTTTTATATTTTTAATGTATTTATTAGATTTTACTGCTTGTACTTTTATGGTTTTAGTTAACCGAATAAAGTATTTTGACTGACTGACTGGGTGTAAATGTTCTGCAAGCTTCCTGTACCGGGACAGTGAAGTCTGGGTAAACTGCCACTGAATTTCCCTCGAACTGCAGAATGCATTTTTTTCATGCTAATCGAAGGGCTGTGTCTCTGTCACTGTAGTTCAGTATCCTCACAATTATTGGTCGAGACTTAGTACCCGGCAGCGGGCGGGTCATCAGCGCTTGGTGGGCTTGCTCCACAATCAGCATCCTGCAGAACGATTCTGCAACGAATAGGTTAGTGAACACATGCCCTCCACAAAGTCCTCCACTCTGTCCATGTTGGGGGACTCAGGAATCCCAATTTTTCGTAGATTATTCCCACAGGATCTCACCTCCAAGTCTGCATTTTTGGCAGAGATTATTTTGCGCACTTTCTCCATCTTAAGCAGCTGCTCACCATGGGTCGATACAATATCCTCAAATGCAGAAATTCTATTTTCTGTTTCCATTATCCGGCCACCCCGTTTTTTCACATTCTGGTGCACATGTTATCCATTTTGTTTTCTATGGATGCAAGGCTTTGCTGCATAGCAATGAGCGGTGGCTTCATATGTGCTGCCTCGTTCGCGCCTTCTGGGGGGCTCTTCCGATTCTACTTAGTCAATGCTGCCACCCAGTGCACGGGGCAGATTTACGTGCATTGAACTGCAGCTTTGTTTGGTGCCTATCCAATTTTCCAATGCTTATATCTGGACCCGCGTCCTAGCCCCAAATTTCTGGATGTGTAGCACTGCAGTCGCTGGCACATGATTGGTGTTACAGCCACACTGATCGTTTCAGCAACTCCCGGATCCTCCTCAGACCTCCACAGAACTGGGAAAATAGCCAAGATGTCCTGCAGCTGTCCAGTCCCGCCATGCCTCAGCAAAACAGCCAGAGGGGCACAAGCAGACGCGGACAGAGGGGGCGGCCGGTATGTTCGTCGCACCGTACTGTGTATTGCAGTCAAGGGCCAGCCAGAATAGGGACACACCAGCCTCTCGCAGGCCGGTGAAATGGCCCCCCTTTCCCAGCACCCAGCACATCACAGCTGAGCGGAGCCAAGTACCTTTAGAATCCAGACCCGCTTTGCAAATGTATATCAGGCAAAAAAGCATGGGGGTGGTCAGCAGCAATCAGGCCCCCAATTCTCTGACCTCGGGCAGCAGACCTCACCAATGAGTGCTTTAGTTAATGACCAAGCAGGAGCTCAGGACAAGGATTCCAGTAAATCGGGCAGTGATGATCATGTCTCACTTGCGTTAGTCCAAAGAATCGCTATGTGCGCTGAATCCCTGTCAGTGCCGGCTCAAGCCCCAGTATCCCATCAAGTCCTATCCGTGTACACACACTGTCCAGAAATGTAGGGACTTCACACGACACACAACCAAGTACACTGCATGGGGCCAGCTGCAGCTTATGGAAGAGGTGTGGTACAGCGGCCAGGGTGGCTGACTCCGGAACACGGGGGCTCACGGTTCGATCGCCGGTATCAGGTTAGCCCAGCACACTATGTGACTCTGGGCAATAGCTTGCTTAATCTTCCCAACGACCCCCAGCGCCTTGACACCCTCGGATAATTGTTTGCGCTTTACAAATACTGGTATTATTATTATGTGCCTTACTTGTATTTTCGGGCGCAGATGTCTCCTCTCTTGGCCTGCCAAGGGGTATGGCATCATGCTCCTCAGCCAGGTAGCAGCTTCCCCCCAGCAGCCCCCTTCAAGACCACTCTGTCCCTGCAAAGGTGGGGGGGCTGCCTCGACTTGTACGGATGGTCAGGGTCCATCACAGACGGGGAGGAGATGGAGGGCCTATGCTCCATGCTAATGCAGATCCCTCCGGGTCCACAACCTCTGGCCCCACCCGCAGATGTAGACCTGCTCCGGAGTCGCAGTCAGAGAGGCCCGCCGGCCGGGCACAGTCAACTGCTTCCTCCGATTCACCCCTCAACGGATCGAACGCACCATGCAGTCTCCCACCAGGGCACAGGGGGATCAGAAGGGGTGCAAAGACAATTTACCTGCAGTGCCGTGCACCGCCATTCACCGCCACTCCCAGTCTGTCTCTCACGCCTTGCGTATGTTGGCAGCCACCACTGCAGCCTCATGGCGCCGGAGCAGGCTGACAGGGCCTTGTTCTCTGCAAGGCGGGTAAATGTGCCCAAAATGGCCAAAATATGCTGTCTCGCAGCTTCTAGTCCCCCTACAGCAGTTTTTTGCAGTGCAATGTGGGCATTTGAGGCAGGATAATAACAGATAAAGGCCCCAGACTGCAGGAGCCTCACATCCGTGCTGCCATCTTGCTCGCTGGCTCTCTAGTGACACCTGCTCCATATTTCTTAAACTGTCAGACCTATATTAAAATATGTATGGGTAAGCTAAACATGTTTTACTGGTGTATCCCTACAACACGGCTAAAAGCAGGAATGTTAATCAAATGACCCTGCTTCTTCTATTTGTCAACATTTTTGATGCTTGGATATTTCCCTTACAGGGTCAGGTGTTTTTTTAAGGGCCAGCCCAGATTTACTAACCTGGCACACAATGCAGTGCAGCACCGAAAGTTGCTGCACTGTGTGTATGGCAGGAAGCGAGCAGGAAAGTGCAATTATTTACGAAGATATGGCACTTTCTTGCTCTCTCTCTAGCACTGGCACACAAATAGACAACCGAGCGCAACACATATACCTTAGCGCCATAATGCAAAGATGTCTGAGTGTGTTTAGCATAGGTTTTGGACTGGAAGGCTATCCTTCCAGTACAAAATACTACACCTGGACAAACGTAAAAACCTTTCCCACATTGGATGTGTGGTATACTGTGCAGCACACAAGCAAATTGGGAAAAGTTAGGAGAAATAAAAGCATTCTCCTTTTCAACACCTGCTTTCACGTTAAGTTATTTTTGGGTGCAAAACCCTGTCTACCTGTCTCGGATTGGTAGAAGATAGGGTTTTATGTCAAAAACAATGGGTGATTGCAGGGGAACGCCAATGTACCCCCAACGCAGAGTATCGCAAAACAGTGCTTTGCAATGCTTTCTGTTGTTTTGGATTACTTTCAGGCAACTTTCCAGCACAAAACAAGTTTTACGCTGGAAATTAAATCCCAAAACAACATTTTGCACAGGTTTCCATCATGTTTGTGACACAAAATTAGTGCAAAATGTTTGCAAATCTGCCTCTACGTAGATTTCAAATCAAATATTGTAAAACAGTCCCTGATTTAATGAGCATTCTATGCAAGTGTATTCAATAGAACCTTTGTTTTTTCATACGATGAGGCAACAGCAGTAGAAACATACCTTCTTCAAATAACAAGTACAGGTTGCGTAGAAACACTGCAACTTTCCCACCTACAGGGGAAAGAAACAGCTAGCGCAGCAGCAGCGAAACTGTCAGCATTACAGAATAGGTACAGCATGGCAGTAGCAGAGCAATCTTCCCTCTGTCAAAGAATGCAGCAAGTGAAATCTTCCATTACCTTTAGAACAGATCAAGTAGGACAGATTTGTACATGCTGTCATCACTCAGAACATGTAAGCAAGACCACTGACTCATTGTCAGTGAAATTGCTCTCCCACCCTCGCAGCTCCACCATTAAGTGAGGCCTGCCCCTGCCCCTGCACTCTCGAGTGTTGGTGATCGAGGCCCTCCTCCACCCGCAGGTTTCCCTGCGCCTCATCCCCTGGTGGTCCAGTGGACCTCTGTTTCCTTCCTCTCTCTCTGCTCTTTCACTCGTTTTCACTCATTTTTCTACCCTTTTTTATCTTTCACCTTTCTGCACTTTTCTGCATCTCTGATCTTTTGTGCCTTATTTCTGCTCATTTTCCCTTCCTCTCGCTCTGCTCTTTCACTCGTTTTCACTCGTTTTTTTACCCTCTTTTAGCTTTCACCTTTCTGCACTTTTCTGCATCTCTGCTCTTTTGTGCCTTATTTCTGCTTATTTTCCCTTTTTTCTTTATCCCTTATTTCCTCCCTTTACCTTTCCCCGCCGCTGCTGCCCCCGCGGCCCCTCCCCCCCAGCACGACCGGCCCAATCCAGCTCCCCTCCCCGCTCCCGCCTCCCAGCTGTCCAGCTCTCCCCGACCCCTACTTAAAGGCGGCCGCTGCGGGGACAGGCGAGCAAGACCACTTACTCATTGTCAATGAAATTGCTCTCCCACCCTCGCAGCTCCACCATTAAGTGAGGCCTGCCCCTGCCCCTGCACTCTCGAGTGTTGGTGATCGGGGCCCTCCTCCACCCGCAGGTTTCCCTGCGCCTCATCCCTGGTGGTCCAGTGGACCTCTGTTTCCTTCCTCTCTCTCTGCTCTTTCACTCGTTTTCACTCATTTTTCTACCCTTTTTTATCTTTCACCTTTCTGCACTTTTCTGCATCTCTGATCTTTTGTGCCTTATTTCTGCTTATTTTCCCTTTTTTCTTTATCCCTTATTTCCTCCCTTTACCTTTCCCCACCGCTGCTGCCCCCACGGCCCCTCCCCCCCAGCGCGACCGGCCCAATCCAGCTCCCCTCCCCGCTCCCGCCTCCCAGCTGTCCAGCCCTCCCCGACCCCTTCTTAATGGCGACCGCTGCGGGGACAGGCGAGCAAGACCACTGACTCATTGTCAGTGAAATTGCTCTCCCACCCTCGCAGCTCCACCATTAAGTGAGGCCTGCCCCTGCACTCTCGAGTGTTGGTGATCGAGGCCCTTCTCCACCCACAGGTTTCCCTGCGCCTCATCCCTGGTGGTCCAGTGGATCTCTGTTTCCTTCCTCTCTCTCTGCTCTTTCACTCGTTTTCACTTATTTTTCTACCCTTTTTTATCTTTCACCTTTCTGCACTTTTCTGCATCTCTGCTCTTTTGTGCCTTATTTCTGCTCATTTTCCCTTCCTCTCGCTCTGCTCTTTCACTCGTTTTCACTCGTTTTTCTACCCTCTTTTAGCTTTCACCTTTCTGCACTTTTCTGCATCTCTGCTCTTTTGTGCCTTATTTCTGCTTATTTTCCCTTTTTTCTTTATCCCTTATTTCCTCCCTTTACCTTTCCCCGCCGCTGCTGCCCCGCGGCCCCTCCCCCCCAGCGCGACCGGCCCAATCGAGCTCCCCTCCCCGCTCCCGCCTCCCAGCTGTCCAGCCCTCCCCGACCCCTACTTAATGGCGGCCGCTGCGCAGCCGCGCAGCGGCCGCGGGTAGCGGGTGCGCCGCTGGTGCGCCGAAGGCGTGTCAAAGGCAAGCCCGTCTGCTCCCTTCCGCGACGCGACCTCGACCAGCGCCAGGAACCCTGGACCTCCGCCCGACAACGCTACGACCCAGCAGCACTCCACGCACTCAACCCAGGCTGCAACAACAACTGCAAGCTAGCATCACCAGCCGACACCCACGGACCCTTCAGCTGTCACCGCTGCCGGCACACCTGCAGCACCGCCAAGAACACGGATCCAGCACAACCCGCCCACAAGAACACAACCGAACCGAAGACCCTGCAATGTATCCTCCTCAACGTCCGATCCCTCCACAAACACGCCACCGAAATCTGGGACCTCCTCGACAGCACCACCCCGGAAGTAGCATTCTTCACCGAAACCTGGACCAACACCACCTCAGGACCGGACATCGCCATCGCCATCCCCCAAGGATACAAGATCTCCAGGGAGGACCGCCGCACCCGCCCAGGAGGAGGAATCGCCATCGTCCACAAATCCAGCCTCCGCCTGAGCACACTCCCAGACGAGCCCACAGAACTGATGGAACACCTTCACTTCAAGATACTGGCCAGCCCCACCGCCACCCTCCGAGGAACCCTCATCTACCGACCCCCTGGACCCCGCGGACCCTTCGCCAACTCCATCATGGACATTATCTCCCCGCAGGCCATCGCATCCACCAACTACACCCTGCTGGGAGACCTCAACTTCCACCTCGACAACCAACTGGACCCCAACACCACATCCCTCCTGGACAACCTCCACAATATTGGACTCCGCCAGATTGTGACCGAGCCCACGCACTCAGCAGGACACACCCTCGACCCCTCTTCACTACAGGAAACTCCATCACCTTCAGCCACACCACCGAACTCCCATGGACCGACCATCGTTGCATCCACTTCACCTTCAGAACACCCACCATCCACAGACACCAGCACCTGCTCCCACGAAGAAACTGGACCAAAATCACCGACGACCAGCTCACCTCCTCACTCAACAACTCCACCCCAACCATCGCGGAAAATGACGACCCCAACACCGCAGCCCGAACCCTGCATAGATGGATCTCGGACAGCACCAACACCATAGGCCCCCTCAAGAAAAACAACAATACCCGTGCCAAGAAAGCCAGATGGTTTACCACCGAACTTCGAGAGTCCAGACGCACATGCCGCCGCCTCGAAAAGGCCTGGAGGAACACCAAATCCACAGAATCCCACAACAACTTCAGAGCCGCCACCAACGCCCACCATCAATTCATCAGAGAAACAAGGAAAAAAGAGATTGAAGACTGAATCTCCACCCACGCGCACAACAGCAAGGAACTCTTCAGCATCATCAAGGAGTTCGCCCAACCCACCAGCGAGTCTACCGACATCCCTCCCTCACAAGACCTCTGCGACAAACTCAGCACCTTTTTCCACCACAAAATCAAGAGCATCTTCGACAACTTCGATGAAGACAACCAACACACTGAACCCTCACCAACCACCCCCGACACCCGGAAACCAGCGATTAACGACTGGACAACCATCACCACCGAAGACACAATGAAGTCAATCCACTCAGGGGCCCCCACGGACCCCTGCCCCCACCACATCTTCAACAGAGCAGCCGACACCATCGCACCCATGCTCCGCCACACCATCAACCACTCCCTGGCGACTGCCTTGTTCCCTGATGACTGGAAACACGCTGAGGTCAACCCCCTCCTAAAGAAACCCTCAGCGGACCCCACCGACCTCAAAAACTACAGACCCATCTCCCTGCTCCCATTCCCAGCGAAAGTCATCGAGAAAGCCATCAACAGCCAACTCGCCACATTCATTGAAGAACACAACATCCTCGACTCCTCCCAATCCGGCTTCAGAAAAAACCACAGTACGGTAACCGCCCTCCTTGCCGCAACAGACGACATCCGCACCCTACTGGACAAAGTAGAAACAGTAGCCCTCATCCTCCTTGACCTATCAGCGGCGTTCGACACAGTCTCCCACTGCACCCTAATACGCAGACTCTACGACGCAGGAATCCAGGACAAGGCCCTCGACTGGATCTGCTCCTTCCTCTCCGGCAGGACGCAGCGGGTCAGACTCCCCCCTTTCCTCTCGGACCCCACACCTACCACCTGCGGAGTCCCCTAGGGCTCCTACCTCAGCCCGACGCTCTTCAACATCTACATGGCTCCACTCGCCCCCATCGTCAGAACCTACGGACTCAACATCGTGTCATACGCAGACGACACCCAACTCATCCTCTCCCTATCCAATGAGCCCAACACCGCCAGACGCAACTTTCGAGAAGGCATGGAAGCCGTCGCCAAATGGATGAAAAACAGCTGCCTACAACTAAACACCAACAAAACAGAAGTACTCATCATGGGCTCAAACCCAGACGCCTGGAGCGACACCTGGTGGCCCCCCGCCCTCGGAAACCCACCAATACCCACGGACCACGCACGCAACCTGGGAATCATCCTGGACTCCGAGCTCAAAATGGACCGCCAGATCAACTCCATCTCATCTTCCTGCTTCCACACCCTCCGCCTCCTTCGTAAGACCTTCAAATGGATCCCCCTCGAACACCGAAAGACCGTCACTCATGCCCTGGTTACCAGCAGACTCGACTACGGCAACACACTCTACGCCGGAATAAACAAAAACCTCACCCGCAAGCTACAGAACATCCAGAACGCCGCCGCAAGACTGGTCCTCAACCTGCCAAAACACTGCCACATCTCCCTACACCTGCGCACACTCCACTGGCTCCCCGTCGAGGCAAGAATCACCTTCAAGATGCTCACCCACGCACACAAGGCCCTCCACGGCACCGGACCAGCATACCTGAACAGCCGACTCAAATTCCACGCACCCCAAAGAACCCTATGATCAGCCCAGCTCTAGTACGCCGTGGTCCCCCGCACCAGAAAGACCAGATCGGGAGGCCGCTCCTTCTCCTTCCTCACGGCCAAAGCATGGAACGTCCTTCCGCTCCACCTCAGACAGACAACATCGCGCCCCATCTTCGCAAGAAACCTCAAAACCTGGCTCTTCGACAGACCCCCTCCTTGATGGAATGGAAACTGCCCCCCTAGCACCTTGAGACCCTTACGGGTGAGTAGTCGCGCTTTAACAAACCCCTGATAAGCTTAAGGCATAAGTGATATGTAGGTCACAGAGAGATCTCTGGAGCGGTTGCTTAACTCACTGAGAGGAATGAAGAGTAGGATAAGCTAGTGAATATGCAAGATCTGACACCATTCTCACTTAGGTGATATTCCGTATTAGAAGTAGCCATTACCTAGTAGGTAATTGTTGGAGCGACCCAGCCAAAGCCTAAATAACTACGCTGTTAATGGACACAATGGTTATGACCTTTTAAAAAAAAATGGAATGACGCACACCAGATGCTGTGCTATCCCCTCCCTGGTACAGTACCTGTTGAGAAACTCTTTCCTATACACCCCCACCAAATCAGAGATGATCAGTCGTACACCCATATTTAGGACTGAATTTACCTTGTTGAATAGGTCCCTAGATTTACTTTTTTTCACATGACTTTAATGAACATATAAAACAGTGGCTACCTGTCATGACCCTCGGCTTGAGGGATTGCAAGGCTAATCCCACCTTCTCCTTTTAGAAACGATCCCACTCCCTATATCAGTATTCAGAGAGGAATGTAGGGGTAGAGGGGGAAAGGGTGAAGAGAGAGAGAGAGACAGCAAGACCCTTGTTTCCAGCAGGATGGACCTGGACTGGACTTGTTGAGGCATAGGGTGGCACAGCGATGCAGAGGCATACTATGACTCACTGTCAAGATGAAAAACCAAGGACCAGTATGTATTTAAGTAACTGTACAGAACTCTAGAATAGGAAAATATGTGGTCAGAACCTTGAGCGGCGTATCTGCTGAGTGAGGCCGTGTCATTGTAACTAGCACCAGGCGAACCAGTAAACGTGCCTGAAGATGAAAGTCACACCTCTGTACTGGAAGATGGAGCCCCAATCACCAAAGCCAAAAAGGGGAGATTCATAGCAAGTTGGAAAAGCATGTTCCAGATAGTCAAGCCTAATCGCAAGGGAAGAAAAGACGTGCATGAAAAACTGTAGCAGAGTAAAAACCCAGTGATCTGTCCAAGACTAAAACAAGGGTAAATCCAGGGAGCAGGTTGGGGGGAAACTAAGGGAACTGATAAAGGGATAAAACAACAAAGGTGAGGGTATGGAGATAGGGGTGAGAACAAAAGCATCAAGCGAAAGGGTCAAAACAGCTGATGTTGCCAGACACACTCTTTAGTATCCAATATCTATTTATGGTGCTTTGCTGTTTTCAGACCTGGAAATTAACTCAGCCATCTGGTGGCTGGGATAGCTTGTATTGGAACTGACATTGGAAGCTGCTGCCCTCCATGTTTATAGTCTCCGCTGCCCTATTCATCATCTCTTCCATATGCTTTGCTTCCTGACACCCTTATACTGTACCTTCTGTTGAAGACCCACATAACCTCTCTTGGTTTCTGTGTAGTGTACCCTGCACTTTCTCTGCTGAACTTTACATCTGTAAATACTATTTCTGTTGGACAACTTTCAATGTATATGGGTACACTGAATTTTGTTGTGTTTAGAAGCTCTTGGTATTAGGCCATTGACCAAATCATTCCGCATCACCACAAACTCATTGATATAGCATCCACCCAAAAAGATAACATATGATATTGTTGGACCAAGCATGCTCCCATTACAACAATCTCATAAAGAAGGTAATGTAAGGGAGTGCAAGGATACCACATCTGTTCTCTCTTTAATTGCAAATGACATCATTAAATGAGAAGAACAGAATTTTCCAGTATGTGTTGTGTCATGTATGGTTGAGTAGGCTGTGCTACCCTGAAAAATGCATGTGTTTTTATGTCACAAGACCCATATTGTGCAGGATACTGATCTGCATGCTTTGGAGACAAGATTATTTTTTCAAAGTCTGTTCAGTATAATAATGTGTGATGATAAAGTTTCGCCCATTCTTGAGTGAACTGTGTTGCTGTACACAAGCCCAAGTAATGTGAGCCCTAAACATAAACATATTTGTATGAACACTTTTTGGCTCACCCTTAGAAGCCTGGGTAAGCGGCAAGCTTTTCCTCTGAGAAATGCTTGTGGTTATGTGCAACAATTAGGTAAAATAACCATAAATTTAAGAAATAAAGAGCCTTATGTATCCAAACCAGGTTAGTTAATAGAGAGTCATGTCATGAGCGAAATGCCACAAACATGAAGAATAACTGATGTAAGGATCAAATGTTATAATTAAACCACAAGGCTGTCCACAAAAAATAGTAAGAAATCAAAAATTGAATCTTACTCTCTGGAATGCAGTAGATTGGGACCTGGAACTGATTAGCTGCCAACTTGCAAGAGACCACCACAGGTGTAAATATGGGGGTTCATCGCAGTCCAAAATTCTACTTTCCGCTGTAAAACCTTTTTCGGAAAGTTGAAGATCTTCAGTGGACAAACCTGAAAGCTCTAACCTAGAAGGGCTCCACAAGGTCAGTTATGTTTGCTGAGTGATCCCACTGAACCTTCCCATTAATATTCTCGTAGAGAGAAATACTGCTCAGACACTGGCACTTGTATGTAACAATTTCCACATCAAACCCAGAATGCCACCCATCTTTTCATAATC
Organism: Calotriton arnoldi; assembly: GCA_963921515.1. Taxonomy (NCBI): domain Eukaryota; kingdom Metazoa; phylum Chordata; class Amphibia; order Caudata; family Salamandridae; genus Calotriton; species Calotriton arnoldi. Next base: position 306,418 of record CAWUFW010003720.1, read on the forward strand.
AATTGCATTATTACATTTTAATTTCCATTTTTCGCTTTTAATAGGAAAAGAATAACAGTCATGTTGTGATCTGCGTTTTCTGGAATTCTGCAGAGGGAGCAGGGAGCTGGTCCCGCCAAGGCTGTACACTAAGTAACACTAACCGGACTCACACAGCATGCAGCTGCACCCACCTATCAAGCTTTGCCGTAATCATGGCTATTCAGGAGACAGAGGACGCCCAAGGCCAGGTAAAAAGATCAATAACCCATTCAGGAGGGATTCAGAGGGAGGGTCCTCCTGTGTAACTTATCCAGTGGTAAGGAACCTATGAATGTCTATTCCTTTGACAGGAGTAACTGAATAATGTGCCTTAATAGAGGAGCTAACAAAGGGTTCACCACAAAGTAGAGAGTAGGGAGTTTACTAATTCTGCTGCCCCAAGGGAGTTATACATTGAATACATAATTAGAATTGATGTAATTGATGTAGCACCTAGTGGTCATTGAAAGGTAGTGCCACATTTTGGCTTGCCTTAACTAAAGAATGCATTACATATGTCTTGGCATAGCATAAATCAGAATTTAATCATGTGTGTTTTTGATGTTTTTGTACAGGATAAATTTCCTTTGCTGGTCCTTACCCATATTGGGCTCACATTCTCTCTGCTGTGCCTCAGCCTCGCTATCCTCACCTTCCTCTTCTGCCGTTCCAGCCGCAACATGAGCACTCCCATGCATTTACAGCTCTGTATCTGCCTCTTCCTGGCAGAGCTTCTGCTGCTCACTGGAATGGACAGGACAAGCAATAGGGTAAGGAATTTCACAGAATGTTCCGGAATTCACACCGCTATCTTAAACTACGCTCCCCAAATAAATCCAGCCCACACATCCACTTAAGTGAGATTTCCTGTTCTTACTTCCCAGTTTAATCCAAACTCGCACTGTGGGTCATTTTACAAAAGCACAATGAGTATAGGAAGTATTACTACCTGAGTACTCTTTTAGGGACTGATACATGGCTTTCTGAAATGGTCTTGAAATGTCCAACTCCTTATTAATAAAAGTGTAAAGAGGGTGCAGTCCCTTCTATTTGTAGTATTTGTATATGAATACTCTGAATAATCACAGTTGATTCCAGTTTTAGGTATTTTGTGGTAAATTTACAGAGGTATGTAAACGAGTATTACAGGAGTACTACTTCATATACTCATAAACGCTGGTGTGAATCAGCTCCAATAATTCTTAAATTCAGCCCTTTTCCAATCGTCCATCAGTCCATAAAAATATCATCCATCAACTGATTCATCTACTTGCATCCACCTATTCTTCAATTTGTCAGTTTATCAAAGGTTTTCAAATAAATGTTGCTACTGATCACAAAATGATAGCATTTATTGGTACAGTCCTCTGCAGAATTGTGTCATGGTACAGAATACACAAATCCCTGAATCATACCAAAGAGAGGTGTGTTAGGATGGGGTTGGTTTCTCAGTGCGGGAATGCATTAACTGCCCCTTGATGACTCTTGTGGGTGGGGATGGGCACATTACCCAACATTGCAAAGTTACTACAATGCCACAAATTATGGGGCTGGGTTGAAACCAGCAGATGACAGCAATCGTCCAAAATCTTAAGGAGTGGGACATTTATGGTCCTACAAACCCTTTACCCTGTCTCCCGTAAAAGTGAAATATTATTTTGACAAGAGTATAAAAATATGCATGTTGAGGAGAGCATGCTTGGTGCTTCTCAATGAGAAGTATAACAAACAGGTAGAATTGGTGCATTTTACCAATATAATTTCTTACAAATGAAAGCCGATGTTGAAAAGCAAAATAGTTGCAAGTCTGTAATGAGCATCCACACTTGACTTGTATATTTTTCACATTCACACATTTTGCCTTAAGTCCCAGTGGTGCTAGTGCAGTAAGCTTGTGATACAGACCCATTAGTATTAACTTAGGTTAGGCTCATCTGTGAATAGTATTGTCAAGTGATCTACTGAGCATACAGTGATTTTTCGAGACTTGGAGACTGCTGTAATTTGAACAGCGCCTTAGTGCCCCATTTCTATAATTTCAAACAATAGGTCTAATCGAGCAAGCCCCACTGTTCTCATCATAGGTGCCATGGTATTAGTGGTCAAGCACAACATAATACAACATAACATGTGTATTTGTAAAGTGCTTGTTCACCCAAGGGTATCTTGGTGCTGAATAACAGATGTTTATTGTTACCAAACTCAATGGTACTCATTCTGTTGAGGAGGAAAAAGCTCTGTAGCTGAAACAGAAGATAGCAAATCAGCTGGAGCTAAAGAATTTCACATTCCCAAACTCTCTAAAAGTAGATGGCTCATATGTGGTGATTTAAAATACAAAAGGAATACCCAGCGACTATTACCCAGGGTTGTAGTGTAACATATACTAAACTACTGTGCTTACTAAGTATTTTGATTTAACAAAACACTTTTTTCCTTTTTTTTGAAAAGACAAAGGAACTCATGTAGATTTGGAGGAACTAAAAAGCATCCAGTTTCTGGAGGAAACTCTAAATATGCAGTACAATCCAATACTGAATTTCCCCCATGGTAAGAATAGTTTTGTGGAAGAAATTCCACCAGTGGATTGCTCTCTTCCAAAAAATGGGGATTTTCTGTTCCCTCCAAACCCTAAATAAGGCTCCAAGTGTTTACCCCTATAGCCAACCGACATGAGTCAGCCTTGACTGTTCAAGTATGCTACCCCCTGAAAGTCAAAGTCTAAAAAGGAGGATCTTGCAGTAGTGTCTAGCTCCTGTGGTCCCAGGACAATTGCAATACTTAATTAATCACCAAAGGTATCCCATCCTATATAACAAAAGCTCAGCACTAAACTCTTGTGGCGTGACCCGCTCAAGCGTGGGAAAGGAAGCAATTCCTTTTTGTTAAATAACCCTCACACACTCTAATAGTGTCATGCTTCATCATCGGGTTCACCCTGACTCCTAAAGGTCAGGGTGGGCTCAACCATATTTCAGGGAGCACTCAAGAGAGATAGGCCAGGGGGTCTAAAGATTAAAAATCATCCTCCGTCTCCAGGTATCCCTTTATTAGTGCAGTCACAGGGGACATTAAAAAGAAATAAAATGGGGTCGTCAGGAGGTGATGGTCCTATGACCCTAATGTCATGCCGACATGTTTCAGCCCTATTGGGTGGCCCAAATGGGTCCTGGGCTTTCTTCAGGGCGAAATGAGGTTCCCTTCCTGGGTCTTCAAAGAGGGTGTTTCCCTATCTTTTTTCAAAGAAGGGTGCAGAAAGCTGCACTCTCGTGAAAAGATGGAAGGTATACTTATCTCCCATCCAGAACTCAAGTTTATTATATCCGCCTGTAAGAGAAGAAAGCGAAAAAGAAAACATATTTTTACGTTTTGCATTTCACACAATTCACCCATGTAATTCCAGCATAGTGGGTGCTGTCATGTGCTCTCACTCCATTGCCTTGTTATGATCTACGATCAAACGAGCTCCCTTCGGATCATGGTATCCCATCTAGTCGCATTTAGCGGCATGCGACACATAATCACATCTTAATGTGCAAGTCCGTGAACACTGTAATGTTAAAAAACTGTTTCAAAACTCCATGGTAATATTTCCACCGTTGCCTCACACCACATGCCGCACACATCCATCTCACAATCATTCAAAAGGTTATGATATTGCTCATCTTTTCTTATCGTGATTGTCCTTATGTGCCCAACATCTTACCCTATTCAGGAGGATATAGTGTATCTCAGGGGGCTGCGATATTGGGGGTAGCCTTGTAGTCAAACTCTGTGAAATCGCAGGTTCGGAGTAAGCAGGGGAACAAAAAAAAACTCGTACTGTTAGGATCCCGTGACCCCAGCCTTTTGTTTTTATGAGGCCCCTTTGCACTCAGAAATGAGTCCCGTATTCCCACTTACTTCTTCAAAGGTCCTGCCCCTCCGTTACACCTACTTGGGTCCTGCATCTCCCGGCATTTGCAGTTCCCTTTGCCGGGACGCGGCTTATAAAGCCTGTCTCATTCGCACATCTCCGTGCGGTCCGGATGCGGTGCTCCACCCCCGGCGCTTCCATATTGCATCATTTCCAGGTGTTCCCAGATGAAACTACAGAGACCGATGGCATCACGGGGAATGAAGTCCCTATCACTCGGTAACCATGGTTACCGCGATAGATACTGACTTTCAATTTGTGGGGAAAACTTTATCGTTTTGTCATTTCAATATTCTACTTATATTTTCTACTTATATTGATTGTGATTGCTTTTGATTACTTTTTGGGCTGGATGGACTACCAGTTTGGTCAGATATAGAGTGCTGAGACACCCGTAGTCAATATAGATCGCGGGTGTTCGCCAAACAAACGTTTTCTTCAAATAACCGAACCTCATTATCGGGGTAGTCCCAGTCCATTCAAGTTGGAATTATACCCTGCAGTTTCCTCATTTCAAAAAGGGCGTCGGATGTTATCCTTAGATTATGACGTAACCCATTGGTGTACCCTGATGGCAGGTTGTGCATCTTTTACTCGCATCATCCTAGTGTTTAGCAGCGTGGATGGGGTTTGGCATTCCTGTTACCCTAGCATGAATGGGGGATGGTTAATCCTTTATCATAGGTAGCTGGGAGTGTACCCTAAACTAAGATGTTCATGCCCCGCATTCTGGCTTCACATGTTTTTCGGATTATATGTAGCCTAATTTGCCGGTGTCCCTCTAACGGGGTTGGTTCAACTGATTCCAAGGGATCGAGTCGTTAAGTCCCTGGATGTGCGTCTGTAGCCTATAGACCCACCGCTGTTCCTTTTCTAGTAGTCTTTTTGATATGTTGATGCCACCTTTTACCTTCTCAATGATGGTCCATTCTAGATCATTGTCAGTATGGCCCTTCTCAACATAATGGGCAGTCAGTTTGGTAGCCGTGATTGCTTGTCTGATCGTACTTCTATGCTCAATTATTCGTACCTTCACCTTCCTGGTGGTCATGCCAATGTATTTGGAATGACAGGGGCACGTGATCATATGCTGTGTTTTCTGTATTACAATTTGTATGGTCCCTTTGTTCCCATGGGCGTGTCATGCCCAAATCTACACTAGTGGTGTGGGTGGTGAAGCGGCAGACCACGCACGAGCCACAGGGAAATGGCCTTTCACCTGTGGTTGGTTCCATTGTGTGAGTTGGGTGTTTTGTTTCTGTTTCCAACTGTCAGTATGAATTAGAGTGTTCCTAATGCTTTTGTTGCATTTGAATGAGAACATGGGTTTTTCAAATGTTAATTTGTTTGAAGTGAGTATATGCCATTTATTGTTAATTATTTTCTTTATGGCATTGTATGACAAATTGTAAGTTGTGACACATATTAGTGCTACCGTTTCTTTCTTTGTGTTTGTTTCTAACAACGCTGCCCGTGGTGTATTACGGGACCTTTTTCGTGCCTGCTCAATCACCTTTTTGGGGTATGATTTCTCCCGTAACTTCACTGTGAGTTTATCGGCCTCTTTGTTGTAACTCTCAAGGTCTGAGCAGTTTCTGCGTATTCTCAGGTACTGGCCAACTGGGAGGTTTCCCCTCAGTGAACGAGGGTGGGCATTGTTAAAGTGTTCCAGGCTATTGTGGTCAGTTGGTTTAGTATACAGCGCGCTCTCTAGCTTCCCATTCATGGCTATGATGTTAATATCCAGAAAGGATACCCTCATATTGTCGGTTGACATAGTGAAGCGCAAGAAAAGGTTGAGGCCATTAATCCAATCTCCAAAAGATGTTGTGCTATTTTGATCTCCATGCTATATGATAATGATGTCATCTATGTATCTTAGCCAGCTGCAGACTCTACCTGCATAAGGGTTGTTTGACAAAATGTGTTCCTCCTCCTGCTGGCTCATGTATAGGCATGCAATACTAGTGGCAAAAGTACTGCCCATGGAGGTCCCATGTACTTGTAGATAGAGTTGATCTTCAAATCTAAAGAAGTTTTCCATAAGGGCCATGCGCATGAGTTCCATGATCCACTCCACAGGAGCCTCCCAGGGCCATTCTTGTGTGCAAAGTATATTCTCAATAACCCGCAGGTTTTCCTCTTGTGGAATGCTGGTATATAGGGCCTCCATGTCTAGACATATCATAGTCTCATTTAGGGGGTCATAGTCAAGCTCTGCTAGGATATTAGGCAGATGCTTTGTGTCCCTTACATATGATCTGATTTTAGTGACGAGGGGGCGTAGAAACCAGTCTGTGTATTTGAGGAGAGGTTTCAAAATGGATCCGATCCCGGAGACAATGGGCCTACCAGGTGGAGGGGTTCTGCCCTTGTGTATCTTGGGGATTGTGTAGGACAAAGGTGTTCTGAGTTCTTCCGTATTCAGGAAGTCTCTCTCATTTTTTGTGATCCAATTCCTCTCTAGTGCTTCAGCAGTGATTGTAGATATGGTTTTCTGGAGACGTGCTGTGGGGTCCCTCTGTAGTTTCTTATAATGTCTCTCGTCTGAGAGGAGGGATAGGCATGCTGTCCTATAAGCGTTAACTTCCTGTATCACAATAGCTCCATCCTTATTGGCTGGTTTTATAACTAGGTTGTTTCGATTGCCCAATGAATCCAATGTCTCTCGTTCCTTCTTGCTCAGATTGTTGTAGATGTTCCTTCTAGGTTGTAATGCCTCTACCTCCTTGGTGACTGCTTCTTCAAATGCGATGACCTCGGGAGGCATTAACGATAGGGGTGGAGAGAATGTAGATTTCTGTCGTAAGGGGGTAAACCCCGGATCCTTCTTTTGCTGAGGTTTCCCTTCAAAGAAAGTCTTCACACAGATCTTTCTAAGAACTCGCTTATTTCACATCAGGTTTTAAACTTGTCGATGCCGGTGGTTGGTACAAACCAGAGGCCCTTGTTGAGAACCCCTAGTTCTTCCATGGTGAGTTTCTCGTCTGTAAGGTTGACCACTAGGTCTATTTTGAGCTCGGGCCCGCTCGTTGGTCCTTCGTCTGGCTTCTCGTGTTCATTCCTCTTGTGTCGCCGTCCCATTGTACTCTCCTGTTGCCTCATCTTCCGCGTCTGCCTCTTCTCCCACCCCAGCCTAAAAAATATTGGTGGTTTTGGTTAGGCTGGAAGTATGGCATGTTCTGAAACTGGGGGGGTCATTGGAATTGCTGTGGGCCAAATGGTCCTGGCCACAGGTACATCTGTGGTGGAGGGTACGGTTGATTATAACCCCCTCTCCTCTGTCTTCTGGGTTTGTCTCTCCAGCTCCTGGATGAATTATCACTAGACCAATCCTCCTGGTCTGAATATGTGGATCCTGAGTCACTTCTATATGATGAGTCAGTGTCTGTATCTGGCTGTTTGTTATAGTCGTCCCTAATATATGGATAGATTTTCTCATGGGAGAACTTCTTCAGGTCCTTTTGCAGTTTGTTGATTTTACTTTGCATTAAGTAGTCTTTGTGTTCACTGATTTCTTTGTTGACCTCTTCTAGTTTCTTCTTGTATACTGTTATCTTGATTTGTGTGTTTAATGCATCCTCACTCGTTTTAATGTTGACGAGTAGGGCTTCTGACAGGCGTTTTGCAGTATTAATAATTAAAATCAACCAATCTCGCGTGCATCTCCACGCGATAAGTGACCATTCCTTCTTAAATATAGGGTCCTCTAGGAAATTTCTAGGTTCATTGGTGGCTAGTAGGCCTGTGGGGGCTGCATTTCCCCGTAACTATTCCGTCATAATTGCTCCATGCAGTAGGATCTTCATTTGATTCCTCTTCAGTTCCTTAAGTTCATCCCAACTTTGGGATTGGTTTAAACACTGGGTGATATTTGTGCCTGGCAGAAGAGATGGTGCCGCCAGGATTGCTGATGCCATGTTATTGGTGTACCCGATCCCTAGTAGTTCAGTCATGTTGTCATTAGGACTAGTAAGGTGTATATGCTAGTGGAGTTCGCGGCGTGTAGATAAAGCTTGTGTAAATTTCTTGTTGTGGAGTCTTAATATTCAAAGTTGATGGTGGAGTATAAGTGTACAAGGGAGTTGTGAGTCAGAAATTTTCCATGTACCCTACAGCTGTCCGCTGCACTAACTATCTTTCATTAGGCTAAGGTGGAAGAGCCCTTCACCAAAGCCGGAAGGGTAGAGAGGTATTCCAGGGTGTGGATACGTCCTCCTCCAGCTGGCTCATGTATAGGCATGCAATACTAGGGGCAAAAGTACTGCCCATGGAGGTCCCATGTACTTGTAGATAGAGTTGATCTTCAAATCTAAAGAAGTTTTCCATGAGGGCCATGTGCATGAGTTCCATGATCCACTCCACAGGAGCCTCCCAGGGCCATTTTTGTGTGCAAAGTATATTCTCAATAACCCGCAGGTTTTCCTCTTGTGGAATGCTGGTATATAGGGCCTCCATGTCTAGACATATCATAGTCTCATTTAGGGGGTCATAGTCAAGCTCTGCTAGGATATTAGGCAGATGCTTTGTGTCCCTTACATATGATCTGATTTTAGTGACGAGGGGGCGTAGAAACCAGTCTGTGTATTTGAGGAGAGGTTTCAAAATGGATCCGATCCCGGAGACAATGGGCCTACCAGGTGGAGGGGTTCTGCCCTTGTGTATCTTGGGGATTGTGTAGGACAAAGGTGTTCTGAGTTCTTCCGTATTCAGGAAGTCTCTCTCATTTTTTGTGATCCAATTCCTCTCTAGTGCTTCAGCAGTGATTGTAGATATGGTTTTCTGGAGACGTGCTGTGGGGTCCCTCTGTAGTTTCTTATAATGTCTCTTGTCCGAGAGGAGGGATAGTCATGCTGTCCTATAAGCGTTAACTTCCTGTATCACAATGGCTCCATTCTTATTGGCTGGTTTTATAACTAGGTTGTTTCGATTGCCCAATGAATCCAATGTCTCTCGTTCCTTCTTGCTCAGATTGTTGTAGATGTTCCTTCTAGGTTGTAATGCCTCTACCTCCTTGGTGACTGCTTCTTCAAATGCGATGACCTTGGGAGGCATTAACGATAGGGGTGGAGAGAACGTAGATTTCTGTCGTAAGGGGGTAAACCCCGGATCCTTCTCTTGCTGAGGTTTCCCTTCAAAGAAAGTCTTCACACAGATCTTTCTAAAGAACTCGCTTATTTCACATCAGGTTTTAAACTTGTCGATGCCGGTGGTTGGTACAAACCAGAGGCCCTTGTTGAGAACTCCTAGTTCTTCCATGGTGAGTTTCTCGTCTGTAAGGTTGACCACTAGGTCTATTTTGAGCTCGGGCCCGCTCGTTGGTCCTTCGTCTGGCTTCTCGTGTTCATTCCTCTTGTGTCGCCGTCCCATTGTACTCTCCTGTTGCCTCACCTCCCCCGTCTGCCTCTTCTCCCACCCCAGCCTAAAAAATATTGCTGGTTTTGGTTAGGCTGGAAGTATGGCATGTTCTGAAACTGGGGGGGTCATTGGAATTGCTGTGGGCCAAATGGTCCTGGCCACAGGTACATCTGTGGTGGAGGGTACGGTTGATTATAACCCCCTCTCCTCTGTCTTCTGGGTTTGTCTCTCCAACTCCTGGATGAATTATCACTAGACCAATCCTCCTGGTCTGAGTATGTGGATCCTGAGTCACTTCTATATGATGAGTCGGTGTCTGTATCTGGCTGTTTGTTATAGTCGTCCCTAATATATGGATAGACTTTCTCATGGGAGAACTTCTTCAGGTCCTTTTGCAGTTTGTTGATTTTACTTCGCATTAAGTAGTCTTTGTGTTCACTGATTTCTTTGTTGACCTCTTCTAGTTTCTTCTTGTATACTGTTATCTTGATTTGTGTGTTTAATGCATCCTCACTCATTTTAATGTTGACTAGTAGGGCTTCTGACAGGCGTTTTGCAGTATTAATAATTAAAATCAACCAATCTCGCGTGCATCTCCACGCGATAAGTAACCATTCCTTCTTAAATATAGGGTCCTCTAGGAAAATTCTAGGTTCATTGGTGGCTAGTAGGCCTGTGGGGGCTGCTTTTCCCCGTAACTATTCCGTCATAATTGCTCCATGCAGTAGGATCTTCATTTGATTCCTCTTCAGTTCCTTAAGTTCATCCCAACTTTGGGATTGGTTTAAACACTGGGTGATATTTGTGCCTGGCAGAAGAGATGGTGCCGCCAGGATTGCTGATGCCATGTCATCGGTGTACACGATCCCTAGTAGTTCAGTCATGTTGTCACTAGGACTAATAAGGTGTTTATGCTAGTGGAGTTTGCGGCATGTATATAAAGCTTGTGTAAATTTCTTGTTGTGGAGTCTTAATATTCAAAGTTGATGGTGGAGTATAAGTGTTCAAGGGACTTGTGAGTCAGAAATTTTCTGTGTACCCTACAGCTGTCCGCTGCACTAACTATCTTTCATTAGGCTAAGGTGGAAGAGCCCTTCACCAAAGCCGGAAGGGTAGAGAGGTATTCCAGGGTGTGGATACGTCCTCCCGATTTGTAAATTAATCACCAAAGGTATCCCATCCTATGTAACAAAATCTCGGCCCTAAACTCTCGTGGCGTGACCCACTCAAGCGCGGGAAAGGAAGTTTTGTTAAATAACCCTCACACACTCTAATAGTGTCATGCTTCAACATCGGGTTCACCCTGACTCCTAAAGGTCAGGGTGGGCTCAACCATATTTCAGGGAGCACTCAAGAGAGATAGGCCAGGGGGTCTAAAGATTAAAAATCCTCCTCCGTCTCCAGGTATCCCTTTATTAGTGGAGTCGCAGGGGACATTAAAAAGAAATAAAATGGGGTCAATTGCAGTACTTGTCAGAAGGAATGCGTACATGCTCTTGATTTTCCTAGGTTCCAGATAACTGGCTTGACAGTCTTCCTCTACGTTGTTCTTCCTAAACCAGAGTTCTTTGATGACTAAGTTTTTCCTTTGGAGGTAGACTACTCAAGTTCCTGTTGGTCGCCTCAGTGTGGAGCTAATGAATGCTTACAACCTAGGCACATGAACTGCAAATCAAAGAAGTCAAAATTTGCACAAGAGCTCCTCAGTTATTCTATCAGCATTTTTCAATTTCTCTGGAAACAAAATAAGTGTGTAGTTGAAATTAAAGGCGTGATTGTCAGATTACATCAATTTACCACCAATGTTTCTAGCACAAAGAGCTTATTTCTCATAGTCTTTGTAAGTAAATATTCTGTATTGTTCTATGGAACCCATATTTAAAGCACTATGTGAAAAATATGAAACTATATTAAAGGAATGCAATAACCACAAATCTAAAAGAAGCAATGAAATAATGAACACCAATAACCTAAAAAAATGAACATCAAAGCAGTATACTTTTTTGATATTTTTTAAAACAGTAATGGAATATAAATAGAAAAAATATTAGAGTTAAATTTAGGGATAAGGTAAGGATTAAAAATAGGGGTTGGTTTAGGGTTAGAAGTGGGGTTAGGAATAAGGTTAGTGAAGGAGTAAGATTTAGGGGTCGATTACAATGCCGTTCGGAAAGGCTCCAAATCGGATTCGGGTCTTTCGAATCGGATTCAGAACCTATCTTTCCAACCGATTTGTAAAGGTTTCCGAACGACCGATCACGATGTTAGTAAGGCGTTCTGACTTTCCGAGTTGGTTCCAGATGGCATTCGGAGGAACCGAGTCATTCGGAGCCGACTCGTACAGGTCTACGGACTGCGTTTCCGACTGAGCGATTACGATGTCAGATTCGGACAGCCTTTCCGAATCGGTTGGTCCGACTCAGATCGGCAGTCGGAATCTGACTTTGGGAGCCCGTAGCAGGCCCCTCTTCACCCGGGGCCTTCCGAATCGGTCCTTTCCAACCAAGCACAGTGTGGCAGGCACCAAGCGTTGCCCGCCACAGGGTGCACGATTTTCCCCAGCCACCCCTTTCTTCAATGGGAGCCTGTGTATTCGTTCGGAACACAGGCTCCCATTGAAGTCAATAGGAGTCCGACCGAATGGTATCCGGAAGCATCGTAATCGGTCGGTCGGACTCCCCGGATCTGATTCGGTCGGAAACCATTCTGAAACCCATTTGGTTGGAATGCTTTCCTACCGACATCATAATCAACCCCTTAGTAGTAAGGTATGAGTTAACGTTAGGGATAGGATTAGGGTAAGGGTGTGATTAAGGGTTGGGGTTTGAACAAGACTAGTGTTAGAGTAAATTAAAGGGGTAAGGATAAGAAGTTAGAGTGGCATTAGGTATAAAGTGTGGGGTAGATTATCAAATTCTTTTTAAAGGTTTCTTAATTGTTGTTAACTTAGTACAACATAGAAAAAAGTGTGACTGCGCTTTTGCCATTATGAAGTTGTTGTTTTGTTGTTCTCCATTGTGGAATTCTTTTCATGCACAAAGATCCAGTTTTTAATAATTTGTGTAATTAGTATTTCATTCACTCTAACCCGATATCATCACTACCAGAACTATGTTTATCTAAAATCAAGAGCCTGATTTAGAGTTTGGCAGAAAGAGAACAGTCCTTCAGTGTGGCGGAGGACATTACCTCTGCCACTCTGATTGACTACCGTCCTCTGGATTTAGAGATGACTACCGGCCTAGTAGTCATCCCTGTGCATTGAAGGGAACTGCATTCAGGTCAGTTCCTTTAAATGAACTAAACGTTTGGTTGATAGCCACAATGGGTTTTGACTGCCATTCACTAAACCTTTAACATTCTTTTTTTGTTTATCAAACAAAGGGGCCATGCATCAAGCATTTTTGTCTTCGCAAACGGCCCGATTCGCAGAATCGGCCCGTTTGCGAACACAAAAAATGCTTTTTAGATGCAGCCAACCCTATTTTGCGAATGGGTTTGCAATTCGCTATTAGGAAGGGGGGTGTTTAGGGCGTCCCTTCCTAATATCGAATTGCATCGGCATGTAGGAATGTTTTGTGACCGAAATGCGGTCGCATAACATTCGCGTGGTAACCCATTCGCAAATGGGAAGGGGTCCCCAAGGGACCCCTTCCCCTTTGTGAATGTTTGTTACAGCATTTTTTAAGAGCAGGCAGTGGTCCCACAAACCAAAACGGGCTGCATTTAAAAAAAAAATTGCTTTATTTAAAAGCAATCACAGACATGGTGGTCTGTTGACCCCAGCAGGCTGCCATCCCTGTGATTTCTGTGATTCCTAAGGGGTTGCAAATTGCAACCTACCTCATTAATATCATGAGGTAGGTCATTTGCGATCCCCTAGGAATCGCAAAAAGTGTTCTTTGCGATTTGCAATTAGGAAATCGCAAAACGGTTTCTTCATGCATCTGGCCCAGAGAGCCTGATTTAAATTTGCCAGACAGGTTACAACTTCAAGGGAGTACACTGCCCATTAGCTCTCAGTCCTCCTGCCGAATTTAGAGGCTGGTGGAACTTAAGTATTCCATAATAGATGGAGCCCTGATTGACTCCATCGATGGAATACTTCCTACGACGGCCCAACGGCCTGACCGTCATTGCTTGGAAAAACCTGAAAGTGAGGGGCAGGAAAAAAACTATCACTACCCCAACACCCTGGGAGAAAACCTCTAAAGTGTGGGAGTCATTACTTGTTTTGCTTTTCAAAATCAAACTCCTGTGTCGAGAGTTTGTTTCCGAAAGACAAAAAAAGTTAAAAGATTGGGGAACGGCCATGAAAACTGACAGCGGCCATCCACCAAACTATTAATTCCTTAAAAAGACCTGCTGTAATGGTGGTTCTCTTCAATGTACAGAGATGACTGCTGGGCTCCCAGTCATCTCTAAACTTTGCGAGATGGTGTAGGCAATATTCTCTGCAATCCCTATGGACACTACTCCATCCTCCAAACTCTAAATCAGGCCCAAACTCCTAAAGTGGAAGTTTGTTTTTCAAAACAAATGACCCTTTCATTTACAGCGTTTTCTCCTCTATGGTGGGGGGTCATTCATGTTTTTCCTGTCCTTCATGGCCAGGTGTTTCTTGGTGGTGATGGGCAGGAAATAAAAAAAGTATTACACTGTCCCCCACAAATAGGGCGAGGAGTGTAATGTCCTTCCTCTGATGGCCCCTACTTTGCTGGGCCATCGGACGAAGTATTCCATTGATGGAGCCAACAGGGGCTCCTTCAACAGAATTGTTAAGGTCCACACATCTCGAAATGATGCAGACGCACCAAGGGTTTGGTGGGCAAGGTACTCCATCACTTACGCAATGCAGCACTCTCTCCTCCAAACTCTAAATTAGGCCCTAAACTATTATCCCAGAATTTATGTTTGTGAGTTTTATGTCATAACATATTGGTCATAGTTCAAACAAATCATTCTCCTAATACACGTGCACATACAACAGTGTATGGATAGTTATTATAAGCAATGCAATTGCCATTTGACACAAATCTGTACATTACTAAATGGAAACAGTAAGCAAGACATTGAAAAAGAACACCCAAAACAAAAATACCTCCTTAACCTTTGTTTATAATACTTGAGAATGCAGCAATTATCTACAAAGAATAGCTAGCAAGGCTTAGAATAAATGTACAATTGTAGGGAGTGCATTGGAAGTGGACAAAGCGATGCTGAATCTGTCATCTATTGTGTTTTTTTTTTTCGTTTTTTTTTTCATTTCATTTCATCTTTATTCGATTTGAACACAAATCATAAAAGAGTGAGCACAATAAATCATACATAAAACTTCCTAAAACATTTCATCCAACTCCTACATAGGTATAAATACTATTTACATCAGTTTAATACAGACACGAGGGAGCCCATCGAATAAATAATATCAATCTAAAACTAGGATATAAAACTACAGTCCCCTCTTGTGATTCTTGATTTTAAAGCACTTCTTAAAAAATTTACCACAGAAAAAAGTGTAAAAACATCCGTTGCTAGTTTTAAAAACAACAGTGCTACCCGTGCCTGTCTGAATCTAGCCTTCCTCAACAGACCCTTCAAAAACCTTTTTCTTTTGGTAACCATAGTAAGGGCAGAGGAGCACGAAGTGGAGGGTGTCCTGTGGAGACCTATCGTCGCAGCCACAGGGCCCTCTGTCTTCGTGTTTTAAAATAAAACCAGATGGTACCGCCAAAAGGTGGTGAAAAAGGTTTAATCTAAAACGCGAAATTAAAAATCTATCATGCGCACCCAGGATCATTGTCAAATACGGTTCAATACCCAGGGAGGTTTTAGTTAGAACATGGTCTCTCACTGTCTGTTTAGCCAGTTCTACCTCTTCTCGTTGTGCTAAAGCAAATTTAATATATAAAGCTTTAATATCAACCTTATCCTTACACCTTATTGAGTCCGGTTTAATAAACAGATCAGGTCGTCCCAGCATGTAAAAGGAGTCCCGGACATATTTTACCCAGGGAATTTTCAAAGCATGATCTAGTGAGAGGCAATCTTTCATAACCAACATTGTCAAGCCAGCCTCTTCATTTGACCAAATCTTAAGCCAAAATAGTAGGGGCTTCACTGCTACCGCATCTGAGATATACTTTGCTCCCAACTCCTCATGCACAGTAAATGCAGGGGTGCTTTGGGGGACTTTCAACAACCGCTTCATATATTTATTCTCCACCTTTTGCAGGTTTATGGGCTTGACAAATCCCCATACCTCACTCCCATACAGGGCATTTGCACAACAGATCGAGTCATACAGTTTTAAAAGCAGAGCAGGGGTCCAACACCCTAATCTGTGCACAAAGTTGGAGATCTGCCCTGTAGATCTAGCCAGGGCAACACACTTGTCTTCTAGTAGGTGCTTAAAATTCAAGTGCCCATCGAAAAAAATACCCAAATAAGCAAACGCGGGAACCTTGGCTAAGATATGCAAGCCTATTGTATAACTGTATGATCTTACTGGCTTTTTCCCCATTTCCATGACATACGATTTTGTGAGGTCAGGAGACATATCTATATCTTCCATAAACCTCACAAAGCCGTCAATTAAGAGCTGTAGACCATGAGGGGTACGGGCAAGAAGCACTGCGTCGTCTGCATATAGCAGCACTGGTACAGCTCGTTCACCTATTCTCGGGAAGTCCGCTTTTATACCTCGCAAGGAAGCATCTAGGCCGTTAATATAAAGAGTAAATAAAAAAGGCGCTAGTATGCAACCCTGCCTCTCCCCACTTGAGCAGCTAAAATAGTCTGTCACTTTCCCATCCTGAGTATATCTCACCGCCGCTCTATTGTGTTAGCAATGGCCATTGAACCTGTGCAGAGCTGATACAAAAAGTCTCCAATCTCAAAGGATTCCAATGGCCTTGGGCATGGGGAGACATTATTTTGTAATGTGTGGTGTATCTTCTCATTTCTCTAGGTCATCTGCAGTTCTCAGGTCCTTGGACTGTGAAAAGTAAACAGAGTATTGCAAAGGCACTGCAAACTAAGGCTCATAAAAAACACTAATAAATAATATTTCAAATTCAGAGAAGAGATGAGGAAAGCCCAAAGTTTGCGAAATGAAAATAGAAATAGATAGCTTCAAATAGGTCAGAGTACAAGTTAAATTACATAAAGATTGAGTCTTGAAAGTCTAATTTGACTTAGGAAGTAGAGTCCTTGCAGCAGAATATAGACATTAGGACAGAAAATCACTGACAATGGTAGGCAGAGCAGGTCTTTAAAAAACCACTCAAGATTTCTGCATGAGGAGCTGAAGAAATATTTGTGAAAGCATATTACAATATTGATATCTACTCAAATCAGTCTCTAACAGTAGCTAGTTTTCAAAGTGTTGTTTTGCAGATCACCAAAAATGTTAGTAACATTTTAGTCACTGAGCCATCTTGCTAGTTGTATGGAAGCCCCCCACCCTTTACCAGGAAGGAGCTGTATGGAGTGACATTTACACGATTCTTTGACGTGGATGAAATATAGGTGGATGCCTGAAGGGAGACCCTCCTGTTCCAAGAGGCTTTCCTGTTCCCTAAAAAATTGCCCATAATGTCCAGAAATAGACTAGGTCAATTTTAATGCCTGCATCACCTATACTATTCAATAAAGAGATTGTTTAAAAATGGCAGGTGCAACCCCTTGGTATTCCATGCTGTTTGTTTGAAATGTAAGACTTGTACCACACAAAATGTATGTGCACTAATACTAGATACTACATAGAGGTTGTGCTTTACTACATTGAGCTAGGCTTCAATCTAATGTTTTTTGTACTAAGATCAGAAACACAAGCAACTAGGTGCATCAAAGTAGTACTGGTTAAAACAATGATAGTAGGGAAGTATGATCTAGCTATGAAATGGAGGGCTAAATCTTCCCCTGATGAGATCTACTTGGACAAATCGCATAGGTTAATGCATGATATTTGAAACAATTTCACATGCGGTAGAGGATGCGTGCAAATGTTTGACCAGGTCTGATGGAAATGGAAGGATCTAATGCTAGACCATGAATGGATTGATATTGGTTTTGGTCTCAATTTGGAAAGTTCAGCATTGAAAAGTTAAAAATATACTGCCATGGGTTTCCTCATATGTTTGGTGTAGAATGCCAAATTTTTTCAAATTTGCAAAGATACACAGGAATACTCCTAGAAAGCCTTGTCAGTAGCAGAATTTCAAGAGTATTCTCACTGGTCAATAATAACTTACTTCAATTGGCCACAAGTTGGGAAGTATCTTTGAGTGAGTTAAATGCACATGCACATTTGCATGTTTACCTTTCACTTTATTTATTAAAGATATTATATAGTGCAGGCCCAATCAAGTAGCAAAAAAAAAGAAAACATACATAAAAGAACAGCATTGAATTCTTGAGGCATACTGAAGGTATGATTGCAAAGTAAATTCTAAAAATATGGTTATGTAGGTCTTCTGGGAATTCAAAATGACAATAAATGAAAGGATGCACTCCTGGTTTTTGTTCAAAGTCCCTATTTTTTCAAAAATGCTGATAGCAACGTTATGGCATGCTGACTCGTTACGTGCTCTGCCCCACCGGCACCAATATGAAATTCTGAAACCTAGTGGCGCGCCATTTCATGCCACCAAGTCACACAGCCTTGTACACAGTTTACACAAGAAACCAATTTTTTCGTTAGAATCCATTTTAATCCACTTTTAATCCATATTGCTTTCCAAATTTCTTCTATATTTTCTCCATTCGCATCAAAGGTAACATGATTGCAGCAGTGAAGTTGCAAGGAGGAAGTTTAAAACAGTGCTCACGGAGTATGGGAGAGGTGGACATGCTGCTTGTTAGAGCGTCAAAATTAAGACAGGTATTACGTTTTTTGAGCAGGTTGTGATTTAGGATGTGAGTTGGGTTGCACAAGGTAGGTTTAATGTAGGCAAGTATGGAAATTACTGTATCTGAGGTATTTCGTTTGATAAGGGTTTTTTCGTGAAAGGAGGGGTTCACTGAGCACGATTTTTTAGTGATGTTAGTTACGGGGCAGGGTGGGAATGGAGACTGTTTTGATTGTGATTTTATTGGAGGATTAGTCAGTCGTGAGTTCTATGTAAAACGAGTAAAGTGGATGTTTGTTTTAATATTCTAGATACCCCTGAGGAAGGGCTAAACAGCCCGAAATGCAATGGGTGAACAAAGTTGTGGCTGTCCTGGATGAACTGGGTATTCCAGCGTGCTTTAGAATAAGGCCTGGATGGGCAATTCCTTTGCATTTGAAAAAAGTGGAATCATGTTACCTTTGATGCGAATGGAGAAAATATAAAAGAAATTTGGAAAGCAATATGGATTAAAAGTGGATTAAAATGGATTCTAGAAGATGGCGGCTCGGTAGGATGTGAAACTCCGTCCCTCCGGCCTCGCCGACTCAAAGCATTGTGTCTGCCCCATCCCCTGGCCCTCAGATCACCGAACACGGAAAAGAACCGGCTTGTGCTTCCTCCGGTGCCAGAGGGGAGGAGTTCAACGGCCGCATCGGCGCTCCTGGACGGATGCGCGCCTAGACCGTGTCGGAGCTGGAGCGACCATGGCGGCGACAGCGGCAGTGCCCCTGGTGAGACCTGAGTGAGCCCTGCGTTGGCGCCGAGTGGATGTGCCGCGGACCTAGCGACAGGTGCTGGCCCCGCCCGGAGACCCGGCCGCGGTCCACAGAGGGTAAGCGGTCTTGCCAAACTGCAGCGCAGCACCGGACCGGTGAGAGGCCTGCTCGTCACCCGCCATTTTACACCCCCTCCGCACAGCCCGGCCGGGCGCGCTGGAAGCTGCTATGCCTGGGGCCTTGCAACTCCACCAGCGGGGCCTAAGTGAGCACCCGGCTCGGCACCCTGACCTGCCTGGTCTGCAGCTTGACGCCTGGCACGATTTTGGGCAGTAGTGACTCTCCAGGGAGAGGCCGGCCTTCCGCCCGCCATTTTGTCTCCTCTCTAGACCCTGCTGGGCAACAGCACTACTGACGGTGCAACCAGGAGCCTGGGGAATTCTATCTGTGGAGCCCAAATGAGGAGCTGCCCCATCAGCCTATCCAATCCGGTGCAAGGATTGGCACCCGACTACGCCGAGGACTGTCCGAGGAGCACCACTCCAGCCCCCCGGACCCCTGGTGAGTGCGGCCTACACCATCCTAGCGCACCTGCCTGAACTTGCCTGGCACCAACGCGCCTCTGTAGGGGCTACTGCAGAGGCCTACTGTGGCCAAGAAAGGATAACACTGCCACACATCGCCCCCTCCTCCACCACCGGGCCCGCGGCAGATCGGGGATAAAGACTGAGGGATTGCACCTGTCCCTTCTGCAGATCTGCCCTTTGAGCGCCCCGGTGGGCCGCGGGTGGGAGCTGCCCTGCCTGTTACGACCGGCCGAAGATCTACCCAGCCTGGCATGAGAATTGGCGCCTCTGCCTCCAGACCGGAACGGGCCTGGGTTCCTGCATTTGCCGCCCACCACGCGGGTGCTGGGTCTTGATGATCAGGAGATCCGCCCTGGAAATGCAAGGCCCGACTGGCCACGACTGGTGAGTCTGGGGGCATACCCACTGTACACCACCGATCTACAGCGGCGTGCCGACGGCCCGGTGGTCCCTTGGCACGGACTCCGGTTTGCGCCACGACACTGTTGCACCCCCGAGCCCGGAAGGCGGCTGGGCGCCACCCTAGGGGCCCCCTTGTAGCCCTTCCCCGCGTACCACGCATAGCACCATGTCGTCAGCTCGGGCGAAGAGGGAGAAGACCCTCAAGTATATGCTACTAAAACAGACGTCTGGCCCGGACTCTGCGACCGCATCACCCCGGGATCCGGAGCAAATAGATGGAGCGGATGGGCCAGCCACGAAGGCCATCATGATGGAACTCTTCTCCGCAATTAAAGAGGACATATTGGATCTGAAGGGACAGCTCTCGGCCAATCTCAAAGAAGTCTGGCGAGACGTGGATGAAGTAGGAGAGAGAGTGGCCGTTCTCGAGGACCACGAACTGCGCCGTGAAGAAGATCTGCACCAGCTACAACAAGAAGTGCTCCGGCTGCGGGACCAAAACTTAGATCTCCAAGCCCATGCGGAGGATCTGGAGAACCGCTCACGAAGGAATAAAATCCACATCCGAGCAATCCCATGGCGAGCGGAGGGAGATAACCTACGATCCTACGTCCTGGCTCTCTTTCGGCAGATCCTAGGAGACGACGGCCCGCAAGAAATTCAGATGGACAGGGTGCACCGCATGGGCCTGCTCAGAGGAGAGAAGGCCCCCCCCTCCAGATGTGCTCGTCTGTGTGTATGACTTTCAGCTCAAGGAGCAGATCCTCTGCAGGACTCCAGCGGCCCAGCCGATCCAGTTCCAGGGGCACTCCCCCGCCCTCTTCCAGGATCTTGCTGCGTCCACGCTTACCAAACAGAGAGACTTCCGAGTGGTCACCTCCTACCTCCGTGACAATGGAATTCCCTACTCGTGGGGCCATCCCTTCCGCATCATATTTAAGCACCAAGGGAAACTGCGCCAGATCCGCTCTCTCGCTGAGGCTCTTGATCTACTGGGGCTGGACAACACAGTGGACGCCGAGTGGAGGGAGAGCCCCAAAGGCCGGGTCGCACGCAGACTCTCACAATGGCACACTGTGGGGAAATCGATGGCCTCTGCGAAACCAGACCCGGAGGAGATGGCGAAGGAACGAGAAGCGGTGATCTCCTCTTTCTCGCAACCCCACGACCGTCCGTGTTCCCCCTGAGCACTCCAGATACGCACACGGGGATGGACGTCATGGAGTGAGGCTGGAGGGGCTCCTGGGACGATTATCACTCTTCGCTCAGTGAAATGCCCTTCTACAGTTCTTGGCTCTCCAGGTACTCTGTTCGACAGTCTGTCGCCAAGGGCCCGGCCCCCTTTTGCGTTGCCTTGCAGACGGACCTATGTCTAATGTCCCCTTATGGGATTGAGTTATTTTGGACCATCCTTAAATGCCTACTTGTTAGAGTTCTCCACGTCCTCTCTTCCCGTGCTGGCCCTTTCTGGATTGGTATTCTTAGGCTTGAGATGTTTCATACTTGGTTGTTGTTGGGGTTGCTTTTTCTTTCTGGGTTAGGGAGGGTTCTCTCTCCAGTGAGCCTTTTTTCCCTTCGCACTTACTTTTGTCCAGTGATGTTTGTCTCCCTCCCCCTGGGGTTTCTCCTTTAGACCGGCCCTCCAGTACATCACTCGGGGCCTCAATAACTGCACTAGTTGGCCCGTCCCTTTCAAATGGAACTCAAGATTATTAGTTTTAATGCCCGGGGGCTTAATAACCCAGTCAAATGGAAAGCGGTTCTTTCCCTGCTTGAACACTCGGGTGGTGATGTTTGTCTTCTTCAAGAAACCCACCTGCTTCATAGTGATACACACCACATGCGCCATAGCCACTTCCCCTCACAATTTTGGTCCTCTGGGAATAGTAAGCGGGGTGGGGGTAGCTATTCTATTCTCCAAACGCTTCAGGGGCTCGGTGGTGGGTCCCATCGCTGAGATCAAAGGACGCCTCCTAGCGCTGCGCCTTCGTATGGGGCATTCTCACCTCACTGTAGCTTCTATTTACTCCCCAAACGAGCGTCCAGAGAAATTCCTAATAGATGCATATGCTGACGTCCTGCACACGCCCGACCCTATAGTGGTGGTGGGGGGTGACCTCAACTTAGTGATGGATGCCGGGCTGGACCGTTCAGGCTCGCGAACCGGGGATGCGGGAGCCCTGTCGGCGGGAGGTGGTGACTGGCTGCGAGATGAAGGGATCCGAGACGCCTGGCGCTGCTTACACCAGGACGAGCGGGACTTTTCATACTACTCGGCGGCTCACAAGACCTATGCTCGCCTAGATCACTTCCTTGTTACCCCAGCCGCTTGGGCCTGCCTTACAGATTCCACCATTGAGGCCCACTCCCTGTCTGACCACGCACACATTACCTTGACCATGCGTTTTTCCTCTGTAAGATCTTCCCCCACCTCACACTGGCGCTTGCGAGATGCACTGCTCCGATCCCCAGCTGTGGTGGGCGACATCAAGCGTTGCCTGACTGACTATTTAGCGATTAACGACGTGGGTTCTACGCCGATATCCTCGGTATGGGAAGCACTTAAATTGGTCGTGAGGGGAGCGCTAATTGCCAAAGAAGCTTACGAAAATAAAACCAGACAGTCCAAGCGCGCAGACCTAGAAGCTAATGTCAGGGAACTGGAAGCTATTCACAAACGCACTGGCGCTCCCAGAATTTGGCGGCAGTTGGAAAAAGAGTGCCTCCAGCTTCGGCGGCTAGACCTTGACCGGGCTGAGCACGCGGTAGTCCGACTGAAGCACAAATACTATGTGGGCTCAAATAAAGGGGGACGTATGCTGGCTCACTGCCTGCACAGTCAGCACGTGGTGCAGGCTATTAAAGCGATACGGGGAGAGGGCGAGTCGGCGATCACGGATGATGCCGAAATACTGTCGGCCTTCCGCTCCTTTTATAAAAATCTCTATACTGCTGATCATTCCCTGCTAACTGATCCCACTGAGTTCCTTCAAGGAGTGGCGGTCACTCCTCTCCCTACGAGCGAGGCGGAGGCCCCCATACGCATTGAGGAGGTGATTTCTGCTATCGCCCGACTAAAGTCCATGAAAGCACCGGGCCCTGATGGCTTAGCGCTCTTTTTTTAAAACCTACTGTGTCGAACTTGCCCCGCTGCTTACCCGCTTGTTCAACTCTTTCGCGGATACAGGGTCTCTTACAGCCTCAATGTTACAGGCATCTATCTCGGTCATTCCTAAGCCGGGGAAAGACCCGGAGCTTTGCAGTTCCTACCGCCCGATCTCTCTACTGAATATTGATGCAAAGCTGTTCTCTAGCATTCTGGCCTCCCGGTTGAACTCCCACATGCCGGGTCTGGTCGACCCAGACCAATCAGGTTTCATCCCGGGTAGGCAATGTGGGGGCAATACCAAACGACTCTGCCACTTAATTGACAAAGTACAACAGTCCAAAGAAGAAGCCTTACTGCTAGCGGTCGACGCGGAAAAGGCTTTCGACTGTGTGCATTGGCCATACTTATTTGCTACTCTTGAGCGTTTTGGGCTGGGGCCCAGATTCCGACAGTGGATTGCGAGCATTTATAGTGCTCCAACAGCAGCAGTGCGGGTCAATGGCTTGCTTTCAGATAGCTTTGCGGTGGAGAGGGGGACGCGGCAAGGCTGCCCCCTCTCTCCTTTGCTCTTCGCCCTTTATATGGAGCCCTTCGCCCAACGGCTTCGAGACAACCCCATGGCGCAGGGCATCCCATTCGCCTTAGACCACCATCTTATCAGCCTCTACGCTGATGACTTCATCTTTTCGGTGGCTCATCCCATGACCTCACTGCCGGCCAATGTGGAGGACCTACAGACTTTCAGCCGGGTTTCTGGCTTTAAAATTAATATGCAGAAATCTCAAGTACTCAACCTCACCGCTGCCCAGCCAACGGTTGATGTCTTACGGGCCAGCTTCGCCTTTGACTGGGTGTCGGACGGTATCACATATCTCGGATTGGTCCTCCACAAGAGTCTCGCAAAAACGGCGGACGTAAACTATACAACCCTTCTATCTCGCATCCGAGCAGACCTGGCCCGCTGGCGGCGCCTGCCTGCCTCTGACATGGTTTGGTAGGCTGTCTGCGGTTAAAATGAACATACTACCGCGGGCCCTGTATTTGTTTCAAACGCTCCCTTTGGAGCCCCCACCGCATTTGCTTCGCCATATTCAGACCGCGATCGAACGCTTTGTGTGGGGTCCGATCTCCCCTCGCTTGCAGAGGACCTTGCTACAACCCCCTAAGAAAGAGGGCGGCCTCGCCTTCCCTGATATTACCCGTTAGTACCAAGCTTCACTGCTACGGTACCTAGTGGAGTGGAACCGCCCTATGACTGAGAAATACTGGGTCTTCATGGACCAGACGGTGGCGGGCCACCACATCTGGCATGACGCCTGGCTACCGCGACCTGCTCGTGCCTGGGGACTTTATTCCTCGCCAGTCACCCGCCCCACAATGTTAGTCTGGGACAGGGTCTCTCTGCGGGCTAACCTGACTACGTTTCCCTCGCCAATGACCCCGATTTTCTCTAATCCTGCCTTCCCACCTGGGATGGACAAAAAGATAGCGGCGCGCCGGTTAGAGGGAGGTTGCTAGTGCTTAGGGCATCTATTCGACATCCAGGGTCTCATCCCCTTTAAGGACCTGCAGGAGGACTATGGCCTTCTCAGCTCTGATCTCTTCCTCCATTCCCAGATGACGCATTGGATCTCGGGAGCCATGACACGGCCCTTGGCACACCGACCAATGCGACCGTTCGAGAAATGGCTCACTCGTAAAAAGGACGATCATGGGCTTATTTCTGAAATATACTCCTTTCTCACATTAGGCAGCCAGAAAGTTCGCACAGCGGGGCAGAGACGCTGGGAGGCGGAACTGGGGCGCACGCTGTCCTATAAGGAATGGGAAGATATTTTCTATAGATCACACCACACAGCACACTCCATGGGTCATGCGGAAACTGCTTTTAAGATTGCGTCCTATTGGTATTATACCCCAGCCCGACTCGCTAAGTGGCACTCTCATTGTGACGGCCTCTGCTGGCGAGGGTGTGGTAGCCCTGGTACCCTCCTCCACCTGTTGTGGCACTGCCCAAAGCTCACACGTTACTGGGAGATAATACTGGACGACATTGATAAGGCCTTCCACACCACCATTCCCAGGCTTCCGGCTTACACTCTTCTAGGTCTACCCAATGCGCTGACCTTCCCCCTGCGCTCTATTAGAGGGAGACAGATAGCGCTCACGCTGAACGCCGCACACCGAGTAATTCTGGCTGGGTGGAAATCAGATAGGATCCCGGACCATACGCAATGGTTACATCAACTCTGGTATCTCTTAGGTATGAAGAGACTCTCGATGGCCACCCTGGGGAACTGCGCAGACTACGCTAAGATTTGGGCCCCATTCATAGCCATCCTCTCCACTGAATTCTGGGAACTGACCTGCCCTAGCTATCTCCGGATCCTGAAACTGATCCCTGAGGACAATACCCCCGCCTAATAGGGTGGCTCCCCGTTGGACTCACAAACCCCTTAGACTAATGGAGGCCCCGCACCCTACAATGCCTACAGGCTGGACTCTTCCTTTTTTCTTTGTTTCCTGCTGACTGGGGAGGGGATGGGAAGGGGAGTTGACTTCTTCTTTTTGTTGTTCCTTGCCTCTTGTGAAAAGCAGCACTACTATGAAACTGCGACCTGTCACAGGCTGCCGGCTACTACTGCTCGCATGCCTGGCAGCACACTGGACCATATGGCTACCCATTCGCTGGGGAAGCGGTTGCCGCCTCCCTTCTCCTTTCTTTACCACGCGGCCGGCCCTCTCTGGGTTGTAGGTGACATGCTGTGTTAAATATCAGTCGGTATGCTCTCATTCATTGTCTCGTTGCCATGATCTGATCAAATGTTAGCCGGCCCGCTGGGTTGTAGGCGCCAGTGTCCTGTTTTGTCTTGCTTCGTGCTCTGCCAATAAAATCGATTTAATACTAAAATGGATTCTAACGGAAAAATTGGTTTCTTGTGTAAACTGTGTACAAGACTGTGCGACTTGTTGGTGGCTCGAAATGGCGCACCACTAGGTTTCAGGTCTTCTGGGAATGCCAGGAAATTTGGGGTGAGTATTAAACTTTGGGCAACAGCTTGCACATCCTTGAAGCTTAGCAAGAGAATACCTGTTTAAGAGTTTCCGGTGTTTTGTTTATTGAGATTTCCAGCAGAAGGTATTACTTGACTCTACTGTCTTTTTATCCTACTGAGTTGTGGAATTTGTCTTTGCAGGTAACTGGGATAAATGATATGTAGAGCTTTAGGCCTGAAGCCCAATTTTGAGGCTCATTGAAGTTCTTTCAGAAGTGAAATGATTTGTTCTAATTTTTAGTACCTTTGAAAAGGTGAGCTGCAGCACAGAGAATGGCTTTGAGTGGAATAAGGACAAAATTAGGGAAGCCTACTGATAAGGTATAGCCATCTTCTGGGTGTGAGAAAAAGGGCCTGTACAGCTCCTCTGTAGGTTTACATTTTCCGAGGCAAAACTGTTGAAAGAATAGTATCTATGCAAGGTTGGAAATCTGACAAAAGATTGTAAGCTGGTGACATGGTGAAGACCAGTAATTTGAAAAACTGGGAATTTTGGAAAAACAATTCCTACAACCATTTAGAAGTACCTTTATGAGTTTTTCCAGGATGGGAATAATAAGTATAAATGTTTGTGAATATTCACAAATAGACACGTTCTTCCCTCCCCTAACCCTAACCATAAACTTACAACGGTACGTAACTGGCATTCTCGCAATCCTCCTAGATGATGAGGTAGACTCTCCTCCCGACTGCCTGGGTGCCCTCTCCCAATTGTCTTGTGGTATTTGTAAATTTGTTCTTTGCAACTACTGAACTGATTTGGCAAAGTTTCTATCATTTTTGGCCAATATCCAATATCTACCAAACTCTCTTAGACATGAAATTACAGAGGTAAGCCATGCTTACTCACAGGAACTGCTTTGTGAATCAAGCTCATGGTCACTAAGCATCTTTTTTGAGCATTTTCTGTTTTCATATCTGCAGTAATGATTAGAGGAGGACTTCCACACAATTTACACTTGTTGAGTGGGCTCTAAGTGTTCTTTATCTCTCCCCAGATCGGGTGTGCCATCATCGCTGGGCTCCTTCAGTATTTCTTCTTGGCCTCTTTCTCATGGATGTCTGTGGAGACTTTGATGCTCTTCCTCACTGTCAGAAACCTGAAAGTTGCAAATTACTTCAACACTCGCAAGATCAAAACTCTGCACCTGTGCCTCTTTGGTTATGGATTCCCACTGCTCATTGTCATAATTTCTGCAGTATCCAAACCTGACGGATATGGGACTTCAAGACAGTATGTACAAGAACATCTACTATCATCATACTGTATCACTTTGTGTAAGATGAATTCTAAATAACATATTTCTGTGTTTGTAAATAGAAGTAACTACTGTATACAGTAGGCCCATGATGACACTGAAATATGTTAGTGGTTTATCATACAAGAATACAAAGATCTGTCTGTAGCAGTTGTCTAATATTATTACTGCAGTATTGTTGATGACCATAAAGACAGTAGGATTGCTAGATCTCCTTGAATCTTGGTTGTCTCACATCATCTTCCCACTGCTGTATACAGTTGTGCAACAGAGGTTGACACAGATCTTCGGTCACCAGGAAGGCAGCAGTGGTGGATTCATTGTTTTTGACCAGTAAGTGTTTTTTAAATGAAATTTATCAAATGCAAAATCTTGGAAAATACTCAAGTATCCGTGTTGATGGATGCTAATGTTTATTCAGTTTACTCAGAATTGATTTGGTTAAAAGTGTGTCATTTGGATGTTTCTCAGGCATACACATTAATTAACTTACTCATTCACTCACACTCTACTACACAGGCTTTTAAAGCTGGAGTTTTTCCAGCTTGATTGACCCAGTCACTGTTGGTACAGATCATATATGGACATCTGTATACAAATATTATAAATGCAAGGAAGCGACCTGTGTCCTCTCATAGTGTCCGATGTGACCCTAGAACTAGAAACATGTGGTTTGCACCATCAGATCTTGGTGAATATATGGATGACTCATACTGAACCTGTAGGAAATCTGCCTTTTCTGCATGGTCACCCAGGATGTTTCACGTTTTTTGGATGGTTGAAATGGCATAACCTTAATTGTCATCTCAATTTGCCATGCCTAAAGCCTTTGGAGGCGAATTTGCATAGCTTCTTGTTGGGGTCTTCTGAGTACTCAAGCCCTGATGAGGTGTGAAAACTGCTCCTAGAGCAGAGGCAAATGCCTGGGGAGTTGTTTTTGTTCTTCTGACAGGATGGTCAGTTGGGTGTACCCAGGAACTTAATTTGCTTCAAAGTAGCCTCCATTGTCACAACCAGATATTAGCTGGCATCTGGGTGGCCTCTTCCTTTCTTCTTCCAGTCAGGCTGGCACCAATTTCCAGTGGGAGGGGAGTTTCCCCCAGAACTGAGTTAGAGTGACCACAGAGGAGGGGTTGCTTATTTCCCTAGCCCCACATCTGGATGAGCACTCAGCCTCTGCACAAGGGGAGAAGGATCTCTCCAGCTGGGATTTTGGCTGTGAAGGGCACCGTGGGATTGTTTGCAGTAGGGCAGAAAGGAACCACTGCAGAAGTGGGTATGGTTCCCCTGGACATTTTATACCATTAGTTATGGAAGGGGTAAGAGTCACCCCCACCCAATAGCTAGTTCTAGGCATAAATGAGGCATACACAGTACCCTCCATAGCACACTACTGGACCTGAGGAAGATCAGAAAAGGATTGAACCTTCTGTCTATGACCTGAGAGGAGCCATGACGCACTGGACCTGCTTTCTCTTGCACCCATGACAAGGAGGTAGACTCCTAGGGTCAAAAGGATGACGCATTTAAGCTACAGGGAAAAAACAAGCTAGAAGAGGCCTTTTACTGCAATTGCCCAGCTGACCAATTCAGCTGGATCTACCCTTAACCCTGCTGTTGGCTTCTGCTGGAGTGAGTCTGACCCCCAAGTGCTGTTCCTGAGATCCTGGAAACGTTGGATGTGTGTGACTGGACTTCTCCTACTATCACTGAAAACCTGGAACTTTCAGACTTTTCGAACTTCGAGACCTCCAGACGACCAAAATAAACATGCCAAGCTGATCTACCCAAGGTGCGTTGCAGGTGGGCAGAAGATTCAGGTTTCTCCCGCTCAAAGCTTTTCCCCAGCAGAAAATTTGGTTCAGCTGCACCTCGCATGGAAGGTATCTGGCCTCGTGGATCACTTTTCGGCCTGCAGTCTTGCCCTGCTGAAGGATTCTGAGCTAAAAAAAAGTCACTGTGAACGGTGAAGTCCTGACCGGGTAAAGGCACTGAAAGTATCTGGAATGTGAGAGGACACCCTTGGGCACAAAATTTGAATTTCTTCTGCTCTGAGCTTTTTCCAACCTTGTGGAACCCTCTTTGGCTAGAGCCTGCTGCCTTGCCACACTGAAGATTTTTTACTTCCATTTGTGAGACTGAGTCACAAAGGTAAATCCTCTGAAGGGTCAAACCTGGTTTCTGTATATGACCCAAACTCCATTGCCTTCACACTCAAATCGTGCTTAAGTCCTGATCTACTGTGACCAGTTGACCGCAGTTGGAGCTTAATTGTTTTAAGCACTACCTTTATGTATGACTTTAAATACATATCTAGGTTCCCCTTTTTGTCTTTTCTTGTGTCATTTTATGTACTAAAATTTACTCTTTCTAATTCATTTTGTCATTTTTATTGTGTTGTGTTTCAACTTTATTACTGTTTTAGTATTGCATAAGTGCTTTACATATTGCACATGTTAAGACTGTTGGCTTTATTCCTTAACTACCGAGGATAGAGCTCATGTTATTTTAGTGACTTTGGAGCTTTACTCTGACAAGAAATGTGATTGTTACTCAAGGCGGGGAGTAACTCCTCTTGACGAATAACCAAATTACTTACAGGACCCATGGTCCTACTGGGCCGACCTTTTTAGGAAAAAAGACAATAACTGAGGTATAGTGTTTCCTTAAGTGATCAAATAAATGCCCTATGTTGGGATATCTCCACAGTAGATGTTAGATAACATAAATTCAGACTAGAATTCTAAATCCTGCTTGGTCAAATTAAAGATGGTATTGAAGATTGTAACATTTCACTTAATTGAAGGATGTATATTCCAAGTAACATAGGGGCCATGTTCGGTGTTTGATACGAAGAGAAAAAGCAGCCTATTGACCTTTACTTATTAATGAGAGAACATATTCCATTAACAACTGATCACATCTCCCTTTGCTAATGCCCATCGTTTTGTTGCTCAGATGTTTACAAGACTTAGGATAAGTCAAAATGAAGGACACGATATATGGGGAAAAATGGTGGTATAAGGTCTTCAGTGAAGGTGGCGATGGGAGTGTGGAAAACAGTGACTGAAAGGATTTCTTACACTTCATCAAATCCTGTATGTAATTGACCTCCTGTTTTGTGTACCTCCAGTTTGAAATACACTAGGGAATTTAATACATAGATGATCTAAGCTAGACTTTACTAAGTGAGATGTCATCATTCATTCTACTGCTCGCAATAAGTATAACAGGTGCAGTTGCTGTAAAGTAACAAAAGAAATTGGCAGAAATTGACAACTAATCCTTCTATATTTTCATAGCTGCTGGCTCAAGTCAAGTACTGGGCATGTATGGAGTTTCCTTGGGCCTGTATGCGCTTTTATATTGGTAGGTTTACATATCCGTTTTGTGTCTCTTTCATTTGCTTAATCTCCTCCCTATTAACCTCTTATTGTTTTTTTATTTATCCATTCTTTAAGTGTTAAGGACAGAAAAGTCAAATCTATACTGATATTGAGTATGTGCATTGTAATTTAAATTATTCAAGGAGTTATATGGCTGATCCTTTCTCAGTCATCAAAAAAATTGGATGAGTACTCAGAAACAAGGATGCTTAGATCAATAAAAGGCATATGTAGCTGAGTCAGAGATATACTGATTCATGCTTGCACAGATGGGCAAGGATTTTTTTTACAGATAGTGAATTATAGATGTGTAGTTGTCAATAACAGGGTTGTTCGTCTGTGGGGTCCAAGTGACACTTGGAAAATGAGAGCAAAGCTGTCTGTGATGCCACATGGAACCCCAAGGATAAAAACTCTGAAATATTGGTAGTTACCCATACATCCATGTGTGCTGTGTATGGCACCCACTAACACAGCTGCCTCTTTAGGGATTGCACAATCTGTTCAAGTATCTTAGACAAAGTCAATTTTAAAACCCTAATAAAAATACTTTGTAATCCGAGCTAAGCAAAGTGATGTGTTGATGACACAACATTGAACCACATTCTCATTTGGTTTGAGAAAGATTGTCAAAACGCCTTTTTTGATTGAAATTGGATAACCACTGCTCTGGAAAACTACATCAAGCAACTCGCTCACTGGAACTTG
The DNA here is from genome assembly GCA_963921515.1 of Calotriton arnoldi. Lineage (NCBI taxonomy): Eukaryota > Metazoa > Chordata > Amphibia > Caudata > Salamandridae > Calotriton > Calotriton arnoldi. The sequence goes on from CAWUFW010003720.1 coordinate 337,830, forward strand.
TAGCTCAATGTAAAATTCATTTACTATCTCATCACCTATGCACACTTGTCCCACTAATAATTCTTATTGACTATCGCAATTTCTCTGTTTTCTATTGGTTGTCTAAATATTTTTGTGCTCAGCTGCTGCTAGTCTAGACAATGCTATAGAATTTTTAAAAACTCTCTTTATCTGGCCTGGTTTTGCTGACATTATTAGCACACAACAGTACAAAAAAATGTTAACAACTGTAGTTCTCTAGCCCATGCAATAGACTTACTTTCTTCAATTTCTTCCATTACTAAAGTTATTATGGGCATGATTTAATTTTTGACAGACGGCCCACTGTTTTGCCATGGGGATGAGTAAATTACTCCATCCCTACACCTGTGTGCCTGTGAGAGGTACTGAGACCTGAAAGGATTGTGGCAGCCTGCTCAGCAACCCCAGATTAAATTTGTTTGTATCTCTACTGATGACGGATGATATCCAGAAACACGTGTCTAGAGATTTACAGCACTAACCTGCACCAACTTTGGTGGAATACTCCAGGAAATATTCAAGTAAGCATGTAACATGAACTGCATTTACCATAATGCTAAGGGGCGAACTGTGCTGGGAGGTGAAGCAGTGTGCTCCCACCCCTTCCTGTTTGGAAAGGCTCCCTTGAGCCTTTGAGCTGACGAGCTTGTGGAGATGCACCTGTGAGAGGTACTGAGACCTGAAAGGATTGTGGCAGCCTGCTCAGCAACCCCAGATTAAATTCGTTTTTATCTCTACTGATGACGGATGATATCCATAAACACGTGTCTAGAGATTTACAGCACTAACCTGCACCAACTTTGGTGGAATACTCCAGGAAATATTCAAGTAAGCATGTAACATGAACTGCATTTACCATAATGCTAAGGGGCGAACTGTGCTGGGAGGTGAAGCAGTGTGCTCCCACCCCTTCCTGTTTGAAAAGGCTCCGTTGAGCCTTTGAGCTGACGAGCTTGTGGAGATGCACCTGTGCGCCTCTGAGAGGTACTGAGACCTGAAAGGATTGTGGCAGCCTGCTCAGCAACCCCAGATTAAATTCGTTTTTATCTCTGCTGATGACGGATGATATCCAGAAACACGTGTCTAGAGATTTACAGCACTAACCTGCACCAACTTTGGTGGAATACCCCAGGAAATATTCAAGTAAGCATGTAACATGAACTGCATTTACCATAATGCTAAAGGGCGAACTGTGCTGGGAGGTGAAGCAGTGTGCTCCCACCCCTTCCTGTTTGAAAAGGCTCCCTTGAGCCGTTGAGCTGACGAGCTTGTGGAGATGCACCTGTGAGAGGTACTGAGACCTGAAAGGATTGTGGCAGCCTGCTCAGCAACCCCAGATTAAATTCGTTTTTATCTCTACTGATGACAGATGATATCCAGAAACACGTGTCTAGAGATTTACAGCACTAACCTGCACCAACTTTGGTGGAATACTCCAGGAAATATTCAAGTAAGCATGTAACATGAACTGCATTTACCATAATGCTAAGGGGCGAACTGTGCTGGGTGGTGAAGCAGTGTGCTCCCACCCCTTCCTGTTTGAAAAGGCTCCCTTGAGCCATTGAGCTGACGAGCTTGTGGAGATGCACCTGTGCGCCTGTGAGAGGTACTGAGACCTGAAAGGATTGTGGCAGCCTGCTCAGCAACCCCAGATTAAATTCGTTTTTATCTCTACTGATGACGGATGATATTCAGAAACACGTGTCTAGAGATTTACAGCACTAACCTGCACCAACTTTGGTGGAATACTCCAGGAAATATTCAAGTAAGCATGTAACATGAACTGCATTTACCATAATGCTAATGGGCGAACTGTGCTGGGAGGTGAAGCAGTAAGCTCCCACCCCTTCCTGTTTGAAAAGGCTCCCTTGAGCCTTTGAGCTGACGAGCTTGTGGAGATGCACCTGTGCGCCTTTGAGAGGTACTGAGACCTGAAAGGATTGTGGCAGCCTGCTCAGCAACCCCAGATTAAATTCGTTTTTATCTCTACTGATGACGGATGATATCCAGAAACACGTGTCTAGACATTTACAGCACTAACCTGCACCAACTTTGGTGGAATACTCCAGGAAATATTCAAGTAAGCATGAACTGCATTTACCTTAATGCTAAGGGGCGAACTGTGCTGGGAGGTGAAGCAGTGTGCTCCCACCCCTTCCTACTCCATCCCTGTGGCGAAGGGACCACCTGTCAAATTTATAAATAACTTCAAAGCAGGCGGTCATTTATAATGCTTTGGCAGGAACCGCTGTCCTGGCGGTTCCTGTCAGTTCATATCGCTGTTTGGTACAGGGCTGCATCAGCATGATGCAACCCTGCACCAAAAAATTTTTTTCAAAAAGAAAATCCCAAAACAGGATTTGTTTTTTAAACTAAAAAAAGTAATGCTTTCCTCGCCATGAGAGTCATCTTCCATGGTTGGGGGAGCATTAGTTGCTTTTGACTGCCCTCTAGGGTTTTTCTGGCGGTGACGGATAGTAAAAACGATTACTACATGTCCGCCCATCCAGATTGGGTGGGCGGACATGTAGCCATTTCTCTGATGCCCTTACTCTGCCAGGTCTTCAAAGAGGTGTGTCTGTGGTGGTGACAGAGTAGTCACCACCATAGCCAAACTCAACATCCACCAGCAATTAAATTGGGCCGGCGCACCATTATGTTGGTGATGTGTATACTCCATCACTGTTGAGACAAAGTATAGATACTACCAACATATAAATCAGGCCCTATGTTTGTATAACTCCACTTCATGCAGTTATAGGGATTAATCAATTATTATGCCATGTACTATGAATATCTTAGCTTTTTCCACTGATCCAACTGACAAATTTCATGTAAAAATCCTTCAATCGCCTTTCCCTGTCTTGTACATTAGCTGTGCTGAATGAAGTAGCCACCCCTTGTATGCAAACTTTAAAACAATTACAGACCACTGAGACTACAGCCATTTCCCTGTTGATGTCAAAACAATCTAATATATGTTACTTCTTGGTACAACCAAATTAGAATTAGGAGTGGGCCTAACTCGTGTAATTCCATTTAGCGTAATCACGCAGAATTTCCTAAAAATTCAGCGATATTACGTTAAACAAGAAAAATAACTCTGCATTAAGCCCTATTTTCTTACTGCAAAAATACCCCCTTGCACCCGAAATGGGTTCAAGGAAACATTTTGCGCCAAGTAATAGCGCTAAATACAATATAACATGATTAGCAACGTGAGCAGTCACTTGCGCTCCCTAAATGTGCGTTTGGAGTAGGATTTTCACCCAACTTACTCCCGACATTTAGCACTAGTTACTCAATGCAAAATTCACCCTTGCCTCCAAATTGGACTCTAGGATTCATTTTTCTCTAACAAAATAGCTCTGAATGCAACAGAACATAAACAGCTGATTGAGCAGCCATTTGCGAGCGCCAAATGTGCTCTTGTGGTAGAATTCTTTTCCTCCAAATTACTCACAATTACACGAGCAGGTGTAATTGCATTATTATCAGTAATTGGACGACAAAGAGTAAAGTGGAATTCCCAAAATTAGTCTGATTACTCAGGCGTAATAAAAATAATTACTCCGGGCCTATTTAGAATCTTTTAACCTAGATATTGGGATGGAAATGTTCCCTTCATTAGCATACAGGCGTGTACCACTGGGGTGCACTGCAGGATACATTTGAACCTGTTATTCTGATTTTTATTTTGGACTTGGAGTCAGGCTAATATAACGTGGGTATAGAGACCTTGGCCTGTCCCTGTCTATGCGATGTCCAGGATCTGTCTTATGACCTGGAGGGGAGCACCAAACATGCCCTGACAGCTGATATTGTTCTAATGTCCCTGTCCTCGGCATAAACATCATTCAGAGGTAGGAACATTTTCTGAACCTGTACAGTGATCAAACCTTTTTATCAGTGTCAGTGAGAGAGCACGACCTACTGATCATCTTGTATAGAGTTCGTTGTTATGTTAAAACCAGAACCTTCTGGTGACATCCTGTGTGCATGTCGAAAGCGTGTGCATATACAGTGAGCATGTGATATAAGCGGCAGTAGGACTGTGTGTAAGTGTGTGTGTGAGTCTGAGTACTGAACCCAGTGGTATACATTTTGTATGCCCCTGGTGGTACCATGGCACAAGATTGCGGAATAGTTCGTTTTTTACGATACTGTGGTCATTAGTAGATGTTGTATTTATAATTTTCACAATGTAATAGCTGAAAGTTTTTTACTACTTTTTTGCCCTATACGAAATTGATTTCTTTTGAGGCAACCGGAGTATAATTATTTGTCAAAACAGTAGATGGCGTTATAAACTGTGATTTATGAATTTAAGTGGGAAAATCCATGATGGACAAAGACGAGTGTAACTAACTGTTCCAATGCATTATGGGCACCATGGTCTGAGGAATTAAAAGACAGTTGAATGATATATCAAAAAACCTTTTTGGGTGCCAACTTTCAGCTATGACATCGTGAAAATTATAAATACAAGATCTACTAATGACCACAGTATCATAAAAAACTAATTACTAGAGTTTTAATATGATAATGAAATTGAACATTATCCATAGTCCATCTTCAGTGTTCTAAGCCCTGTGGATTTAAAACGAAGACTAACTGACCACGTCACATGATGCATATGACTAAGGCCCGGTGGGGGCTGAAACGCGTTATGCTGAAACCTTCTGCAATTAAAAGAAATTTATGTGCTACTAACTGGCTGGTGAGCTCATTTTGTCCCTGGATGCAGGGGCCTTACCTTTTGGAATATATATATATATATATATATATATATATATATATATATATATATATATATTCACTGAAAAAACCATAGGTTTTAGGGAAAGTTATAGTTAGTTGGACATTGCACTCGTACAAAACCCGTGAAATTCCCCCGTTATAGTTAGTTCAGCTAACTATAACTTCGCGCCCCGCAATGCACTGCTGATGACGTCACATATTACATCACTCATGACATGGTCAGTGACATCACTGATGACATCACTGATGACATCTCAAATGACATCACTGATGACATCACTGATGACATCATCCAGTGACTGTGTGTTTCTGTAAAGTTTAAATATGTTTAACATATATATAGGGAAAGGCGTATTGAAGAATGAGTGGGTGTATAAGTGTCTGAATGGATGATTTAGTAGGTGCGTGACTGACTCTATAAGTGAGTGATTAAACGTATCTTACTGAATGCATGGGTTAGTGACTAAACTGTGTGAATGTCTGTATCCGTCTGTCTGTTGGTGTGTAAGCGGCTGCATGGGTTTGTGAATAGCTACATGAGTGTCTACATGGGTTATTGATTGGTTGTCTTAGTATCTGTATGGGTGCCTGAGTGTTTGTGTGGGTGGGGTGTGTGTGACTCTGTGCATAGATGTGTGAGTGGGTGATTCACTGGGTGCATGGTTTCAAGAGTGCATCTGTGATAGACTGTATGGGTGGGTGAGTGTGTCTATGGGTGTGTTAGTGAGTGAATGTATATCTCAGTGGTACATGTGTGAGTAACTACATATGTGAAAGGCAGTATATATGTGTGTTGGAGTATATAAATGGGTATAAGTGAGAGTGTGTGATTGTGAGAGTGGCTGTATGGATGAGCGTGTACTTGTATCAGTGATTGTATAAGAGCGTAAGAATGTGCTATTATTTGTATGAGTAAGTGAGCTGGTGTGTGTATAACTGTATAGGTGAGTAAATGGCAGTGTGATTAATTATTTGCATGACTGACTAGGTGTGTGAGTACCTCTATGGATGAGTGACGGTGTGTGAGTGTCTATATAGGTGTATGAGTGCATATGATAGTCCTGTACTGAGTGACCGTAAGTATGAGTGACTGTACGGGTGAGTGAGTGGATGTGTGTGTAGACCTAAGAATCAGTGAGTGTGTATGTAGTTATTGGTGTTGGAGTGTCTATGTTTTTGACAATGGCAGTCTGTAATTTAGAGTGGGTGTATCAAAAGTTATATTAGGGTGTGAGAAGATGCATCAAATTATCACATGGATGATGTCATCAGTGATGTCATCAGTGATGTCATTTGAGATGTCATCAGTGATGTCACTGACCATGTCATGAGTGATGTAATATGTGACGTCATCAGCAGTGCATTGCGGAGGCGCGAGTTATAGTTAGCTGAACTAACTATAACGGGGGAATTTCACGGGTTTTGTACGAGTGCAATGTCCAACTAACTATAACTTTCCCTAAAACCTATGGTTTTTTCAGTGAATTTCTAAGGTTTTTTAAATGCTAATTTCTAACTATAACGTGCCTGAAACCTATGGTTTTTTCAGTGAATTTCAAAGGTTTTTTAAATGCTAATTTCTAACTATAACGTGCCTGAAACCTATGGTTTTTTCAGTGAATTTCAAAGGTTTTTCAAATGCTAATTTCTAACTATAACGTCCCTGAACCCTATGGTTTTTTCAGTGAATTTCAAAGGTTTTTTAATACTAATTTCTAACTATAACGTCCCTGAAACCTATGGTTTTTCTGTGAATTTCAAAGGTTTTTTAAATGCTAATTTCTAACTATAACGTCCCTGAAAGAATAAAAAGAAATGCACAAACAAACAACAGAAGATCAGAAAGACGAAAAAAAGTGCAAAATACAAGCATGTAAATAATTTTTATTATACTGTAAAGTTGTTTTATTGTATTATATTTCTTTCTTTTTTTTTTTTTAATGATTACAAAGGAGTCACGCACCCTAAGCGAACCTACTCGATGGGTGCGCGCACCCTGCTAGCGCACAATTCAGAAGTCGCGCTGGAGTCGCAATGTCGGCGTAATTTCAAAAGTATGAACTATCATTAAAGAAATTATCAATAAAAGTTTTAGTTAAAGTGTTTGACTAATTTAATTTAGAAAACTATTTATAAACTATTTTTTTGAGTGTACTATTAACGATACGAAATTTCACGACTGTGCGACGTATGCACGTACGGTGCGCGACCCCTTCCTGCACGTATTTCCGGGATCGCGCCGGGATCGCGCCGGGGTCACGACTTCGGCGTATTTTCAAAGTTTGAAATATCACTATAGAAAGTTAGAATATCATATTGGAATAAACACTTTCACTAGTATCCTTTTAAAAATATTGTATAAACATTTATTTATAGTTTATAATTATGTATACAATATTTTACGGGTGTGCGACGCGTAAGCGACCGGTGCGCGCACCCTACGCGACTTCTTGTCAGCAGAAAAATAAAGAATCTGATTGGTTTAAATCATTTTCATTCTGTAAGAGGGAGGATCCATCCTTGTTATATTCCTCTTATTATTTGGCTGTCTTGCTGAGAAGACCTGCTTTTTGTTGCTCTGTACTTTTTTCCAATTTTTGTGTGTTTTGATTTTTTTTAATACATTATGGCATTCAGTCATGAAGACATCGATCCATTGGATCTGGAGGAGGACGAGATCGTGGAGCCTGTTAAAAAAAGGAAGGAGAGTGTTGTGTGGGCCTTTTTTACGGTGCCCGAGGGCGAGAAGAAAGTAAACGCTCGAAAAGTTACATGCACCATCTGCAAGCGGATTTTATCAAGGGGCTCAGAGAAGAAATACTCATGCGGGACATCCTGCATGAAAAAACACCTTGAAACTCTCCCTCCTGTACACTTGGCCAGAGAAGAGAGGAGAAGACAACTCAATGAAGCGCCAGAGCAAGACCTGAATGCCCCTTCTACCTCTTCTCAACAAGTTCCTCCAGCACCAAGGCCCCATATCGTTCCTGAACTCTTTGAAGTGGCCATAGTCTGCAAAAAGTGTGATACCAAACTGTGCATCGCTGAGCAGTGCATGGACGTTGTTACGAGTGCCATCAAAGCACATAAATGTTAATTTTTTTTTTATAATGTGCTCAAAAATTTCCTTTTCTTTGCTTTTCGTTAAACAGCTCGTTTGCTGTTTTCAATTTTCTTTTGTTTAAAAAAAATCAAAAACACAAAAAAAAGAAAAAAAGGTTAAAAAAATACAATTTTTTTTTAATTGTTCGAAATAAACAAAAAAACGGTTCTTACAGAACCACATCTATTGGTTAAAAAAAGAAAAATTACCTGAGTGATTGCATGAGAGCAAGGATACTGTGTGGGTGATTGGAGGAGTGCAAGGGTACTGCGTGGTGATTTTATGAATGTTTGGGTAGTGGCGGAGTGATTAGATGAGTGCATGGGTACTGGCTGGGTGATTGGAGGAGTGCATGGGTACTGCATGGGTGATTGGAGCAGTGTATGAGTAGTGTCTGTGTTATTGCATGAGTGGATGAGTTGTGCCTGGGTGATTGGAGGAGTGCACTGGCAATCCCTGGGTGATTTTGTAAATGCATGAGTATTGCTTGGGTCATTTTGTAAATGCATGGGTAATGGCTGTGAGATTGCATGACTATAGAGGTAATCTATGGGTGATTGGAAGAGTGCATGGGTAATGTCTGAGTGTTTGCATGAGTTTATCGTTAATGTCTGGATGATTGCATGAGTGCATGGGTAGTGCCTGGGTGATTCGAGGAGTGCAACAGTAGTGCTTGGTGATTTTAGAAGTGCTTGGGTAGTGGCGGAGTGATTGGATGAGTGCATGGGTACTGGCTGGGTGATTGGAGGAGTGCATGGGTACTGCATGAGTGTTTGGAGCAGTGTATGAGTAGAGTCTGTGTTATTGCATGAGTGGATGAGTTATGCCTGGGTGATTGGAGGAGTGCATGGGTAGTGCCTAGGTGATTTTGTAAGTTCTTGGTTAATGCCTGGGTGATTGCATGAGTGCAGAGGTAATGTATGGGTGATTGAAGAGTGCATGGGTAATGCTTGACTGATTACATTAGTTTATGTGTAATGCCTGGATGATTGTATGAGTGCATTGGTAGACCTGGGTGATTATAAGATTGAAAGGGTAGTGTGTGGTAATTTTATAAGTGCTTGGGTATTGGTGGAGTGATTGGATAAGTGCATAGGTACTGGCTGGGTGATTGAAGGAGTGCATGGGTAGTGCACAGGTGATTGGAGCAGTGCATGGGTACTGCCTGGGTTATTGCATGAGTGGATGAGTAGTGCCTGGGTGATTGCAGGACTGCATCGGTAGTGCCTGGGTGATTTTGTAAGTGGATAGGTATTATTTGGATGATTTTGTAAGTGCATAGGTTTTGCCTGAGTGATTGCATGAGTTTATGGGTAATGCCTGGATGATTGCATGAGTGCAAGGGTAGTGCCTGGATGTTTGCATGAGTGCATGGGTACTGCCTGCGTGATTGGAGGAGTGTAAGGATAGTGCATGGTGATTTTATAAGTGCATGGGTAGTGAGTGGGTGATTGGAGGAGTGCATGGCTACTGGCTGGGTAATCGAAGGAGTGAATAAGTAGTGTCTGGGTAGTTAGAGGAGTGCATGGGTAGTGCATAGGTGATTGGAGCAGTGCATGGGTAGTGCCTGGGTTATTGCATGAGTGGATGAGTAGTGCCTGGGTGATTGGAGGAGTGCATGGGTAGTGCCTAGGTGATTTTGTAAATTCTTGGTTAATGCCTGGGTGATTGCATGAGTGCAGAGGTAATGTATGGGTGATTGGAAGAGTGCATGGGTAATGCCTGACTGATTGCATGAGTTTATGGGTAATACCCGGATGATTGCATGAGTGTATGGGTAGTGCCTAGGTGATTGTAAGAGTGCAAGGGTAGTGCATGGTGATTTTATAAGTGTTTGTGTATTGGCAGAGTGATTGGATAAGTGCATGGGTACTGGCTGGGTGATAGGAGGAGTGCATGGGTAGTGCCTGGGTTTATTGCATGAGTGGATGAGTAGTGCATGGGTGATTGGAGGAGTGCATGGGTAGTGCCTGGCTGATTTTGTAACTGCATGGGTATTGCTTGGGTGATTGTGTAACTGCAGGGGTAATGCCTGGGTAATTACATGAGTTTATTGGTAATGCTTGGGTGATTGCATGAATGTATGGTTAGTGTCTTGGTGATTGCATAAGTGTATAGGTACTGCCTGGGTGTTTGGAGGAGTGTAAAGATAGTGTATGGTGATTTTATAAGTGTATGAATAGTGACTGGATGATTGGAGGAGGGCATGGCTACTAGCTGGGTAATTGAAGGAGTAAATGAGTACTGTCTGGGTGATTAGAGGAGTGCATGGGTAGTAGACAGGTGATTGGAGTAGTGCATGGGTAGTGCCTGGGTTACTGCATGAATGGATGACTAGTGCCTAGGTGATTGCAAGACTACATGGGTACTGCTTGGATGATTTTGTAACTGCATGGGTATTGTTTGGGTGATTTTGTAAGTGCATGGGTAATGCCTGGGTAATTACATGAGTTTATTTATAATGCCTGCATGATTGCATGAATGCATGGTTAGTGTCTTGGTGTTTGCATAAGTTCATGGGTACTGCCTGAGTGTTTGGAGGAGTGTAAAGATAGTGTATGGTGATTTTATAAGTGCATGAGTAGTGACTGGGTGATTGTTGGAGTGCATGGGTAGTACCTGAGTAATCGAAGGAGTGAATGAGTAGTGTCTAGGTGATTAGAAGAATGCATGGTAGTATCTAGGTTATTCCATGAGTGGATGAGTACTGCCTGAATGATTGCAGAAGTGCATCAGTACTGTCTGGGTGATTTTGTTAGTGGATAGGTATTGTTTGGATGATTTTGTAAGTGTATAGGTAATGCCTGGGTGATTGCATGAGTGCATGGGTACTGCTTGGGTGATTCCATCAGTGCAAGACTAATGTGTAGACGATTGAAGGAGTGCATAGGTAAAACTTGGGTGATTGCAAGACTCTAGAAGTAATGTCTGGATAATTGCAGGAGTGTATGAGTACTGCCAGACTGATTAAAGGTGTGGATTAGTAATGCCTGGGTGAATTTATAAGTACATAGGTTATGCTTCAGTGATTGAAGGAGTGCCTGAGTACTGCTGAAGTGAATAACTGCAATTAAAGTGATTGTAAACATTAATTCCTATTATTTTGTTCATTTCATTATTTCATCTTACCTTCTGTATTGAAGTAGATATCAATCTCATTGAAACTATTTTACAGATGTTTCATTGTAAAGTAAATTTAAAATATTTTCAAAGTTTACTTTTACTTTCTGTAAAAGAGAAGAAAAATACAATTATTGCAAATAATATTATACGTTTAAGTACACAACATAATTTTAGAATTACATAACATATTCAGGTTCTTTTTTTGCTGTTTTCAGATTCTATTGAATTTCACCATACACAGTGATTTCAATGTTCTTCCTATACCTTTGAGTAATTGAATTCCCTGTGAGGATTCCAGACCCGGTTTCCCAGCCAATCGAACGTCGTGTTTGCAGCACGTCTCAGAAGCAGAAGCAGCAGCAGTGAGGGAGCCGAAACGCCGGGGAAAAGGACAAGTAATATCGGGCGGTTCTTCGAGCCCCTGCGCTCACGCCCTGCGCTCAGTCGCCACCCGGCACCCGCTGGCCTCCACAGGCCCTGGCCGGTTGGCCTGCCCAGCCTGCCCCGCGAATATAGACCACGGCCAGCGGCTACATCAGGCGTCTATACCCAGCCATGGTCTGTGGATTGCTGCCGGCTGTGGGGTGTTAGCTGTGAGAGGCTGCAGAGCGTGCTGGAAGGGTTGCCACGGTCCTCAACTGCTGCAGGTTCTCTTGCCAGCATGAGTGAGCAGCTGTTCATAAGTCCTCCTCCCCCATTTCTGCACGATCCGCATGATTCGCATTGTTGCTGCAAATATAACTACAACCAAAAACCAAAAATCAAAAACTGTAAGCCCCAAAGCCCTGTACCACCCCGAACCGCCAGACCACCGACAGACCTTCGGATCACCAAATGTGAAGAGCGGAGGTGAGCAAGAGGTGGGGCGCATAGCTATACAGGGAGAGGCAACTTTCTAACTTGCCTGCTTGGGGTCCTGCTGGCAAATCGAGCAGTCCATCAGCTCAGCCAGCTCACCCGTCAGCCACCAGCCGTGGGGGGGTAGGTGTGGGGGCTGAGCGAGCACAGTCTTCCATCAGGGGAGATAGTTGGGGGGCAGCTCAACGACCCGGCGGCTCAGCTGGGACGGCTGGGTGTGGTCTGCCTGGCGCCCCCGCTTCAGGCCCCAGTCCACGGTCTGACCTCCAGTTCTTACGACCTTAACAACTCTATTATTAAGTTTCGGGTGACACAACCGCGACAAGGCACACCGCAAGGTGCAAACCGAGGCTACGCAGCCTAATTCAAGTTGCAAAGCGGTTGTAACAGCGGATAGGGAGCCATGAGGTCAGGCAGAGTGAGAAAGGCTCCAACTAAAGCAAGACTACAATCTAAAGCAACAAAACAGAAAAACGAGGGTAATAATGGGCCTAGTGACATCAGCTCACTTGACTCTGGTTTAGACAGTCATAAAACAAAGCGCGAAAAACTTGAGGAGACAAAAGTCAAACAGATGGCTAACACGACTCCTAGTCCTTGCCCTTGCCTCCACAACAGATTGCCTTCTAATGGAACAATCAACAACGACCCTTCAAGCCAGGGGGAAAAAAATCCTTCAACTGCAATAGGGAGAGAAGTCGTTGCTGTCCCGAGGCTGGGTGCAGAAGGTCAAGAATTAATTAACATAGAAAGGACATCACCAAGGAGAAATCTTTGTTCTTTTCAGCCCAAGATATATACCAAATTTTCCTTCTTGAAAGATCCTGGTACAGTAATATTTTCCAAAAGCAGCACCATAAAAGGGCTACAAACTCCTCTTCAACCTTCACAATTAAGCAGTTTTGATCAAACCTTACAACCTCTAACAAAACAAACCATAGCAATAATCCACTCAAATGAAAAACCTCAAGACAAAATTAATGGAAACACTAGAGTGGACGAGGCTCTCATCCGACAAAATCATGAAGTAACGCAAGCGGCTGAAGAGGCAGCCGAAGAGTCAAATGTCTCAAATATACCAAGTACAAATAAGGAGCATGACAGTGACCAGCAGGACCATCAAGTCGCTCAACACAAGGACAGCAATAATGAGCGAATAATGAGCCCTCAAGCTGCGGGGGCTTGCCTTGTCAAAGACACTGACACTTCATTACAACCGGAGGGACTAGACATGGGATTTGTTTTAAAGCCCCAACAGGCTCTTTCATTGGAAGTAGCTCAGCAAGCAGAACAAAAAACAAGGGAACAAGCACCGCAATTAAAAAACTCCTCCCTTCAAATTTTGCCAATTACACAAGTAGAAGACTCAGGGGTATATTCACAAGAACGTGCGATAACTACTGCAAGAGTAGCGTAACGCAACTTTCAATATCGCAGCCTATCGCGGGAAAATAACCCTGTGTCAACGTGGAATTCACAACAAGGCGGTAGCATGCGATAGTCACCAGATAATGCGTCAAATGTCAGCGTGAAATCAACGCCACGCCGAAAAAATGCGAAACGCGAGAAATCATGCGATGAGGCCAATTGCGGTACAAAAAGTAGCGAAAAGCAGCCTCAGGCCTGCAAATCCCACGCATCTGGCGGGAAATTGCACCATAAAAACCACAGAAACAACACACCAGAAACAAGCCAAAGCACGTAGCAACATGGATGCACCCTGACCCAGCGCAGAGGTCAACGCGACCCCCACAACCCCCACAGACCACCAGCAAGGAACAACGGGGTCGGGGAATGCCAAGGAGAAAAGGGAGAGGAAGACGGGGTGCAGACTGCAGGAAAACTAGACCAGCGCCACGGAGTCACAGAACACCACCAGCAACTGACCCACAAGCAGACCACCTGGAATGCAGTCGGAGTGCCGAGGAGGCCAATCCAGGAGGCCAAGTTGCGCCGCCAGGACATGACAACCTAAACCAGGCATAAACCCGCTGCCAACAGGAAGGCAGCAACGGCGACAGGAGGTGGCAGTCCAGGGCCACATGAGGAGCTGGAGGAAACCCAGGCCACAGTCATCAGTGTGGAGACGGTGCAAGGAGGTGGGAGTACGGACACAGCTCGACTGGACCCGACACAACAACAACAGGGTGAGGATCCAACAGGGACTGGGGGACGGGGGGTGATGGGCACAATGGCACACATGCACAACGAGGTGTAGCACACTGCACACCCACAATTACCCAGGGACATGTCCCCCATCCCCGTGGCACACTGCAGCACACACACATAGCAATCACAGCACATACCATGACAATGTGGCACAAAGTGCAACACCCACACTGCAGAACAGGGGACACAACTGGGTCCGCCCAGGCACAGAAACAGAACAATCACATTGGACAGAGCAGGGAACTGTGAGATGCATATCTACGGCTACAACCCCACATCAGCCATGTAGGCCAAATGTCCACTGTCCCAACTCAAATAGCCACCACCACCCAAACAGTCACAATGTACATTGTCACACAGTCTGCATGTCGACAAGAACAAGACGCCAACACAATGCCAACATGCACCTCCCCTTCACAATGCAGAGGGACAAACAACACCTCCAGCAGGTCAGAACAGACAACCCATCAGTGATGCCGGAGACGAACACCACACCTTCGACACCGACGCCCTACAGCAGCTCATGGACATCCCACACAACCCACCACCAGGACCAGGGCAGACAAGCTACTCAGAGGAGAACCCAGCCCCTGCAACAGACCACACAGCATGAAGCACCCGCAATCACGGCTGGCTCACAATACTTCACCGACCCACACATGGCACCCCAATGCCAGGTGTCAGAACGCCAAAAGGAGGTGGCCCAACAGGTGCGGGTGTTGCCGAACCCATGGAATGCGAACTAGAGCACAAACGTGGGTGTCCAATACCCTTCAGGGACCACCTACACCCCACAAAGGAGACCCACACTGCCATAGAGACACATACAGATAGACATACCCAGTACAGAACTACTCCCAGGGGCACGCACATATCAGTCACACACCCACGTTGGCTCTGCGTACGACGGCACAGTCCACTCCCCTTACGAATTGAGTGGGTGACGACAAAGCTACATGTCCAGGTTCTAGCCCACTGCCTGCAGTGACATGTCTGCATCCGCTGTACACAGCACAATGTAATGTTGTAGGGCCCAGGGCCCCCATGCATACAACAAGACCACAGGGACACATGCACATATCATGTTGAACTGGCTACAGGCACGTGCACCCGGCCCCTTTATTGGCAGGGCCACATGTACAGTGACGCCTGTGCTGGATGTGTGTGGGGTGAGTATAAGCCAGCCCGCACGGAGTGCTTGGTGCTGGCAACAGCCTGAACAGTGGACACCAGTGTAATGGAAACAGAAAACACCAGCATAACAGAGTCAACTGCAGAGCAACATGGAGGGATCCGGAGTAAGGACAGAGGTCAGCCAATATTCAGTCAGGAGGTTCCGTGAGTTGCAGTGCACTGAGGTAGGGGCACTAGAGAAGAGCGCGCTCATGTGAGGAAATTGCTAGGATTGTGTCCCTTCGGGTTAGTCCTGATGCAGATGCAGTGGGGTGTGTTACACCTGCATCAACTTCCTCATCAACGTACCAGGTCTCCCACACTGCCTGAGGTGACAGTTGCGTCCGCAGTCCACAGCGCAATACCCAGTAATAGATCCGGGTGTGTAGCTTGACTACCACCACCAGTCTGCATTCCTGCCTGTGGGCTGTTGCCTCCTGCCCTCCCATTGTCTGTGCCTTCTCCCGTCCGCACACTTGACACATCTTCCTCATCATAGTCCCAGGTCTACCCCACTGCATGAGGTGACGTTGCTGCGCAACCTCACAACAACACAAAACTCAATCAGTAACGGACAATGGCTTGCGGTGCACTGAGTCACTGGCACCTGGAGTGCTGAGCAGGGTATCAGGCCGATGATGGCATCCACGACAGGTCTGAGCAACTCCGTAGGTCTGTCAGGAACACCGTTTTGACTCTGGCAGATGGCGGTTGGAGGTGGTCCTTGCGGTGGTGGCGTGTGCCTCCTGCAGTGATGCGACATCCGGGCCGGTCAAGATTCGATGCTATGTGTGGGCCCTGGTGGCCCGCAGTTGAGGCCGGAGGATGCGGACAGCGCAGGGCCACAGACACATGGAGTTGATGACCCCAATACCATCACTACAGAGGCCATTCAATGTCTCAGAAGAAGGGGTCCCAGGCCTGAGCAGCACAGAGTTAGTGGCCCCGGATGCACTGCGGCCGGCACAGGCACCCAGCCACGGGACGGTGACTTGCGGTGCAGTCAGATGGGCCATGCGACCTGAGCGGGTCCCCATCAATGTCCGAGGTGTATGTTGCGGAGGGTTGCGGGGGACAGTGGAAGGTGTCCTCCAGGGCATGATGCGGAAGGTCTGATGTTATCTGGAAGCAGCAAATGGAGGAGTGGAAAGCGCAACCCTCGTTTTCACCAACAATTCTGTATCAGCTACATGAGGATGAAAACTAGCCCCTAGTCCATAGACTCAAACGCCCCCAATGTACGACCAGTGAGTGTCCATGAATGTCGGGGAACACACTTAGTGGCAC
The DNA here is from genome assembly GCA_963921515.1 of Calotriton arnoldi. Lineage (NCBI taxonomy): Eukaryota > Metazoa > Chordata > Amphibia > Caudata > Salamandridae > Calotriton > Calotriton arnoldi. The sequence goes on from CAWUFW010003720.1 coordinate 354,325, forward strand.
AGGTGCTGAGAGGGGATGCAGTCTGCGATGATGCCGGTACACAGATGTGAACTCCAACATTGCCAAATCAAGACTCTGTGACCTACTGGACCGCAGTGTAGGCCGGAGGCAGCGGTCAGCAGTGTCCCACAGCCACGTGTCGTTGGCTCGCGAGGCACAGAGTTAGTGACACAGTGGCAGTTGTCGGTAGTGTTCAATCACCTCCGTAACGATGATCCTGTTCCCTCCGGACTGCAACGCGTCATCCTCTTACGCCTCTCCGTGCGTGCGATGATATGTATTCTGCCTTTTGAATTACTGATGTTCAGTTCCAAATCTGTGATCCCACTCGTGCGCAGTGTAGGCCGAGGGCAGTGGTCCGCGTAGGCCCACAGACACGTGTGGTTGTGATGCCATGCACAGACTTGTTGGCACCACATCGAAGGGAGTATAGTGAATTGTTCTCTGCCTTAAATTATGTTCACTGCCATAGTGTAATCAAGACTCAGTTCCAAATGTGTGACCTACCTGACCGTGGTGTAGGCCTGAGGCAGCAGTCAGCACGGCCCATTCACCTAGTGTCACCGGCATAGGTTGGATGGCCCCACCGGCCTGCGTTGTTCAGGTTCAGTGGCACCACGTGTAGCCGGCTGGCGTTGGACAGGGTTAGTGGCACCACGTGTAGCCGGCTGGCGTTGAACAGGGTTAGTGGCACCACGTGTAGCCGGCTGGCATTGAACAGGGTTAGTGGCACCACGTGTAGCCGGCTGGCGTTGGACAGGGTTAGTGGCACCACGTGTAGCCGGCTGACGTTGAACAGGGTTAGTGGCACCACGTGTAGCCGGCTGGTGTTGGACAGGGTTAGTGGCACCACGTGTAGCCGGCTGGTGTTGGACAGGGTTAGTGGCACCACGTGTCGCAAGATGCCCATATGGAACTATGCCTCACTGATCGGGGGGGTCTGGTGCTGTGGCCGCTGGCCCGGATTTGGGGTCACTGCCATTCATGACTCAGGACACAGTTTCAAATATGGGACCTACTGGTCCAAAGAGTAGGCCGAAGGTGGCAGTGGAGTACGTCAACGAGAAGGGAATAAAGCGGGCCTGTGTCGTGGAGGCCGTGATGGTCTGAGGTGGCTGCCAAGGTCACGGGACTTGGGCTTGGAGCTTGCACCGGCACATGGTGGGCCCTCCTTGACACACGCCAGTGTCGGCAGGTGATCAGTGTGGCCTGGCTGCGCAGGGGCGGGCCTGACGGGTTCGTGGTCCAGCGTGCCGGGGTCCGGCAGGCACACAGCATTGCAGGCAACTACGCTCACGAGGACGGCGTCGGCCTCGTGGCGGGGTGGTCGGTGCCGCCCTGGCAGAGACGTGGGGCTTTCCGGGAGAGGACCACGCCCAGGCCTACGTGCTTTTTATTCACACCCCTATGCTGGCGTGGCCTACGCCGGGCCATCCCACTCCGGTGACGCTTAGGGGGTGGCGTCACAGGCAACATTTCTGCGAGTTCCCCCACTGGCTGGGGTGGCATGGTTGCGTCCACTGTCCACTGCACTCCATACGCCAGAGGTGTATGTTGCCATGGATATGGGTGTGTTCTGCATACTGCGGTCTGTCCAGCACATCTCCGCCACTCTTGGCATTGTGTGCTTTCCCGATCATGGTTCTACTGCATCCTTCACACATGCCTGGTTGCCACCTCTCCCCACATTCGGCTATTATGTGGCTGAGGTGCCATGCCGTTGATGGCTCATGTTCAGGGCTTGCCCAGGTTACCATTGTAAGTTGTTCTGTCGTGTCTGGTGGGTGGTCATGTTGTTGTGCATGTTGGTTGTGATTTTGTGACGTGTGCATTGCCAGAGTTGTGAGTTGCATGGTTGTGGAGTTGAGGTGTATGGGGTGTTCATTTCGAACTTGCCAAGGGGGTGTGCATTTCCCTTGTTGCCATCCTGGGAACGCTGTTTGATGATGGACTGTCTGAGGATGAAGGTATCATGCATACTGGCTGTGTATTTGAAGGCGACATTGTTGGAGGTTCCACGGTGTTCTGTTGTTGCCTGCACATTGATGTGAGACGTGTGCTTCCTGTTGAGGTGATTGTGTGCTATGTCACCAGGGGGCACAGGTAGTACATGTGTGCTGTGGATTGCCCCCAACACGTGCGTGCATCCTGCTATGGCGTATGGTCCTTGCTTGGTCTCCAGCGGATCCTGCGCATTGTGTTGTACGTATGGGGACTGGGGTACCAGGGTGATGGTGATGTCCAGGACAGGTGTGGGGGACTTGGATGTGGCTGGCTGTGTGACTCCTCCGACTCTGGCGGGTGTTGTTTGGGGGGTGCCAGGGGCCAACAGGTGCAGCCAAGCCAGCAGCTTTGTGTGGGGTGGGGTGGGATGTTGGTTGTCCGCTGTGTTGGTGCCGTAGGCCTGTTAGGTGATGATGGTCAGGATGCGTAGGATGGTTGTCCCTTTCAGCCTGTAGTGGACGGTGACATTGTCAGATGTTGGGTCTGTGCGGCTGGTACGTTTCCTGGGGTTCCGCTGTCTTTGTCTGCGCTGCGTCTGTGGTGGTCCGGGGGGGGGGTGTTCCGGGTATGGGTTGGGGTCCTGGGGTGGTGGCGGTGGGTGTTGTAGCCCTCTTAGGTGTCCTGGCCACATGATGAGTGGCTCCATGGCATCTGTTGCCCTTCGGATGTGGCCCTGGGCTGTGCTCCCTTTTGTGGTGCTGGCTGCCGTCCGACTTTACACCAGGTCAGAGCAGGTGTAAATTTCCTGGTGCTAACGCGCCTTATCGCCTGTTTTGTGTTTTTAGCGCGGATGTGGCTGGTCGTTGTGAATGTTGAGGTGTGATGTTGTCTCGGCTTTTGGCACGGGAATGCCTACTCTGCATCTCATTAGCGATATTTGCGGGGGTCCTCTGTGGCGATGTTTTTTGCGGCTGCTATCGCGGGTAAACTGGTGCTGTGGGCTGTTAACACCGGCTTGTGAATGGGGAGGTAAATTTATCACGACTTTGGCTGCAATAAAGTGCCGTTAATTTGGCGATGGCTCCTTGTGAATATGCCCCTCAATGTTTCTGGTGGCCTCGACGGCTTCCAGCATACCTCTGGAAAAATCATTACCAGGGCACGGCCTGTTGTCTCCCAAGGAAGATCTTCAAACCTCCAACGGCGACATGTCCTTCTTAGCCTCCCAAGAGTGGGAGGAATTAGTCGCTTCGTACAGCCATGATCCAAATATTCCTCCAAAAACTGCGTGCTCAGAGAGAAGCCAAATTGGCCACACAAATAAAGATTCAATTTTGGCAGCAATATTAAGCACCATGCAATATTCAACAGCGGTGCTACAATATCAATCTCACAAATTGGATCTTCAACTCACAGTCCTTCAAACCCTAGCCGACTTTACTTCAGGGATTGACAGGAAGCTAGCTGATTTGAATGGATTAATAAAGAGAGGGCAAGAAGCGGCCCTTAAAATACAGCCATTGCAACAAGAATGCTCTTGTGCTCCAATAGTGGATAAACTGCTAATGCTACCATCAATATTAGGTGACTTATTATACGTTCTGAAACCAATAGTCACAACCCAGATCTCTGCGACTAGTGATTCAATTGTGGAGGGTAAAATAAAATTGGATCAACAACCTGTGGTGACGACACCTTTAAACAGTGAACATCTACCAGGTGGAAGTGGCCCCTCGCATAACATCAGCATGGGATTACTTGATAAAAATATCTCACCAGCAAAAATTTGTCGCAAACATAAAAGTAAAGGAAGGAATAAGAAATCAATTGTCCAGGCCCATCACTTGGTTAGCCAGCCCCAGCAAAGCTTAGCTACACCTGATTTTAGTAGCAAGGAAACTTCAAACTCCTTTGTTCCGGTGCTGGCAGACAGTATAAAGGAACAGTCTATTAGATCAAACCCTCCAGAGGCACAGGAAAGGGGTACTCATATTCCATCAAATGCTAACAACAATCTGGAAGGTAGCCGTGCACCAACTAGGAGACCATCCGACAGTAGACCACCTCTAAGCCCCTTGGAACAGGGCAGTAATCTGGAAAGCGTCAACCTAAAGCAATTGCCACTTACAACACCTCAAGTTAGCAACGCATCAACCGAAGGAACACAAACCATATGGCTGACCCCGGGCAATGACCCGCAGGACAGTCACAAAGAGCCATCACAACCCCTGAGGATAATTCATGAGTAATGTGCCAAACTGTACGACATAACTATGACTCTAACAGACCAACCGTTAATTACTCATAACAATTCTAATTGTGAAATAAATAAAGCCAACGATGCCCACCTTAGGCCTCCAGCCCATATAGTAAACAACAGGGATGGCATTCAACCACAGATTCAGGAATCATTAAAGCCAGAAGAGACCGATACCATTATATTTCTCCCTCAATATAAATCACGAGGTCATGTGGATATATTAAACAGAGGGAATGTGCTACGGCTTCTACATTCTATTTCAAGCTTAACTAACATTAAAACCTCCGATTTACTGTCAATAGAATTTTTGTCAAACAACAACCCTTCAAATATTGAAGCAACCAAAACAAAATGGAACACCGTAGAGGTAGCACGTAGAATCATCCAGGAAAGAAATAGATTTCAAAGCTGGGGGATAATCCTGAAACCAATCCCAAAACCATTATATCCAACACCTTTTTTAAGTAATGAAGTAAATAGCCCAAGAAGGAAGACCACTTCAGTGCTAAAAGGAGCAAGGAGTAGAACCCCAGGTACTACAACTGAGGCCAATCTGACAATTGCACTGATACCAACTCAAGGTCAATCTGACACAATAAACTTTCCAACTAACAACTGGATGGGAATACAGCGAACAATAACATCAGTACATCCAAATTGACAACACATGCCTGCTTCTCAGTCACCTTTAGCAGAGCAAGATGAAATTACCATATGTGTCTGGAATATCAATGGTTTAGCCTCCAAAACTAGTGCTCAAGAGGTGTTGAATTATTTGAAATCCTTCGACATAATTCTCCTCCAGGAGACTTGGGAAGACACGCCCTATGACCTGCAAGGCTACTCGTCTCATCTAACTCCAGCTACCAAGGGATCTATCTATGGTCGTCGTTCGGGAGGTTTATTGCTCTTAGCTTCAACAACAGAAATAGGTGAGACCTTACCAATAAAGATTCATATAACATCTCCAAGCTGCATTCAGGCTATAAAAGTAAAGCTCATGTTTAACCAGATCACACAGGAAGTAATAATAATAAATGTTTATGTGCACCCAAAACAAAGATCAAAAGCAGCAAAGGAGCTGTCATCGGAGCTAAAGAGAGTAATGGAAGAGGAGGACATAGACCATATTATCCTGGCTGGAGATTTCAATATGCAACTCTTAGGACACGACCAGGATGATGCCTCCACGCTGGACCTAACAGCCGCATGGGGAATTCCAGTGCAAGGTTCACTGAAACCCATCAAATCAGCGAGAAGTGCGAAGAACCTGCTCCAGGATCTGGAGCATCTAAATATGAGAGCTTTAAATGGCCATTTTAAGGAGGATAATCCACCAGCAGCTACGTATCATTCGGCCAATGTATCGTCCCATCTAGACTTTACGTTTGCAACTTTGTCTCTGTTTAACAAAATCGCCTCCTTTAAGATCGGCACCAATGAACTCAGTGATCACATGCCACAAGAGCTGATTTTTAAAGCAAGCTCAAGTCACACACTAGAAATCTGTAAAACCATTGTGCTGGATGAAACTAGTAATCTTAAACGAATAAGATGTAACTCAAAAAACATAGAGGAAATATCATCTACTGCTAAAGACCTATATAACCACGGAGTAGACAAACTAGCTCAGCCATTGGGAAATTGGGAGACGTATGTCTCATCTCTTGGAGAAAAATTTGCAACTAGGTTAGGACCGAAACAGAGTCATGCAGTAGCAACCTCAATAAAGACAGCAAAAAGTCCAGCTTCCAAAAAACTAAAGCAATCTATAAATCAAAACCTAAGGCGACTTTGTAAATCACCACATAACTCGAGTCTGCAATGCTCTCTTCGCAAATTAAAGACAACGATAAAACGGAGGAGATGGGCAAACAAAAGAGATAAGGACAATGAATTATGGGTAAAACTCATGATGCAAATCAGAAAATAGCGCTAAGTTTTGGCAATCAGTAAATAAACTACAGCGACCTAATCATTCTGGTATAAATTCTAACATTTCCGAAGCTACCTGGGTTGACTACCTTTTCAATCACTTCAACGATGAGGAGCAAAAAATAATTGCCCCCCCTGTCCACTTGGGGAATGACACCATCATCAGTGATGTTATGTTATGTTATGTTATCCTGTTTTATAAAGCGCACAGCTGCCTCAGCAAGGAGGCATCCCAGCGCTGAAAGCAGAAACATATAAGGCTGCTGTCAAAAGAGGAAACTAAAGCTGAGGGAAGAGGTATGTTTTGATAGCCTTACGGAAGGCCAGGTAGTTGTTCATACAGCGGATGGAAATAGGCAAAGCGTTCCAAAGTTTGGCAGCCAGTAGATGGAAAGAGCGCCCACCAGCCCGAACCTTTCTCACCCGGGGAACAGCCGCCAGATGTTGTCCCATCGAGCGAAGTTGACGAGAGGGAGAGTAGGGAGACAGCAAGTTTGCCAGAATGCCAGGAGAGGTTCAAGATTTTAAACGAGATACAGAGGGACTTGAATTCCACACGGTTGGCCACAGACAGCCAATGTAGCCGACGAATGGCGCTGGAGGTGGGGCAGGATCTAGGAAGGCCAAGAAGAGTTCTGGCAGCAGCGTTTTGAACTCTCTGCAGTCTTAGGACTTCGGTCTTGTTGGCCCCTGAATAGAGTACATTGGCATAGTCGAGTCTAGACAGGATGGAGGCCTGGACAATCATCTGCCTGATGGGTGGATCAAAAAACCCCAGCAGCAGTTTGAGCCCCCGTAGGATGGCAAAGCAAGTCGCTGCCACTTTCTTAGTTTGATACTGAAAGCTAAGGGCCGAGTCGACCCAAAGGCCTACATTTTTCACCACCTGCTTGGGGGCGGGTGCACAGCCCAATATGGCTGGCCACCAGCGTTCGCACCACAGCTCCGAGTCTCTCCCTACCAGCAGAACCTACAACTTGCTGGAGTTAAGTTGGAGACAGTTGGCAGTCATCCACTCAGCGATGGCCGCAAGATCATCACAAAACTTGGAGGCCGCCCGCACGGCCTCGTCCGAGAGTGCGACTACCAACTGTGTGTCATCTGCGTATGAAACAATAGTAAGCCCTCTACTCTTGGCCAAGGCTGCTAAAGGTTGGACATAGAGGTTAAAGAGCGTAGGGCTCAAGGCTGAGCCCTGAGGCACCCCTTGGTTGTTAGGATGAATCGTGGAGGCGAATGGAGGGGCCACTACCTGGAAGGTCCTGTTAGAAAGGAAGGAGGCAAACCAAACCAGAGCATGGCCCGCAATACCCGCCTCCTCCAACCTATGCAGCAGGATCTGATGAGAGACCGTATCAAAAGCAGCACTGAGGTCTAAAAGAATCAGAGCAGACGTACGACCCTCATCTAGAGCTAGCCTAAGATGCTCGGTGACAGGTAGGAGGGCCGACTCAGTACTGTGGCCTGGGCGGAAGCCGTTCTGAGAGATGTCAAGAAGATTATTATCCTCTAGGAATCCTGTGAGAATAGAATTAATGTAGGTCTCAGTGATCTTAGAGACCCACGGCAGGAGTGAGATAGGGCAAAAGTTTTCCAGTTTAGCTGTGTCAAGGGAAGGTTTTTTGAGCAGAGGTACTACCCTTGCTTGCTTCCAAGTACTGGGAACAACTGCCCTGGACAGGGATAGATTAATCACCTGGTTCAGAGGCGTAAGGAGCACAGGTAATAGTTTCATGAGTTGGTCAGGCTTGAGGGGGTCAGCAGGGGAGCCAGATTTGACCTTGTTACATAACAGACGTAGCTCATCCAGGGAAACCGCTGGAAATGAGGCCAGTGTGTGTGTAGGGAGTGATCGAGGCACAGGGTCAGAACGCATGACCACATGAGGAAAGGTCTTGAAGATGTTTTCCACCTTCTTAACAAAGAAGGTGGCAAGGGCCTCGCACTGCTCATCCGATTATATAAGAGGCACTTCAGGGACCCCCGGCTGTTTCAGGTCTTTCAATATAGAGAAGATGGTCTTAGAGGGGTTACAGCTACTCCTGATCTCACCGGAAAAGTAAGCTGCCCGCTCTGTATGGATGGCCCTGTGATAGTTTTTGATACCCACCTGATAGCAACGCTTCTGGCTCGGGTCGTACTCCCGTCTCCAAGATCGTTCCAGCCTTTTGCAGGCTTTACCTAAAATTGCGAGCTTGTCGTTGTACCATGGGCTGGATTTAGAATTACGGCTTTTTGACCACTTCGCAGAAATAAGTACGTCCAAAGGACTGCGGATCAAGTCTGAGAGAGCTTTATCAGCGGCGTCTGGATCTTCTGGCAGAATAAAAGTATTCGTAGCAAGATGGTCATGAAGTTGGTCAAGATTAAGTTTGTGCCAGGGACGCTTGAACACGAGCTTCTGAGGCAGCCTCTGAGAAGGCACAACCCCGGAAAGAGACATGGATACCAAGTAATGGTCAGTCCAACACATCGGAATGGGGGTGTGTACTGAAAGGAGAGGGAGGTTGGAAAAAACTGGGTCCAACAAATGGCCCGCAGAGTGGGTGGGACCATGGACTAGTTGGAGCAACTGGCAAGCACCAAGATCTGCTAACAAATTGCCCATCTCTGCATCATGGGAACTGTCCAAGTGCAGATTCAGATCACCAATGACACTAAAATTGGCAGCCCTCATAGCCAAGATAGTAACCGTATCAACAAACGCCGCCCTGAACTCTTTAGAAGGACCAGGCGGGCGGTATATCAGTAGCCCTGACATGGTATAGCAGGCATTGAGTGAGAGCCCAAAACGTGCACACTCACAGCCAGCCAGGGACTCTTTGACGAAGGTACAGGTGTAGCAGGATTTAAAAACAATTGCGATACCACCCCCTCTAGACTCTCTATTGAGGGTCACAATGTTAAAGCCCTGGGGGAGCGCCAGACCTTGCACCGACTCCGTTTCAGCCGATAACCAGGTCTCAGTTAGGAAAAGAGCATCAGGAGATTCCTCAAGCAACAAATCATAAACATCAGAGAAATGTTTGACTAAAGAGCGACAATTAAGACTTAAAAGTTTAATATTCTGGCTAGACCATGAAAGAGAAGAGGGAGGTAGGGTCAACAGTCATGAGCTAAACCTACAGTTTAAGCAGCAAAACGGGCCCTCTGGAAGAAGGCAAAAGGAGTGCTTACAGGGGTGCAAGGCACTCCTAATAGCCAGAAGGTTGTCTGAGGAATAAATGAGCCTACCTATGGTGGGACCGGCAGCATGTCTGGCGTCTGGCGACGTCCAGGCGCGGACAGGCGCAGACGGGCTTGCCTTTGGCGTGCCAGCGGCGCGCCCGCTGCGCGCAGCCGCGGCATCCTGAAATACTGGGGATCGCAGGCCAAGTCCCGCCCCCACAAGCCCAGCCGGAAGTGCGTCACCCTATCAAAGACAGAGGAGTGAAGGGTGCCCGCCCTCCACAGAAACGGCAAGCCGCGGTGGACCGGAGCGGGAAGACCCACAAAAGTAAAAGGTATTGAGAGGCTAAGAATTTAAAAACAGACACACATAAAAGCAATAATCACGTTAAAACCAGAAAATTTGCAGGTTAAAAACTGTGATCGTAAGCGAAAGGTGAAAGAGAGGACTCTTATTATATTTTGAATTTGTCTTCTGGATTCGCTTTTGTATCCATTCTATCTCCCATATGCTGATATAACGGTAGTAACAAACCAATACCGTCCCACTGATGTGGACGGTAGTCACCAAGGGCTAATACAACAGGAGATGGAATCGTTATTAGGCCCAGATTGCCTACCTAGTGCAGCAGAGGAACAAAATGACCTTACAGCACTGCTAATAAGGAAACAAATAGCCAGAGGCAGACCGGCGGGAGCACCCGGCCCCAACGGCATTCCGCTAATGTTGTACAAACACGATCCAGAATTCTGGAGTAATGCATTAGTACCGCCTTTTAGACATGTGCTAAGAACAACCATAATGCCAGAGTCATGGAGAGGCTCAACTATTAGCCCAATTTATAAACAGGGCAAGAGGTCCGACCCAAACAACTACCGTTGATAGCCCTCATAGACACTGAGGCTAAATATTATGCGGGGATCATTCTAATCGAACTAGCAAGTTGGGCTTCCACGAATCATCTAATACCTATAACACAAACGGGGTTCCGCCAAGGGCAAGGCACCATAACTAATATCATGGCTTTAACTATGCTTATGGACGCTGCGAAGCAGGGAAAATACCCCCTATTCCTTTGCTTTATAGATTATACAGCCGCTTTTGACCATGTAGACCGGACTAAACTCTGGCGAAAACTGGACGGTTGGGGGATATCAACTCCTCTCTTAGATCAACTCAGGTACTGGCATACCGATACGTGGATCAGAATAAAGCTGGGCGCTGGGACGCACCGCTCAAAAAGAATCCCCACTACTAAGGGTTTAAAACAAGGATGCGTCCTAGCCCCGTTGCTTTTCGGCCTTTTCCTGGCGGACCTACCAGGTGAACTGGACAGCTGTTCATCACATGCTCCGAAGTTGGGAAATAGTATACTGTCAAACCTGCTTTACGCTGACGATTTAGTCCTGATCAGCCGGACCTCCATCGGTCTTCAACATCTCTTGGACGTGACCCAAAAATTTTCACAGCGGAACGGTTTAAAAAAAAATTAAAAAAAAAAAAAAATTATGACAGTAAACCACCATAAGAAGAGGAATCCTAATTGGTTTTTGGACAGGATTCGTCTAAATCAAGTAACAAGTTATACTTATTTGGGCATTTTGCTAGATCAAAACAACTCCGCTAAGCCACGGATGACCTACTTAGCAATAAAACCTCTGAAGAAGATGTTGCCGGACTTAACACTAGATCCTTTCTTAAAAGTTCTGCGAGCAAAACTGCAGCCCACAATAACCTATGGGAGTGAATCATTGAAAGGAAAAGATGCAACAGTCCTAGATAATATAATAGCAAACTCTTACCGAGCGATTTTCCAACTCCCCAAATATGTCTCTCCGGCCCAAATAAGGTTGGAATTTGGGCTTCAAAATCAATCAACAGAAAGAAAGGGAGTTTATGTAAAATGCTGGCATAAAATCAGAGCGGTCGAGGAGGGGACCCTGAACAACCATCTCTGGGCAGAGCTGTCCCACCCTAGAAAATCGCCAGCCAAGGAGTAACTTCTGGAATCCATCAAGTCTCTAGGTTTGACAGACCTCTGGAATACCTCAACGGCTCACTCAGCATTTAAAAAAATAGTCACAAAGACAACTCGACTAATATCAGCCATAGAGGATAAGAAAGCACTGTCAAAACGAGCGCATGGCTGGGTTGTGCTAAACAACTATGACGTACTGAAACCCCAACCTTATTTTAAAATGGGAATAAAGATAGCAACAAAGGAAACATTTTTAAAAGTTCGCTTGGGAGTTGGTTCGATCAACCCGTTTTTACCCCCTTGGGAAAGAACAGGAAGCGACCAGCCCTGCCGCCTGTGTGGCCGTGGAACAGAGGATCTTATCCATATCATTTGTACTTGTGACATTTTAAAGGACATAAGGAGTACTCTATTGAAACCTTTTTTTAATCAACAAGGAGTCAGGTCTTGCAGGCAGGCGGTAATGCTGTGCTTTAATCCAATGTCAGTGCAGCTAAACTGCCGTTTTATAAAATTTCTTGACATTACAGCACAGAGACTGAAACACCTTTCCCCACTGGTTAGGAATCACTCCCTAACAACGAACTTGGGCATCACCTGAAACAGTCCTGTTATATCTTACTAGACCTTTTTACGACGGCTCCAAGGTGTTAAAAACAGGCATGAATTGAAAATTTTAACTGAAGTCTAGGAAAACATCATGTGGTTACATCCTATCAATACACCCACGAGCAAGCTTCGTGAAGGATTTTCTGGAGGGTTGATAGTTTAATTGATAATTTTTCATTGATGTGAGTCTTAATAGACTAAGTATTAACTGAGTTGAAGGAAATAACAATTATGATAAAAAAAATTAAATTGTTTTATGCGTAATATAATGAGGATTTTCTTAACATCATTATAATTAATAGTATTTGTGGAAGGAGTTCGGATTTTAACGTGTATTTAATGTATGCAATGGTTTTAATTAATCAAGCATAATAAAATGTATCCCAATGTTGATCATCATATAACAGCGGGCAAAAAAATACAATCAATAAAATTGTTAAAAAAAAACAAATCTGTGTTCAAAATATTTACAACAAACTCAACTATCTGTTTACATTTTCAAAAATAAACACTCTCATTTACATTGCATATAATACAAAGATCAAATATATGAACTACTTCTTTCAAACACAATTTTCTAAATGCAATATCAAAGAAGAGAAACGATAATTCAAACACTAATTGTTGACATCTTCCCAATAGGACAAATGATGTTTCTGAAATCATTTGCATTGAAAATATCCAAAATAAACTCGTTAATTCATGTTTACATCTTCCCAATAGGCCGAATGATGTTTTCAAAACTTTGCCAAACAAAAATTTCAGATATGAATTTGGTAATTCGTAAGGCAACCGACATTTGAATTCCAAATGGGCATCATTACAATGTGTCCATCCTTTATTGCATCTTAAATACACAGTATAGTGTCCTGATGTTGTACTAGGTCCATCATGGAAAATAATCGGCACTGCTTTAACCCCTTCGATGCGCGTGACGAGCTCAGCTCGTCATGCTGCGCGGTAGCGCTGTGCGCATGACGAGCTGAGCTCGTCACGACCACACCCGCGATCGGAATGTCCAGCACACGAGCGGAATTCCGATCGCGGTCAAGGGGTTAAAAGTTCTTCCTGAAATTGACACTTGACTTGCCACAAAATGTTTAGATCTTGCCTAGCGGTGCAGCGCAATGCCTCTCGCTTTGCGAGGCATGCAGTATACACTATAGCCTGGAAGCTTCGTGGAAGCTCCGTCCACTCTCCGCCCATCTTTTTGATTGGCTTGTGTCGTAAATGCTGCCTTCTGATTGGTTGTAGGCTTGTTAGTCCCTCCTTATGATGGCCATGTCGTCATTCGTGTCCTTCCATGGCTACTGGCCCCTTTACTACAGACTACTTTCTTCCTGTGCCCCCCCTCCCGCAGTCCGATGCCTTCTCGGCCCCCCTACCCCCCTCCCCCCGTTCGTGCCTTGTCGCCTGCACGCATTCCCATTTTCAATGCAATAGGTCTCCCGTAATGCGAGTCCTATTGCATTGCCAATGCTTGTTTTTGAATGTTTCCCTAACCTCGGACTCTCCCGCACCCTTAGATATCCCCGGAAACCACATGACACACGCCCGCGCCGATTCTTGTTTAATTAATGTGCTTTTTCGCTGCGCTGGCACGGCGCCCGGTTTTATGTTTTTTTTTTCTTTTCATGTTTCCCTAACCTCGAACTCTCCCCGGAAATCATATGACACACGCTGCTCTCCTGTAAGCCCCCTGTCCGGACGGCGAGCTGCAGATGAGCAGGCGGGAGACATCACTTGAACGAGGCCCGTTATCTCGAGAAAGAAAGGGTGTTTGGCGTTCACGCACCTTAACATAATCCCATTTGTATGTTTCGGGGGGCTCTGCCGTGGAGAGACTGCCGCACAGGACTGGGATGACGTAATGGCTGAGATGATTTTAGCTCCTGGTGGGAGTTCGATGGGCCTGCGTAAATATAGTGACTGACAACCACAATGCGTTGATGCTGTAATATGTAGTCATACTGGATGGAGTGTAGCAAAACCGACACAGAGAGTGTTTTAAAGGTCATAGAACAGGCAGCTAGACTGTCTCTTACTGGCATTGACTCAGTAATAGTTTTGCACTAGACCAGAACAGTGCATTTCCACGATAAAAATGTAATCTGTCTGACTGTCTCAGTTGTTTTTATTTCATTAATCGCATATGTATTGTTGATTTGCGTGTATTTGTTTCACTCCCAGCTCCCCTCTGCACATCCTTTTTTTCATCCGCCCCCTCACTTCCCAGCTGCAGAGGAGGTTCTTTAAGCCCTCCCAGTCTGTAATCAGAAGCACAGACAGGGCTTAGTAATGTTTCCTCTTTTCAACCCATGAGGCCCCTGCCCGAAATGCAGACTGCTTGTCTGGTGCAGAGCAAAACATATTTTCATATAATTGGAGCCACGTCGACCAGCTTTCCATGATCATCAGGCAGGATACTGTGTGTGTGGAGACACTTTGCACACCTGCACACACTTTGTATACGTATTTACACTACAATACAAGAGGGCCGTATTGGACTACTGTACCAGTTTTGGTAATTGGATTTACTAGAGACCCTTTGTGTTTTTATGAGGGTAACTCATTTGAGACACGGTGTTTCTCAAAGAGGCATCTTGAAGTAACATTCACATAATGGGTGTAATAACGCGGACCATTGGTGGTATAACCACTAAGCCATTATTTTTTCAGGAGTTTTAATTGCACTGGAACAAAACGTGTCACAAAACAAGGAATTATCCAGTGGTAGAATCGAGCGCTTTGATAACATGAAGTGATTTTCTAACCATTCGCTTTCTGGATGACACCAGTCTTGTGAGTAGCAGCTTACATAGAGTGGTACTAATATGTATGGGGGTCCATGGGGGACGTTGGTTTTATTATGGCTGCTAGGCACATGGAAGCTATCACCAGTCACTGTTCACAGCATTTAGCTAGGGGTTGCACTATTGTCAGGGCTATAACTGAGATGAAAAAAATTGGCGGGTCTCGCAAAGGGGTGTGGCTGATGTAATTAAGGGCGTGATTTAAAAAAAAAAGTTAAAAATATTTGCTTTTGCATAGTGTGCCACCCGACTTGTATTTTGCGGCTTCTGTCATTGCACCCAGATATATAATCCAATAAGTTACATTACATCTACAACAAGCCAGGACTACTGGTTTTTCCAGTGGCATGTAATTCCATTGGTTATATCTGAGGGTGAATGTGCATGGTCATTTTTAAATAGTTCGTTTCCTTTTAAGTGTTTTTCTGTCTCCAGGGATGCTGGTTATCAAAGGGTGGATTTGCAAAAGTTAGTTCAAATATGCCGGCCACGATTCACAACAGTAAACATATACTTTTGTGTAAGTTTACTACTTTTGGGTATTCACAAAGGTAAACTTATACCAAAAGTCTAACTTGACTAGTACTAACTTACTTTTGTGAATACAGAAAAGTAGTAAAGTTAGACTTTTGGTCTACGTTTACCTTTGTGAATACTGAAAAGTAGTAAACTTACACAAAAGTGTAAGTTTACCCTTGTGAATCGGGCCCGCCATCTTTTGTTTTTTCCTTTTTTGCGTTTAAAGCAGAATATCCAAGTAAAACCCTTGCCTTTCTCGCATAACTTTTGTGCTTTTGCACAATGTCTTTTTAACAATGTTGGCATTTAACAAAATATATGTTCCAATACCTCCATTACACACTTGAAGCATTTCTTCCTGCACAACCGTTTTCATGTAAAAACACGTATCGTTTGCATGTAAAGCACTCTAGTGGCCCTGGGCCAAGTTTGCGCTATATAAACTGCAAAACCCCCCAAGAAAACAGCACAACCTGACCTTGGCATGCCAGGGACCGGTCTCACCACCTGCTTTATAGAACTGCTGGTGCTGAACACCGCTAAGACCCGGCCCACTTAAAGCCCTGACTATTAATTTGCTTATACATGTGGTTTACACTTATTTTAGATGCACTTTATCTACAGACTACTCACTAAAAGGGTTGGGAAGTTAATTATAAATCACAGATTGCTTTTGGCACATCGATGATACTAATTAGCATTTTTTTGCATGAAGAAACACTTTTTTTTTTCACCACTTCATGCACAAACTACCTATCCCTACCTATCCCTCTCAAACTTCCTTTCTATCTATTCTATACAACTCTTCAAACCAAAAAAGTAAATAAAAACATTACCGTTTACAAAGCCAATAGCTCTAACTTTCACAAATGCGAGACCGATTGCATTGCAAATGCTTGTTAATTTTGGTTTCCAATTTTCTTCCATCTGCTCTACAACGTTGTAGCATTAAAATGACATATCGTCCAAATCTTTCTATAAATAATGTTGACAACATTTCTGATTTGCCGTGAGTACATTTCATATCTTGATTAGCTGATTTTACTAATTTGTTAAAAGACACTGTTTTGCAATCTGGTATTGTCAAATATATGAATCGTTCAGTGTCTATTTCAGTGGAAGAAGAAAATGTACAGTCTTCACATTTATGATCCCATCTGTAACGTAGTCCACACAGATTTTCAATTTGTATTCCTTCACCTTCCAATCCTACAAGCATAAACATAAGAAATTCTTGAGCATCTTGTTGTACATTAAGTGTAAATTGGGAAGAACCAGTACATATATCCAAAAGATGCCGTATGCCAGTAGCAGTATGGATTTTAGTTTTATCAGTTTTCAACTTTTGAAAAATATAATGTAACAAAGAACAGAATCTTTTTTCTCGATTTTCCATAATTTGATGAAGATCTTCTAGAAAAAAGACGACGTTCACAATTACATTAGCATAGCAGTTGATACCTGAACTATTTTCTAACTGGTATCCTACAATATCATCAACAGTGTCCATTTTCATTTTCTTTGCAGCCTCAACATTCTCTTGAATTGTTTTCTTCTTCCCAACCTCACTAGAGTGTTTCTCATATGTTCATTTTGGACATACTACACGCTTTTCATATATGGGATATTCGCCTAAGTTAGGAGCATACAGTCTTCTTAACCGATTATACTCTCTTACACAATTTGCATCTGCACTAACCTTTTTCTCATCAAAATCAATCAAATACAATCCAGATAATGTTCTTACTCGAGACAATGCAACATATGCCATACCCTCTTTAAAAACTGTACTTCCAATGTTTACCAAAGCACTGTCTACACTTAAACCTTGAGATTTATGAATAGTCACCGCATATGCTAAAGAAAGAGGAAACTGTTTTCTACGAACATACAAGTCTTTAACAAGCAAAAACGAACAGCACAACGTCCAATCTGTTTTACCTCTTCAATCTGATCAAATTTAATCTTTAAGAATTCAATTCCATCTCTGTTTGGATAATTAACAAAATAAACAACTTTTCGCATTGCTCCATTTACTAAACCTTTTTCTACATCCAAATCACGCCGTAAAATTACCCAACAGTTTTCACATACATATAAAGTCTTTTCTAAACCAGCAGTCTTAGATATAGACTTTTCCAAAGAATCCAATTTTGATTTTAATTTTTCTGAGAGAATAATAGTAATTCCTTTGTGTTCTATTTTATCAATGGCTTCCATTTTCATTATTTGTTGTTTTTCCAGCTTCAAAAGTTCTTGATTGAATGTAGAACACTCTTGCAGTGTTGGCATTAGGCAAATTATAGACTTCTTTTCTCCAATTTTTTTATACATTATTTCAGGACCAACATTTTTATTTGGAAACAACTTTGTAAGTAGCCGACTTTGTAAAGCTTCTTTACCATGTTTTGTCAAAACACCAATTCTTATATCTTGAAGAATGTTTCCATAATGTTTATCACTTGCTTGTTGCATATTCTTAATAAGTTCTTTATATTCAAAATGAGACCAAATGTTGACATTTTCAATACTTCCTTAAGATTTCCTAGTGTCTTCATGGACAAGTGTTTTAAAAACTGGTTGCCCTTTTACAGGAGTAAGTTGTAGTAAGTCGCCAAATACAATTACATGTTTTTCTCCAAATAAAACATCATAATCTGTTTTTAAAATCTGCTGCATTCTTAAATGTACAAAGGCAAGCATTAAGTTTGAGACCATGCTCACCTCATCAATGATCAGAAGTTTCATTTTCTTTAGTACTCTTGAAACTTCATAACAAGCTTCTCCAGATAGCTTGTGATATTCCAACTTATTTTCATGTTCAACTGGTAACATGAGTAATCAATGTAATGTAATCCCTTTAATGTTGTGTGCTGCTAACCCAGTTGGAGCGGTTACAACACAAGATAAATGTGATTCAGTGGTTTTCTGTAGATAACTGGTCAAAACTTGAATTAAGAAACTTTTTCCTGTACCAGCTTGACCACTGATATACATTCAAATAGGTTTAAATGATGTGCAGTTGCATTCTTTTTTTCATGAAGTAAACCATGCTCTATCTGTTGTGTAACTTGCTGATATATTTCTTTCTGTTCAATATTTAGTTGTTCTTCCAAGTTTCCCAACTCCATAATATCCTGTTGTGCTTGTTGCATTGCCGTTTCTACTTCACTCATGGCTATTGCTGCTTCATTTTCAAGAATTGGTTGTCCTAGTGGATCTTGACTCAGTGGAGCAGAACTTTGACTATCTTGAGAACTGTCTCTAGCAATTTCAGCTGCAATAGTAGTTTCTTGTTCAATCTGTTCATTCAACATTTGTAGATAATTTGGAAAAACGGTGCATTCAATGCTATTTTTACATGCATTAAAAGAATCTTCATAGCACTCAAAATCTCCAAGTAATTCCAGTTCAGTACGCCAAGGCATGAAGAGTTGCAGAAGTGCTAAATAGAAAAATTCCCTTTTATCTGCAGTATCACAACTGAGTTTCCTGTGATTAATTAGATTTCCTTTGGTATGTTTTACCAAACATCCATCACATCCAATTACTGCATATTTTTCTTCATTTATATCTTCTGTAACATTTCTCTTAAAGCTATAATATTGCAGTACTTCATACAGACATATGTTTTCCAGATGTGGACTTCTTTTAGGATAGTACGTATCCAACATGTTTGTTTTAACAATATCTGTACTTTCCGGTTAATTTAATGCTAAGTATTCAATTTCTTCTACAGATTTCAATACTCGATTTCGTGTTGCAGCAAGACCTAGACTCACCCAAATGATTCCTCTTGACTTTGAATATAAACTTGTAGATGTCAACCGATCCGAACATTCGTAGGATCCAGTCTCTCGATGGGAAAGCATCTTCAAACTAAAGCTGTACAATTTGTTACTAAGAGTCTTCTCTTGTGAAATTTCTTCCCACATTTCTTTCAGCTCCGTCTTTTCAGATTTTGTTATATATGATGTAACATAACGAGCAACAGCAATAGAATTATCTGCAACATACTGGATATCCATATTTGCATTCCACATCGTCAAAATCACTGGATTGTAATCATTAATGTACTTTGAATCTTCACTTCTTTTTATATTGTAAGTATTCTTTGGAGATTTTTGAGTTATAGTATGCCTCACTGCTGACATGAAACTGTTGACTCTCCCTTTGGAAATTACTGGACGTGGGAATCCAAAACGACATTTTGTATAAAATGTTTCCTTTGACTTGTATTTCCGTCGACAATATTTCCCACATCGATAACTTTAAAACCGTAAAACTTGTTGTCTTAAGGTATTTTCTCCTCCTGTTTTTGGAATAGCACAGGTAACATAGTCTTCAATGAAAGATAAAACAGTCTCATCAGAATCGGTTCCAAATTTAGGTGCATTCTTGATCCATAATAGCATATGTATATGAGGAGCACCTCTGGCTTGGTACTCCTTTCTCCAAAAGAAATCAATAACTTCTCCAAGAGGTGGGTTATTTTTATTGCAGATAAAAGACATCATAGCTTGAAACCTATGATTAAAATATCTGCACACATTTACAGGATCCAAGGAACACCGTTCTCCAGCTGTCTTCAATTCAATGTTTTTAATATTTGAATTTGCTTCTCGTAGAAATTAAAGTAAATCATCCCATGCGTATTCAGCACAGCTTAGCATAACAAACCACGTAGGGGTTCCTAAGTTCCTTAACATACATTTAAGTTCTCCGTGACGACAATACCAATACTCATTAGTACCACGTTGACACGCCATCAAAATTAATCAGCTGAGATTCTAAATGATCATCTCTTTGTCCATGAATTCCTTTGCAGAAACATGTGTAAGATGAACTCCTGTTTTTAATATGTGGTTCACTGCATATGAAAGTCCAGACAAGTCACTTTCAAACAAAAGATGAAATATATATGGAATACATTGTCGAAATCTTGGATCTTCTGAGTACAATCTTGTTGTACGATATTCTGAAGCTGGAATCTGCACGGGACGTTCATCATATCGTACACCTTTTACAGTGGGGAAGAGTTGTGGAAAACAACGGGCTTCTAAACTTCTTTCCCAAACACTTATAGGAGTTCCCTTCGCTTTCTTCATTTGGAATAATTCAATAGTATTTCCAATCACTTCTTTTGAATGTAAAGGATGTACACTATAATGTTCATAAATTTCTTCACTCCTGAAGATGTCCACTTTTTCGATTTGGCCAGTTGAAATTTCGCTATCATCTCCTAAAAATATTTCTTGTTCTTCCAGATATACATTTTTATAATAAAGATTGTTTTTTATGAGATATAACGTAGCCTTTTGAACTTTGCTAACATCTACTAACTCTTGCCATATTTTCCGACTCTTTGTTGAAACACCATTAACTACAGGTTCAGTTTCCTCTCTCTCTACACCAATAGTTTCAATATTTTTCTTTAAATCGAAAGGTATAATACACAACTCTTCCTTTTAATCCTCTTTGTAAATCTGTGGGAGGTAACTTACCTGTTTTAGGCTCCATACGAACAATAGCCTGAAACGGGTGCACAGATTGAATCAGAATGGACTTATACGTATTTAAATCCACCAGTTCTGGAGGAATAGCTACCAACTCTAGGTTATTATGTACAGCTCTAGCTGGCATTTTGTTCTCTTCTAATTTGCTATAACAATATTTACAAATACGTTGATCACTACCCAACTCAAAAAGACCTTCTACCAACAAATAAGCACCAAATTCCTCCCACTTATCATTGTTTTCCTTTTCACTTTTTAAATACACATCAACATTCCTAGTTTGATTTCTATAGTGAGTACGTCAACAACAAATACAAACATAGTTTGGTTTTTCAGAACAAATTACCTTAAACTTTGTAATTTCTTCTACAAACATCTCAGTAGTACTATCTTCCACCTCTTCTTCAACACCTACACTTATCAAACTCTCACTTTGTGTACACTCTTCTTCAGTACTAAAGAAACAAAACTCTATATCATCACAAACTTTTTTTTACATCCGATACTGACCCATGCAAAAGAGCAGTGTTTATGTCACTTAAAAATAATGCAGGACTTTTTACATAGTACAATCTTCTTACTAACTTCCTCATTGCAGAGTGATGTACTGCTAACATTCTCAAATGATGAAAAACACTTTGACACACTTTTCTAGAAAGACAAGCCAGAGAATGACCCTGCAAGGCAGTATTTTTTCTCACTTTACAAGGATCTAGTCCTTGCAATATCTTAATCTTTAGTTTAATACTTTTGTTAGTATACTTTCGTAAGAAATTTCGTAAAATATCAATAGATTCATGTCCTATACTACAAATACTACTACAATCCCACGTATACACTGGAGCTTGTGAACGTCTCCATTGAACTTCTTCAGCTATCACTTCTTCCACATTTCTAGGAACCATATTTTCTTTTTCAATTGCACAACCGTTCTTAACTCCCGACCACTGGTATCAACTGCATGAACTAATGTATTGTTTTGAAAATACCTCTCTTCATTAAAAAAAGGTTCTGAACTAAAAGTGTGCTTCCATTCACCCAAAGAAAATTTACAAAAGTTAGTTCTGTTAATTAGTCTTTTCCTTTTACTTTTGTCCTTCATAGAATGCATTGGTTTATCCAATGCTCGCAATCTTTTCAAAACTAATATAAACAATCTTCTTTTTAATTCAAAAGCCTTTTCGACTATACTTTCAATCTCTTGTTTCTTTTTAAAAAATGCAGATCTTCTTTTATATTTCTTGCCATCTTTCAATAAATTTTGTAGTACTCTACTTTTATACATATGTTTCCTAATATCATGATATTGTTTCATCCTTCTTTCAACATAGATTGTTTTCTCAGAACGTGCTTTTCCATTAATTTGTCCTTTTTTCATTTCATTCTTTGTTCTACAACTATTCTTTCTATTTTCTACATTTTCAAAATTCTTTCCAGTTCTTAAAAGTCTTTTTACAAATTCTTTAGTTTTCTTACCAGAAGACTTTTTCTTCAATGTCACATGTTGTACTTCATCTAATTTCGACTTTTCTTTCTACTTTAAATAGTACTGTTGTTTTTTGCTGTCTTTTCTTTTTACATTTTCTTGCCATAGTAAATATTTCTTAATAATAATGGAGAATATCTAAAATGAAAAAAACAAAAAATGTAATATTATTAAAATAATTATATACAAATATTCTTATTTATTACTAAAGAAATACCTTCTATTTGAAAGGTACGAACAAATGCATATATGCTTTTCTAAATATGGTGAGACTTACATCTGAGACATGTTATAGACTTTTCTTTTATATTTGCCTAGGCCCAGCACTTTTAGCATTAGTAGAATAGTAAACAAGAAGGACAAAAGTGACGTTTAAGTCATATTAGAAAATGGACTTTAACAGAGGTGCAGGAAGAAGCAAGAACACTGCAGTAAGAAACAACAGAGGTACAGAACAAGGGAAGAGATATCTAGAAACAGACAACAGCACTACAGAAAGAACCAATACATGTGTAGGAAAACAGAAAAAGGAACGAAAAAGAGGCAAAAGGGGTACAGTACAAAGAAAAAGAAGTGCAGAAAGAAGCAACAGAGGTAGTAAAATAGGTACAAAGTGTGCAGAAAAAGGTAAAATAAATGCAGGAAAAAGCAACAGAGGTGTAAAAGAAGCAAGAAAAGTGCAGAAAGAGACAAAAGAGGTGCAGAAAGAAGCAAGAGCAGTGCAAAAGAACCAACAGAGGTGCAAAAAGAGGCAAGTGAGGTGCAGAAAGAGGCAAGAGGGGTGCATAAAAAGGTAGGAGGGGTGCACAAGTCTCTTACATGAGATGTGTGTTGGCGAGGGGTGGGGGATTGGTCGCTTGTATTCAAGCCTGGAACTGAAAGTGGATTCATACCTCCCTGTGGTGTGCGAGGATAGTTCCTCTGTGAGTTAGAGTGTGGGGAGATTGCAATCTGGGGGTTGGAATGGTGGCTTCTCTCTGACTTAGAGTATAGGTAAGCAGCTCCCTGGGGTGTTATGTTATGTTATGTTAATGACATTTATAAAGCGCGACGATTACCCGGAGGTGTCCTGGCGCTAGCTTAATCTTCTGAGGGCCGTAGGTGGAATAAAGAATGTTGTGACCGGATTATTGTGAGAAGAGCCATGTTTTTAAGCCCTTTCTGAAGGACAGAAGATCCATGGTGTTTCTTAAATGAAACGGCAAATCATTCCAAGCTTTTGCCGCACAGTGAAGGAAGCTTCTGCCACCCCATTGGGCTTTTTTTACACGTGGCACTACGACCAGCTTGGCCCCCTTTGATCGTAGTGTTCTTTCCAGAGTATACCATTGGAGTCGCCGTTTTAAATACTCCTGCCCTGTGCCCTGGAGTGCTTTAAAAACCATGCATAAAGCTTTAAAGCGTACTCGACTCCTTACTGGGAGCCAATGCAATTTTTAATGTCTTTAGATACCGAAGAGAATCTCGATGTTCCTGTGAGCAGTCTAGCTGCTGCATTCTGTAACACCTGTAGCTTGTTCAAGGCTATCTGCTGAGCATTTAGGTAAAGACTGTTGCAATAGTCCAGTCTCGCCATCACAAGAGCCGTGACCACTGTTTGTCTACTTTCCAGGGGCAAGAATGGCAATATTTTCCTAAGCATTCTCATAACGAACATTGTTTTTGATGCCACTGCATTTACTTGGGGCCCGAAAGTGAGTCTCTCGTCCACTATTACACCCAGGTTTTTTACCTTATTTGTGGGAACGGGGAGAGTGCCCATCGAGTCCGGCCACCACTTGGGTGTGAGAGGGTGGTTCCCCTGTGACTTAGAGTGTGGGTAAGCACACCCCTTAGGTGTTACAGGGTGGTTCCTCCATGACTTAGTGTGAGTGTAGACTGCTCCATGGATGTAAGAGGGTGGTTCATCTGTGCCTTAAAGTGTGGGTAAGCAACACTTTTAGGTGTAAGAGGTCAGTTTCTCATGACAGAGTGTGGGTAAGCAGCTCCTGGGAGTATACGAGGGTGGTTCCTCTGTGATTTAGAGTGTGGGTAGGCAGCTCCCTGGGGTGTGGAAGGGCAGTTCCTGTGTGACTTAAAGTGTGGTTAGGCAACCCCCTCAGCTGTGGGAGGGTGGTTCCCCTGTAATTTAAAGTGTGGGTAGCGTGTTTCCTGAGCTGTGGGACAATAAGTCCCCTGTGACTCAAAGTGTGGGTATGCAGCCCTTGGGGGTGTAAGAGGGTGGTTCCTCTATGACTAAAAGTGTGGGTAGACAGCTCCTAGGGGTGTAAGTGAGTGAATGGATGATTTTATAAGTCCATGGGTACTTTTTAAGAGATTGCAAGAATACTGAGGTAGTGCCTGAGTGATTATACGTCTACAAAGGTAGTGCCTGGGTAATTCCTTCACAGTATGACTACTGGCTCAGTGATTACATAATTACAAGGAAAGTAGCTCCGTCATTGAAATAGTGCAATGGTAGCAGGTGGGTGATTATATAACTATGAGTAGTGGCTACATGATTGAAAGACTGTATGGGTAATACCTTCATAAGTGCATAGGTAGTGCCTAGATCATTGCATGAGTGCAGCAGTAATGCCTAACTGATTACAGCAGTGTATATGTAATGCCTGCATCATTGGAAGACTGCATGGGTAGTACTTGGGTATTTTTATAACTACATAAGTGTTGGGCCTAGCCAAACCTAAAGCAGCACACTATTACATGATTCAAACATAAGTCTTTCCTTATTGTTAAAAGCGTGCACAGATATATCTCTACTTTTTAAAATCATCATCAAATCTAAAATAAATATGTATAAAATATTTCTGGAATATAGAGAAACCTAGAAACTGACACATGTAATAGCTCTACATCAGTGATTGCATAACTCCATGGGTAGTGCTTAGCTGATTCTATAAGTGCAAGGGTACTCACTGACTAACTTTACAAACAGATGGATAGTCACTAGCTAATTGCATGAGTGCACACATAAACATTAAGTGCATGGATAAGTCTAAAAATGGCACCTGAAGGCACAGATGAGTCATGTAGTAGTAACTACGTGAATAGATGTGTGCAACAGTAGGACCTGGATTAATCTATGAGTGCTAGGGTAGAGAGTGGGTTATTACATGACTACATAGGTACAGCCTGCATCACTGCATGACTGTAGGGGTAGTACATAACTTGTGTCTGGGTGATTGCATGACTACAGGGGTAATATCTGGTGGATTACTGGAGTAGATAGCAAGTGAGTGGGTGACTTTATAAGTTCATGAGTACTGCCTGGGTGATTATTGAACTACTAAGATATTGCCAGAGTGATTACAGGGGTGCAAATGTAGTGACTGGGTGATTTTAAAAGTACATGAGTACTGGCTGAATGATTACATAACTACAAGAAAAATCCCTGCTTGATTGAAAGAGTGCATGGATAGTGTCTGGGTGATTGAAACACTGTATAGTAAATACATTGGTGATTCCATTAGTACAAGGGTAACGTCTGGGGGATTAAAGGAGTACATAGGAAACACCTGGGTGATTGCATGACTACAGGATTAATATCTGGGGATTTACATGACTACATAAGTAGTGACTGGGTGATTTTATAAGTGCATGCGTACATCTTGGCTGATTACAGGACTACTGAGGTAAAACCTGAGTGGATAAAAGAGAGCAAAGGTAGTGCTTGGGTGATTTCATAACAGAATGACTACAGGCTGAGTGATTTCATGAGTACAAGGGTAATGCGTCTGTGATTAAAGGACTGTAACAGTAGTGCCTGGGTGATTATATAAGTGCATGAGTAGTGGCTACATGATTGAAACAGTGCATGGGTAATACCTTGCTGATTGCATGAGTGCATAGATAGTACCTAGATGATTGCATCAGTGCAGCACTGATGCCTGAGTGAATACAGCACTGCATATGTAGTGCCTGCATCATTGGAAGACTGCAAGGCGAGTACTTGGGTGTTTTTATAACTGCATGAGTCTTGGGCCTAGCCAAATATAAAGCAGCAGACTATTACCGGACTCAACTATAAGTCTCTCCATATTGTTACAAGCATACATACATATGACTCTACCTTTTCAAATCGTCATCATATCTAAAAGAAATATGTATACAGTATTTCTGCAATATACTGAAACTTAGAAAGTAACACATATACTAGATCTGCTTGAGTGATTGCATAACTCTATCGGTACTGCTTGGGTGATTATATTTCTGCAAGACTTGTCACTGGGTAATTGCAGGAGAAGTTGAAAAGTGACTGCCTAATTGCATGAGTGCAGATATAGACGTTGAGTGCATGGATAAGTGTATAAATAGCACCTGAAAGCATAGATGAATCATTGAGTAGTGCCTAGGTGAATAGATGAATACAACAGAAGGGCCTGGGTGATTGTATGACTGCAAGAGTAGGTGTGTGGGTTATTACATGAGTGCATAGATACAGCCTGGATGATTACATGACTGTAGGGGTAGTACATAACTTGTGCCTGGGTGATTGCATGACTACAGGGGTAATATCTGGTGGATTACTGGAGTAGATAGCATGTGAGTGGGTGACTTTATAAGTTCATGAGTACTGCCTGGGTGAATAGTGAACTACTAAGATATTGCCAGAGTGATTACAGGGTTGCAAATGTAGTGACTGGGTGATTTTAAAAGTACATAAGTACTGGCTGAATGATTACATAACTACAAGAAAAATCCCTGCTTGATTGAAAGAGTGCATGGATAGTGTCTGGGTGATTGAAGCACTGTATAGCAAATACATTGGTGATTCCATTAGTAGAAGGGTAACGTCTGGGGGATTAAAGGAGTACATAGGAAACACCTGGGTGATTGCATGACTACAGGGGTAATATCTGGGGATTTACATGACTACATAGGAAGTGACTGGGTGATTTTATAAGTGCATGTGTACTTCTTGGCTGTTTAGAGGACTACTGAGATACAATCTACCCAAACACAAATAAACAATACTTCACATATCTTTAGTAAAAGTCTCACCATATTACTATAAGCATACATAAATATATTAGTATCATAACACTATGCAAACCTTAAAAATTCAAAGAACAAACTTACAATTTCAAACAAAAAAAATCAAAAATTATGTGGTATCTTTCAACTATACCTTTATACAGACTACAAAAAATGAAGTCAAATTAATAACACCTTATGTGACCATCTTTCAAACAACACTTTTGTGCTGCATCTTCACCATTATATGTAAAATTATGCGGCATCATTCAACTATACCTTTCTACAGACTAGAAAAAAGAAGACTAGTTAATAACACCTTATATGAGCATCTTTCAAACCACAAGTTTGTGCTGCATCTTCACCATTCTATCTAAAATTATGCGGCATCATTCAACTATACCTTTCTTCAGACTAGTAAAAAGAAACCTAATTAATAACACCTTATATGAGCATCTTTCAAACCACACTTTTGTGCTGCATCTTCACCATTTTATCTAAAATTATGTGGCATCATTCAATTATACCTTTCAGCAAACTAGAAAAACGAAGCCTAATTAATAACACCTTATGTGAGCATCTTTCAAACAACACTTTTGTGCTACATCGTCACCATTCTATCTAAAATTATGCAGCATCATTCAACTATACCTTTCTTCAGACTAGTAAAACGAAGCCTAATTAATAACACCTTATATGAGCCTCTTTCAAACCACACTTTTGGGCTGCATCTTCACCATTCTATCTAAAATTATGCGGCATCATTCAACTATACCTTTCAACAAACTAGAAAAAGGAAGCCTAATTAATAACACCTTATGTGAGCATCTTTCAAACAACACTTTTGTGCTGCATCTTCACCATTCTATCTAAAATTATACAGCATCATTCACCAATCCATCTTCCAATATACACATATTACTACACAGAATCTTTTTCAAACAACATTTAAGTACAATAAAACAAACTACAATACACATCTATACATTTAATAATATATTTCAAACATCAGTTTTTGAATAATTTTAAAAGTTTAAAAATAAACCTAATACATAATACACCTCACACATTTATAACTCTCCTTCCAAAAAGATTTTTAGAATGTAAAATATCACAAACTCTTAAAGGATATTCTTTAGCACACAATCAATATAATGCACCAGTCTCAGCAAGGTAAAACCAGTAATGGCAAAGTTTCCCTCTCTTTCTCCACACAAATACATGTAAGTAACAAATCACATTGCTTCCTACATTATTTCAAATTGTAAAACACATTTCTATTGGTTACACATATTAACCCTTAGCAACTGACTTCTAAAAGTGCTCAAATTGCTTCTAGATTTTTTTTACAGTCGCGACTCCACCGTGCACCTCCGCGATGGAGCCGCAAATTCATACAGGAGTTCAAAAATGTATTACAAATAAATTTACCACTATTTTTTAATAACACACCACTTCTAAAGATGGTACTGACTTGGGAAATGTCACTGTAATAACATATTACTTATACATAAATTACAAATTCACATTTTAAGTCCACAGTTAAGTTTCAACCCCACCACCATTCTCCTTAATGCCAGTTTCCATAGTAACAGTTCATGGAACATTCAAGTTAACTGACAGGTCACAAGTTCACCATATTATCAAGTACACCACACAATGTTGCAAATGCAAACAGCATGTGTGGTTGACTTTGCAAAATAAGACATCCTTTCTATTGTACCTTTCAAACATTTTTTACTAACCAATAAGAAACATGCTTTTTAAAAAAAGTAAAATGCACCCTATTTTTCAATTTACAATGTTCTTAAACAGCCAAGCAATTCTCTACTTTTTAAAAAACAGCATCTTGTCCACCATTTTACATACCTCTCATTCTACCAACTGACTACCTCAGCTACAGACATCTTTTCATTACTTCCAGACATCCCTTCAAGATGCTTACAGTGTGGATTGTTGGGCACAGCTATGTTTTCTGGTGCAAAAGGTATGCTGAACGCAGAGGTATTGACAAAGACCTAGCTTTGCAAAATGTGGACATTAAATGGATTGCACAGAGAGGATTAAAGTGGCACCAATTGATGCCTTTGGTTAAAACGTATTTGCATCTCCAACCCCCTGACCTCATGATTGTGCACAGCAGTGGCAATGACCTAGGCACATTGACTGGGGTAGGTCTGGAAATGCTAATGAAGGACACCTTTGCACAATTGATGTTGCTTTTACCTCAAACTGTTTTTGTATACTCTAACATATGCCAAAGACAGAAATGGAAGTGGTCAAATCAATTCTGTCCACAGATTGAAAAAGCTAGAAAGAATATCAATAAAGCTGTTTATGCTTACCTCAGAGACCATAGGATGGGCTCCATATATAATAACAATCTACATTTTGATATGGATGGCATCTACAGGAGTGATGGAGTACACTTCACAGATCAGGGAAACAGAGTCTTTCTTAAAAACCTAAAGCTCTGCATCGGCACTTACATGTAGCTACAACAAACTCAGAATGAAAACAAGGGCTCTTTTAGAGCCACCCTATAAATTAATACTGATTTTTTTTTTCACACATACAATTTTTTTTAATTTTTGGGGATTTGCGCACCCAGCGCGAATTCACAAAACAAAAGCACAAACTCAGTGCACTACAACACAACACACTTTTCAACTTTAACTATTATTTTTTAATTATATATATTTTTGACAACTCTATCAATTGTAATCTTGTCATTAACTGCAATCACAGTACCTTTTTAAAACAACTTCACAAATACAACACTACCAAATGCATTATATACTACTTAATTATGTATTCCAGTTGGATTCGCGCACCCATCGCGATTACAAACTCGAAACAAAAAAAAAACGATCCCCTTTAATTATTTCATATTCGCCCCGGGGACCCCATCCCCCCGGGGCTTGCAACCATTTTTAATTAAATAAAAAAAGAAGGGGGACCGCATGACCCCCTCCTCAGGCCAATAGTGGCCCCGGGGACCCCATCCCCCGGGGCCTAGCCTCTTCTTAAAATAAAAATAATTACAGGAGGGGGTCCGCGTTCCCCCCTCCCGGGTCACTTCTGGCCCCGGGGACCCCATCCCCGGGGCTGGCCCTTACCGTTGGGGACCGTGGGGGAGCCCCAATGCCCCCACGGTCCCACCGGCTCCCGCCTCCTGCGGGAGACGGCATTGCTTTTGGGCAAGGGGAGCTGCTAACATGCAGCTCCCCTTGCTCAAAAGCAATTCTGCACAGCAGAGTTTGCTATGGCAGGGCGGGAGCCGTGCTCCCGCCCTGCCATAGCAAACAGCAATGTCCTGGGGTGGGCACCCCGGGACATTGCAGGAGCCGGCCCTGGGGGGTGGTGGTCCCCAGGGCCATCAAGGGCTCCAGGAGGGGGGCCGCACGGCCCCCCTCCCTCCATTTGTAAAGCTCCAGGGAGGTGGTGGTCCCTGGGGCCGGGGGTCCGTAACGGACCCCCGATTTTGAATAAACAGTGCCCTGGGGAGGTGGTGGTCCCCGGGGCTTGGGGGGGCCCATGAGGCCCCCCACCCAATTTCAACAAAGCCCCGGGGAGGTGGTGGTCCCCGGGGCTTGGGGGGGCTGTGAGGCCCCACCCCCTTTATTTAATTAAAGCCCCTGGGAGGTGGCGGTCCCCGGGGCTGTGGGGAGGCGCATGCCCCCATGCATATATTATGAAGCCCCGGGGAGGTGGCGGTCCCCGGGGCTGTGGTGGCCCCCACAGGCCCCCACACCTTAATTTAGAATTGCCCCCAGGACCTGGCCCACCAGGGGTCTTTTTAACAAACGAAGCGCGGGAGACCGCGCTTCATTTTTAAAAAAATAATTTCGGCCGGATTCGCGGACCCAGCGCGAATTCGGCCGAAATTATTTAAAAAAATGCATTGTTTGGGCCCCTGAGCAGGCCTAGGGGGTCAGGGTGTTTCTGCCCTGCCCCCTTTTCTTGTTTTTTAATGTTTTTTCACCCTTTTTCTTGTGACTCGGTTACCGAGTCACAAGATGGCTGCCAACACATTCTGGTTTAGAGTGTTGGCAGCCAATCAGAGTGAAGCTCATGCCCGGGAGGGTTCGCGATCCCTCCCCGGTGCTCAGATATCGATATTTGTCTTTTTTTAATTTCTCAGCAACTACTGAACGGATTTACACCATTTAAACAAAAGAGTGTTTTCTGGACCAAAAGCTACCTTTTTGACAAATTTGGTGTAATTCCGTTCAGCAGTTCGGGCTGTAGCCGTGTCTAAAGTTTCCTATGGAAATTAACATGGGAAAAACGCAATTTTGGACCCCCTTTTTTCTCAGCCCCCACTTGACGAATCACCCCGAAACTTTTAAGACAGGAGCTGACCTGAGTGAAAAATGTGTTTTGAAAATTTCGTGAAGATTCGTCAAACGGCGCCAAAGATATTGGCAAAAGAATAAACGCTTTTTAAATAGAAACAAGGTCCTAACTATAACTACCTACTGGCGACTGCCAGTAGGTAATATATATATATATGTATATATATATATATATATATATATATATATATATATATATATATATATATATATATATATCCAAACACACTCCTTCTCGTACCGCCAGTCTTCTTAAGCGTAAAGAAAGAGCACGGACCACTGGAGTTCATCGTACTGCAATATTTATTTTCGCTCCCAAAAGATCGCAGCAGCCATGACGTGTTTTGTCCCTCACAGGGGACTTGATCACATGACGCGCAATCAGCTGAGACAGTTCTTTAAATACCATGTTGCTTTGACTTTTTTAACCACGTGACTATTATTTAAAGTGACCAGTGCATTTTAACAACAGGAAGATCACAGACATGGAAGAGTTATTGCTAACCTACCATAGTTTTCACAGGCTAACTTTAAACAACACTTTTAATAAATGCTAATGCAGAAATTTGTCGTTGTTGATTTGATATTGCCAGTGCATGATATTCACGAATAAATAGATAAATAGATATATATACAACATGTGCTATTGAATATATAAAATTATAAATATCATTCAATAAATAATTGCGTGAACTGTTCATTGCTTGTTGATTTTGCCTTATCTTGGTATGAATACCTAAAATCAATCATGCATGGATGGACTGGAAATAACGAAGCTAGTAAAAACCATAAAACAGGGAGACATTGCCCTGTATTTTATGTCTTTGAGTATACCTGCTGTTTCTATGTGCAAAAGATGTGTGAAAAAAGTGACATGTGCTAATTAAAAACCTCTGTGCAAACTGTGCTAAGCTAAGTAAAAATTAGGGATAGGATAGGCAGCGTTGGTGCAATCTAGGATAAGTCTAAAAAGTATATATCTATATAAAGGTCTTTTGATTATCGCCTGATAGGAGTAGTGGGTTTAAAAGGGAGTAAGATTTCTATTTGCAATTTAAGATAAGGCTTTTAACTATATAGGCTAGCATGTAAGTCCTCTGTGGCATTCAACCCCTTAGGGTGTTTGGTGTCGAGATTTAAAATGTATTGCATTTCCAATTTGCGGAGTGCTTTCTCTCAATCGCCACCCCTTTTGTTGATGGGAATAGAGTCTATAAAAAATATTTTAGATCCTTGGGGTTGCCCGCATGGATTTCATTGAAATGGCGGGCCACAGGGTATGTTTGATCATTGTTCTTGATAGCCCTTATGTGCTGGAGCACCCTTTTGTGACCCTGCAGGATACTACTTCCTCCATATTTGAGGTCACAAGGGCACTCCAGCAAATAGACAACATGATCAGTTTTGCAATTTAACTCTTTGTCTATTGTTATTTCTTTCCCGCCAAATGGAGTCCTGTAACTTGTAGTTGTTACTCCATGCTGGCAGGCTTTGCAAATTTTGCACCTATAAAACCCAAGTCTTTGGCTTAACCATGTACTTTTTGCTTGTGGACCAGTCGGATCATTTTTAACTAGGACATCTTTCATAGATGTACCTCTGCTGTATGTTATCGCGGGTTTCTTGGGGACTGTATCACCAATTACAGGGTCTTGTCGGATTAAATACCAATTTTTCTTGATTATGTTTTTGACTGCTCCTTCCTGTTGGTTATATTTTAGAATAAATCTAAATTTATCGGGTATATCAGCTGTATCATTGCTGATAGGTTTTTGTTTGTTAAGGAGAGTCACCCTGGATTCCTGATTGCTTTTTCTAAAGGAGTATCTAAACATTTCCTGCTGTAACCACTCTCTCTGAATCTAGTTATGCATTCCGCTTGGGCAGTTTGCAGGTCTTTTTCGTTGCTGCAAATACGTTTTACACGCAGCAACTCACCATAGGGTATGCTTTGTACCAGGTGCCCAAGATGAGCACTGCTGGCGTGCAATATGGCATTGCCCGCTGTTGGTTTTCTGTGGAGTCTTGTATCAAGTTTGTTCTTTTCTATATACACCTCAACGTCTAAAAAATTCACAGTGGTTTTACTGATGCATGGGGTGAAATGTAGATTAAGTTGATTCTTATTTACTTGATCAATAAACTTTTCTGCATCTGACTGTGTGCCCTGCCAGACTAAAAACAAATCATCAATAAACCTCCATCACACCTTTACGTTATTGGTCATAACATCGATGTGTTCCTTCATGAGAACCAGCTCCTCCCACCAGCCCATGTGGAGACATGCGTAACTGGGGGAGAAGCTGGCTCCCATGGCCACACCCCGTGCTTGCTGGAACAAAGCATTTTGGAACATGAAAATATTATTAGTTAGGCAACTTTCCACCATATTGATTAGCATGTTGGTATGTTCAGTATATTCAGGACCCCTTCGTGATAAATAATATTGTAAAGCTCTAAGGCCATCTTTGTGCCTGATTGACGTGTATAGTGAGGTTACATCAAGTGTGATGAGCCAGTACTCATCATGCCATTTGAAATCAATCATTTTAGCTAAAAAGTCCCCTGTGTCTTTTATGTATGATTTTAGTTGCAGAACATACTCCTGTAGGAAGAAGTCAATGTAGATTGACGTTTTCTCAAAAATACTGTTTCTGGCTGAAATAATCAGCCTGCCAGGCGGTTTGTTGGCATTTTTATGAATTTTGGGAATGAAATATAATATCGGTGTTACCGGATTGTCATTTTTCAAATATTTATATTCATCCATTGATATCAAGCCGGTATTCTTCCAGGCCACCAATTTCATCTTGTAGGTCCCGTATATTGTATTCAGAGCTTGTCTGTTGCTTCGGCAGTAGCAGGTATTGTCGTTTAGTTGGCTCATTGCCTCTTTAATGTAATCCTCTCTTTTCCATAGAACTACATTTCTGCCTTTATCGGCGTTCCTGATGACTATTTCACTGTTGTTCTTAAGTTTCGTCATGAGTTGATGATATTGTAGTTCTCTTTTGTTATTTCTGTTTTTACCTGTGCTTTGTATTTTCTGATTGAGATTTTTTAAGCCTTGCACGACTTGTTCTTGGAATGCATCAATCGTGTCCTTTAGCATCATAGGATAAAAAGTGGAAGGAGGCTTAAATGATGTCTGTTTTGGTTTGTTAATAATGGTAGGTGATCCCATTGTTTCAAAATTTGGACTCATGGTTGCACCTTCATTTATCAATTCCTGCCCCCTTTTCTTGTTTTTTAATGTTTTTTCACCCTTTTTCTTGTGACTCGGTTACCAAGTCACAAGATGGCTGCCAACACATTCTGGTTTAGAGTGTTGGCAGCCAATCAGAGTAAAGCTCGTGCCCGGGAGGGTTCGCAAACCCTCCCCGGTGCTCAGATATCGATATTTTTCTTTTTTTAATTTCTCAGCAACTACTGAACGGATTTACACCATTTAAACAAAAGAGTGTTTTATGGACCAAAAGCTACCTTTTTGACAAATTTGGTGTAATTCCGTTCAGCAGTTCGGGCTGTAGCCGTGTCTAAAGTTTCCTATGGAAATTAGCATGGGAAAAATGCAATTTTGGACCCCCTTTTTTCTCATCCCCCGCTTGACGAATCACCCCGAAACTTTTAAGACAGGAGCTGACCTGAGTGAAAAATTAGTTTTGAAAATTTCGTGAAGATTCGTCAAACGGCGCCAAAGATATTCGCAAAAGAAAAAAAGCTTTTTGAATAGAAACAAGGTCCTAACTATAACTACCCACTGGTGACTGCCAGTAGGTAATATATATATATATATATATATTCACTGAAAAAACCATAGGTTTTAGACACGTTATAGTTAGAAATTAGCATTTAAAAAACCTTTGAAATTCACTGAAAAAACCATAGGTTTTAGGGACAGTTATAGTTAGTTGGACATTTCACTCGTACAAAACCCGTGAAATTCCCCTGTTATAGTTAGTTCAGTTAACTATAACTCGCGCCCCGCAATGCACTGCTGATGACGTCACATATTACATCACTCATGACATGGTCAGTGACATCACTGATGACATCACTGATGACATCTCAAATGACATCACTGATGACATCATCCAGTGACTGTGTGTTTCTGTAAAGTTTAAATATTTTTAATATATATAGGAAAAGACGTATTGAAGAATGACTGGGTGTGTAAGTGTCTGTATGGATGATTTAGTAGGTGCGTGACTGACTCTATAAGTGAGTGATTTAACGTATCTTACTGAATGCATGGGTTAGTGACTAAACTGGGTGAATGTCTGTATCCGTCTGTCTGTTGCTGTGTAAGTGGCTGCATGTGTTTGTGAATAGCTACATGAGTGTCTATATGAGTTATTGAATGGTTCTCTGAGTATCTGTATGGGTGCCTCAGTGTTTGTGTGGGAGGGTGTGTGCGACTCTGTGCATAGATGTGTGAGTGGGTGATTCACTGGGTGGATGGTTTCAAGAGTGCATCTGTGATAGACTGTATGGGTGGGTAAGTGTGTGTAAGAGTGTGTTAGTGAGTGAATATATGTCCCAGTGGTACATGTGTGAGTAACTACATATGTGAAAGGCAGTATATATGTGTGTTGGAGTATATAAATAGCTATAAGCGAGAGTGAGTGATTGTGATAGTGGCTGTATGGATGAGTGTGTGCTTGTATCAGTGATTGTATAAGAGCGTAACAATGTGGTAGTATTTGTATGATTAAGTGAGCTGGTGTGTGTATAACTGTATAGGTGAGTAAATGGCAGTGTGTTTAATTATTTGCATGACTGACTAGGTGTGTGAGTACCTCTATGGATGAGTGGCGGTGTTTGAGTGTCTATATAGGAGTAAGAGTGCATATGATAGTCCTGTACTGAGTGACCATAAGTATGAGTGACTGTACGGGTGAGTGAGTGGATGTGTGTGTGTAGACCTAAGAATCAGTGAGTGGGTATGTAGTTATTGGTGTTGGAGTGTCTATGGTTTTGCGAATGGCAGTCTGTAATTTAGATTGGGTATATCAAAGGTTATATTAGGGTGTGAGGAGGTGCATCAGATTATCACGTGGATGATGTCATCAGTGATGTCATTTGAGATGTCATCAGTGATGTCATCAGTGATGTCACTGACCATGTCATGAGTGATGTAATATGTGACGTCATCAGCAGTGCATTGCGGGCGCGAGTTATAGTTAGCTGAACTAACTATAACAGGGGAATTTCACGGGTTTTGTACGAGTGAAATGTCCAACTAACTATAACTGTCCCTAAAACCTATGGTTTTTTCAGTGAATTTCAAAGGTTTTTTAAATGCTAATTTCTAACTATAACGTGTCTAAAACCTATGGTTTTTTCAGTGAATTTCAAAGGTTTTTTAAATGCTAATTTCTAACTATAACGCCCCTAAAACCTATGGTTTTTTCAGTGAATTTCAAAGGTTTTGTAAATGACAATTTTTAAATGTATTAATTGTTATATTTATTTTTTTGATACTGATTTACTACATTTTTTAAAACTATTTATTTTTATATATTTTATTTATTAAATTACATTGTAATTACATTATACATTACATTACAAAATATACTTTCTCAGAATGAATTACTTTAGTTTAAATAGTTTGCAAATAGGCAATAGACTTTTAAGTACAGTAGTTACAGTTGTTGCAATGGGCAACACAATTTCAAACACAATGCAACATTGAGCTCAATGTGAATTTCTAGTTAAATGCAATTAGTTACTTTATGGATTACTTTTCTAACCACAGGACTGGATCCTAGATTCAGTCCTGGGACATCTCCTGTAAACAGTTGTGTAAAAGCGTTTTGGTTACAGTAGTGATTTTTAAGGAATATTATTGTATTTTAAAAGTTGACACTTAGAAACTTTTTCACATAGAATCACCAATGTTATCCTATGGGAGGAAATTCACTTAGCAGGTAAGTAGTGTTATCGTTACTTTTCTTACTCAGTGTTGGATCCTGGATCCAGCACTGGTGCATCTCCTGTAATCAGTTGAAAGAATGCGTTTAAGTCATACAGGCGATTTTTAAGGAATATTTGTAATTTGTGAAAATCGACACTTTGAAACTTTTCTGCTGAAAACCAGACAATGGATTCCTATGGAAGGAAATGTAAGTTACTGGTAAGTACGGTTAGAATTACTTTTCAGGGTCAGTGCTGGGCTAAAAGATGCAGCACTGGGTTCTCTCCTGATAACAGGTGAGTAAATTGAAATTCGTACTTTGGTTGATTTTAGAGGAATATTATAAAGTTCCAAAACTCCACACTTAGAAGAATTTCCAAGTGAAACCAGTCAATGTTAGCCTATGAAGGAAATTCAAGTTACCGGCAAGTACGGTTAAAATTACTTTTCAGGACCAGTACTGGGCTGAAAGATGCAGCACTGAGGTCTCTCCTGATAACAGGTGAGTAAATCAGAATTCGGATTTCGGCTGATTTTAGAGGAATATTTGTATGTTTCAAAAATCAACACTTAGAAACTTTTTCAGCAAAAAGCAGGCAATGATATCCTATGGAAGGAAATTCAAGTTACTGGTAAGTACGGTTAAAATTACTTTTGAGGATCAGTACTGGGCTGAAAGATGCAGCACTGAGGTCTCTCCTGATAACAGGTGAGTAAATCGGAATTCGTATTTCGGCTGATTTTAGAGGAATATTTTAAAGTTCCAAAACTCCACACTTAGAAGAATTTCCAAGTGAAACCAGTCAATGTTAGCCTATGGAAGGAAATTCAAGTTACTGGTAAGTACGGTTAAAATTACTTTTCAGGACCAGTACTGGGCTGAAAGATACAGCACTGAGGTCTCTCCTGATAACAGGTGAGTAAATCGGAATTCGTATTTCGGCTCATTTTAGAGGAATATTTGCACAATGGTGAAGGGAGGGGCGGGGCCTGAGGTGACATCTGTGCAATCGCGCCCCGTGGCGCGTTTTAAGTTGGGGGATTAAGTCCCCTGAATCATGAGGGTCCCTAGGGCCAACTAGCCCACCAGGAACCTCCAGTATGCGCCAGGGGCTGCGTTGCAGAGACGTGTAGAGAGGCCACACCCCTTTTACACCTCTCTGCAACGCAGCTCTGTGGCGCTTTCTGGATGTACCTGTTGGGCTAGTTGGCCCCAGGACCCTCAGGATTGAAGGGGATTTAATTCCCATCTTAAAACGTGCCACGGGGCCTGTTTGCACACGTCACCTGAAGCCCCGCCCCTCCCTTCACCACTGTGCAAACGCGCCCATGGCGCGTTTTAAGTCGGGGATTAACTCCCCTTGAATCCTGAGGGTCCCTGGGGTGCAACTAGCCCACCAGCTACCTTCCATTAAGCGCCACAGAGCTGCGTTGCAGAGAGGTGTAAAAGGGCGTGGCCTCTGTACACCTCTCTGCAAGGCAGCCCCTGGCGCATACTGGAGGTTCCTGGTGGGCTAGATGGCCCCAGGGACCGACAGTATTCAAGGGGAATTACTTCCCATCTGCAAACGCGCCAGGGGCGCGTTTGCAGAGTGGTGAAGGAAAGGGGCGGGGCCTGCGGGCCCGATCGTTTTTTTGTTTGTTTGTTTTTTTTTTTTCCCTGAAGGGGGGCTGTGTGGCCCCCCTTCCTTTTTCCTATTATTGGGCCCTGGGGACCCCATCCCCCAGGGCCTTACCCCCTTTTTTTTAAAAATTAAACGGGAAGGGGGCCGCGTGGCCCCCCTCCCGTGGCCGAATCCTGCCCCGGGGACCCCATCCCCCGGGGCATGGCCACACTTTTAAATTAATTTTTAAGGAGGGGGCTGCGTGGCCCCCCTCCTCAGGCCTCCTTTTGCCCCGGGGACCCCATCCCCCGGGCAGGCCTTTTTATTTTTTATTTTTATTTTTTTATTATTTCTGGGGAGGGGGCCGCGTGGCCCCCTCCCGAGCCACTTATGGCCCCGGGGACCCCATCCCCCGGGGCCTGGCCTCTTGTTGGGGACTGTGGGGGTCCCCAAACCCCCACAGTCCCGCCGGCTCCCCGTGTCCTAAGGGAGCCGGCATTGCTTTCCACATGGGGAGCAGCTAACATGCTGCTCCCCATGTGGAAAGCAATTGTCTTTGGATATTGGAGCGAGAGCAGGTTTCCCTGCTCTCTCTTCCAATATCCAAAGCAGTTTGCAATGACAGGACGGGAGCCGCGAGGCTCCCGTCCTGTCATTGCAAACAGCAGTGTCCCGGGGGTAGGCACCCGGGACACTGCAGGAGCTGGCCCTGGGGGTGGCAGTCCCCAGGGCCACCACAGGCTCCAGGAGGGGGCCGCGCGGCCCCCTCCCCACATCAGCACAGCCCCGGGGAGGTGGTGGTCCCCGGGCTTCGGGGTCCAAAGCGGACCCCCATTTTAAATGTGTTAGTGCCCCGGGAGGTGGCGTTCCCGGGCGTGTGGGGGCTCGAGCCCCCACACAGGAATTTTTTTTTTTTAAAGATGCCCCGGGAGGTGGTGGTCCCGGGGCTGCGGGAGGGCCGAGGGCCCTCCCGCACCATTTTAAAATGAAAGCCCCAGGGGGTGGCGGTCCCCGGGCTTGGGGGCCCTTTGAGGCCCCCCATACATAAATTTAACCCCCCCCACCATGCCCCCGGTCCTAGGATGCTTGTTTCCGGTCCAGGGAAGACATGGCTTGGCAGTTCGGGCTGGACTGTTCCCATGAGGCACAGGGTCAGACTGATTTGCATATGGCCATGTCTGAACTGGGGTGGTGGAGTGAGCTAAAGAATGATGATGGATTAAACCCAGATCAGTTGACTGGGGGTGAGTGTTTGATTGGCTCAAACGTTCCGTCCATCATCCCCTTTTGTATCGCTTTGTTCGCCCTAAGTTGGCGGGGGTATGCCCAGACGTGGGTCCCTTGCTCACTTTGCCACTGGATTCAAGCAAGCCTGGCTGATGACGGCTGGAATGCCAGAAACCGGTCCTAGGATGCTTGTTTCCGGTCCAGGGAAGACATGGCTTGGCAGTTCGGGCTGGACTGTTCCCATGAGGCACAGGGTCAGACTGATTTGCATATGGCCATGTCTGAACTGGGGTGGTGGAGTGAGCTAAAGAATGATGATGGATTAAACCCAGATCAGTTGACTGGGGGTGAGTGTTTGATTGGCTCAAACGTTCCGTCCATCATCCCCTTTTGTATCGCTTTGTTCGCCCTAAGTTGGCGGGGGTATGCCCAGACGTGGGTCCCTTGCTCACTTTGCCACTGGATTCAAGCAAGCCTGGCTGATGACGGCTGGAATGCCAGAAACCGGTCCTAGGATGCTTGTTTCCGGTCCAGGGAAGACATGGCTTGGCAGTTCGGGCTGGACTGTTCCCATGAGGCACAGGGTCAGACTGATTTGCATATGGCCATGTCTGAACTGGGGTGGTGGAGTGAGCTAAAGAATGATGATGGATTAAACCCAGATCAGTTGACTGGGGGTGAGTGTTTGATTGGCTCAAACGTTCCGTCCATCATCCCCTTTTGTATCGCTTTGTTCGCCCTAAGTTGGCGGGGGTATGCCCAGACGTGGGTCCCTTGCTCACTTTGCCACTGGATTCAAGCAAGCCTGGCTGATGACGGCTGGAATGCCAGAAACCGGTCCTAGGATGCTTGTTTCCGGTCCAGGGAAGACATGGCTTGGCAGTTCGGGCTGGACTGTTCCCATGAGGCACAGGGTCAGACTGATTTGCATATGGCCATGTCTGAACTGGGGTGGTGGAGTGAGCTAAAGAATGATGATGGATTAAACCCAGATCAGTTGACTGGGGGTGAGTGTTTGATTGGCTCAAACGTTCCGTCCATCATCCCCTTTTGTATCGCTTTGTTCGCCCTAAGTTGGCGGGGGTATGCCCAGACGTGGGTCCCTTGCTCACTTTGCCACTGGATTCAAGCAAGCCTGGCTGATGACGGCTGGAATGCCAGAAACCGGTCCTAGGATGCTTGTTTCCGGTCCAGGGAAGACATGGCTTGGCAGTTCGGGCTGGACTGTTCCCATGAGGCACAGGGTCAGACTGATTTGCATATGGCCATGTCTGAACTGGGGTGGTGGAGTGAGCTAAAGAATGATGATGGATTAAACCCAGATCAGTTGACTGGGGGTGAGTGTTTGATTGGCTCAAACGTTCCGTCCATCATCCCCTTTTGTATCGCTTTGTTCGCCCTAAGTTGGCGGGGGTATGCCCAGACGTGGGTCCCTTGCTCACTTTGCCACTGGATTCAAGCAAGCCTGGCTGATGACGGCTGGAATGCCAGAAACCGGTCCTAGGATGCTTGTTTCCGGTCCAGGGAAGACATGGCTTGGCAGTTCGGGCTGGACTGTTCCCGTGAGGCACAGGGTCAGACTGATTTGCATATGGCCATGTCTGAACTGGGGTGGTGGAGTGAGCTAAAGAATGATGATGGATTAAACCCAGATCAGTTGACTGGGGGTGAGTGTTTGATTGGCTCAAACGTTCCGTCCATCATCCCCTTTGTATCGCTTTGTTCGCCCTAAGTTGGCGGGGGTATGCCCAGACGTGGGTCCCTTGCTCACTTTGCCACTGGATTCAAGCAAGCCTGGCTGATGACGGCTGGAATGCCAGAAACCGGTCCTAGGATGCTTGTTTCCGGTCCAGGGAAGACATGGCTTGGCAGTTCGGGCTGGACTGTTCCCATGAGGCACAGGGTCAGACTGATTTGCATATGGCCATGTCTGAACTGGGGTGGTGGAGTGAGCTAAAGAATGATGATGGATTAAACCCAGATCAGTTGACTGGGGGTGAGTGTTTGATTGGCTCAAACGTTCCGTCCATCATCCCCTTTTGTATCGCTTTGTTCGCCCTAAGTTGGCGGGGGTATGCCCAGACGTGGGTCCCTTGCTCACTTTGCCACTGGATTCAAGCAAGCCTGGCTGATGACGGCTGGAATGCCAGAAACCGGTCCTAGGATGCTTGTTTCCGGTCCAGGGAAGACATGGCTTGGCAGTTCGGGCTGGACTGTTCCCATGAGGCACAGGGTCAGACTGATTTGCATATGGCCATGTCTGAACTGGGGTGGTGGAGTGAGCTAAAGAATGATGATGGATTAAACCCAGATCAGTTGACTGGGGGTGAGTGTTTGATTGGCTCAAACGTTCCGTCCATCATCCCCTTTTGTATCGCTTTGTTCGCCCTAAGTTGGCGGGGTATGCCCAGACGTGGGTCCCTTGCTCACTTTGCCACTGGATTCAAGCAAGCCTGGCTGATGACGGCTGGAATGCCAGAAACCGGTCCTAGGATGCTTGTTTCCGGTCCAGGGAAGACATGGCTTGGCAGTTCGGGCTGGACTGTTCCCATGAGGCACAGGGTCAGACTGATTTGCATATGGCCATGTCTGAACTGGGGTGGTGGAGTGAGCTAAAGAATGATGATGGATTAAACCCAGATCAGTTGACTGGGGGTGAGTGTTTGATTGGCTCAAACGTTCCGTCCATCATCCCCTTTTGTATCGCTTTGTTCGCCCTAAGTTGGCGGGGGTATGCCCAGACGTGGGTCCCTTGCTCACTTTGCCACTGGATTCAAGCAAGCCTGGCTGATGACGGCTGGAATGCCAGAAACCGGTCCTAGGATGCTTGTTTCCGGTCCAGGGAAGACATGGCTTGGCAGTTCGGGCTGGACTGTTCCCATGAGGCACAGGGTCAGACTGATTTGCATATGGCCATGTCTGAACTGGGGTGGTGGAGTGAGCTAAAGAATGATGATGGATTAAACCCAGATCAGTTGACTGGGGGTGAGTGTTTGATTGGCTCAAACGTTCCGTCCATCATCCCCTTTTGTATCGCTTTGTTCGCCCTAAGTTGGCGGGGGTATGCCCAGACGTGGGTCCCTTGCTCACTTTGCCACTGGATTCAAGCAAGCCTGGCTGATGACGGCTGGAATGCCAGAAACCGGTCCTAGGATGCTTGTTTCCGGTCCAGGGAAGACATGGCTTGGCAGTTCGGGCTGGACTGTTCCCGTGAGGCACAGGGTCAGACTGATTTGCATATGGCCATGTCTGAACTGGGGTGGTGGAGTGAGCTAAAGAATGATGATGGATTAAACCCAGATCAGTTGACTGGGGGTGAGTGTTTGATTGGCTCAAACGTTCCGTCCATCATCCCCTTTTGTATCGCTTTGTTCGCCCTAAGTTGGCGGGGGTATGCCCAGACGTGGGTCCCTTGCTCACTTTGCCACTGGATTCAAGCAAGCCTGGCTGATGACGGCTGGAATGCCAGAAACCGGTCCTAGGATGCTTGTTTCCGGTCCAGGGAAGACATGGCTTGGCAGTTCGGGCTGGACTGTTCCCATGAGGCACAGGGTCAGACTGATTTGCATATGGCCA
The DNA here is from genome assembly GCA_963921515.1 of Calotriton arnoldi. Taxonomy (NCBI): domain Eukaryota; kingdom Metazoa; phylum Chordata; class Amphibia; order Caudata; family Salamandridae; genus Calotriton; species Calotriton arnoldi. Next base: position 398,210 of record CAWUFW010003720.1, read on the forward strand.
TGTCTGAACTGGGGTGGTGGAGTGAGCTAAAGAATGATGATGGATTAAACCCAGATCAGTTGACTGGGGGTGAGTGTTTGATTGGCTCAAACGTTCCGTCCATCATCCCCTTTGTATCGCTTTGTTCGCCCTAAGTTGGCGGGGTATGCCCAGACGTGGGTCCCTTGCTCACTTTGCCACTGGATTCAAGCAAGCCTGGCTGATGACGGCTGGAATGCCAGAAACCGGTCCTAGGATGCTTGTTTCCGGTCCAGGGAAGACATGGCTTGGCAGTTCGGGCTGGACTGTTCCCATGAGGCACAGGGTCAGACTGATTTGCATATGGCCATGTCTGAACTGGGGTGGTGGAGTGAGCTAAAGAATGATGATGGATTAAACCCAGATCAGTTGACTGGGGGTGAGTGTTTGATTGGCTCAAACGTTCCGTCCATCATCCCCTTTTGTATCGCTTTGTTCGCCCTAAGTTGGCGGGCGTATGCCCAGACGTGGGTCCCTTGCTCACTTTGCCACTGGATTCAAGCAAGCCTGGCTGATGACGGCTGGAATGCCAGAAACCGGTCCTAGGATGCTTGTTTCCGGTCCAGGGAAGACATGGCTTGGCAGTTCGGGCTGGACTGTTCCCATGAGGCACAGGGTCAGACTGATTTGCATATGGCCATGTCTGAACTGGGGTGGTGGAGTGAGCTAAAGAATGATGATGGATTAAACCCAGATCAGTTGACTGGGGGTGAGTGTTTGATTGGCTCAAACGTTCCGTCCATCATCCCCTTTTGTATCGCTTTGTTCGCCCTAAGTTGGCGGGGGTATGCCCAGACGTGGGTCCCTTGCTCACTTTGCCACTGGATTCAAGCAAGCCTGGCTGATGATGGCTGGAATGCCAGAAACCGGTCCTAGGATGCTTGTTTCCGGTCCAGGGAAGACATGGCTTGGCAGTTCGGGCTGGACTGTTCCCATGAGGCACAGGGTCAGACTGATTTGCATATGGCCATGTCTGAACTGGGGTGGTGGAGTGAGCTAAAGAATGATGATGGATTAAACCCAGATCAGTTGACTGGGGGTGAGTGTTTGATTGGCTCAAACGTTCCGTCCATCATCCCCTTTTGTATCGCTTTGTTCGCCCTAAGTTGGCGGGGGTATGCCCAGACGTGGGTCCCTTGCTCACTTTGCCACTCGATTCAAGCAAGCCTGGCTGATGACGGCTGGAATGCCAGAAACCGGTCCTAGGATGCTTGTTTCCGGTCCAGGGAAGACATGGCTTGGCAGTTCGGGCTGGACTGTTCCCATGAGGCACAGGGTCAGACTGATTTGCATATGGCCATGTCTGAACTGGGGTGGTGGAGTGAGCTAAAGAATGATGATGGATTAAACCCAGATCAGTTGACTGGGGGTGAGTGTTTGATTGGCTCAAACGTTCCGTCCATCATCCCCTTTTGTATCGCTTTGTTCGCCCTAAGTTGGCGGGGTATGCCCAGACGTGGGTCCCTTGCTCACTTTGCCACTGGATTCAAGCAAGCCTGGCTGATGACGGCTGGAATGCCAGAAACCGGTCCTAGGATGCTTGTTTCCGGTCCAGGGAAGACATGGCTTGGCAGTTCGGGCTGGACTGTTCCCATGAGGCACAGGGTCAGACTGATTTGCATATGGCCATGTCTGAACTGGGGTGGTGGAGTGAGCTAAAGAATGATGATGGATTAAACCCAGATCAGTTGACTGGGGGTGAGTGTTTGATTGGCTCAAACGTTCCGTCCATCATCCCCTTTTGTATCGCTTTGTTCGCCCTAAGTTGGCGGGGTATGCCCAGACGTGGGTCCCTTGCTCACTTTGCCACTGGATTCAAGCAAGCCTGGCTGATGACGGCTGGAATGCCAGAAACCGGTCCTAGGATGCTTGTTTCCGGTCCAGGGAAGACATGGCTTGGCAGTTCGGGCTGGACTGTTCCCATGAGGCACAGGGTCAGACTGATTTGCATATGGCCATGTCTGAACTGGGGTGGTGGAGTGAGCTAAAGAATGATGATGGATTAAACCCAGATCAGTTGACTGGGGGTGAGTGTTTGATTGGCTCAAACGTTCCGTCCATCATCCCCTTTGTATCGCTTTGTTCGCCCTAAGTTGGCGGGGGTATGCCCAGACGTGGGTCCCTTGCTCACCTTGCCACTGGATTCAAGCAAGCCTGGCTGATGACGGCTGGAATGCCAGAAACCGGTCCTAGGATGCTTGTTTCCGGTCCAGGGAAGACATGGCTTGGCAGTTCGGGCTGGACTGTTCCCATGAGGCACAGGGTCAGACTGATTTGCATATGGCCATGTCTGAACTGGGGTGGTGGAGTGAGCTAAAGAATGATGATGGATTAAACCCAGATCAGTTGACTGGGGGTGAGTGTTTGATTGGCTCAAACGTTCCGTCCATCATCCCCTTTGTATCGCTTTGTTCGCCCTAAGTTGGCGGGGGTATGCCCAGACGTGGGTCCCTTGCTCACTTTGCCACTGGATTCAAGCAAGCCTGGCTGATGACGGCTGGAATGCCAGAAACCGGTCCTAGGATGCTTGTTGCCGGTCCAGGGAAGACATGGCTTGGCAGTTCGGGCTGGACTGTTCCCATGAGGCACAGGGTCAGACTGATTTGCATATGGCCATGTCTGAACTGGGGTGGTGGAGTGAGCTAAAGAATGATGATGGATTAAACCCAGATCAGTTGACTGGGGGTGAGTGTTTGATTGGCTCAAACGTTCCGTCCATCATCCCCTTTTGTATCGCTTTGTTCGCCCTAAGTTGGCGGGGGTATTCCCAGACGTGGGTCCCTTGCTCACTTTGCCACTGGATTCAAGCAAGCCTGGCTGATGACGGCTGGAATGCCAGAAACCGGTCCTAGGATGCTTGTTTCCGGTCCAGGGAAGACATGGCTTGGCAGTTCGTGCTGGACTGTTCCCATGAGGCACAGGGTCAGACTGATTTGCATATGGCCATGTCTGAACTGGGGTGGTGGAGTGAGCTAAAGAATGATGATGGATTAAACCCAGATCAGTTGACTGGGGGTGAGTGTTTGATTGGCTCAAACGTTCCGTCCATCATCCCCTTTGTATCGCTTTGTTCGCCCTAAGTTGGCGGGGGTATGCCCAGACGTGGGTCCCTTGCTCACTTTGCCACTGGATTCAAGCAAGCCTGGCTGATGACGGCTGGAATGCCAGAAACCGGTCCTAGGATGCTTGTTTCCGGTCCAGGGAAGACATGGCTTGGCAGTTCGGGCTGGACTGTTCCCATGAGGCACAGGGTCAGACTGATTTGCATATGGCCATGTCTGAACTGGGGTGGTGGAGTGAGCTAAAGAATGATGATGGATTAAACCCAGATCAGTTGACTGGGGGTGAGTGTTTGATTGGCTCAAACGTTCCGTCCATCATCCCCTTTTGTATCGCTTTGTTCGCCCTAAGTTGGCGGGGGTATGCCCAGACGTGGGTCCCTTGCTCACTTTGCCACTGGATTCAAGCAAGCCTGGCTGATGACGGCTGGAATGCCAGAAACCGGTCCTAGGATGCTTGTTTCCGGTCCAGGGAAGACATGGCTTGGCAGTTCGGGCTGGACTGTTCCCATGAGGCACAGGGTCAGACTGATTTGCATATGGCCATGTCTGAACTGGGGTGGTGGAGTGAGCTAAAGAATGATGATGGATTAAACCCAGATCAGTTGACTGGGGGTGAGTGTTTGATTGGCTCAAACGTTCCGTCCATCATCCCCTTTTGTATCGCTGTGATCGGGAGGGTGCGCGGATCCTCCGCGCCCATAGATATATATGTACTTTTACTTTTGATTTTCTCAGCAACTACTGAACGGATTTACACCATTTAACAAAAGGGTTCTTTCTGAACCAAGAACTACCTCTTTGCCAACTTTGGTGTAATTCCGTTCAGCAGTTCGGGCTGTAGCCGTGTCTAAAGTTTCCTATGGGAAATTGATTTTTTGACTCTTATTTTTTTAATTTCTCCGCAACTACTGAACGGATTTACACCATTTAACAAAAGGGTTCTTTCTGAACCAAGAACTACCTCTTTGCCAAATTTGGTGTAATTCCGTTCAGCAGTTCGGGCTGTAGCCGTGTCTAAAGTTTCCTATGGGAAAATGAATGGGGAAAACACGTTTTGGGACCCGCCTTTTTTCTCGGCCCCCGCTTGACGAATCACCCCGAGACTTTCAGGGTAGGAGCGGACCGTAGCGGGCCATAAAGTTTGAAAATTTCGCGAAGATTCGTCAACCGGCAAGAGAGTTATTTCAAATAGAATGTCGCGGATTTCCTATGGAAAATAGGTCCTAACTATAACTATCTACTGGCGACCGCCAGTAGATAATATATATATATATATATATATATATATATATGACACCAGGATTCCCTTGACTATTTGCAGTCAAAAACACGGGACACGGACACCAGGGTAAGTGCGATGTTTTTTTCTCCTTTTATTTAGCTGACGCTCAGCATGTTCGATGACGCGTTTCGCCCATCCAGTGGGCTTGATCACATGACGAGACCCTAGTCCATCATTGTTTTTCAACATTCCTACCACACACTGTCACGTGATTAGTGAAACTAAAAGAAATACTTGTGTGTATTGTCATTGTATTACATGCTTCTAAATACATTGAAATTAATGACTTTAGGTAACTTAGGTTAGTTTGATTGTGCAATATTTACAGGATCCATCCAAAGCGATATATGGAGTGCAGAGTACTGATTCACATTATTTTTAACAAGGAAATAATTGCATTTACTTATATAAATCCAAATTGAAAACTTGCTGTTGGAAGCTGAAAATTAATTATACTTATCTGCAAATGACAATATGGATTGTAAACATATACACTCTTCCTGAGATCAATTTCAAAAAGCATGGTATAAAGTGCTAAGTGCATAAGTCCGAATTGTAAACTTGCTGCTAAAAGCTGAAAATTAATCATACTTATGTGCAAATAACAATATGGATTGTAAACATATACACTCTTGCTGAGATCAATTCAAAAGCATGGTATAAAGTGCTGAGTGCATGATCGCAACATTCGTCAAAATTACTAAACAATTTATTCAAATGTATATGTGGAATGATAATCATTCTCGAGAAGGGGAATATTTTAATATTGGACCTAACCAAAAATGTGATGCTCAATATCTCATATCAAAGTGATAACATATCCTCGTGTTTGATATGTTTTCCATTCTATTGCCAATGGACAAATGTTGGTCTTAAGTTCTACTGGACAGAATATCTATAAATAGGATATACACCACATCACTCATGTCTGTGTCCAACAATTTGGCCATTTGATCCTTTTGAGATCCCCTCTTATATATATGGTCCAGTTGAAGGCATTCGCCGAAACGCGTTGACCGTCCTTGCACGTTTGCACTAATGGTGTTGAAAAGAAGAAGAAAATAAAAATACCTCGAAGAAATTAATTGTGGATTCCCTCTGTGCCGTGGAGACTCTGGTTCAATTGATTGGGACCGCGTTGGGTTTGTTGTTGTTAATATATATATATATATATATATATTATCTACTGGCGGTCGCCAGTAGATAGTTATAGTTAGGACCTATTTTCCATAGGAAATTCACAACATTCTATTTAAAATAACTTTGGCGCCGGTTGACGAATCTTCGCAAAATTTTCAAAACTTATGGCCAGCTCCGGTCCGCTCCTATCCTGAAAGTCTCGGGGTGATTTGTCAAGTGGGGGCCGAGAAAAAAGGGGGGTCCCAAAACGTGTTTTCCCCATGCAATTTTCCATAGGAACCTTTTGCCGCAGCTACAGCCCGAACTGCTGAACGGAATTACACCAACTTTGGCAAAAAGGTAGCCCTTGGTTCAGAGTTGTGCCTTTTGCTTAAATGGTGTAAATCCGTTCAGTAGTTCCTGAGAAAATCAAAAGTAAAATCACATATATATCTATGGCCGCTTAGGGTCCGCGCACCCTCCCGATCACGAGCTGCATGCTAATTGGCTGTCAAGTGGCTGTCAACACTCCAAATCAGGAAGTGTTGGCAGCCATTTTCTGCCTCGGTACAACCAAGGCACAGAAACAAGTTGCAAAACGCAAAAAGGGGGCAGGGTAGAAACACCCTGATCCCCTAGGTCTGCTCAGGGGGTCCCACAAAGACCCCCTGGGCAGAAAAAAGCATTGTTTTTTTTTTTAAATCGGCGGGATGCGCTTAGGGTGCGCGGATCCCGCTGTGATAAAAAAAAAAATCGAAGCGCGGTCTCCCGCGCTTCGAGGCTATTTTGCCCCCGGGGGGGCCAAGTCCCGGGGGCATGCGGGGGGTGGGTTTAGCCCCCCAAGCCCTGGGGACCGCCACTCCCCGGGGCTTTAAAAAATAAAATGGTGCAGGAGGGCTCTCCGCCCTCCCGCAGCCCCGGGGACCGCCACCCCCCGGGGCTTCTTTTTTTAAATTATAATGACCTGTGTGGGGGGGCTTGTTTTTTTTTTTTAAACAAAAAAATAATAAAATGCTCAGGCCCCGGGGGATGGGGTCCCCGGGGCCAAAAGTGGCTGAGGGAAGGGGGGCCATGCAGCCCCCTCCTATAAAAAAAATAAAATGAAAAAAAAAAAAGACCGGCATCGTGTTGGAGGCCCTGCCCCTTCCCTGCAGCACTCTGCAAACGCGCCCCCTGGCGCGTTGTAAGATGGGGAAGTAATTCCCCTTCAATACTGGGGGTCCCTGGGGGCCAACTAGCCCACCAGGAACCTCCAGTATGCGCCAGGGAGCTGCGTTGCAGAGAGGTGTTTAGAGGCCATGCCCCTTTTTACACCTCTCTGCAACGCAGCTCTGTGGCCCTTTTTGGAGGTACATGGTGGGCTAGTTGGACTCCAGGGACCCTCAGTATTGAAGGGGACTTAATCCCCCAACTTAAAAAGAGCCACGTGCGCGTTTGCACAGTGGTGAAGGGAGGGGGCGGGGCTTCAGGTGACATGTGTGCAAACAGGCCCTGTGGCGCGTTTTAAGATGGGGAATTAAATCCCCTTCAATCCTGAGGGTCCCTGGGGGCCAACGAGCCCACCAGGTACGTCCAGAAAGCGCCACAGAGCTGCGTTGCAGAGAGGTGTAAAAAGGGCGTGGCCTCTGAACACCTCTCTGCAATGCAGCTCCCTGGCGCATACTGGAGGTACAGGGTGGGCTAGTTGGACCCCAGGGACCCTCATGATTCAAGGGGACTTAATCCCCAACTTAAAACGCGCCACGGGGCGCGTTTGCACAGTGGTGAAGGGAGGGGGCGGGGCACGTTATTGTTAGAAATTAGCATTTAAAAAACCTTTGAAATTCACTTAAAAAACCATAGGTTTCAAGCACGTTATAGTTAGAAATTAGCATTTAAAAAACCTTTGAAATTCACTGAAAAAATGTGAATGTCACATTTGAGATGTCATCAGTGATGTCATCAGTGATGTCACTGACCATGTCCTGAGTGATGTAATATGTGACGTCATCAGCAGTGCATTGCGGGGGCGCGAGTTATAGTTAGCTGAACTAACTATAACGGGGGAATTTCACGGGTTTTGTATGAGTGAAATGTCCAACTAACTATAACTGTCCCTAAAACCTATGGTTTTTTCTGTGAATTTCAAAGGTTTTTTAAATGCTAATTTCTAACTATAACGTGTCTGAAACCTATGGTTTTTTCAGTGAATATATATATATATATATATATACATAGTTAACCGTGTTTAATATATGATGCTCACAGGCATACACTGTATGAAAATACAGGCAGGCACTGCATGAACATATTTGGCAAAGTCACAATGTTTGGGTGTTAGAACTTTTAACCTTTGGGTCGTCTTCCCCCACACTTTTTGCATTCTCCCCTCCTGTTTTGCTGAATTCGTTTTTGTTGGCCTTAGGACTCTGTGCACTTTACCACTGCTAACCAGTGATAAAGTGCTTGTGCTCACTCCCTAAAAAAGAGGTCAAATTGGCTTATATCTGATTTGAAAATTTAATTTACTTATAAGTCCCTAGTAAAGGGATATACATATACCCAGGGCTGGTAAATTAAATGCTACTAGTAAGCCTGCAGCACTCATTGTGCCACCCACCTAAGTAGACCCTTAAAACATCTCAGGTCGGGTATTGCAGTCTGTATACAGTTTTCACCTGTCAATTCAACTTGGCAAAAAAAAAACACTTCCCAGGCCTAAAACTCCCTTTCTATTACATGTAAGTTGCCCCTAGGTTAGGACTCAGCTGCCCCCTAGGGCAGGATGCATTGCATTTAAAAAGCAGGACAGGTACATTTAAGTTTCACTTGTCCTGGTAGTGAAAGCCTCCCGAATGCGTTTTTCACTACTGTGAGGCCTACCTCTCCCATAGGATAACATTGGGTCACCTTATTACATTTACTAACAGATAACCTTTAATTGGGAACAGACAGAAATATCATGTTTGGTGTCTAAGGAATTATAATTTTAAAACTTCTTTAATGGTAAAGTTGGATTTTAAGTCACAGTTATGAAAATGCCACTTTTAGAAAGCTTCAAAGCATGTGGAGCGACATTACGCTTTTAGAAAGCTGGCATTTTCCTCTCCTAACCATTTGGTGCCTGCAGCCTGTTTCCTGGGTCACATGACTAGGTGTAATTGGAAGTTTGCCTTTGTGCATTCCTTCCAGACAGCCATACAATAGAGAGACTAGGTGTTGGCAGAATGGGCCATCCAAGCAGGACGGGGGTGGAGCTGTACACAGCCCCACATGCACTTTAGAGACACTGTCTCATCTCACACACAAAGAACTTCACACTAGCCAATTGTGACTGAAAACAACCAGGGCAGGGAGGCAGGAAATCCCAGAAGTTTCTGGGGGGGCCGGGGGTCATTGGGGGGGACTCCAGAAGTTTCTACCACTTCAATGCTGGCACCAGGTATAGAACTAGAACCCTCAGATCCACTCTTCAGTTCATGTCTAGAACTGAAGAAGAACTCTCAGGGGATTTCCCTGCTTTCTGTGGCCTGCTGTGTACTTCAGAGGACTGCCCTGCTGCACCAAGAGGACTGCTGTACTGCCTGAAGCATGTCCTGTACATTTAGAGGACTTACTTGCTGATTGAGACCTGCTTTACCACTAGAACTCAAGACTTCCTCAGTGACTCCAAGGGCTAGTTGACTGGCATCCTGATCAGAGCCTCAGAGACAGAAAGGCACTAGCCATCTTTAACCCGCACCTGGACCCAGCCTGAGTGAATTCTGACCCTCCAAATAGTGCCCCTCTAATCCAGGACCCTTGGAAGTGGTGCTAAATGTGTCCAGATAGTACAAATCCAAAACTTGGGACTTGGGAACATTTTCTGACAAGAAGTGCTCAGAGAACCGAGAGGAGACTGGGACCTTCCTGCTAACCAAACTGCTTGAGGTGAATCAACCGCTCGGCCTGACTTTGCAGTAGCTCTCGCTTTGTTCTTCTCTGTAGCAGCAAATCCCGGTTAGCGGCTCCACACAGAAGGGGTATCAGGCCTTGTGGAGCCCTGGGGGGCTACAGTCTGTAGCTTTGTCCTAGTGGAGATCTTTAGCTTCCAAAAAAGAGACTAAGTCCAAACTAAGAAATCTTCACTGCAACCTCGTCCAGCAGCTCCCCGACAATGAGGCCTCCTCCTCCTCGGACACCGCCGGCTGCCTTGCCTCTCTGAACTTTACCTTCTCAGACATTTTCTTTCAAAATTTCTTTGAAGTCCAAAGGTAAGTGGAAACCAGCCCCAATCCACTTCATGGATCCAATCCTTGCTCCATCTCTGTCGACCAAAACTTTCGACTTTGCCCTGGTCTTGTGCGACTAGATATATGCAGTTATCGCTTTGATCTTTTAGGCGCTATTTTCCACTTTAAACTTTAAAAAATCAAGATTCCAGTTCAACTGACTGAGCTTTTGTTGTCTTGGTGTCAAAAAATTTGTTAAAATCTACTCAATTTTTTTAAACTAGTGTATTACTGTTTAAGTGCTGGCTGCATACATTCTTTACATATCACCTCTAAATTAAGCCTGACTGCTTTGGTGCCAACCTACCAGACGGTTTAGCACAAGTTAATTTGGTGACCTTTTTTTGGTTCACTCTTACAAGGATTGTGGCTGATGCTTGAGTAGGGTGCCCCCCCCCCCCTCAGCCAACAACCCACTTTCCCACATTGGTTAAGGCAGCCCCTCTCCCCCCAAAAAAATAATACAGATCACACACAAATGCATTTATTTAAAATATATTCCATATTTGTGAAATGCTGTATTGCTTTGGGGTCCAAAGTCCTAATTAGAAGGGTGGTAACCCATGTTGCTGCACACATTGCAATTATAAGTATTGATGTCATTAACACACCTACTGTTTTTTTCCCTCTGTACATTTTGGGAGGGCAAACATGTTGAAATTTACAGATCAAAAAATACCTGCTAAAATCCAATGCATGCACAAGTTGATGGTGAATAACCACAAATCCAGGTGTAATTTCAAGCGAATTCTCTGAATGGAACGTATTTACCACACCCAAACAATACCTCTCCCTGGGTTAAAAGTGTTTAGTAGGAGAAGTAGATAGCAACCTACATTGTGGCTCCTCCCCAACTCTTCAAACACACTCACATAGACAAATAAAGCTGCATACAATGTATTAGGGCAAAATCAGTCAGACACTTCTTAGGCTTAGAAATATGTGAGTCTGAAACATGCATCACTATCAGAAATGTAATACTAAAAACCTAATTGTTTTTCTTTTTTCTTTATCTTAGATTAACTCATCTCTATTTGTCACAACTTTAGTTATGTTGGCAAGGAAGCTTTCATCTGTCAATGCAAATGTGTCAACTATCAAAGACACAAGGTATTGTATTAATAGCTCAGAAGTATACCTATATGTTTGGGTGACTTTCTAGTGTTTGTGCATGATTTGTATCCATCACAATCGTTCTTCAGGAGATTTATTTGGTATAGAACTAATGATTCTTAAACCATCATCTTGAATAGTACAAATATCAATAAATGTACTTTGTTTTCCAACATTAACCCTTTTGAGCTGTGTAGCTACAGTGTCTTGGCTCCTCCAGTGGCATTACGAATGAGTTCAGTTTGTCCAATATATACCATGTGACCACAAACTATGCTCTCAGAGGATAATTAAAAGACTACTGAAAAATATATGCTAATTCACATGTACAATTTACTATTCTATCAGTTATGTCACTGGAACCAAACTATACTTGGCTGATGAGCCCTAAGTAGGGCAAAAACGTTCCTGGGTTGCTTGTGTTCTGGATCACGGAGGACCTGGCCTGGCAGTTCTGGCTAAGTCCAAATTGAGGTGGCATGGTGTGGAAAATCATGATGGACTGGGATGTGGCCTGAGAAATTACCTGTGGCTGAGAATAATCCAAACATTCCATCCGTTACTTTTTTGTATATTTTACTGTGTCACCCTAAGTGGGCCCAGTATGCTCAGACGTGGGTCCCATGTACACTGTGTGACTGGAACCAAGCTATACCTGGCTGATGATCCCTAACGTTAGGAGTCACTTTACTACTCCTAAACTGAGAAAAATCCTAACTTTAAGACTTTCGGTATTCACAGAAGGCATTTAGGAGTCCTAAAGTTAGGAGTCCTAACTTTACTACTCCTAAACTGAGAAAAATCCTAACTTTAAGACTTTTGGTATTCACAGAAGGCATTTAGGAGTCCTAAAGTTAGGACTACTAACTTCTCTGAATACCGAAATGAGTAAGTTCATTCTGTGAATACCAAAATGAGTAAGTGTATTCTGTGAATACCAAAAAGTACTAACTTTACGTTTTTGACGTAAGTTAGTTCTGTGAATCAGGCCCTATATCTTTATCTTTCGTGGGATGAGTGATCACATAAAAACGGCGATATTCCCAAACATTTGCCCTTATTACAAAGTTATATACGTTCATGTTTTTTTCAAAATTAGATCTGGTTATCTCTTCAGTCATTTACTTCAATACATGTATACCCTTGAAACCCAGGTCTTGATGCTTGATTGCTTTAACAGAGTATATTGGTGAAACCCATTAAGCTCTATGATTTTTGCAGCTTGCCCTATTGCATGGATGGTGGCCCGCCTTCCCAGATCTCAGGCTTTGTTACTGGGCAGTAAAGGAAAGGATGAGGATGGTATTCATGCAGTAGGATATTTTCTTCTTCGTAAATGTCTTTTTAGATGAACCACTTTCTCTTTCCCCCTTCTGAAAATTGTGGGTTCAAACTAATTAAAGAATGTCAATATACAGTTAGTTTTATTTCAGGTTTTGGATGATACACTATAATTCTGTATAATGGCAAGATATCATGGTGGGTTAGCACCCTGTTGCCAATCATCACTCCTGCATTCAATTGTTCAGTTCTATAAATGGAGGAGGAGTTCAAATCATTTTCAGAGATGCAAAAACCCATCATAATTTGTTGCAAAGGATAATTTATATTACTACAGATTTTAAACTATTTTCTTTGTCAAGACTTGTGTTGTAAAGATCATGTCTTCCAGTTCAGAGACCTCTTTTTCATTTCAGTTTGAAGATGTGTTATTGAACATGTAACAAGCAATGAATTACTATTTCATCAAATGCACTTTTCTGGCGTGTGTTTTTATTCTGTAAATGTATAATGAATATGTCATGAAGGTTTGATAAGCAAGATCAATCAAAAACACATTCAGTGACTATTTAGTGATTGCTTAATTCAGAACTTATTTCATAAATGTCATAGTAGGTCTCCTGAGGCTTGTGCCGGGAGGTTGTAATAGGCGTTTTTGCACTGTACTATTGCTTCTTTGCACATGTTCGTTTTTTTTACTGTTTTTACTTGCGCTGTGTTCTATCGTTTTTTAATCCTTCTGTCCATTGCACTACAAGTGGGTTCTTTTAGGGGACCTGCTTACCTGGGTGGCGCTCTCGGGCCTGCTAGAGCGGGGTTGGGGGCTCGCTTCTGCTCAATTGGTGGAGTCGGGTGGGGCCGCCATCTTGGGGGTAGACAGGTCGGTGGACCAGCCTACTTCCCAGACCAGAGATAAAAATCGATGCAGCTGCGAGCGCGCAGCAGTAGGTCTCCTGAGGCTTGAGCCGGGAGGTTGTAATAGGCGTTTTTGCACTGTACTATTGCTTCTTTGCACATGTTCGTTTTTTTTACTGTTTTTACTTGCGCTGTGTTCTATCGTTTTTTAATCCTTCTGTCCATTGCACTACAAGTGGGTTCTTTTAGGGGACCTGCTTACCTGGGTGGCGCTCTCTGGCCTGCTGGAGCGGGGTTGGGGGCTCGCTTCTGCTCAATTGGTGGAGTCGGGTGGGGCCGCCATCTTGGGGGTAGACAGGTCGGTGGACCAGCCTACTTCCCAGACCAGAGATAAAAATCGATGCAGCTGCGAGCGCGCAGCAGTAGGTCTCCTGAGGCTTGAGCCGGGAGGTTGTAATAGGCGTTTTTGCACTGTACTATTGCTTCTTTGCACATGTTCGTTTTTTTTACTGTTTTTACTTGCGCTGTGTTCTATCGTTTTTTAATCTTTCTGTCCATTGCACTACAAGTGGGTTCTTTTAGGGGACCTGCTTACCTGGGCGGCCCTCTCTGGCCTGCTGGAGCGGGGTTGGGGGCTCGCTTCTGCTCAATTGGTGGAGTCGGGTTGGGCCGCCATCTTGGGGGTAGACAGGTCGGTGGACCAGCCTACTTCCCAGACCAGAGATAAAAATCGATGCAGCTGCGAGCGCGCAGCAGTAGGTCTCCTGAGGCTTGAGCCGGGAGGTTGTAATAGGCGTTTTTGCACTGTACTATTGCTTCTTTGCACATGTTCGTTTTTTTACTGTTTTTACTTGCGCTGTGTTCTATCGTTTTTTAATCCTTCTGTCCATTGCACTACAAGTGGGTTCTTTTAGGGGACCTGCTTACCTGGGTGGCGCTCTCGGGCCTGCTAGAGCGGGGTTGGGGGCTCGCTTCTGCTCAATTGGTGGAGTCGGGTGGGGCCGCCATCTTGGGGGTAGACAGGTCGGTGGACCAGCCTACTTCCCAGACCAGAGATAAAAATCGATGCAGCTGCGAGCGCGCAGCAGTAGGTCTCCTGAGGCTTGAGCCGGGAGGTTGTAATAGGCGTTTTTGCACTGTACTATTGCTTCTTTGCACATGTTCGTTTTTTTTACTGTTTTTACTTGCGCTGTGTTCTATCGTTTTTTAATCCTTCTGTCCATTGCACTACAAGTGGGTTCTTTTAGGGGACCTGCTTACCTGGGTGGCGCTCTCTGGCCTGCTGGAGCGGGGTTGGGGGCTCGCTTCTGCTCAATTGGTGGAGTCGGGTGGGGCCGCCATCTTGGGGGTAGACAGGTCGGTGGACCAGCCTACTTCCCAGACCAGAGATAAAAATCGATGCAGCTGCGAGCGCGCAGCAGTAGGTCTCCTGAGGCTTGAGCCGGGAGGTTGTAATAGGCGTTTTTGCACTGTACTATTGCTTCTTTGCACATGTTCGTTTTTTTACTGTTTTTACTTGCGCTGTGTTCTATCGTTTTTTAATCCTTCTGTCCATTGCACTACAAGTGGGTTCTTTTAGGGGACCTGCTTACCTGGGTGGCGCTCTCTGGCCTGCTGGAGCGGGGTTGGGGGCTCGCTTCTGCTCAATTGGTGGAGTCGGGTGGGGCCGCCATCTTGGGGGTAGACAGGTCGGTGGACCAGCCTACTTCCCAGACCAGAGATAAAAATCGATGCAGCTGCGAGCGCGCAGCAGTAGGTCTCCTGAGGCTTGAGCCGGGAGGTTGTAATAGGCGTTTTTGCACTGTACTATTGCTTCTTTGCATCATGTTCGTTTTTTTTACTGTTTTTACTTGCGCTGTGTTCTATCGTTTTTTAATCCTTCTGTCCATTGCACTACAAGTGGGTTCTTTTAGGGGACCTGCTTACCTGGGTGGCGCTCTCTGGCCTGCTGGAGCGGGGTTGGGGGCTCGCTTCTGCTCAATTGGTGGAGTCGGGTGGGGCCGCCATCTTGGGGGTAGACAGGTCGGTGGACCAGCCTACTTCCCAGACCAGAGAAAAGAATCGATGCAGCTGCGAGCGCGCAGCGGACGCGCGCAGCGGGCGCGCCTAAGGCAAGCCCGTCTGCGCCCGTCCGCGCCGGGACGTCGCCAGACACCAGACATGCTGGCGGTCCCTCTATGGGGGTGTTAAGTTATACCAGGGAATCTTTGATGTCTATTGGTCAGCGGTCTAACCTTTGCGGCTTGCACCTAGGGAGTGCAGTGGAAGGGCCATTTTGCTGTCTTAGGTGCGGATACAATTCTTACCCCACATTGCCTTTACCGCTACCTGCCCCACCTAAAATTAACTTGAAAATTTTGCATCTTAATGTACGTTCCTTGGTTAAACATTATATGGAGATCCAAGACCTTATAGAGGATGAATCACCTGACGTGTTTTTTATAACTGAAACCTGGCTCACTGATGCCACAGTGGCGGAACCAGGCCTTGCACTACCTCCGGGCTTCAGCATTCGGAGCCTTAATAGAGAGACTAGAGGGGGGGGGATAGCTGTTATTTTTAAATCTCACCTTCACTGTAGCTTTGTCAAGGAAGACGTAGCAGGGTGCGAATGCGCCCGCTTTGTCATTTCTTTTAGTGCCCACTCCTCTATTACCGGCCTTTTAGTCTATCGCCCCCTGGACCTATCTCAGAATTTAGATCAGCCATTATTGAGGCGGTGAATTCCTTGGCATTGAGAGCCGCGAACTTCACCCTCATTGGCGATCTAAATATTCATTTTGATCGTCCCTCCGATCTAGAAATTAGCAGCTTACTTGCGGACTTTTCCGCCTGTCAATTAAGACAGTTGGTGGTGGGTCCTACTCACACTGCTGGGCATTTACTTGACCCTGTTTTTTCTAATATCTCCTCTCTTATGGTCAATACCCCTAGTCCAGTGTGTTGGTCTGACCACCACCTTATTTCTATTTCCTTCCCTCGTCCGAGGGAGTGACTAGAAGCTTACCTCAAAGCCACCTTAAGACGCTGCTGGCACAAACTTAAATTGGATGACCTTCTTGCCTACTTGGCGTCTTGCCCTCCTATCCTAGACACTGATCCAGAGCAATCGTATAAAGCTCTTTGTGATTGGATACTACGGGCATTAGACACCCTTATTCCTGCTAAATGGTCCAAAGGGCGTTGCTCTAGCTCTAATCCTTGGTACAATGACTCTTTGGCTGCCTTGCGCACCACTCGTAAACATCTAGAACGGGCTTGGAGAAAGGATTACGACCCTATAGATAAAAAGAGGTACCAGGAGGCCGTCAAACGATATCATAAGGCTATACACCTACCAAGAGCGGCCTATCTCACCAATGAGATTAAGTCCAGTAAAAACCCTGCGAAGTGCATTTTTAAAATTCTCAAAGATTTTAAGAGCAGGAAGGACCCTCCTACCCCGACAATTGTATCTGGGCAGCAATGTGAGGCTTTGGCCACCTTCTTTGTCCAGAAGGTAGAAGATATCTATAAATCTTTCCCCACGTGCCTCCCGGACCTTGTGGCCCCAATAGCATCCTGGCCGACTGCTACCCTGGTAGCAATTCCCCCTATATCTCAGGATGAGCTTCTTATATTAAGCACTAAGGTTAAATCTGGTTCCCCTTTGGACCCAATGAGGCCTGCCCAATTTAGAGATTGTCTATCTATACTTCTCTCGCCCCTATGCCAGTCGATTAACTCTTCTTTTATTACAGCAATGGTCCTTCTGGCATGGAAGCAGGCTAGGGTGATCCCCCTGCTGAAGAAACCCTCATTGGACCCCACCAAGCCGGAGAACTTTCGACCTATTTCTCTCTTGCCTTGGGTTGCTAAAATTGCGGAGGCTCATACTAATAAAGTTCTTTCGGACTTTTTGAACAACAGCGGTATCTTAGACCGCTCCCAGAAGGGTTTCCGCTCCGGTCATAGTACCGAGACAGCACTATTAGCAGTGAGTGAACACCTGCGGACCATTCTGGATGAGGGTCAAACGGCGGCTCTGATACTGCTTGACCTCAGTGCCGCGTTTGACACGGTCTCCCATCAGATCCTCCTGCACCGTTTAGAGGAAGCAGGGGTAGTCGGCTCGGCACTGGAATGGTTTCGGTCTTTTCTGTCCGACAGATCTTTCCAGGTCTCCGCCCCCCCCTTTCTCTCTCATGCCCACTCCATCAAACAGGGGGTTCCCCAGGGCTCGGCGTTGAGCCCCACTTTGTTTAATCTCTATGTCCAACCCCTGGCAGGAGTGGCGCGGGACCATGGCTTGACCATGGTCTCTTATGCTGATGATACTCAGCTGGTGGTAGCCCTCTCTGATGACCAGCCTCGGGACGCTATACAGTTCCGGAACGGTCTAGAGGCGGTTGCACGCTGGATGACCACAAACTGCCTTCAGCTCAACGCCAACAAATCTGAGGTGCTATTGGTGGGGAATGATAAGGGGCTTTGGAGTACACAGTGGTGGCCGGCATCCTTGGGCCACGCCCCAACACCTAAGCTGTTGGTTAGGAATCTAGGGATCTGGCTCGACTCCACTCTTGGATTCCAGGATCATACTAAGAAGGTCGCCGGCACCTGATTCGGTCTCCTATGGGGGCTGAGGCCTATTCTGGGGTTTTTCGACCCAGCTACACGTCAATTGATAGTCCAGGCGACTATTCTATCAAGACTTGATTATGCCAACGTTTTACTGTTAGGTGCCAACAAGGCCGAAGTAAACCGTCTCCAACGAGTCCAGAACGCAGCCGCTCGAGCTCTGCTCAGACTCCCTAGAAAATGTTCTATGTCAGGCGCTCTACGCCGCCTCCACTGGCTACCTATCTCCAAGAGGATCGAATTCAAGACATTATGTCTGGCTTTTAAAATTCTCAAGTTCTCTTCCCCGGAGATATTATCCAATTTGCTGGTCCCCTATGTCCCTGCTCGCCAGTTACGTTCCGCGGAACAATCTTTGGCCACTGTCCCACGAGTGAAACGTATCAGGGCAGGGGGCAAGTCCTTTCGTTGTCTGGCTGCTAAGTTGTGGAATTCCCTTCCTGTACAGACTCGCCGTATAGACTGCTTGCTATCTTTCCGAAAGGCCATTAAAACTTACCTATTTCCCACAGCCTAGCTCTTGCCTTCTCAGACTCTGTATTAGCGCCGGGACGCCCCTTTGCTGGGGCAGCTGTGCGCTTTATAAGCTAATTAACATAACATAACATAGATCTTATGACTGTTTCCCTCCATATTTCTATTATTTTATATATTTATTCACTTGCTTTTAGGCTTCTTTATTTTAGTTTTAGGTACATGCAGACTCCATTTTGTGTAGGCCGATACTCCATTTTGTCAGAGGCCTCTCTAGAAAATGGCAGTCATTAACTTACTTGGTCTAAAACATGGTGGCCTTTATGTTCCTGAGGAACTGAAAATATGCCACATCCTTTTGACCTCTAAATGTGTCTTATCGTCCCATTAATGATTTTTTTTTTTTTTTTTAAATGTGTTTATTGATTTTGTCTACACAATAATCATATACAATTAAACAGGAGCTACTGCTCACATAACACTGTCCCCTTATACATGCCCTTTCATATAAACTTTCCAATAAAACCTGAGTACATTTGTTAACGTACACTATGTGACGAAGGAGCAACATTTTCTTTCTCCATTGGTGCCTTAGTGTCAACAGGTTCATAGAGTATAACGTAGCTTGGCCAATATCAGGCAATGTAAACAGGAACATTAACACATGGGGGAAAAAGAAAAAAAGAAGAAAAAAAAAAATAGACCCAAAATCAGTCACACAAACCAAAGCCCCAAAACACCCCCCAACCCCCTCCCATCCCCCTATCTCCCTCCCCAGACATCCCCCGGCATGTGGTAGTAACTTGAAACAGAAGGAGGCATACTTCACAGTAATTCCAGTGTAATAATCTTGTGACTGAATGACATTAATCAAATATTCATTGCATAGGAGAATTAGGTGGCTAACATTGAGAACACTCCTCCCCATCTTTTGCAAGACACAAAGAGGAGCGCAGGTCCTGCTATTCACCAGGCAACGAGTCCACCTCAGTATCAGAATCCACGGGCCTGAGCAGCTCTGTCAAGGCCCCCATGCGCGGGCAGAGTCCAACGCTTTGTCACTCTGAGCTCGGCTAGCTGCTTGCATGCGTACTACCGCTTCGCACTCAGCCCACCTAAGAAACTCATCCCTCCATCTCTGCAGTCGCGGGCCTTGCGGCGCTTTCCAGCGAGCTGTAATCTCCCGTTTGGCCAGTACTAGTCCTAAGTCTATAAATTTGCTGGTTATTTTTGTTTTGGAAGTATGAGGGAACCAGTGCAGCAGACACGTGCCTAGGTCACATGTGATATCCCTTTCTGTAACAGTACATAGTAGTGCCGATACTTCCCGCCAATACGGCTCCACCCGTGAACAGTCCCACATCATATGGCGGAAATCCGCTTCCTCTCCATGGCAGCGTGGACAGGGCGCTGTGGGTGCGGAAAAATACTGCTTAATCTTTGCCGGGGTAAGGTAGGCTCTGTGCAAGATGAAGAATTGGATCTGCTGGAATCGGGCATTCCTGGAACATTTCCACGGGCGCTCAAGTAGTTCAGCCCAGGTCTTATCTGGGATTTCCTTTCCCATGTCAGCCTCCCATTTAATTTTCAACCCCTGTAGGGGGGCAACTTCTCAACGGTCATCCTTCGATACAAGGCAGTAACCGCTTTGATAGTGCCAGCTGCCAGTGCTACATACTGACATACCAGCGCCGTTTTCGGCTCAGACAACCCCTCTTTCCAGTGCCGCTGGATAACCGACATCAAGGCCGTATGCAGGAGATAATCTCCACGGGGGAGTGCAAAGCGCTCACTGAGTGCTTCAAACGGTATCAGCACACCATCTTCATATAAGTCTCCCACTGCTGTGAGGCCCAAGGCAGTCCATCCCGCCAACGCCGACCAGTTGCCCCCATGAGGCAGCTGTTGACACATCAGCAACGGAATCTCCGGAGCATATGGACAGGCGATGCGCGCCCTTTGGTGACTTCTATTCCAGCAGGACCGAAACGTTTGTACCTCCCCAGGGAGGTCTCCGACCCTAAGCGGCTGCTTCCAGTATAATTCTCGCCAACACAGAGGCAGAGATCCGCCCCTCCATAGGCTCCCCCACATCTCTGAACTCCCGAGCCACCGCCTGGGTGAGCCATTGCAGCTGGGCCGCCAAATAATAATCCTCAAAGTCTGGGACCGCCAGCCCCCTCCCCCGCGGGCGCAGCAAAGTTTGCATGGCCACTCGTCGTCGGCCAGTAAGCCAAAGAAACCCCATCACCATCTGTTGCAGCCTCTTAAATAGCGACGCTGGGAGCCAAACAGGAAGCGTGCGAAAGTAGTACAGCAGCCTTGGGAGTGCTACCATCTTAAGGAGTGCCACCCGCCCCAGCAGAGATAAAGGCAGCGTCCGCCAGAAGTCCATACTGCCTCGTAGGCCCCGAATAGCTCTACCAACATTACCCTCTACCAGATCTTTCTGGTCGTGATAAATACGTGTCCCCAGATATGTTATGCAGGTGTACTCCCACTTCACACCCTCCGCTGTCCTTGGGCCCCCAACTGTCTTGGTGGTGGGGAACAGGCACGATTTCGCCCAGTTTACCCCCAGCCCCGCCAGTTCTTCAAGCTGTTGGAGTAGGTGTTTCGCTCCCACCAGCGCCTCTCGGGTGTCCGCCAAAAACAGCAGGAGGTCATCCGCATAAAGGGCAATATAGTGGGTGTCGTCGTGTATGTTAAGCCCTCTAAACCACTGCCCCGTGCGGGCCTGGGCCGCCAGCGGTTCAATGGCCAATGCGAACAGCAGTGGTGACAGGGGACATCCCTGCCGAGTCCCTCTGCGCACCGAGCAGGGAGCTGACACTAGCGCTCCCGTTTTAGTCCTAGCCTTGGAGTCATTATACAACAAGGCCGTCCAGGACACAAAACTGTCCCCCAACCCAAAGGCCCGCAATACCTGAAATAAGTAAGGCCACTCCAGGCTGTCAAAGGCCTTTTCAATGTCAACCGAAAATATGGCAGCCTCTGGGGAGGAGCTCGCGTTGGCTTCTAATACTCGGAGGAGGCGACGGACATTACCCGCCGTGTTGCGCTTGGGTATAAACCCCGCCTGATCACCATGTACCAGCCGAGTCATATACGGCATGAGTCTAGTAGTCAGTATCCGACTCAGGATCTTATAGTCTGTGGTGAGCATGGAGAGCGGTCTATAAGCCGATCTATCGGTGGGGGCCTCCCAGGCTTCAGCAATGGTATGATCAGCGCCTCACGCGTCAAGGTAGGGAGTCGACCCGCTCGTCGCGAGCCATTATAGACGGTCATCAGCCTAGGGGCCATCTGGTCAATATATGCAACATAAAACTCGATGGGCAACCCATCCACCCCCGGTGTCTTCTTGCGCGCCATATGCTTGATTGCCCCTCGTATCTCTCCCAGTGTGACGTCTTGACCCAGCAAGTCTGCTTCCTCCCTGGTGAGGGTCGGCAACTGTGCGCCTTCTAAGAACCCTGCTAGACGACACTCGTCCAGAAAGATCCTACTATTATAGAGTTCCTCATAATAATCAGAAAAAATGGTATTAATGCCCTGCTGGGTGTGGCACACAGTACCTACCGCATCGCAAAGTGCCAAAATAGGGACCGCCTGCCTCGCCGGGTTCGCGAGCCACGCTAGCAACGCCCCAGATTTATCCCGCTCTGCGTGGGTTCGCACCATATATCGTTTATAATCGTAACGTCGCAACTGCTCAACCCCCACTGCCACTGCCTCCTTAGCCTCCAATAGCGCATCCTGCCTAGCTGGGCGTTCCGGTCGCTCACGCTCTAACTCTCTCAGGCGCAGGTCAGCAGTGTCCAGCTCCTGGAGGAGAACCTTCCGCACCCCAGCCACATTAGCTATACAGAGTCCCCGTAGCACTATTTTGAAAGCATCCCATTCCGCCGCCATACTGGACGCCGTGCCCACATTCTCCCTGAAATACTGTTCTATGCCTGTCCCTACTACCTCCTTAAAAACTGGGTCCTCCAGTAGCTCCGGATTCAATCGCCACAGTGGAATCGCTGGGCGCGGTGGAGCCCAACGGAGTCTCAGCAACAGGGGATTGTGATCCGACAGTGTCCTGGTCAGGTATTCACTGTGTTGGACCGCGGTGTGGATGGGAGGTGAACAGAGTACCGCATCCAACCTGACGTGTAGCTCATGTAGCGCTGAGAAAAAGGAATAATCACGCTCATGAGGGTGATGTTCCCTCCACGTGTCCAATAGCCCCCAATGCAATTGCCATGCACTGCGAGCCCTAGCCACCTTATGGACGGGAGCCATGGGGAGCGGGGGTGAGACCTATCTAGATCAATATCCGTTATGGAATTAAAGTCCCCACCCAACATCACTGCACCAGACAAATATGACGCTAATGTCCCTGAGAGTAAAGCAAAAAAGGCCTGTTGATCAGTATTGGGGGCATAGATACTGCCCAGCGTAATATCCCTTCCGTCCAACCTGCCTTGTACCAGTACATAGCGCCCTTCCGGATCTGCAACATGCTGCACAGGTTGAAAAGGGACCCCAGCTCTGACCCAGACTAACACCCCCGCGCAAAAGCAGAATATGAGGTATGGAAGACCTGACCTCTCCACCTGCGCTGTAGCGCATGTCCCTCCGAGGCCTGTAGATGCGTCTCTTGGAGAAACGCTATCTGAACACCCCTCCGCACCAAATATGCGTGGACCTTATGGCGGCGACTCATGGTGTGTAAGCCCCTAACATTCCATGATATGCATTTTAAGTCATTTGGTGCCGCCATAGTGAACAGTATGTCCAGTGCCCCTTCAGTAAAATAAACCCACCATGCCGGGTCCCCTTAGAAACTTCCCCAAACTCACCAACCCCCTCCCAAGGACAGTTACCTTGAAACTAGTTCCCATCCAAACAAACAAAGATTAACAACTAATCAAAATCCCCCGACTACTTCAGAGGTAAGGGTGGACGTAGCTGCTCTCTTATTTGTCCTGTAACCAATCAGAAGGCGCCAACCGCCTAGAATCCCAACACACTCCCAAGACCGTGACCCCATCCCACCACCAGGGTCTCACAACAGGTCACGGGCACTTCACAACCTTCCGCCCCCATAATCATATTATATCGTCTACACTCTGGGGCGTTACCACCGGTAGCCTCACACTGCTAGTAACGGAAGAGTCCGAATCAGCGTCCTCAGAGTCCTTTGTAGAAGCTGCACCATCCTCGGGCAGAGGTGGACTGGTCGAGCCCGACACCGACTCCACCGCTCGTAGAGCCGCGGCCCGCTCCAATACTGCCTGCGTCATGGAAGGCTTTGTCCGTACCCTCCGTCGGAGCCGTCTAGTTCCACGCCCTCCTCTCCCTGCATCCCGGGTTACAGTTCCGCCAGACCTAGGCAGATCCGTCAGTCCAGTTTTATATTCCTCCAGCCAATCCCAGGCTGCCTCTGGGGAGTCAAAGAAGCGGGAGGCAGAGTCAACCATCACGCGGAGCCTGGCTGGGAACAGTAGGGAATATTGCAAACCCTCCTCTCTTAATATTTTCTTGACTTCCAGGTACGAGGCCCGCCTGCGTTGGACCTCGAAAGTGTAGTCCGGGAACAAAGTGACCCTGCTGTTATCGACTGCGTAGGGCCCTGCCGTTCGCGCTCTTTGCAGCAACAGGTCCCGGTCCCGGTAGTGTAGTAGTCGAGCCACCACAGGTCTCGGAGGTCTACCGGGGCCTAGAGGCTTGGCCGGAACCCTATGTGCTCGTTCCAGGGTGTAAAAGCCAGATAGGCCCTCCGGGGCCACAACAGTCTTGAGCCAGGTCTCTAAGAACGCCACCATATCGTTCCCCTCCACTCCCTCCGGCAGGCCAACCACACGGACGTTATTCCTCCGGTTCCTGCCCTCCGCGTCTTCAGCTCTGCGTTCCAAGAGGGTCACTCTATCCGCAAGGGCAGTCAGCTGTTGGGCCGTATCCTTTTGAGCTGGGCGCAATTCCGCCAGTCCAGACTCAGCGTCCCTGACCCTCCCCGCCAACTTCCTATGTTCATCCCGGAGAAGGCCAAGCCCAACCGCCACCGTGCTAATGTCCTGGTGGAGAGTGGCTTTAGTGTCCGCTATGGCTGCTAAGATTTCTTTAAGCTGCTGCTGGATAGGGTCTCCAGAGGACATCGTCCCATTAATGATATAGACAAAACCCCCAGTGCAACATTAGGCTGGGATTGGTGCCTTTTTCAAGATCAATAAGAGCAATAGCCAAAATAATGTAGTCTGAATTGTTGTATTTTACCCTATTTGTTTAAAGGAATCCATCTTAGACAAGCATCTCTATGTTGATTGTTTATACCAGACATTCCTAAAGTGATGTTGGGAATTCCATCTTAGAAAAATATAGTATAAAAGGACTGCCATTGACCACTTGTCAGGAGAGAAACTTCACCCAAGTCACAGACAGAGATCGCAGGTCCTGAAGAGCACAACACCAGATTGCATTTTGAAGCCTCCAGCAACACTCTCTGAGGCTCTGCAAAGTGTCTGCCTTCATTAACTGGTTCCAGGATTGTGTTCTGGCTTACCACCTCTTAATTTTGGGCTTATTATTTATTCATATGCTAGAATTACCATAGCGCTTGGAGATAGCACAGTGAGGGTGTTAAGGGCTATAAATTGTGATGTTACATTTTTTTCCTCTTTTCACTGTTCTTGAAAAGCCTTGCTGCTTTTTATCTTCTGTGATGTTACCAACATTGTGTGCACTTGATTCTGCCATTTTAAAACAACCATTTTAAAATAAATATGTTGAAATGCATATTCTGTTTCTAGTGCTCTTGAGTATGTAAATCATTAATGAACAATCGTTTGAATTACTTGCTCCCTGTTAGTAACCCCAAAGCATTGACATCACTTTAATTATGTATTAGGTGGGGTTCTGCGGGACTTCAAAAACCTGTCTTTCACATTCAAGCGTTGGTGCGTTGACTTAAGTACACTGTTGTCACCTGCGGGTGTGAAAACAAACCTTGTAAAGCTGAGCTAAAGGCTCCGTTCATGCAACACTTGTATAAATAAGATTTATACCTTGGTTGAGCTGTTTTCCAATTAAACTCTTAAGTGATTTAGGGCCTGATTTATCAAGGTTTTGCATTGTCCTTGCACCAGGATGTGGCCTTACGGCTAGAGCGGTTGACCTCGAAGCTGGGGAACCGAGTTTGAGTCTCGGCAGGGACGCTCAACATCCTGTGATTCTGGGCAAAATCACCTAATCTCCCCATAAAAAAAATGAATGTGTCCGTCTGTAACGCAACTGGTGCTCCTGTAAAGCGCTCTGATACCTTCGGGTCAAGTTCGCGCTATATAAAACTCCCCCCCCCAAAAATAAACACACAAAGAGGTGCAAGGGGGACAAAAAACCTAAGTGAGATTTATCAAGCCACGCAAGGCCACCTTGTGTGGCTTTGTATGGCTTGATAAATCTAGAGTAATGCAAGGCAGCGCAAATCGCTGCCTTTCGTTATCTCTCCTTGTTTTTCCCTCTTTTTAAATGTACTGTATTCTGCAGCACTTATAGAAAGAGGAAAATGCCTCTCAGAATTGTTTTTGTGCAAGAAGCTGTCCCTTCCTACACAAAAACAATCATGCCTACGATGCAGGCACCTTTGCAGCATGATGCAAGGGTGCCTGCATTGGCGCTAGGTAGCCAGAAATGCACCAGAACTAGGAAAGGACAGGAATGCGCCGTATAATGTTAAATACGATGCATTCCTGCCCTTTTCCTTTCACACAGTGCAACAAGGTGGCTTGCTGCATTGCGCTGTGTGAAAAAATTACAATTATGGGCCTTGATTCAAATTATGGCTGGGGGTTTTGGACAGATAACTGGTCATTTTGGCTCTGCAGCACTCTTTCCTTAGTGTATCATTTAGGGTTCATCAGGACACAGCTGTAAGTCAGAAAAGTTCCTGACTCACTAAACTCGTGAATTCTGACTTTCATTAAAAAATGGGAGAACCACTGATTGACCATTAGCCAAGCCACTTACGTTGGAGGCGCTGCTGGCTCTGCTGGCAGTCAGCAAAAGGAGGCAGCCACTGCGAGGCCAGAGGGTCTGATCCTTTCCTGTATTGGAAGGCCCCAACTATTTTGATTGATCCTCCTGATCAATAGATTCCTAGGTCTGGTCTGCATAAGGTATGGCAGATGCAGACACAAAGGGGAAAAGTTAACGAGGCACATCAAGTTCCGAGCACAAATAATTGGGAAAATGTTTTTAAAGGTATTCTTTTTCCGTTATTTGATGTTAAGAGAAAAAGCTTTCACATATTCCCCAAAATTCAGTGCTTACTTTCTCTTGCTTGCATCTGCTCCAGTTGCTCGGAAAAATCATACTTTTTCTGACTGCAAATTACAGCATTACGGCTGTCAGTGCCCTGATTGGTTCTTACTTGAGCAATTGTAATAAACTGTATCTTAGGTTAGGTAGAGTTGCCTTTGATCGGATACAGATCATATTGAGCCTTGATGATACATCTAGAAACTTTGGGCCTCGTTTATGCAGTGGCGTAAAAAATGTGTCACACTGTACCATCTTCACAAAGTGACTCATCTAGGTAGACGTGTCACTTTGTAAACCCCTGCGCTACATTACACCTGCGACAGGTATAATGTATGCAGGGTGGGCGTTCTCCTGCAGAAAAGCCTTGTAGAAGTGGGGCTGTGAAATCTATGAGATTTCACTGCGTCACTTCTACGGGGTCACTGCGTCAAATCTTTACGCCTGCTTGAAGCAGGCGTAAAGGGTGACGCAGGCCTTTTCACACGGGGCTTGCCCCATGTGAAATGACACATTGCTGGAGTTGCGTCTGTTGCCAGACACACTCTAGCAATGCGCCATTTTTGCGCCAACAGATAGGTCACGATTCCTGACGTATCTGTAAATCCTTGCGACTTGGAGCGCCGTACAGTAAATACAGTGCATCCATGGTATCGCAAGGAGGAAGCACTGAAAAGTGTCCCATCGCTGTTTCACCCCAGCGATGCAACACTTTTCATAAATAAGACCCTTTGTTTGCATGCACACTCCATTCTCTCCTCCAGACATAATATCTCCCATTTGACAGCCTGCATGTTTTGTATTTTAGGTTTTTGACCTTTAAAGCCGGTGCTCAGCTCTTTATTTTGGGCTGTACATGGATTATTGGCCTGTTTCAGTTTGGGGGCGCCGCCCAGATCCTAGCGTACTTATTCACCATCATCAACAGCTTACAGGGTGCCTTCATCCTGTTGGTTCACTGTATCCTAAACAGCCAGGTAATGTTTCCTCAGAAATATTCGGAAAAATGCCTTTCTAATTATTTCAATTTTTTCTTCATGATTACTTCCTAGTTTGTTATTTAATCTCATCATCACCTCAATGTTCTTTTCTCATGTCTCCCTATCTTTTCTTATATTGTCAGTTCTTTTTGTTGTGGGTTTCTTTCACCTGACATAATTACTTCTTTCTCTCGGTCTGATCTCTTTCCTTCTGATATTTTTATAAAATATGGAAGCTTGAGGTACTTAACTAAGCCCTTGTAGTAGATCATTTTTCTTACAACAGCCTGTGACATCATCACACATAAAATAAGATAATTATTCCTCTATTCTACTGTAATATTGTATTACAGATTGTTTTCTGGTATTGCAATGTCAGGTGTCAGAGCCAGCAGGCAATAAAAACAACTATTTGAGCAGAAACCCAATCTAAATGGGTGCCCAACTTTTGAGATGACATTCTAATTGTCTTCATCTCTCTGACACTTCAGTCATTAAGTAATATGGAGACAATACACAACTAGTGATCAAAACATAAGTGTGGAAATCATCCAATTGATATCTCATAGCCCTCTTTGAAAATGGATAACATTACGTTGAAATTAAATTGGTAAAAATATTTATTTTCAGCAAATCTATTATATACATCCATGTATATATTTTCACTGGGAGTGTGCAAAATCTGTTTTTGTGTAATTACGTGAAATTTTGTTGAAATTATGTGAAATTACACAAAATGCAAATGTGTGACTATGCGCTATATTTTACCACATGGGTCAATTTTGGGCATGAGGATGCATTTAAACGTACTATTGTTCTTGTGCATTCACTGTAAATGTTTACAGTGACTTGTACTTTGCACAGTAAATTTGTGCCACGAATTGCCCGTAATTCTGCAAAGTGCTGGAACAGCATAGTTTCAGGAGTTTTGCATTTTAAAAGTAATACAAAGTTCCTGAAATTATGTGAATTAAGCCAGCGTCATTTAAATTTCGCCCAACATGATTTAATGAGCACTTCTGTTGTCTGTGGGTAAAATCGCAGCACTGGAATATTTGACCTCTTTGTAATCTCAGTGAGGGTACCTGTTAGCTGACATAGGAAATGTAGCCATGCTAAGTAATTTATTAAGGCTACTTTAAACAGACACCAATGACACCATAAAAACGAGTATCAAGAAAAGGAGGGACCGCGAGCTGTATTTAAACAGGTCCTGCACACTAGCTCCCAACTAGAACTGTGTATCAAGGGGTGTGCAGTTCCTAACTGGAGGTGCGGGGAAAGGGAGGTCTTTCTTCGTGATGCCCTCACACACCCCGGAGGATGTCATGCTTCATCATTGGGCCATGCTCCTCGTCGGGCCGGCGCTGCAATGCCCGACGGGCTCCCGTAAACGGGGCTCTTTGGCGGAGATCTTTTGAAGAAGCTGTAGGGTGCGTGCGGGTGTGAGGGCTTGGTAGTGCACAGGTGTGTGAGATAAAATAGGTCTGGAGCAGTCCTACTCTGGTCTGTTTTTATTATTTAGGTAGCTCAAGCCTAATTAAAAGGTGTGGGTGCCCTAAGTGGATGTGATGTTCCTATAGGGCTGTCATGGTGTAGTGGGTCAACATGCTTCGTGCCCAATTTGCCCCTAACGGGTCAGGTGGCACTTCATCGGGACCAAAGGAAAACTAAAAAAGTGAGTGGTGCACTACCGTTGGTCTGGTTCTCTAAATTTTTGTCTGGTGACCAGACGCGGTAGGGTGTACCCTAGTAGACTTATACTGGGGTATTGTATACCTGGTGGGAAAAAGGGGGGGAAAAGAGAGAAGAACAACCAATGTAAGGTTAAAAACAAGAGCGTTCGTCGCGGCGCTCTTATGACAGTAATAAAAACAACTTGAATGTAACTGTAATGTGACATGCGCATGCATGTGTGACATTGTGGTTTTCAGTTGACTCACTTGAGTACATCGTGCCGAAAGGATATATTGACACGAAGGTGCTAGCATGAGCAAAAAAGGCCTGAAATGGATATTCATTCAAGCAGCATTTGGTGCTCAACAAGTATTGCCACATTTGGCGTCAGTGGTCCAAAGAGGTGGTGGGGAGAACATTCATATGTGCTCGCACTTGCTTTCATTATAGTTGTGATCGTGGCACTAATCAGGTATAAATGCAGGTATGCTGTAAGTGCCTAAATCGTGGTGACTGGCACAACCTGATGCCGTCTGCCCGGGCGGCCAGGCGAGTTTATCGGTAACGTGCACTCAACGTGAAACCAGCGTGTGCTAGTGTGGTAGGTTAAAAAATATAATTGTTCATACCGATAGCGGCGTGACTGAAGCCCATGAGTGCTGAGTGTTTGAAACATTCACCCAATTCTCACATACATACTTAGTCATAGTGATGAGGCTCAGGGTGAGTGCGGGTGGTAGCTTACTTTCAACTTGCTTATATGTGAAAGCTATGCTAGTTGTGCTGCTCAACAGTATCAAATATTCATGCCGGTCACGGCGTGCCTGTGCCAAGAAATGCTGTGTGCTATGGCTAAAAGTCGGGCGTTCACATAATGTCCACGCACATACTATTCGGTAGTGATGGTAAGACTCAAAGAAAGTACAGACCGGTATGGGACCCGGAGCAAGGGTAGGATCAACGATAGTCGTCTGCCACCCTTTGTGATTATACACCAACGTCTGTGAATACCGGTAAGCAGCGTACCTTGCCTGTTTTTGACCTTTGCAACTTTCTCCACAGCCTCAGAGCAACGACGTGCTCTGCCTCCCCCATCAGCCGTAGGCTTCTTTACTAGGGGTGAGTTTGTTAACGATGCATTGACCATGCAGGCATCGTCTTAAAACCGAAGTTCATTTCCTTCTGTACTTTCTTTGAGTCTTACCATCACTACCGAATAGTATGTGTGTGGACATTATGTGAACGCCCGACTTTTTGCCATAGCACACAGCGTTTCTTGGCACAGGCACGCCGCGACCGGCATGAATATTTGATACTGTTGAGCAGCACAACTAGCCTAGCTTTCACATATAAGCAAGTTGAAAGTAAGCTACCGCCCGCACTCACCCTGAGCCTCATCGCTATGACTATGTATGTATGTGAGAATTGTGTGAATGTTTCAAACACTCGGCGCTCATGGGCTTCAGTCACGCCGCTATCGGTATGAACAATTATATTTTTTAACCTACCACACTAGCACACGCTGGTTTCACGTTGAGTGCACGTTACCGATAAACTGGCCTGGCCGCCCGGGCAGACGGCATCAGGTTGTGCCAGTCACCACGATTTAGGCACTTACACCATGCCTGCATTTATACCTGATTAGTGCCACGATCACAACTATAATGAAAGCAAATGCGAGCACAAATGAATGTTCTCCCCACCACCTCTTTGGACCACTGACGCCGAATGTGGCAATACTTGTTGAGCACCAAATACTGCTTGAATGATTATCCATTTCAGGCCTTTTTCGCTCATGCTAGCACCTTCGTGTCGATATATCCTTGGGCACGATGTACTCAAGTGAGTCAACTGAAAACCACAATGTCACACATGCATGCGCATGTCACATTACAGTTACATTCAAGTTGTTTTTATTACTGTCATAAGAGCGCCGCGACGAACGCTCTTGTTTTTAACCTTACATTGGTTGTTCTTCTCTCTTTCCCCCCCCTTTTTCTCACCAGGTCTACAATACCCCAGTATAAGTCTACTAGGGTACACCCTACTGCGTCTGGTCACCAGTCAAAAATTTAGAGAACCAGACCAACGGTAGTACACCACCCACTTTTTTAGTTTTCCTTTGGTCCTGATGAAGTGCCACCTGACCCATTAGGGGCAAATTGGGCATGAAACATGTTGACCCACTACACTATGACAGCCCTATATGAACATCACATCCACTTAGGGCACCCACACCTTTTAATTAGGCTTGAGCTACCTAAATAATAAAAACAGACCAGAGTAGGACTGCTCCAGACCTATTTTATCTCACACACCTGTGCACTACCCAGCCCTCACACCCGCACGCACCCAACGGCTTCTTTAAAAGATCTCTGCCAAAGAGCCCCGTTTACGGGAGCCCGTCGGGCATTGCAGCGCCGGCCCGACGAGGAGCACGGCCCAATGATGAAGCATGACATCCTCCGGGGTGTGTGAGGGCATCACGAAGAAAGACCTCCCTTTCCCCGCACCTCCAGTTAGGAACTGCACACCCCTTGATACGCACCATAAAAACGAGGCCACACAAAGGTGCCAGATGACAACAAATTAGTTAAAATATGGTCCTGTTGCTAGAGAAAGCACCCCGGTTTGGTCTGGGCCACCGAAAAATCTTGAACTGAAGCTGACTCCACGTCTTCATCTCCATGTAAATATTGTGAGAATATCTCTTAGCAGTCAGTGGATTTTCAACCTTTGGGCTCCATTAAAATCTCAGTGAAAACATTATTTGGATGTGACTGCAAACGAGCATTTCATCAACATGCCATCTCATTGAGGACATCCCTCCCTCCCTCTGCTGTAATCACCCATACTCCCTTTCTGTTTGAGTACTTCTTTCCATTCTGGCAAGATCTGTAATTTCAATAAAATGTCTGTCTCTCTTTTAAAAAAAGTGCTTAGTATGTTCTGGATCTCTCTTTAAAATTGGTGAGAAGTGTTCTCCCTGCCCTGTATTTTTACTTTTCCATGTTGATCCTCATTTCTCCCCTCTATCTGTTCAGGTGAGAGAGGAGTACCTGAGATGGTTTAGGCAGATGCACAAGCCCACAAGTGAATCGCAGTCTTCCGGGACCATGTCTACTGCAGCTGTTCCCTTGAAATCACTTAAAGGTACTTTTAAATGCTAGTTAAGGGACTATTTGAATATGTCTCACCTATTCACTGATGCTTGGAAACGGACAGATGGTCCTGTTTATACCATGTGTGGAGAAAAAGGTGCTTAGGTTTCTGTTTTTAAGGGACATCTCTTTCAGCATTTGAGAAAATGTTTTTCCTGGTGTCATGACCTGTGTTTTGATTTGATGGTGGTGAGAGAGGATTGTGAGTGAGGGAGATGTGGTCCTTCTAAGTTCCACATTATGAGTGACCCAATAATTTTCAATAAGTGCTGTAACAATTTTTACGGCAAATACTGGAATTAACAGTTTGGGATTTTTATTGCACCTGGTAAATACCAGGACCCTCATTATGAGTATCACGATTAATTCCGATATATGAGGTAACTCCTGTTACTGCACATTTTGCAGTTAGGAGTTTGAGAGCTAACACCACACACCCGCAGTTTTCCCTTATAGATTTCGGCAGATGAAACCAGCTGAAATTCATCAGGTGAAAAATTTCCAATAATTATCAAGACATGTGAATTCTGGTGTGTTGCGCACCAAATTTTGCATTTTATTCTCCCTTTTCCAAGACAAACTCTTAGGCCCTGATTATGAGTTAGGCTTAATGGTAATTACCACATGCAGGGACAGGTGAAGCTATCAAAGGTTGCTTGCAGCAGCTTACACTTCTATTCTATAGTCCGCCGAAATGGATGCAGCACTCTTAGGCCACCATACAAGGCTATGCCAGATCCATGTTCTGCAACAAAAAACCATGCAGCAAGAGTATGCAAACCAGACCACCATTCAATGACGTCAAATGGTGCGGCAAGCGTGAGAAGAGCCTGGATTGAAAGAGTAAGACTGGAACCCATAAACATGAGTCTGCTTGAAATCCAGAGGTTACACACAGGGTTGGACTGGGAACCAAAACCGGCCAGCCCCCCAAGGGGTGCAGCCGAGCTGTTTGCTAGGGTCAATTTCAGCCGATTTTGTTACAGGGGGCCGATATTTCCGGCCCGGTAACAAAAACAGCCCCCCAGGGGCCCAAATCCAGCCCCCACCCTGGCGGGCCATTGGTGAAATGCCCAGTGCCCGCTACGGCCAGTCCGGCCCTGGTTACAAAGACTCAATTTGGGCACCAGACAAAACATTCTTTCACCATTACGGATACCATGGAGCCCAACAAAGGAATCCACTGCCATTCCCCCTTTCTGAAAATGCTAGAAGAACTGGAATTCTTGGCAACCTGCACCACACAGCAGGCAGTAGGATTGGAGTGTGGCATTTCTCAGTTAAACTTTAGCTAAATACTCTGCTAAGTGATGGATGCTTTGCAGAGAGTGAGTGAGCAGCATATACAATTTCTCTTGAACACCCACACAGCTAATGCCAGCAAAGCAAACATCTATGCTACAGCAGGATTTCCTGATATCCTAGCGTCAATTGGCTTCACTCAGGTACATGTGGTGACCTCAGGTAGACAGGAACAAGTGTCAGAACTACCTGAAACGGGTCCGACTCCTCTGTTGTTGCCGCCCAGTCAGCCAGCCAGCCCGCCTGACGCTACGCAACGGCGCAAAGACGCAATTAGCGCCACCCACCAGGAACCGCGAGCTGTGAGACGCGGGCAGGCGCGAGAGGAAAACGTGCCGCGCATCGGCTCTCCGGTCAATATCGGACAAAACCGGGCAAAACCCGGCCCCGCCTGCCCCGCCAGTAACCGCAGGGGTCTGGTTACCGTGAGAGGGAGGAGCTGCGGGAGCCATAGGAAAAGGCTCCAGCGAGAGAGCCCTCCCGGAAGAAAATCGTGGGCAGGTGAGGGCAGGGGAGGTGAATAGCCCTGGACGCCAGAAAGAAGGAGAAGGTTGCTCCTGCAAGAGTCCCAGTGCACCCAAGAAGATACCCAGAAAGCTGACTGGAGCTGCCCCCCCAGTAGAAAGAAGGAGGCAGGCCGGGGAGAGGCGGCAAGGTCACCAATATAGACATACACTCTCAAAGGAAAATTGGCAGGCATGGTGGGCTAAGGCACAACAGAGGTAAGTGCAAGAACAAATGGTGGATGATTGTAGGACCCAAATGCCTCGCTTAAGTGCCCATTAATTGATAATTTGGTTGCATAAGGGGCAAGGAAAGGGGGGTAACGCAAGGAAGAGCATTAAAATTAGACGCACAGTATAATTGAAATTATTAAGAGCGTCTTAAAAAGGTACCGGCCCGCGATAGATAAGGGACGATGGCACCAAGAAGGAAGCAGAAAACGACGGAGCAATGCTCAGGAAGGAGAGAATCTTCTGGGGAGATTAGGACCCTAGAAGAGAGCCAGGAGAGCCAGGCAAGCGCCAGAGAAAGGTCAAAAAGGGCGCCGCAAAAGAGTAAAAACAAAAAAGCCACTAAAAAGTCTCTGAAAGTGACCAATGGGAGTATGTTAGCCTCCACATCTATAAAGGACTTTCTAGGTAAACATTATAAACAGATAGATCAACCAGTGGAACTCGCGGAAAAAGAAGCAGCGCAACAAAATGGAAATGGCACTGTAGAACTTTCCGAAGAATCACTGGAGGCATCATTTCTGATAAACCAGTCCCTTCTAAGTCAACACTCTTTAATAACAGCACCGCGACTATCATCCTCCCCCAGACTCTTCTCAATGCAAGCACAGGAATTAGTATCTTCAGGCCAAAGGGAGAATAATACTCAAGAGAAAAGAATCGACTGGGGGGATACACCAAATAACTCAGCACCACACCTAAAACAGAGCAGAAATCAGGATCAGCAGGAACGATCGAGAATAGAAAGAACGGATGACCCGGAGAGAGACAGTCTACAAAATCTAAACATCTCTGCAACCCCCTCCCCATCATTTATGGACATATTGATGATACTTCAGAAAACCTTGAAAGGGATACTAGAGGTTACAATGCTAAATAACGGGGCTCTGAATACGCAAAAGCTATATTTGAAAAAGATTGAGGAGGAGCTGCAAGGCATTAGAGGTCAAATGCCGCTTATGATGAGGCCAGCAGCAGATATCCAGTCCACAGAACAGAAAGAATCTCCAGAAACTGTAGAAACCTCACACAATGTTTACATATCTAAACGTCCGATGTTGATAAAAAGAAGAGGAGAAAATATAAGATATAGCTTCTGGCACAATAGGGGCCAAGTCAAAAGGAAGTTAGGCAGAAAGATGAAATTAAAAGTAGAAACAAGTCAAAAAATTAAGGGAAAGGAGAGGGGGGTAACTTAAAAATCCCCGCAACGATAAGGGTATCCACCAAGATCCCTGGAATTAAGGGCAAGAAGAAGGGCCCCAATAAGCAAGTAAATATTCAGAGTAGCACAGGCCCAAGAAAGGATCAATTAAAAGCAATACCGGATCCAAAATTAAATAATGTGGGTAACAAAATAAAATTCCAGAAGTATCAAAGTCAAGGAATAGCAGGCCCGCAACAAGGGAAAATAGAAGTAAAAAATAAACAGGGGTACGATAGGTGGGAAACTACCGGACAGGTGGGTATAGAAGCCCCCGAGATAGGGATAGAAGTGGGAAGCAATAAATGGCTGTACCTCGAATCAGAGCATCCCGAAAAAAAGGGGAAAAAAATAAGGAAAATTAAACCCTTAAATAGATCCCAAATCCTATTTTCATTTTCCAGATGCCCAAGCCTGAGGGGAATAGGAACAAAAGATTTGAGACAGGTGGGCTTTATAGAAAAAATAAATGGAAAGGAAATCACAAGAGTACTTCTCTACTCTGACCTGGTAAAATTGGCAATTTTGGAAGCAGAGAGAGAGATACAGCAGGAAGGTATAAGGCTAATCACAGAGAGAGAATTAAAGGGATATTGCCATCCAGGAACTAGCTTCCTTAAATGTCATGCAGGACTTGGTAAGAGACAGGTGAGGCTCCGGGAGGATAAAGAAGAAGGAGGGAGTACCTTGAATGTAGTAGTCAATAACTCAGTTACCGATAACTCATGGGGTAACTGGAGTCAAAGAAGCAGTTCCGCAGGCGCCTCCCAGTGGTTCAGGGTAGATATGGCTGAAGATGGAGGTCTAAGTGAGGTGGAATAGGACGAAGGGGTGTCGCATAACCTAAATCTTTTATCATGGAATATAAATGGTCTTGGAGACATAACAAAACATGAATGTATAAATAAGTTAGCGAGAAATGTTGAAATTATTTGTCTGCAAGAAACCTGGTTATGCGACGAAACCCCAATATTCGATGGCTTCCTCCAGTTCCACCGACCAGCCAAGAAAAAAAGGTTTGGTCGCTCGGCAGGGGGGATTATGACCCTACTGTCTACAAAAGTAGTTAATAATGCGATCTTGTTGAAAGTAAAATGTAAATGGCTCCTGGTATGTAGAATCTCCCTGCTGTTCTCTGAAACAAAAAATGAAAATGTGATTATCATAAATGTGTATATGCAATGGGAGAATGCCAAGGAGTATGGAATTGAGCTGGGGTATTTTAAAGATGATGTGGATTCTCTGTGTGAAAAGTATGATTTGGATATGTTTTTTATCATGGGGGATTTTAATCATAAATTGTACCCAAAGGAGGTAGATATCTGGCACAGGGATATATTAGATGCATATGAAATAAATCAAGCAACTTTCCTTGCCTGCGAACCAACAAGACAGGATAAAGACCTGGGTAATTACCTAGGTACGAAGGGGCTATTCTGCCTGAATGGCAGATTAGAATCAGATTGTCCAGCAAAGAAGACATTTAAAATTGGTACACAGAGTTCCCCGATAGATTATGTTTTTATGTTTGCCTGGAATTTTTCACTCATAATGGATTTTAAGATACTTGGGGAAGAAGGCAGTGACCACAATCCATTGAAGCTGAAGATTCAAGGGGAACCCCGAAACCCAGAGATAAAGTAATTTTACAACAAGTAGAATACCCCAAAAGAGTGACAACCAGATTAACGGAAGAATACATGGAAAAATTGGGAAAATTCCAACAGAAGGTACTCCTGGGAGAAATAGGGAGTAAGAAGCTGAAATGGTATGAGGGAAAAATAGATCAAGTGGTGCAATGCCTTCGAATAGAATTAAAAAAAGATAAAATAAAACAACAAATAATGCCAGCAAGGCGGTCAAAATGGTTCACTGTAGACTGTCTAAAGAAAAAAAGAGAGTTAAGGAAAGCTATAAGAAGCATTAGTAAAAAAAACAATCAGAAGAGCCAAAGCCGTCTTAATAAATTGAAAGGAGAATATAAAAAATTGATTATGAGTGCAAAAAGGGCGTACAAGGATAAATGCTGGGAAAATCTGTTGGAAGCCATTGAATCAAAAAATATAAGACAGTTTTGGAAGCTGGTAAAAGCAGCAGCCGACCATCCAGCAGGGGCAATGAACTGTGTAGTAGACGAGGCAGCATGGGAGAAGTACTTGAAGGAATTGTATAGCCCTCGTAGAGAACAAGAAGTTGAAGAGCCCCAGCCGTGGCAAGAGCTAATGGAAGAATTGAAACCTGATTTTGCAGAACAGAATGTAAAAGACATAATAAGTAAATTAAAATTAACTCGAGCTGCAGGGCCAGATAATCTCCCAGAAATAATAATAAAGTCACAGATGAGATGGTGGGCGAGATTTTTCTCCCTCATGTTCTCGGCAATTTTAGACGGTGGACAAATACCAAAGAATTGGAAGGGCTATAATAAGGCCAGTCCATAAAAAAGGTAATATGAACGCACCACAAAATTATAGGCTGATTAACCTGTTAGATATTGGGGAAAAAGTTTTCTCAAAAATAATTCTGAATAGATTACAGAATTGGGTAGAGGAGTTTTTAATAGTACCAGTTGAACAGGGGGGCTTTAAAGTAGGCCATTCCACGATTGATCACTGCTTCGCTCTGTGGACAGTGGCACGTAAATTAATAGAACAAAATGGTAAGCTGTGCTGCTGTTTTGTTGACTTCCGCGCAGCATTTGATTCAGTTGACCGGAAGGTGCTTTGGGATACCCTTGTAAAAAGAAACATTCCAGAAGGTTTGTTGGCACTAATAAAAGAGCTACACAGTGGAAATTGGGCACAAATAATTAGAGATATAGAAGGGTCATTGACGCCCAAAATAGTAATTGAGAATGGCCTCAGACAGGGCTGTGTGCTGGCCCCTTTGCTATTTGCTATATTTTTAGGAGATCTACCTGCAAGCTTAGAGGTTGAAAGAAGTGCTAGCCCACGAATGGATGGAAATAAAGTGTCCTGCCTTCTATATGCTGGCGATCTGGCAATTCTGGATCAGACTGAAATTGGCCTCCAAAGAAAGCTGAATGTTTTTAAGGAATATTGTGAAAGAAAATTTTTAACTGTAAATATGGACAAGACCAAAATTTTATGCTTTGGGAAAAAAGGTATTAGTTTTAATTGGTTTTTAGGAGATCAGAAGCTAGAAGTAGTGAATGAATATCGCTATCTTGGGATGTGGTTTGACAGGTCCTTAAAGTGGCATACTCACATAGAAGCCCAGAAAGCGAAAGCCTATACATCGATCTGTGGTTTGAAAAAATTTAATCGAGACTACGGAGATATGTCCCACAGACCTCTGTTAAAGGCTTTTAGTGCGATGATACTGCCACAAGTACTTTATGGAGCAGAAGTCCTCTACTTAAGCGGTAAACAAGATTGGGATTTAGAGGAAGGGAGGTGCCTGAAAACTCTGCTGTCAATGCCATACTCGTCAATGATTCAAGCAATAAGAAACGAGTTAGGCACTACTGCGTGGAGGGTTCAGTCACAAATGATTTTAATAAGATTCTGGAAACGCTTGGACTCAGATATAGGCCAAAAGGTATCTCAGTGGTGTAGAAAAGAGATCCAATGTAGCAATCTAAAATGGGCTAAAAAGATAAGGAAGGAAATATTATCGGTTTGTGAGAATAAAGGTGAAAATCTGCCCAGAATCCCTGAATGTAGAATTTAGTAAAAGCGATCTCAGAAATAAAGGGCTAGAAGCCTCTAGACGAGCAGATATGGATTATCTGGCTAAGAAAAAATCAGTGCAATTTATGAGAGATGCTTGGCTAAATGAAAAATGGTTCCCTTATCTGGATATTTTACCAAACTACTGGTACAGACAGGAGATTTTAAGACTGAGAATTGGTATAAATCCCTGGTTAGTAAATGAAGAACTAAAAACAAAAATGCTGCATCAGGATGGGTACTGTAAGTGCATATTGGGAACTAAAGGCGATATATTGCAAATTCTGTTAGACTGTGTAACAGTAATAGAGCAGCGTAAACGATATCTTCGCCCAATATTCCTAAAATATGATATAAGGCTACAGATACAGGCGGTTAAACTACTTACTGAAATGCCTAATCTGGAGACTGCGATTGCACTAGGGAACTACATGAAGGAAGTCAAAAGGTTTCTTAGTGAGAATTAGTTTTTATTTTTAAAATCTTAAACTACCTCTACTTTTATAAGGATAAATATTTGTATAGTCTTTTAAAAATGTTTTAAACTTTGTACAATTTTTAGAAAGAGTGGTGTTGTTCTGTGTAGAAAAGTTATTTTTGCTACTTCCCACCGAGAATCTATTAACTTTTGACATTGAGAATGTATAAATTGTGTTGTTTTATCCTGTTTTTATTGGTATCACCATTGTTTAAAGACCAAGGTCTAAATAAATATAATTTTGAATTGAATTGATTGCTGAACCTGTTAAATGAAACACACTGTTTATGTACAAATGCTCTGTGATGTGGATCTGTCTATACTTAACTGGTGTGTCAGGTGCTCTGTACGAACTTACAATGTTATGATGCTGATGAGAACCCAGATTAGTAATATTGAGGTAAGACATCATGCGTACGGTCCTGAGCAGACAAATCAACCCTTCATCATCAATATTACAGTGCATGATGATTGTTGTAGCCCAATCTCAATACATGTCAGCAGTACCATTAGAGAGTTGTTAGCCCTTATGAAATATACATGATCACTGTGAATATGTGTAACACTTCCATTACGACTCTCATGACTGTTAACTTGGATTTTTCTGAACTTCTTTTTATGTCTTCAACTATCCACATGTTGAGGGTGGGCATAATTGGTTCTTCCGACAGTTTGAGGTAGAGCTGAGGTGGAGAACTTGTTCCAGATGCCATGTTTTAGTGCTTGTGGTTGGCAACTCACTTAAGTACCTGAATTTCATGGTTTAGAACCTTTTTTTAATGTTCTCAACATCAAGTGGATATGTTGATTCAGTATTGATTTTGGCCAATATCTCTTATAACAAACATGCTTTTCTTTCCTTTTGGTGGTATCTTCAGCATGAGATGGCACATTAGATGGTCATGGTGACTTACAACCTCTTTGTCCAAGACGTCCTGCTCAGTATCCGTAAACTTGTACTTCTTTTCAATACCTAGGTCTATGATGGAAAGGTTTGGCAGGTTTCTACTTGTGACGACTCTGTGATGTCAGAGGTGGCTGTGGATTCTGTTTGTCTTGTTTCAAAGTGCTTTGTCCCCACAAAATGAATGTCTGTATATTCCCACACTGAAAGGAGTTGTTGGTGTACTTTTAGGTGTCCTATGATCCTTTTGAGTGCTGCTTTGGCTGTTTTTGTTCTCTAGGGATTCATTTCCACACTCTAGCAACTTCCACTGCACCATAATGGCACCTTAAGTATGGAGATCCACAGAAGGGCACTGACCATTCATTGGGAATGGGGTAAAACAAGTTCCTATCTTCACAATGGAGATAAATAATACACTTGCCACGTTTAACTCATTCTTTCTTTTTTCAGATGGAAACACAC
The DNA here is from genome assembly GCA_963921515.1 of Calotriton arnoldi. NCBI lineage: Eukaryota > Metazoa > Chordata > Amphibia > Caudata > Salamandridae > Calotriton > Calotriton arnoldi. Next base: position 439,185 of record CAWUFW010003720.1, read on the forward strand.
ACTACCGAACATTTCGTTGTCACTCAAAATTCCACATCAAGCAAAACTATGAAATGGAACTGAGCAACTGATCTGAAAGACTGTCAAATTCTTCTGCCTGTGACAGCACCAATAAAATGTAAATGTAACAGGGTGCAATAGCTAAGAAGAGCTAAATACATTTAATTTCTGCAGGCCATTATTGATATGTATAAAACGCTGACGTTACATATATTTTGAGAGACAGATTTCCAGTATTCCCTAACCCGATTTTTTACTTTCTCAGGGAGTTTACAACGTATTCTATTATCAGTAAATGCTCTTGGTCTCAGGATGTTTTACAATTTCAATGTCAATATATATTTATTGGTACTGTCATTCGCATTCAGCTTTCTCATATCTCACCGGCTTTAGCACAGTGGTTTTGCTCTCCAACATTGCCTTTGCTCTTTGCTTTTAATGAGACCCCAATTTTTGTTTCACACCTTATTTAATTCCTTTACCGCTTGTGCCTGCACCTGCCCTGATGAAGGAGGTTCCTCGCGTTTACCCCCATTTTGGTGAAGAATGTCCTTACAGTGTTATGGAGAACAAATCATATTCCATTACACTTTTTTCTAAACTGACACCTCTCGAATGTTCCCATATTCATTATGGAGTATTTAAATGTCTCAATCATGTCTTTTATCTTTTACAGCTCTTACAGATAAGATTAAGGTAGGCGGTACTCGTTAGTGGCCATCTACCTTTTCAAGAAAGTGGGCCTTTGAAGTCTTAGTAAGGACCAGCATCAAGAGCTAGAAGAACCAATTTGGCACACATTGATGTCAATTTCTTAAATTAGACTTTAGCATTTGGGCAAATCATAAGAAGCATGCAAATGAATCAGCATATGGCAAGCATGCTAGCTGCAAGGTCGTGAGTAGGCAACTGAGACCCAAAAATTGAGACATTAAAAAGTCCCTTTACAGTTTCCTGTACTCTTACTGCCAAAGTAACTCTGATCAGGATTCCAGGGTGCGCATTCTACAAAGGTCAGTAAGGGTGTGTAGGTGATGAGTTCTTGCAGCATGCCAGCAATGGGAGGGTGAGACACCGGAAAGTGAGCATGTGAAACCTGCACTTTCTGGTACTTGAACTGGTAAGGGTGAGCAGGATTTGATACTCCCTTCCAGGAGTTGTGATTAAGGCAAGATAAACTACCTGGTGACTGAGGATAACAAATTTACCAGACCCATAATCGAACTGCCCTAAGTCGGTGATGACACTATAAAGGGAATCGGTGACAGCCTTGGCAGTCCCCTCGCTTCCATTTCTCTTATTTTTCTCCTAGTCACCCCTGACTCCCCTGACCCCTTGAGCAATGCACACAAACATCAACACACACAGACACACACACTTACACGCTTTCCAGTTACCCTACCATCCCTTTCTCTCGCTCATGGTCAAGTTGTTCGTAGTCTCCTCATGCTTTGCTCACAGCTGAGCCATCTACTTGAGATTGTGTAGCTACATGGACCGGTCCAACATCAGTAACTGCCCTGTCTATTCTGTGCCTTTTTGTTCCCTAACAAAAGCAGTGCTGTGCTACTTGAGTTTAGAGCCTCGTTGTAGTGCTTAGAGCTTCAAGCCCTATATTATTCCCAGTGCCACATGCTTCGGCTGTCATCCATCTCTGCTATGACACTCAGCTGAGGTTTCTTGCATAAATCTGAGGTAAGGACATGAGCACGAAATGAAATGAGTGATAGTGAAACTGATAACAGGAAGGAACACACTTTTGTGATAAAATACCTAACTTGTTCTGCAGGCACACAGTTTATCTGCTTGTATTTTCTTGTACCTCCACCTTGTCTGGGTTTTGAGTGGTAGACAAGAAACCTATCCACATGTAACATCAAGAGCAAAAGGTAGATATCATTAAACTACATCACACCAGGTTTGGCTGACCAATGCGCTGTTGCTTATATTTAAATCTTTTTTTAAATAATTCACAAGCACATTTCTTGTTTAGATGCTGAAGTGTAAACCATGCATTCTTTTGTTAAGTAGGGTATCCATTGTAGGGTCTGGCAGGCTTTCTGCATCATAACACTGTTATTGATGTGGTTATTAATGTTTCTTGTGAGCAGTTTTTACTTAGTACATGTGATCAATACATATTTCATTCAGCCATGTTGCCTTGGGCCATTGTCAATAACATTTACTTCACCTAGTTTGTGAGAAACCCTTTCTTATGAGTCAAACTATTGCATTATTTTCATGTACGTATTTGGCACATTTACATACATAAATCCAGACCACCAAGAGAGTGGCTCATAATACTTGTCATATCTAGCAAATACAAATACAAAAAAATGGTATTGTTTGAGAATTTCCTTAAGAAATGAGACATTTATTATTCTTTCTCGCTGGCTATTGTAAAGAAGACAAACTGTTTGAAATGAATATACATGCGAATTACTGTCTAGGTATACAGAGAACACCTAAATGCTGCCAAAGTCTTTCTGAACTAAAAGGTTTTCTGTACATATTTTCATCTGTGTTTACAAGACAGTAGCTTGTCTCACCTTTGCATTTCATATCCCTTCGGCTCACACACAGTCCAATTACTTTTTTAATGATGCCTAAACACATATCAATGATGAACCCGAAGTTTCTTTATTATAAAATGTGACTCTCAGCTGCTTCCTTTCCCTGAAATAATAAACCGCTCAACCAGTCCAGACCATGGACATGATGCATGCCTCCCTCGTGAAAGAGCAGCATCAGTAACACATTAATCAGTCTCCAAGATTTTATACCCTCAGGGAATTCCCTATAGGGCTCAGTAGATATGCTTGATTTGCTCCTTTCTCAGCCACCATATTTCCAGTCACACAGCAGCTTTACACAAAGCTTTCTATTTGTGACGTCATTAACTCATCCCTTATCATCCAAGCATACACCAGCAATGACATACCAAAGATGGTGAATGCTTCTCCCTGGCTCATCCTCATTGAAACTGTAAAAGTGCCATAAGCAGGATATATAAAGTAAAGATGTCTACCAGCACACACACCCCAATCCCACGTGAGAGTGTATTCATGTACAAAATCACTATGAAATAATTCAAGCCGCTGCCTGAGGAAAAGGCAAGGCGTGCAATAAGCAAGTGAGGGACAGGTGGATTGTCTTGGCAGAATGGGTTATCCCAGACAGGGACAAGATGTCATAAGACACTCTGACATTGCCAGCAGACCTGTCTTAGAAAGGGTGAGGAGGCAGCTCCTCGGCAATCCAGGCAGGCGCAGTACTGGGCCCAGGCCTCCACTAGCTCAGCGATATGGTAAGGGTAATCACTGTTTGGAACAACAAAAGAGTGTCCTGAGCAAAGGCAAAGCCTGGGAACAGCGCTTGCTGTCACGCTGTACCTGCACCCTAGTACTACTTCACTTGCACGTTTGGGGCACCTATCATAGTACGCAACATGTGTTTTGTTTTAGTTTCTAATGAGTTGTACAAACATTTTTGGAAATCTGTTTTACCATTGTGTGAAGCATGAACAGGACAGGAAAAGTTGTAGTTTGTTAGTGCTTTTTCCCTGAATGTAAGCCTCCCAATGTGCCCTTTATGAGGGAATCACGTTCCAAAAATTCTGGAAAACCAAAAAAACTATCAGGGTTAAGGTGATCAATAGCACTTCACTCCAAATTGCTACATGCTCTTTAATCGCATTGTGCCTGCTTTGTTAATTTGCACACACGTTATTGCCAATGTGTACCCGGGGGAAGAGAAGCTCAGGACATCACCCCCAAGGGTCTTTGTGGATAGCCAGAGATTGGTTAATTTGTGCACAGGATGGTGAGTCAGTTTGACGTCACTTGCTGTTGGCTGGTAATCCTGAGAGGGTGCTCTGTAGTGTTCTGGCCTTCCCCCCCTTCTTCAACGTAGGGCAAGTTCACCCCCACCGGGCTAGATATTGCTTCTACCTATTGTTCTATGTTTCTTTCCTATCTTCCCCAGGGCTCCCCCTCTCCCCCATTTTAATTGGTGGTGGGGTCGTTTTATTGAGTTTATTGACCACATTTTTGTCAACCAGATGTGGGGTTAGCTTCTTGCTCCTGTTGGGGCAGAGTGTTGTCTTTTTGTAGAGTAATCAAGAGGATGGAAGGCTTGATGGTCACCAGGGGATGTTGGAAGATGGGACACATGAATGAAACATTTGGCGTAGGTTGGAAGAATGGTGGTTGGAAAAGTGGTTGAGGGGAGTGGATTTTGGGATCATTTAATTGTGGATGTTTGTCAGGGTTGAGGCAGGATTAAGGGTGGGAAGAGATAGTTTCTGATATGTATTAGTAAGGCAAGGTTATTATTATCATTTTATTGTTCTGAGACTAACTGCACACCTGTCCTAATAAAGTGGCCTTTTGATCTTATATTCGGACCTTATTGCAGATCATCTAGTCTGATGTAGGATCTTAATAAATTATACAATAAAAGCCAGCTGGGTAACAAAGCTTGTGGCCCCTAGCTTTTCATTTTAATGCTTGCAGTAGGTTCTGGACAAATGTATTTATTAGGGGTGGGTGAAAAATTCTGCTCCACCGGCAGAGTTCGCAGAGTTTTGCCCACTCCGTGCTTCGCTTGGAGCACGGAATCCCGGCAAAACTCCGCCAACCACTGCCTGGCGGAGTTTTTCCTCGCGCAAGAGAGAATTTGCTTTCCCAAGAGCAATTTTGAAGTGCTGGAAGGCCTCCTAGTGAGATTTCTCAACACGGGCATGCCGCTACCCTTCCCGTTGAGAAATCTGCCACTCGAGCAGAAAATCTACTTGAGCGATAGAAAGAAGCAGCGCCCTCTGGCGCACTGTGTGGCGATGCTTGCTCTGATAGGTTGCTGCGCGGAACAAGATCCCAGGGCTAAAAATCAGCATGAGCAGCGTGATGTGCCAAAATTCCACCACTCACGGAACTCTGAGGAATCTCACAGAGTTTTTAGGTAACTCCGCAGAATTCAGCGGAGTGAAACTTCGAGAGTTCCACGCACCCCAAGTAATTATTTCAATTTATTTTTGACTTTGAAAAATGTTTATGTGCTCTGGTCCATCGAGTTGTAACTGCAAATCACATTTTATAAACTGACAACCACCCCTTTACAGTATCTTAAAAAATATATATATATTTGTGATTCACTTCTGTATTTATACAAGACAACTGCACAATTGTACACTTGAATCAAACTATAACTACAATGATCCTGATGGTGTATCAAAAGAACTACAGATACTGTTCTTGACTGTGGAACACACTTCCTCACTGACTTCCCTGCAAGGCAGTGAAATTGTCCTTCAAGGTGGGTTAAGTTCACTTGCACCAACTACTTGTGCTAATGCTCTACCCTATGGCATTCTGGAGGTTAAGTAGTGCTAGGCAGAAGACGTTTGAGCATGTGGAGAGGTAATTTACTTTGTTAATAAAAGATTGCCAAGGACAAGGTATTCCTAGTCTTAGACAATGCTTAGGATAATGTGCCCTCAATGGTACAGATCAGGATATTACAAGCCAACATGAGGAGACCGACAGAATGTCTCTATATGGTTGAAAAACTCCAGGCTGACTTGAATACTCTCATTATTTGCAGGTGGTGGTATTTTATTTCTTATAATATATGGGCTCACAGACATACTGGACAAGGATAAAAATAAATTAATAGCAATAAGTCTTTACCAGGTGGCTATGTGCACACATTTTGTACGCAGTATGATTAAGTTATAACATCATTTAAAAATAAGAGGCTTAGCATTTCCGATCAACCTTCTGCAGTAGAATTGCTGCTCTGCTACTGAAGTTTGGGTTGCAAATGGAGAGCAGATTGCTTCTGCTGCTTTATGGTTCTACAGAAGAATTTCACTCAAACAAGGGAATTAAGTCACCTGCATTTATTCTTTGGAAATGTGGTTCTGGTTAACAGTTTCAGGAAAATGCAAATAAATGATTTTTGGGGGACCTGCCTGTCATTTCGATTTCAGTTTGTAAGCGATGGTGTGAGCATTGGATATCCGTATGCCAACAGTACCTGTTGGCTGTATTGTCATGTTACTATGTGTTTGCCCCTAATATCCAGTGCTTGATTTGTAAAACAGTAAGTGCAGCTGCCCTTATTTTTTTTAAGAGGCTGCGACCTGCTTCCACAATTGGTACCGGCCACTTAAACGACAGGCGGAATGCCATTTCCTAATTTTTGGAGCTAGCTCCTTAACTGTTTTGCATAATTTATTTATCTCTCCAAGGTATGGGTTTGCTTGGCTTTAGCATCTTTTGAAGTGCCTGCAGGATACTATCCCTCACCTGTGTGAGAATGACAGGAATGCAAGACCAAGTCAAGAAAAACATCTTTCAACTAAGCAAGACTCACATTCAGTCCAGGAAATGCTTGCTTTGACTGCACTTCTTCTTTTATAGAAAAACCAAAAATATAGCTGAAACCACTGATGCGTCAGACACTGTAAGAGTCCCTTTACATGAATGTCAGCTAGAGCGCTGTAAATGTAAAGCTGTTGTCATTTGACTGCCAATAAGGGTTTCCAATACCCTCATCTTAATATTTCAGCATCACAAGCAGTGACTAGACCGCCCAGAACATAATGTTCTTCTCCTCTTGAAATGTAACTTTCCGATTCAAAAGCACAACTGCTTCTCTTGCTCCAACACAAAATCAGTCTTCATTATTCCTCATTTAAGAATTGGATTCCCAGTTCCACAAGCTTTTTAGCCACAGTACACATTTTCTACCAGCAATTCTGAGTGCTAATTATGAGTGAATTGACACTAAATTGGTCTACAAACATGAGCGAAGATTGAAGAATGGCAAATCAAAGCGGTCATGACCTGTGTAAGTGAATGGGGAGTGGCCAGGGTACACTATTAAAGCGGGGGTTTTATTTCCAGTATATAGAAATTCGAACTAATAGGTTCATCGAGGGCAAAGGTACAACTCATTTAAAATCCAAATTTTGGCCAACAAAATCTGCCTGTTTTCTCGGTGATGGAAATGGCATTTCTGCAGGGTCACCCAAAAACATTTTGCCTTCCTCTTCCCCTTTTTCTGACCTTGTTTTTGTTGCCTTTAGAACTCTGGGCACTTTACCACTGCTAACCAGTGCTAAAGTGCTTGTGCTCTCTCCCTAAAACATGGTAACATTGGCTTAACCGCAATTGGCCTATTTAATTGACTTATAAGCCCCTAGTAAAGTGCAGTACATGTACCCAGAGCCTGCAAATTAAATGCTACCAGTGAGCCTGCAGCACTGATCGTGCCACCCACTTAATTTGCCCTTTAAACATGTCTCAGGCCTGCCACTGCAGGCCCTGTGTTTGCAGTTTACACTTCCATGTCAACTTGGCATTTAAAACCCCTTGCCAAGTCTTAAACTTCCCTTTTATTATACATATGTCACCCCTAAGGTAGGCCCTAGATAGCCAATAGGGCAGGGGGTTGTGTAAGTACAAGGCAGGACATATACGTTTAAGCTTTATATGTCTTGGTAGTGAAAAACTCCCTAACTCTTTTTTCACTGCTGTGAGACTTACCCCTCCCATAGGTTAACACTGGGGATTCCTTGTTACATCTAATATGTGTGATTCCTAATTGGAAGGAGGTAGAGCTATCATGTTTAGTACCTATGGAATTGTAATGATATATGCTCTTTAATGGTAAAGTAGGATGTATCATTACAATTTATAAAATGCCACTTTTAGAAAGATTACATTTCTCTGCTCTTAAAGCTCTGGGTGTCTGCAGCCTGTCTCCAATACACGTCTGGGGCGGGCAACAGCTAGACTTTGTGCATTCACTCTAGACAGCCACACGCAAAGGTAGGATAGGTGTGACTGATTGCCCAACTATATACAGAAGGCTCTTGCCTGGGCAGGATGGGAGGGAAGAGCTGACACACCTGAATGGGCAGTGTTCTATCTCCCGTCAAAGGGTTTATTATCCCCCTATAGTGAGTCTGGAGCCATGGCTGGGAAGGGGGGGACTCTGTGCACTTTAAAGCCCCTCTTTGAAGTCAGATCTACTTCAAAGGCCCAAATGGGTATAAGTACTGGGTCCCTGAGTCCACCAAATCAAACACTTCTGGACCTGTAAAGAAACTCTGCCGGGAAGAACTGTTGTGCTGCTACAAGGACTGCCATTCTGCTGGACTGCTGCTCTGGAAGAACTGCTTCTCTGCTGTGCTGCCCTGCTGCCTGCTACCCTCTGCCCATGCTGAGGAAGAACTGGAATCTTGCTTGAACCCAGAGTGATCTCCAAGGGCATGCTGGCTTGCTTCCTGTTTTGAGACTCAGGGATATCAAAGTCTCAGCTCCCGCTCCTGTGCCTGTACCATTGGAAGTGGATCCAGGTGCTTGCTCCAGTAGAACTGACGTATCCTCTGCTGCAGGAAGCAGAATCAACACATTGCCTCTGTTGTGGGAACAGTCCCGGCACATTGCACTTGGAACCAATGCATCGCTTCAGGAATCGACGCATCGAAACATCTGCATCACTGCCACTGCTGTGTGGATGGATCACGTGATGCGGACCTCCATTCAGACGTCACACAAAGCTCCATACCCTGAGCCACATGGATGAACTGGTCTGCACCAAACTATCTCTGAGTCACTTTTAAATAATCATGTGACCGGTGATTACCGAATTTTATACCCATTGTGCAAACATACATTGGTACAGTTAAATGCAGACCTTTCATCAATTTCCGTACCACTGTATAGCTATTGAAAATATTCTCCCTATGAAGACCCCATAGTACAAAATAAAGTTTCACCACAGATAGGACGCCTTTGCATCAGACCTTTACCTCTAGAGTGACATTATTCATCGCAGTAACCTATGACATAGTGTTAGTGAATGTTGTGACGGTCCCCTGATGAAGGCACCCCAGCGGAAACGCACGTAGTATGTTGAACCTACCGCCAGCCTTCTCATTTATTTAGATTACTTATGTTCTGGATATCGCCATTTTTCCATACTGTGTTATGTTCACATATATATGTAATTGTATAAGGTTAAAAGAAAATGTATAAATGTGAAATGAAAATATATCACTTTTCATGGACACAATAATGCTGGACAATGTATGACAATGTATTGATGGTTTTAATAATATAAATTGTTCACCATGGTTTATTTTTTGATAAATGGAATAAAAATTAAAAAAACAATTTCTATATCAAAATACATAAGTGTCAAGTTTAATATTTGTAAGCATGGCAAATTGACCTGTATAATGTAATTATTGCTTTGCCCGTATATATTTTCTACTGTGTACACTTGCCTAGGTTTTTTCCCTTTAGTGTGAGAAGATCGATGCATCCCTCAACTGTGCTGAAAACTCCAGTGCATCGGCTTCAAAACCAACACATCTCAGCTTCGGCTCTTCGGGCCATTGTTGTGTGGAGAAAATCGACTCATCACCTTGACTGCAGGGATTGACACCGATGCATCACTCGGCTTCTCCCCGCATCTAGCTGTTGTGACCAGGATCAAGGTGCTTTGTTCTGCAGGCCTTGCATGGCTCTTGTATCGGGACTGCGCTCCATCGCGCAACCACTTAAGCTTCTAAGCGCTATTTTTGCATTTCATCTTTAAAAATTCATATCTCGACTTCTACCTATTAGATTTTTATTGCTTTGGTCTTTTTTTTATTTATAAAATCATAATCTATTTTTCCAAACTGGTGTGGAGTCTTTTTGTGGTGTTTTCACTGTGTTACTGTTTGAAGTGTTGCACAAATACTTTCAACATTTCCTCTTAAGTTAAGCCTGCCTGCAGTGCGCCAAGCTACCAGAGGGTGAGCAAAGTATCTCAGTGTGTATCTGAAATAGCATGACTAGGATTGTGGTTCCTGCTTGGACAGGGTGCATACCTCTGCCAACCAGAAACCAAATTTCTAACACTCAATCTATACTGGGATGGACCCTGTGTACAGTCTAATGAATGAAATGTGAATGGAAGCACAGTTTTCAGACTGCATCAGCTTTGTTAATATTCAACATGCTAATGTCTGATGTCAAGAGAGATTTCCTCTGTCATGATGGTCCTTTCCGTCCCTGCCCTCATCACGTCATTGAAATAGAAATAAAGCGAGGATTATATTTATGAGGATGTGGCGCAGTGCTGCAGCAAGTCACCTTATTGCGCTGTGCTGTACCACAGGGAAAGGGCAGGAATGTGCAGTATTTCATGGAATACAGCACATTCCTGTCCTTTCCCATGCGCTGGCGTACAATGGGCTGCCTAGCGCCAATACAGGCACCCTTGCACCATGGTGCAAGGGTGTCTGCGTTGCATGCAGGATTGTTTTTGTGCAGAAAGGGGCACCTTTCTGCACAAAAACATTCCTGGGAGACATGTTTCTCTTTCTATGTGTGCTGCAGAATGGAAGGAAGAGATATTTCTCCTCGTTACACCTCCCCTGGGAAGGCATAACCTTTTAGCGCATTCCCAGGTTTACCAGTTCTGGTAAAACTGGACTGCGTCAAAAACCATGGGAGTTGCATGGGAACACCAATGCAGTGCCCATGGAATGCCTTCCCAGGGCAAAGTAAGGCAATGCAGTGATTTGTGCTGAGTTGTGTTACTTCAGGTTTATGAAGCCACTCAGCGTCACGCATAGTGGCTTTGCGTGGCTTTTTAAATCTTTCTTAAGGCTTGCATTGTGCATGTACCACGTTGCGTGGTGCAAAAGCAACGCAAACGTCCTTGTAAATATACCCCCAAGTGATGGACGAATATACGATTAAACGGAAATGAAGTAAATCTTTGCAAATCACACTAAACGTCACAAGCAAGTTGACGCTGTACGCCGTGTAAGTGATTATTCTTACGGAGGGGTTAAATCAAATTCTGAGGAGCATCTAACATCATTAAAGAGTCTAGCCTTAGATAATTATTTTTGTTTTTAATTTGTGATCCACCTCAGCAATAACAGGATCACTGCCATATTCCCTCACCTCTGCCAGGGGCTGGCAGTTTATCTCCCTTGACCTGTTTCTTTTCTGGGCAGCACCGGCTCTTGGCTTGAGGACTCAGTGAAGAATATCACCAGTGGCGGTTCCTGGAGGATGGTGGCTAGAGGTGATAAAAGCAGCTGCTGCAATGTCCAGCTGTGTACTTTTATTTACAGTTCAATGTATTGATTACCATGTATCCATGCAAAAAACAACAGACTACATATGAAAACTCTTTTTGTTATAAAACGCTCATAATTTTACAATGCGCACATATTCCATGCTTGGTTCAGTATAAGAAAGCTACAATATTAATTCAAAATTACACATAAAAAGCAACTAAGGGGGATTTTCTCAAGAACGTGCGATAATCATCGCCAAAATAGGTTAACGCAATTTTTCATATCGCCGTCTATCGCGGGCAAATAACTCAACGCGGCGGTAACATGCAATAGTTTCCCGATAACGCGTCAAATGTCCGCGATAAAATTACCGGGACGCCGATAAAAATCTGAAGCCGAACGTGAAAAAGTGGCGATGGCCCAACCGCAATAAAAAATGAGCAATAATCTGCGCCAAGCATGCAATTCACACACGTCAGGCGGGAAAAATCACCATAAAAGCTGGAAAAAAAACCACAAACAAAACCAAAACAACTGCGAAGCACAATGGAGGTAGCCGGAGCAAGTACAGAGGACAACCAGAACCCCACAAGCCCCACGGAGGACCAGCCTGGGACCTCGGGGTCAGGGAAGTGCAAGAAGGAGAAGGAGAAGAAGAAGAGGAAGATGCGGTTCAGTCCGCAGGAAAACAGGATCCTGATAAAGGAGGTGATAGAACACCATCAACAACTGTTCGTCACCTCCACTGTGTCATTGGCAAAAAAAAATGGAATATGGCAGTCCATCGTGGACAAGGTGAATGCAGCCGGAGTGCTGAGGAGGACAATGGAAGAGCTCAAGAGGCGCTGGAATGATGTGAAGCGCAAAACCAAGCAGAAACTCGGCAACAACCAGAAGGCAGCAATGCAGACTGGAGGTGGGAGTCCAGCGCCACAGGAGCAACTGGATGAGATGGAGGAAATGGTGTCCACAGTCATCATTGTGGAGACAGTGGCAGGAGTTGGGGGACCGGACACTGCTCAACATGACCTGACACAACAGCAACAGGGTGAGTAACGACCAGGGACTGGGGGGATGGGGGGAGATGGGCACAATGGCACACATGCTCAATTAAGTATAGCACAGTGCACACCCACAATGACTCTGGATCATGTCCCTGATCCCCTTGGCACACTGCAGCACACCTAGAAACAGCAAGTAGGCCCCCATCGACTATGTGCCCAGAGGGGGCCCTTCCCACACATCACCAATCTCACAACCAACCCATGCACATGTGCCAAACCCAGCAAAGCGGCGTGTCTGTGAGCCACACTGAAAATGCAAGTGACACTGCATGAGGAATAGCATGGCTGCAGTCAATATATCATGACATGTTGCACGCCACAACACTGAGGTGGCTGAGTGTGGACCACATCCGTAAAGGAGTAGGTCATACTCTGACACATCCACGTGCACAAACAACCCCTGACATCAACAACACATCTGCGGACAAACCATGCCCCAGAGTCCCAACTCCCACCAAGAGCCCAATTTACCCAAGTATGCAACATCTCAGCACTGTATAAGCACAGAAGTCAAAGGCACACTGCCTGAAAGGGATAAGGGGCAGCAAAATCAGAGCTGCAGGGGCGACTCTCCCAAAATGCAGCACACACACATAACATTCAGAGCACATCAACATTGACAACAAAGTGGTACAAACTGCAACACGTTCACAACAGAACAGAGGACACAACTGGTGCCGCTTGTGTGTAGAAATTGGCCAATCACATTTGGCATAGCAGGGAAATGTGAGATGATAATGTACAAGTTCAAACACACATCCGTGATGTTGTCGAAATAAATGTCCACTGTCCCGCATCAAATAGGCAGCTCCTCCCAAACAGTCACAATGTACATTGTCATGCAGTCTGTATGTAAACTTGTACAATGCGTCAACATACATGTGAACACAATGTTAAACTGCATCTCCCCTTCACATTGCAGAGGGACAATCAACACCTCCTGCAGAGCAGACCGAACATCTCCTCACTGATGACGAAGAGGACCTCCACACCTCCGACATCGACGCCCTCCAAGAGCTCATGGACAGCTTCGGCACCTAACCTCCAGGAGCAGGGCAACCCAGCTGCATCAAGGAGACCTCACCCCCTGCACAGACCACACAGCAGGAAGAATCCACCACCACGGCTGTCTCCCAGGACCCCCACGAACAACACATGGCCTTCCAACGCCGTGTGTTAGGGTGCAAGGAGAAGATGGCTGATCAGGTGCGGGTGGGGTTCGACCTCATGGCAGCCAAACTAGATACCATACGTGGGTGTCTAAGTCCCATCAGGGACCACTTACAGTCCATAACGGACACCCACAGTCCGCTCCATGCTCTCCAACGATCCATGGCTGACATCGCTTGAGTCCTGACTCTGAGACAAGGACAACTGTCTAGTCAGAGTGGCTCCAGCGATGTCAGCCGGGAGTTGGGACACATGCGGAGGATCATGGAGAACATGGAGCGGATGCAGGTGGAAAGAATGGCTGCCACGGCTGCACACCAGGGAGATGTAGCTGGGTTCTTCCATGCCCTGCAGACCCTCATCATGGCATTGCTGCCACAAGGCCTGGCGTGGATGAATGCTGCTGCTACTACTCCATCCACATCTCCGCCCCCTGAAGTGTCAGTGCCTCACAGTGTGGCAGACAATCCACCTCTGGCCCCTGATGTGTCAGTGCCACATAGTGCTGCAGACAAAACCCCACCACCCACATGTGAGGCACATGAGACATCAGAGGACGAAGATGCGGATGATTCTGCCTTAGTGGCAAGAAGGAAGCGGTAGCATTAATCTCCGCCATATGGCCTGTTTCTGCTTGGTTCTGCCCTCTGCACCATCACCTTCCACTGTCCCCCGATACACTCTGCGACACTCACCTTGGACCTCGACATGGACTGCCATATTCTGTTTGGTTACCAATGACACAGCAATCAGACTGCGGACTGAACTCTTCCTCTACCAATGAACTTGCCAATCCCTAAAGGACTCTGGCTGGCCCTCCACGGGGCAACAATGTAAAGTGGGGTTTGCATGGCCCTGTACTGCTCCAGCTTCAATACTCCACCGAATGTGAATAAAACATTCTGATTCACACAGTTGTGTCATGTCTATGTTCAATCAAGTATGAAAGTATGGATGAATGTAGGGGCAGTGATTCCCCCTCACGTCCATGTTGCTAATGTTGTGGGACTTGAGTCACAGTGTGCAACTCTCTGCATCATGGTGGTACATATTTGACCCCAAAAGACGCCCTGTTGTCTTTTCTTGGTCACAAATGTCAGCCTTTATGTGTTGAATTTGGACACATGTGCTACGCTGCTGAGTGGGATTACGTACTATCTTTGACACCCTGAAATGGCATTTTGAATATGTGACACCCTAAACAGCCTCTCTGTACAGAGGTGACACACCCACCATCTAATTGCCATTTGTGAGATTGTTAGCACTAAATGTTGCACTTACACTTGTCAGAGTGATGTGCTTATGCAGAGAAGTGACATGCACACAGGGAATGTGTGTTGGAATGAATGTATTTGCACATGCTGTGCCTGTGGTCATTTTGTCCTGTCCCATGATTGCTAAGGACAGCCACAATGTGACGTGCTCATGTGAAGAAATTGTTAATGATTGTGTTCCTTCGGGCTATTCCTGCTGCAGCTGAAGTGGGGTGTTGTCAACCTGCCTCATCTTCATCATCATCGTCCGGTGCATCTGGCACTTGGATCCATGGGGCATTGGTGCTTACACATATGCTGTGCAACACACAACATGCAATGATCATCTTGCACACTATTTCCGGGCTGTACAGGAGTCTTCCACCTGTGATGTCCAGGCACCTGAAACATGACTTTAACACACCAAATGAGCGCTCCACAATGCCCCTGGTGCGTTTGTGGGCCGCATTGTACTGCCTCTGGGCTTGGGAGTTCGTGTCTCGGAGGGGTGTCATCATCCACGGGCAGAGTGCATATCCTTGATCACCTGTGACAGTTGAGAGAGATATGTGTCAATCGGTGGTTCTGCAGTCTGTTTGGCAGGCTTATTAGTTTAGTGGTGTGTGATATGTGCGACTTTGGGATTCATGTTTGACATGTATTGCTTGAGGCATCCATGTGTATTACGTTGCCTCACAGCTGCTCCTCACTCCCCCGAGCCTATTTACTTGTGTGCGCTGCGTGGTTGCATCACTTGCACTCCTAAGACACACCATTGTCATGACTGTCTGCGCATGTCCACAAGCCTGTCAACGACACTGTGATATTGGCCGTTGTCGGTGGTCGGCCACGTGTGTGTAGGCCTATGGTCAGGATATGGCGGACACAGAGACACACGCAGTATTTACTTTGGTGGCCATCCCGGAAGTGAACCACGCCCAGAGCCCCGGGCTATTTATTCCCACTCCTACGCTGGACTGGCGTATGCCGGCCCAGCCCATTCCGCTTACGCGTGCAGGGGGGGACGACATAGCTACATGTCCAAGGTCTTCCCCACTGCCTGAGGTAACATGGTTGCGTCCACTGTCCACAACACTACAAACACCAGCAGTATATGTCCACATGGACATGTCTGTGCTCTGCATACTGAAGTCTGTCCAGCACATCACCGCCACACTTGGCATTGTGTACATTCTTATTCATGGGTCACTTGCCACCTTCGCACAGACTTGGTTCCCACCTCTCCCCACATTCTGCAATTGTGTGGCAGAGGTTCCATGACGTGGATGGTTTGTCTACATGGCTGGCCACGGTTACCACAGTTACTTGTGTTGTCGTGTCTGGTAGGTGGGCATGTTGTTTAGCATGTTGTATGTGATTTTGTAACGTGTGCATTCCCACAGTTGTGAGTTGCATGATTGTGGAGTTGAGGTGTGTGGTGTGTTAATTTAGTACTTACCAACGAGCAGTGCATTTCCATAGGTGCCATCCTGGAAGCGCTGGTTGATGATGGACTGTCGGAAGATGTAGGAATCATGCACACTGCCTGGGTAGTTGGCGACGACGTTGGTGAAGAGTCCCCGGTGGTCCTCTATTGCCTGCACATTGATGGAATGCGTGTGCTTTCTGTTGTGGTAATTGTGTGCAGTGTCAGCAGGGGGCACAAGTAGGACATGTGTGCAGTCAATTGCCCCCAACACGTGCGGGAAAAATTGAAGCCCAGTT
This sequence comes from Calotriton arnoldi, assembly GCA_963921515.1. NCBI lineage: Eukaryota > Metazoa > Chordata > Amphibia > Caudata > Salamandridae > Calotriton > Calotriton arnoldi. Next base: position 455,492 of record CAWUFW010003720.1, read on the forward strand.
ATTCAAAGACAGAATAGGCAAATTGCAAGAAATTCCGTTCCCCTTGAAGGTACACTCCCTAATACTAGTCTAAAGGTTTGGGTAAAGTAAGGGAAATTAACTCAATGAGCAGAAATAAGAGGAGCCTCAGGTCTCGAGAGCAGGAAAGATACTTCCGCCTCTAAAGGTGGACAGGAGTAAGTTTAACTAACAAAGGTCAGTGAAACACAATTAAAATATGAAATTCAATGAATGGTTCTCACAAAGAAGGAACCAATCAAATTTTAAAATTCACAGTAAGCTTAGTGTCAGCCCACTTCACATCAATCATACAATGCACGATTTCCGTTGCATGGCCTTCTGAAATATCGGACAAGGGAGGATTTCTTCTTTATCACCTCCTTTGTCACTCGGGTGCTGAGGTTTGCTGTCCAAACCAATAAAGTTACATCAATAACCTTCACACAGAGCTTAACAATAACAATAAAATGTTAACGATTATGCAGTTAATACTTGGGGGCTTATTTACAAGCCCCTTGCGCCACAGGTGCGTCACTTTTTCCCCAGGTTAAAAGTGACGCACAGGCGGTGCAAGGGGCTTGTAAATAAGCCCCATGGCTCCTAAAATGGAAACAAATGTATGCACAGCAGACAGAAGAAAGCATTTTAATGTAATACAAAACCTTCAACTACACTGCTTGTAGCTAATTTAACGTTAACACTCTCTAACTACGGTAAGCTAATAATTTAAACAACACACATTTTGATGTAAGCAATGATTATACGATTTAAGAACTAACATAATATTGATGAAAAATCAAAAATTGTGACACTGTGTCACTAATTCCCTCACTCTAATGGCTCACAGAACCAACACACTAAAAAATCATGGTTTCCATTCATAATAGTTTCAAATACCAGTTTATGACCTTTGCTAATTATGTCTAGGCTACTTTAGTTCCTTTAACTCATCATAGACATTAAATTGTCTCTCCTCTGTTTCCTTTTCAGTCTCTTACTCTCCAATGTTTTCTTCTCTCCATTGTATTCTGATTCTTTCTTTGCTTTTATCTGCATGAATCCGGTTATCACCAAGAACAAACAAATCACACAAACTGCAGTAATCAATATAGTCCTAAATATAGCACCCAAAAGCCCACCACCGATCACACTAAGCCATTTGCCTACAACAGAAAATCCTTTTCCAATTGCCTCCCAGGCACCTGTCTCATTCAACTCTTTTAAGTCTTTAGATAGACTTGTGATATTTCTCACATACTTGTTTATCTCTCTGCTCTCATCTGGCACATAAGTGCAGCATTGCTGGGCGCGTAACATTTTACAAACTCTGCATTCTTTCGCAAGCAAAATTTTCAAAGCAAGCCGATTTTGCAAAACCATTGCTCTCATAGCTACCAATTCTGTATTAATGGATAAAAGTGCACCTGCTGTGTGTGTCACAGTTTTATCTACCAATGTAGACAGTTTTCTAATTTTCAAATCATTTAAAACTGTTCCTACAGAAGGAATTATAGCTGCAAAAATGTCATGCACCATTTCTAAAAGTAGTGCGCTTAACTCTTTCAGAGAACCCAATTCCCTGGTCACCTAATTTTGCTACATGATACACTTTAGGAAACACTAAAGCCAAATAGCAGATCACAACAAAAATAGCAGGAAGCTTGAAATATGCATTCTTTCCACACACATAATAAACTCCATCAAACACAGGATCGTTTCCTGCAAATCCTAAAACCTGCAAATCATTTCCTGCGTATCCTAAAATCTCAAATCTATAGGGTATTCACTCCAACCTATCGCCTGGGAATTCCAACTATTTTGCTTCTTCTTGTGAAACATAATTTTCCTTGCTTTTCAAGTCTAAGCTCAGTTTAGGTTGTATTCCAGCTAATTTGTATTTTTCTCCTTCCTTTCGCTACACACTTTTTGATTCATCTTGTCTACTTTTTTGCCTTTAATGCAAGTTCTTCCCTTCTATCTTCCAAATCATCTATGAAATCCTTTTTAATCATACTTAATTTACAGGTCAGATTTTGTCTATGTGCTTTAGCAGTGGCAAGCTTTACTTGAGACCTAAAGACGTGCCACATAGTGTCCATTTACTTAGCACTATAATGAGGATTCAAATGTTTGTACATTGGCACTTCTGAGAAAACCAAATCATAATTTGAAAAATAATACTAAAAATGACCTTGATGATACAAAGGACTCAAAATTATATTGCGGGAAAGGCCATAATTAATAGGAATGTGATGGTAGGTTGTGCCATCAGCCACAGATGCCAGCAGATGGGTGCAAACATAGCAATCCTTTGCATGCATCAAGCAGGTATATTCATCTAACAGATTGAATATACCTGCTTCATAAAGAACAATGTCAATGTAGAACCTGAAACTCATATCTGTGCTGTTCTACCACATCAGTATAGTTAGGCTTAGATTTAGGGGCAACTGCTATTGCTCTACTTTGGTTCAATGAAAGACTCAACATAGTTTCTCTCAAATGAAAAGGGAAAAATGCTAAATTCAAAAATAACATAATATAAAACTCTACTGTTAATTTTATTTGTGCAAATCTGTTGATTAATTTGTAAAAAATATCAAGTTCACTTACTTCAAAGTCAGTCTCCAACCCTATGTCAATTTTCTTTTAAAATGACCCCCCCTCTCTTACCACAGAAACCTCAACCTTTAGAAGTCTATATTTAGAAGTCTATACAAAGTGCAATATAATGTTAATTTGTCTATAAATATCAGTTGACCTGAATCAGTCAAAACAAAAAATCTGTCAATTTATTGTGGTAGTCTTTAATCATGGATGTTTCTCAAAAACCGTCAGTCGGTTTCCAGTCTCATGTGTTCACTTCACTTTCATCACAGTATGTCCATTTAGGATCTGAGTACCTTTAACTAGGCACCTATGTTCTTTTTGAATTCCTGACTACTGGCTGTTTAATGCCACTGTCACTTTGGCCATTGTCTGTATATCTTCGTTGATGGTTTCTGGAATGTGCTCCTCAGGCACAGTATTCCTTGATCTCTCATCCCTCCTTGACCACTTTTCACCATTGGACCATCCCTATAATCACACTGCTTGTCCGCCCCTTCTTCAGGATCACAATCTGCACTTAGAGCTTCTTCAGCTTGGTTCACTGTGACTACTCTTGGCTCATTCACCACAGACTCGGAACTTGTGCACACTCTTTTTCTCCCTCTGAGCTCTCAAGTTCTACCAAGACTGAATTCTGCAGATCAGTGGTGGTTGGTGGCTGTCATATGTTCTTCACCAGCTTCTCTCACTCTGCTGGTGTGCAAGCCATGAATCCAGATTGGAACGCCTCCACATTTAACAGCAGTGTTTATGACCACGGTCACTTGGAAGGGGCATGCCTTCGGGGATCTATGAATTTCTTCCTCACATGCTTCTTCACCAGCACCCAGTCACCAGGGCTGAGGTTGTAGCATTGTGTATACCATGGAAGGGGAGTCGCCAATTCAACCTGATGAGAGACAGAACACACCACATCAGCCAGGCCTTTGCAGTAGTCAAGAACCATATCATCTGTGATATTCACAAGTGCAGTTGCAGGGTGACTGGGAAGCCTCATGGCTCTGTCAATGAAAATTTCATGGGAGGACAATCACGTCCTCTGATCCAGGATGCTTCTCAGACGTATCAGCTTCAATGGAAGTAATCCAGGCCATTTTAAAAAAAGACGTTAATGCACACACGTTAGCAAGACGGAATTTCAGCTTGTCATTTATATGTTCCACTATACCCGAAGTCTCATGTCTGCAACTACAGTGGAACCTTTGATCTACTTGCAAAGCTGCACACAAAAGTTTCATCACCTCATTCTTAAAGTGACTGCCATGGTCTGGTTCAAGATGAACTGCGATCCTAAACCTAGGGATCAACTCCCACAGCGACAGTTTGCCACAGTAAAACTGTAATTTCTCCTTCTGGGGTATGCCTCTGTTCTTTGGGAAAAGAGGCAAACCACTTCAAGAATATAGCACTGCCTTCCACATACATTTATCTTGACAAAGTCAAGCTACATGCGATTGTAGGGACCACCTGATCTCCCTATGTGGCATGTGGGAACCACCATTCTCCTCCATGCATTCAACTGTTGACATCTGGCACATCGGTGATATAGCTCTGCTGCAATTGCTTAAAACCGGTGATTGAACCAATAGGTGCTAAAGAGACAGACCATTGTGTTTAGGCCTATATGGGTGGCACCATGGAAATGTTGAGCTATATGGAGCAACATACAGTCAGGAAATATCGGTGGGCCAGCTACTGAAACCCAAACTTCAGGCTCATTTTTCGTACACCCTGCTTTTATCCACCTCTCCTGTTCACACTCTGGTGCCTCTTACCAGCTCTTTACCTCTTCTCATGTATCAGCAATGGTCAACAATAGGTTCATGGAAGTGTCACTTTTTGGTTTATTTGAAAACTCTCCATTGAAGATGCAAGACTCAGGAGTGCAATATCTGGCTATTTCATCTGTGTAGAGGTTGCCAGCTGTGACAAAATCATTTCTGCACTTGTGTGTTGCACTTTTCACCACTGCCTCTTCAGCAGGCATTTGCAATGCTTCAAATAGGATGATAACATAATGTCTATTTTTTATGAGCGAGCCAGAGGAAGTAATAAAACCCCTCTAGCACCACAACTGGCCAAAATCGTGGACCACGTCAAACTCATACTGGCTATCAGTGTAAATAGAGACACAGCAAGCTCTAGTATGAGCGATCAGTTCAGCCACGTATGCAAGAGGCTTCCACTACCACCCTCTAAGGTGCAAATGGCATAGTCAGCTTTCAAAACCCCTCTTTCATCTATCAAGCATTAGCCATCCACAAACAACATATAATCAGGCTCTTCCAGAGGGTAATCTCGAATGCCGGGTCTTGGATTGGTACACAGTTCGATCACGTCAAGGCAATCGTGATCTAGTTCATCACCATTTTCATCAGTGACAGGCAAAGGTAACAGTGTGGCAGTGTTTAGACAGGAGCATCTCTGCAGAGTGATGTTCTCCGCAGTGTGTGGATAACCTGCTCCTATTTGATCAATTGACTGTTGGTCATGTGTTGTGTCTGAGTATGTATAAGTAGAATTTCAACACACTGTGGAATTATAACTGTAAGTTGGTGTCCCAAGATGATGCCCACATATTGCTGAATGCTGACACCAACTGCGGCACGCACCTTAGGCAACCTGGCAAAGCTGTGGCTACTGGGTCAAGAATGGCTCAGAAATATGCTATGGGACATTTGGAGTTACCATGAGTCTATGTTAGTACTGATAGGGAGCACCCTTCCATCTCAGAATAATCAGGCATTCCTAGAGCCAGAGCACAAAAAAAGACTTTCTCTCAGTTCAAGGAAGGAATTCCTGAATTTGTTGTCCCATGGTAGCAGTTCAGATACATCTTTGTGTGTAAGTCTCTGTAAAGGCTTTGTCACTAGGTAAAATCTGGAAATCCACTGACAACAGTAGTCGACCATTCCAAGGAACCTCCTGTCTTTCTATGTTTTCTGAGGGGGTTTCATCTGCAATGGGATAGAGATTTTCTCTTGAGACACTTTTCTTGCTCCTATCTCAATATTATGTCTGAGATATAGGACCTCTTTCCAACAGTGCTGCAACTTAGTCGGGCACACTCTATATCCATCCTCGGCCAAATGATTTAGCAGGACAATGGTATCTTGTCTGCATGCCTCTTGTGTGGTTGATGCCATTAATAGGTCATCAATGTATTGGAGTAGAATGGAGTTGCACAGCAACTGCACGGTCTATAGATTCTTTTTAAGTGTCTGACTGAAGATCAAGGGGCTTTCTGCATACCCTGTAGGAACTTGGCACCATGCCAAAAGTTTATTTTGGAACCGGAATGCAAAAAGGAACTGACTGTCCTCATGCAATGTGATAGAAAAGAATGCTTGGCTCTGGTTGATGACCGTGAACCATTTAGCATCACAAGGGATCTGAATCATTATCACAGCAGGATTTGGTACAACATGGCAACATGGGACAACGCTATCAATGTTTCACAGGTCCTGCACAATCTCTTTTAAAATGCGATGCTCCAGCAGGGACTCAATTACAGTAGCAATGCATGCCGGCCACCGCCTTTTGTGAGAGGCTGTACTGGGGTGTCTGGGGAAATTCCACATTAGATTAAATTATGATTTTCACAGGTTGAATCCCTTTTATCAGGGCACTGTCTTTGCCAGTATAACCCCAGAATTCCTCCTTCATAGAGTTATTTAAGTCAGGAGGCAAGTCTTCTTTCATCAAAACAGGAAACAGCTCAACGATTGATCCTAGGACTCTTAACTTAAAATGTGCATCTTCGTCATGCGTTTGGAGCTCAACACCCTCCTGTGTGCACTAAATCACACAGTCCAACTTGTACAAAAGGTCTCTAACCAATAGATTAAGTGGGGTAAAATCACATATCACAAACTGATGGTCCTCTTCAAGGGGACCTATCTTCATGGGACTCTTACAGAAACAGGACTCACAGTGGATATTTCTTTAACTTGGATGTGTTTTCGTTAGAGGGGCAGGTTTGGGACTTCCACAGTTCTTACAGTGGAACGTGTAGCACCACCGATGTCAATTAAAAATGACACATTGTGGCCATTCACCTCTTCATCCACATATTAGCCACTCTGGTCTGCCTCTGTCACAATCCCCTCCTGCGCGCGCTCTGTCACAACGCGTTCCTGTGCCCCCTGCATAGTGGTCTAGCACACAGGGCTCATATTGTAAAAACCTGATTGAGATTCCCCAAAACCCATGATTCCATTCCACTTGAGTATTTGCAAGCGGCCCCCAGAACCCGTAATTCTATTGTGCTTGAATCCCTGCACGCTTCCCCCAGAATCCCATGAGCCAATGGCAAGCTTTGCTCCCGCTGTTACCACTGCCTTGGTGTTGTTTTCCATTATGCATGTTCGAGTGAAAATGATACACTTGTTTCCTGTTCTATGGTTCCGATCGTCTATTTGCACCTGCCCTTCCTGTAAGGCCAAAGCGAGTGCACTAACGTGTTTTCTACAAGAGTTCGAGAACCTTCCAGATGACCATGTGCCATACGTGATCTATCCAAGTCCTTTGAGCATTTGAGAGGGTATATAAACCCCGCCCAACCCTGAGTGGTCGCTTGGCCTCGCTCCCTGCAGCACAAGCTTCACCCTTCCCATTTACCTGAAGAATTCAGCCGGGACCGAGAAGCGCTCCAGTATCCTTCAAGTCCATCTGAACTGGAGGTTCCCGTGGCTCCAGCTCCCTTGACGTCTTCCTTTCCTCTCCCTCCTGCACAGCTACTCCAGACCCCCTGCGACTCCCAGAGTCAAAGCCTTGAGATCGTCTTCGAACTTCATATTAGTGGAAGAGCACGGTTAAGTACTTGATATCAGGTTAATGCACACAAATCCTCCTATAGTAGTAAGCATGACTGAGTATCGGCGTCTTCAAAGACTATAGACTTTTCCTCCAAGCCCTCTCTGTGATTGGCTCCAGCACTTCTTGTGTGTTTATACTTCGGACCCTGCCTGCAACCTTGACACTAGAACTGTGATTGCGCAAGGATCCTTGTTTATCTGACGAACAGTAGTGCCAAGAGAAAGCACTTCAGAGTCTTTGATATATGCATGAACCTTGTACCCAAGCCTGTGGTTAGAGTTTATCCTGGGGAGTGCAAGTAACTCCAACCTGTGTTCCGAGTTTATCCTTCGGAGTGCAAGTAGCTCTAACCTGTGTTCCTTGTTGGGGGGCGTGGCTTGGAAGCCGAACATGGCGGTCGCGTGAGCCTGTAGCTCTGTGCCGGCCCGTAATTACCCTGTCACCCCGGCGGCGGATGGGGTCCGAAAGCCCACCCAGTAACGAATTTGGTGATTGGAGACACTCGGGAGAGGATTGGGGATCTTCCCGCTGCTTGAGGGCACCGACACGCTTGAACGCTGCGCATTAGTGGAGCCGGCCTACTGGTAACAAAATGGCGGCATAGCTCCTGGCGGCGGACTGGAGACGAGACCCGGGAGTACCATGAGGCTGCTGCAGAATAGAGACAAGGGGAGGGCCCCTGTGAATGCTGACTGCAGGACCCGGGGAGCTTCGATGAGTCTTGTCGAGTGATCCGGAGACCCGGCGATGTTGAGGTCCGGTGTTGGAGGGCCTGCGCCGACACCAACGGAGGAGCGGTGATGTCCGACGACTGCGGGGACTGCGGGCAGCATGATCTCACGGCGGGGGCTGGCGGCTGACTCTGGGACCTCAAGGGAACTTTGGAGTGGCCTAGGGGCTGCCGCACGTCCTGGTGGGCTGGACCGGAACTCCTGAGCGGTGTGGGGCCTGCGTTGCGGATCCCTGGGTTATCGGTGCAGCTTCTGACCCACCTGGAGGCTGAGGGGGCATGAGAGGACGCCCCGCTCTGAAGATGCGACAGTGAGTATCCACCTGTGAACTCTGGTCATCTGGGCTGCGGGCTACAACTTGGTTGCTCTGCTGGGACACACGGTGGCCGGCAGAAGACTATGGGTCCCCGCGCACCCTGGTGGGCCAGTGCGGAGCCTTGAGAGGTGCGAGGCCCACGCAGCGAATCCCTGAATTGGCAGTTCGGCCTCCGGCCCGCTTTACAACTCGTGAGGTCCAGAGGAGGAGCCCCACCACGGACGGGTGGTGGAAAGTGTGTGCCTGTGGACTTTGGCCATCAGGAGTGTGGGCAGATCCCTGAGCGCCCTGCTGTGCTACCTGGTGGCCGTGTTGACAGCTGCGCCATATCAGAGATGCCACCACGAAGGATATTCAGGGTGAGGTGGGGCACTGAGACCCGGACAACAGGGTACTGCCAGGACTGTGTATTAAGTCCGGACTGGACGCAAGAAGTATCCTGGCCCCACCAGACGTGGGAGCACTGCGGGCCCCGTACCATGATAAATGACTCAGGCCTTGGGAGAACGGGTGGTCTCATGTGAGTAACTCAATGGGCCCTGCAGAAAACTAGATGAGAATCACCAGCGCAGTGAAGACCCACTGGCTGCAGGGAATACCTGTGGGGACAGGCCGGCCACCGAACATTTTTTGAGTGATCTTGTGCAAGTCGCGAGCCGCAGAGGGGAGTCCAAGGTGTTGTGACCAGGGTGGGACTTATACATACACCTACGAGGGCCACGAACTGTGTGACCTCGCTGACTACCGAAAGCCACAAGAGGGTGATTACCTTTGGACCGAAGTGAGAAAGATCCCTTGGGGCACTGACCTGCGGCTGTGTACTGCTGTGATTGGGGCTGCATTACGTGTGGAGAAACACGAGGCCACGCAGGAACACATGAGGGCGCCATAATTAGAACCTGAGTGGGGGTCCACAGGAGCCTGGTGTCAGTGCAAAGGGGAAGCCAGCTGCGGTGCAACACAGTGTTCGAGACAAATCTGGGCAGCGATCCTTGGGGGCACACCATCAATGTTAAACCTGGATTTTAAAATCCTTGGTAAATTCCTGCAAGTAGGTTGCTCCCTCACATGAGAGCCCTTATTCACCCAGACCAGAATGGCTTTATTCCTTCCCGCTGTACCTCTTACAATCTTCTCTGCTCAATACATGATCTTCCGAGGCACACAACAGGGGTGCCCTCTCTCACCCCTCCTGTTTGCTTTGGCAATAGAGCCGCTCGCAGTAAGTGTCCATGGGACCCCCTTTACCCCATGCAGAGGGCTGCTCTCAGGAGGCGCATAGACGGTGCACCACCTTTTAGGTGGCGCACTGTCAGTGTGCCTCCTGAGGGCTTCTTTGCCTCTGCGCCCGCATCAGTAATACGGCGTGGGCGCAGAGCCAAAGGGATTCCCTCATTTGCATGGGGCACACCCGCATGCAAATGAGTGAATGCCCCCTGCAGATAGCGCTGGCGCTTTAAGTGCGCCAGTGCTATTGGTATTATAGAAGGGGCCGCACATGCGTCTGCGACCCCTTCTGTAATACCAAAGTGCACTGGGGGCGCGTAAAGCGGGTGCAAACACCTGTTGCGCCCCTAGGGCACTTTACGTAATACGGCCCCAGGACTCTTTTGTGCACCACTCCAAGCTGGGTCATTCACAGGCCACTGGAATTATGTGCCAGGGAGACACTCAATTATGCGACAGGGTTGACTAAATTATGTGGCAAGAAAAGGCAAAAACCGCACCATAATGCGGCACCATTTTGATAGTACTAATTTTACGTGTGGTAATACTGTCTGGGCAAAGATTTCACCTCAGTAGTACCATATTACTAACTAAATACAGAAATAAGCAACTGAAAGATAACCAATTTACTTTTGTGAATGGTTATCTACTGCATGCAGAACACCTCACTATGGGGGAACCTGAGACACACCCAATCTTGCATGCACTGATAACCTTGGGTACGGCTGGACACCAGGTGAAGTGGTTTTATGCCACCCTGCTTACAGCGTCCCTGGACCCACTGGGTGGCTTGAGAGGGAGATGGGAAAAGATATTGGGAGGCGTATTCACTGATGCTGAAGGGGCAAAATCCTGCAGTCCCCCAAGAAGATTTCCCGCAACACGTGCCTTAAATATATACAATTCAATGTCATTAATATGACCTACATGACCCCTCACCGACAAGTGTGCTCACAATCATAGTTGACCTTGGTTCCAATCACCACTTCCACACATTTTTCGTTCTATTGTTTTTCCTGTTCCATTCCTAGCAACGTTGACTCCCTTTTTTAACATTTGACAATTGTCAATTTGATGTTAAAAAAAAATGTAAAATAACATGGGGCATATTTACAAACCTCTATCGCCACAAGAACGTCACTTTTAAAGACGTTCCTGTGGCGATATGGGCTTTGCCTTGTTTACAAGCCACTTAACGTAGCTTAATGCTGCCTTGTAAATAAAGCGATACCAAAGGGGATGATGGACTGAGCGCTTGAGCAAATCAAACACTCACCCCCAGTCAACTGATCTGGGTTTAATCCATCATCATTCTTTAGCTCACTCCACCACCCCAGTTCAGACATGGCCATATGCAAATCAGTCTGACCCTGTGCCTCATGGGAACAGTCCAGCCCGAACTGCCAAGCCATGTCTTCCCTGGACCGGAAACAAGCATCCTGGGACCGGTTTCTGGCTTACAGCCGTCATCAGCCAGGCTATCTTGAATCCAGTGGCAAAGTGAGCAAGGGACCCACGTCTGGGCATACCCTGCCAACTTAGGGCGAACAAAGCGATACCTAAGGGGATGATGGACGGAGCGCTTGAGCAAATCAAACACTCACCCCCAGTCAACTGATCTGGGTTTAATCCATCATCATTCTTTAGCTCACTCCACCACCCCAGTTCAGACATGGCCATATGCAAATCAGTCTGACCCTGTGCCTCATGGGAACAGTCCAGCCCGAACTGCCAAGCCATGTCTTCCTGGACCGGAAACAAGCATCCTGGGACCGGTTTCTGGCTTACAGCCGTCATCAGCCAGGCTATCTTGAATCCAGTGGCAAAGTGAGCAAGGGACCCACGTCTGGGCATACCCTGCCAACTTAGGGCGAACAAAGCGATACCAAAGCTAACTTTACTACTCCTAAACTGAGAAAAATCCTAACTTTAAGACTTTCGGTATTCACAGAAGGCATTTAGGAGTCCTAAAGTTAGGACTACTAACTTCTGTGAATACCGAAATGAGTAAGTTCATTCTGTGAATACCAAAATGAGTAAGTGTATTCTGTGAATACCAAAAAGTACTAACTTTACGTTTTTGACGTAAGTTAGTTCTGTGAATCAAGCCCTATGTGTGCTGCACAAAGCAGCACACATAGAAGTTGCAAATCATCATTTAAGATTGTTTATGTGCAGGGACACCTTCCTGCACATAAACAATCATTCTCCCCAGTGCAGGCACCCTTGTACTGTGGTGCGAGGGTGCCTGCATTGGTGCTAGGCAGCTGAAATTAGCGCCAGACCAGGGGGAAACACAGGGCTGCACCGTATTGTTCTAAATACGGTGCAGCCCTGCGTTTCAGAAGTGGCGGAGCGAGGCATTAAGCCAAAAAGGCTAACGCTGCGCTCCGTCACATCTTTGTAAATATGTCCCCATGCTTTTCAAAAGAATTACTTTGTTTAAAGTTAAGAAGCCTTGTTTAGACTTGCTAATGAATTCACCAAAAATCAGCTTCTATGAATTTGTATTTTGGGTTTGAATCGTTAGCTTAGTTTCCTATGAACAGTGATACCGCTCGCATATTGACCTCATTGGTAAACTTCACTTCTGGCCACCTGGAATGGTAATCCATGGCCACCAAAGCATGCACAGATCCATCACCTAGGACTCCATAAGGTCCAAAAATGTCTGTCCCAATTTTCGTCCACAGAGCATCCGTCTTATCCATTACCACTGGTGGTTATGGCACAGCCTTCTGTGAATTATTGCTCCACGCACATGCCAAACAGTTCCAAATAGTATGTTCCATACCGCGGTCCATGCCAGGCCACCAGTATTCAGATCTCAACCTGCACTTCGTATCGCTCATTCCGGAATGCCCTTTATGTGCAATATTCAAGACATGATCTCTTAGCTCCCCTGGCACCACCAACACCTCATTTCTCCACAGCATACCATCAATCAACAATAGCTCATCACCCACTTGCCAATATTCATCTGACTGGACAGAACCTTCTCCTCTCTTTGGCCACCCATCTCTCAGATATTTCAACAATTCTTGCAACACCACATCCTTTAACAAAGTTTGCATCCATTTCTCTTGTGAAATCAATCAGGGAGATTATAAGTGTGCTACTCACCCGTAAAGGTCTCAAGGCACTGGGTGGGGGGCCTGCAGCTCCGTTCAGCAGAAGAGCCAGGTCTTGAGAGCCTTCTTGAAGGTGTTCAGGGAGGGCGCGCATCAGATGTCGATCGGGAGTTCGTTTCAGGTCCTGGCCGCGATGAAAGAGAAGGATCTTCCCCCTGCTTTGGCTCTGTGGATGCGTGGGGTTTCGGCGAGGACGAGGTTGGCGGATCAGAGGTTTCTTTTGGGTACGTGAAGGGTGATGCTCTCATTGAGGTATTGGGGTCCGGTGTTGTGTAGGCGTGGGTCAGTATCTTGAAAGTGACTCTCTTCTCGATGGGAAGCCAGTGGAGCTTCCGTAGGTGTTGGCTGATGTGCTCGTGTCAAGGGATCCGAGTACGAGTTTGGCGGCGGTGTTCTGTATCGTCTGGGGCTTGTGTAGTAGAGACTTGTTTATGCCGGCATAGAGGGAGTTACCGTAGTCCAGCCTGCTGGTGATGAGTGCGTGGGTGACTGTCTTCCTTGACTCGGGGGGATCCATTTGAAGGTCTTACGGAGGGTGCACGGGATGTTGAAGCAGCTGGAGGTGACAGCGTTCACCTGTCTGTTCATGGAGAGGGAGGAGTCGAGTACGATGCCGAGGTTTCTGGCATGGTCCGTGGGTCGGGGGTGCCGAGGACAGTGGGCCACCAGGTGTTGTCCCATGCCGAAGGGGTGGTTCAGAGGATGAGGACTTCTGTCTTCTCTGAGTTGAGTTTTAGGCAGCTGTGGCTCATCCAAGCTGCGACGTCCTGCATTCCTTCATGGAAGTTGAGTCTGGTGATGGTGGGGTCCTTGGTGAGGGAGAGGATGAGTTGGGTGTCGTCGGCGTAGGATACTATGCTGAGGCCGTGCTGTTGGATGACGGCAGTGAGGGGGGCCATGTAGATGTTAAAGAGGGTTGGGCTGAGCGATGATCCCTGTGGGACTCCGCAGTTGATTGCCGTGGGCTCGGAGCGGAAGGGTGGCAGTGTGATCCTTTGGCTTCTGTCGGTGAGAAATGATCGGATCCAGTCGAGGGCAGGTACTTGTATTCCCGCGTCATGTAGTCTGATGGTGAGCGTGTGGTGGGAGACAGTGTTGAATGCCGTGGACAGGTCGAGTAGAATCAGGGCTGCGGTGTGGCCTTGGTCAAGGATGGTGCAGATGTCGTCTGTGGCAGTGAGTAGGACGGTCTCTGTGCTGTGGTTGCTGCGGAATCCGGATTGAGAAGGGTTGAGGATGGCGTTGTCTTCAATGAACCTTGTCAATTCTGCAGTGGCGGTCTTCTCAGTGACTTCGCTGCAAAGGGGAGGAGCGAGATGGGCCGGTAGTTTTTGAGGTCCGTCGGGTCTGCTGAGGGCTTCTTGAGTAGGGGCCTGACTTCTGCGTGTTTCCAGTCATCGGGAAAGGTGCCGGTCAGGAAGGAGGTGTTGCAGGTGTGTCATAGTTTGGGTGCGATGGCGGTGGCGGCCAGGTGGTAGATGTGTGGTGGGCAGGGGTCTCTGGGGGCCCCTGAGTGGATGCTTTTCATGGTCTCTTCAGTCGTGATGGGTGTCCAGGAGGAGATGGTGGGCTGGCTGTTGTTGTCGGAGGACGGGATGGGTGTGGAGTCAGGTGTGCGGTCTTTGAAGTTGTCGTAGAGTTTTTTGATCTTCAGGTGGAAGTAGTGTCCGAGCTTGTCGCAGAGGTCCTGGGAGAGGGGGATGTCCGTGGCTTCGCTGTGGGGTTTGGTCAATTCCTGGATAACGCTGAAAAGTTCCTTGGAGTTGCTGAAGTTGGTGAGGATTTTGTTGTGGATGAAGGTCCTTTTGGTGGTTCTGATGCGTTGGTGGTATTCTGTCATGGTGTCCTTGTAGGTGGTGTGGTTTTCAGGTGTCTTGCTGTTTCTCCAGTTCTTCTCCAGGCGCCTGCAGGTGCGTCTGGCTTCTTGGAGGTCTGTGGTGAACCAGGCGGCTTTCCTGGGGCGTTGTCTGTCGGAGTAGCGTAGCGGTGCGAGCTTGTCAGCGCACTTGGAGATCCATGTGTGGAGTTCGTTGGCTGCGAGGTTGGCGTTTGTGGTGGTGGGGGAGGTGTTGTGGTTGAGGGTGGCGTTGAGTTGCTCCTTGGTAACTCTGCTCCATTTCCTTCTCAGGGGGGCGTGGAGCCGGTTTTGGAGGTTCGGGTTTGTCGACGATGAAATGTACGCAGTGGTGGTCGGTCCATGGGGGCTGTGTGGTATGACTGAAGTGGACGTTGTTTCTGTAAGAAAGTGGCTCTGTATATACTGTTCCCAAATAGGTACAGTGTGCACAGAGTCCACAGTCCCCAGAGGTTTGGCAGAGGCTAAAGTTAGATATAACCTTACTCTCTAAAGTGGTAGCTTGGTCGAGCAGTAAGGCAGTATCAGAGGACAGTGTAAAGCATTTGTTGTACACACTCAGTCAGCAAATGGTCTCACACACTCAAGAACTGAACTCTAGGCCAATGGTTTTGTATCAAAATATATAGTTGTTTTATTTTAGAACCAACAATAGGTATCAAAATATACTTTCTCAGAATGAGTTACTTTAGTTAAATACTTTTCAAATAGGCAATAGACTTTTGAATACACTAGTTACAGTTGTTGCATTAGGCAACACAATTTTAAACACAATAATACATTGAGCTCAATGGGAATTTCTAGTTAAATGCAATACATTACTTTTTGGATTACTTTTCTTACCACAGGACTGGATCCTAGATTCAGTCCTGGGACATCTCCTGTAAACAGTTGAGTAAAAACGTTTTGGTTACAGTTGTGATTTTTAAGGAATATTATTGTATTTTAAAAGTTGCCACTTAGAAACTTTTTCACATAGAATCACCAATGTTATCCTATGGGAGGAAATTCACTTAGCAGGTAAGTGGGGTTATTGTTACTTTTTCTAACTCAGTGTTGGATCCTGGATCCAGCACTGGTGCATCTCCTGTAAACAGTTGAAAGAATGTGTTTTTGTTATACAGGCGATTTTTAACGAATATTTGAAAGTTTGCAAAATCGACACAGAAACTTTTTCAGCAAAAACCAGGCAATGTTATCCTATGGAAGGAAATTCAAGTTACCGGTAAGTACAGTTATGATTACTTTTCAGGGTCAGTGCTGGGCACCAAGATCCAGCACTGGGATCTCTCCTGATAACAGGTGAGTAAATTCGTTTTCGTAATTCGGCTGATTTTAGATGAATATTTTAAAGTTTAGAAACTCCACACTTAGAAGAATTTCCAAGTGAAACCAGTCAATGTTACCCTATGGAAGAAAAGTAAGTTATCGGCTTTCGGGTAAGTACTCGACTGGCAGAGTTAAGATTCTGGGCATAGACTCAGGGGTCTTCCAGGGTCAGGTAGGTACAGTTGGTACACCCTCAGCGGCACAGGGGCGGCCGGGTGCAGAGTGAGTTAGGCCCAATGTTAGCCTATGGCGGGCAGGGGGCCCTTGGTTGGTGGCTGCTAGCAGGCAGGCACGCGGCTGTGGGAGCTGGGCTCCTGGTCACTTACTCAGGGCAAGTGGGGAAGTAGATTAGGATAGTTGGTGCACCCTCAGCGGCACTGGGGAGGCCGGGTGCAGTGGGCTTTTGAGCCGTCGGGCGCTCAATGGATTTCAATGGAGAAGCTGGAAGTTGAACAAAGACGGCAAGCTTGGGCACGGAGATTCTTCAGGTGCGACCACCACTTCGAGGGGTAAGTTGGGTAGTTGGAGGATAGGTAGGCACCCCAGAGTTGGGCACAGTGGGCCGCAGGGCGCCGGGTGCAGGGGTGTCTTTTCGCGTAGGGAAGTCTTACCCTCTGCTGGTCGCGGTTGGAGGGGGCCCAGGTTCTGAGGCTGCAGGCGTCGTCAGGGTCGTCGAGGAGGGTCCTTGGCTGCTGGATTCTGGGTCACAGTCACCGGGGGGACGTCCTCGTGGTCTTTGTCCACTCAGGCACAGGCCGGGCTCGGCGGGTGCAGAGTGGGCAGGAGTCGCGGTTCCTAGCTGGCACCAGGGATTTGTTACTTGCTTTGAGCAGTACCACTGCTCGTGGGAGTCCCAGTTGTTCAGAGTCACAAGGCAGTCAGGTCCTCCGGGGTTTTCGAGGTTGCTGACCACTGGAGATGCCGGGGTTTTAGCAGAGCAGGTTCGAGGGTCGACAGGCCTGTAGGTCTGGGGCCAAGTCAGTTGGTGTCTCCCTCTTGTTAGCAGCTGCACGGCAGGTCTTCTTTCTTCTTGATCTTCTTTCTTGTTTTGGATTCGTAATCTAAGGAAGGAAGGTTCAGGGTGCCCCTGAATACTAAATTTAGGGGCGTTACAGGTAGGTAAAGGGCAGGGACCAATGGGTCCCTTCCCAGGGGTGGGTACACCCCCTATCCTGCCACTCTCCAGTGGGAGGGGGGCAGGAGCCTAGTCCTGATTGGGCAGGGCTCCCCATCTTCAAGATGGTGAGAGCCCAGAGATGTGCTTCACCTCGCCTCCCCCACCTGAGGGGTGGGGTTGGCAGAGGCTGGCACACCCCCTCTCCTCCCTTGGGGTTTCCCGCCAGTCTTCCCGCCAGAGTGGGGGCTAGAACCGGTGGGGACCAGTTGCTGAGTACAGCAAGTGGTCTGGGGAGGCTCACAAAGGCGGCATGCCTTTGAAGCTTCCCCCTGCCCATCCTGGGGGAGGTGACCTAGCACCTCGCCCAGGACGTGCATTGTTGCAGGCCCGGGAGAGCGGACGGCTCTCTACCCAGGGGTCCAGCAACGTGTCTGCTGGGTGGCAGCCTAGGCAGCCTCTCAGACAGGATGTGGATTGTAGGTTAGGTTCAGGGGGCAACTCTAAGTTGCCCTCTGTCGTGCATCTGACATTAAATCCCACACTGGCATCAGTATGGGTTTAATGTGCTGAGAAGTTTGATACCAAACTTCTCAGTCTTCAGTGTAGCCATCATGGTGCTGTGGAGTTCGTAATGACGACCTCCCAGCACCATATACTCTTAATGGCAGCACTGCACTTACAGTGCCCAGGAATGGACCTGGGTACTGTAGGGGTACAGGGCTCATGCACCTGTTCCCTCACCACTGGCATAGTGCACCCAGCTAGAGGGGTGACTGAGGTATGCCAGGGCAGTGTGTTTGTGGGCATGGCACACAGGGATGTGTGCCATGTCAACTCTCTGTTTTGTTCTGCACCAAGACACTCAGCCTGCAAAGGCAGTGTGTGTCTGTCAGGGTACAGGGCCTCTAAGGGTGGCACAATAAGTGCGGCAGCTCTTAGAGGCCTTCTCTGGTCACAGTGCCCTGGGTACCTAGGGTACCATTTACCAGGGGCTGACATGTGGCCAGAGATGCCAATTGGGTTTAGGCTACAATGCAGTTTTAGGGAAGGAACACAGGCCCTGGGCACCTGATTGGCAGGAGCCCAGGGCACACTTAGTCAAAGTACATCAGCAATTCAGCAAAAAGTGGGGGCATACCATGCAAGAAAGATGGCACTTTCTCACACAACCCCTCCCCCCCAAACAAAAGGTGATGAGACTAACCTTGCCCTATGGAGTCTTCATCGTCTAAGTGGAAGAACCTGGAAAGTCCATCTGCATTGGCATGGGCAGTCCCAGGTCTGTGTTCCACTTCAAAGTCCATTCCCTGTAGGGAGATGGACCACCTCAAAAGTTTTGGATTTTCCCCTTTCATTTGCATTAGCCATCTGAGAGGTCTGTGGTCAGTTTGAACTAGGAAGTGAGTACCAAACAAGTATGGTCTCAACTTCTTCAGGGACCAAACCACAGCAAAGGCCTCCCTCTCAATGGCACTCCAACGCTGCTCTCTGGGGAGAAGCCTCCTGCTTATAAAAGCAACAGGTTGGTCTTGGCCTTCATCATTGGTCTGGGATAGGACCGCTCCTATCCCTAGCTCAGAGGCATCAGTCTGCACTATGAACTGCTTGGCATAATCTGGAGCTTTTAGAATTGGTGCTGAGCACATTGCTTCTTTCAGGGTGTCAAAAGCCTTTTGGCAACTAACTGTCCAGTTAACCTTTTTGGGCATCTTCTTGGAGGTGAGTTCTGTGAGGGGAGTCACAATGGACCCATACCCCTTCACAAACCTCCTGTAGTACCCAGTCAAGCCAAGGAATGCCCTGACTTGGGTCTGGGTTGTTGGAGCTGCCCAGTCCAGGATGGCCTGGATCTTGGGCTGTAAGGGCTGTACCTGGCCTCCACCAACAAGGTGGCCCAAGTACACCACAGTGCCATGCCCTATCTGGCATTTGGATGCCTTGATAGTTAGTCCTGCAGTTTGCAGGGCTTTTAAAACCTTCCCAAGGTGGACCAGGTGATCCTGCCAGGTGGAGCTAAAGACAGCAATATCATCAAGATAAGCTGCACTAAAGGACTCCAACCCAGCAAGGATTTGATTCACCAACCTCTGGAAGGTGGCAGGGGCATTCTTTAACCAAAAAAGGCATCACAGTGAACTGATAGTGCCCATCAGGTGTGGAGAATGCTGTCTTTTCTTTTGCTCCTGGGGCCATGCCAATCTGCCAGTACCCTGCAGTTAAGTCAAAGGTACTGAGAAAATTGGCTGCCCCTAGTCTGTCTATCAACTCATCTGCTCTTGGAATGGGGTGAGCATCTGTCTTGGTGACAGAGTTGAGCCCTCTATAGTCCACACAGAACCTCATTTCTCTCTTTCTACCCTGTGGATGAGCTTTGGGGACTAGAACCACTGGGCTGGCCCAGGGGCTCTCAGAGGGTTCAATAACCCCTAACTCCAGCATCTTGCTGACTTCAGCTTTGATGCTTTCCTTGACTTGGTCTGACTGTCAATAGATCTTGTTCTTGACAGGTGAACTGTCACCAGTGTCCACATCATGGGTACACCAGTTTGTCAGACCAGGGGTCAGGGAAAAGAGGCTAGCATACTGCTGCAAGACTTGCTTGCAGTCAGCCTGCTGTTGGGCAGAGAGGGTGTCTGAAAAGACAACTCCATCTACTGACCCATCTTTTGGGCTATAGGAGAGGAGATCAGGGAGAGGTTCACTCTCTGCTTCCTGTTCCTCATCAGTCACCATCAGCATGGTGATGTCAGCCCTGTCATTGTAGAGCTTAAGGCGGTTCACATGGATAACCCTTTTGGGTGTCCTGCTAGTGCCCAGGTCAACTAAGTAAGTGACCTCACTCTTTTTCTCTAGGATAGGGTAAGGGCCACTCAATCTATCTTGGAGTGCCCTTGGTGCCACTGGCTCCAAAACCCACACCTATTGCCCAGGTTGAAATTCAACCAGTGCAGCTTTTTGGTCATACCAGTGCTTCTGAAGCTCCTGGCTGGCCTCAAGATTCTTGGATGCCTTTTCCATGTATTCAGCCATTCTGGACCTTAGGCCAAGCACATAGTCCACAATGTCTTGCTTGGGTTCTTGGAGAGGCCTCTCCCAACCCTCTTTCACAAGACAGAGTGGTCCCCTCACAGGATGACCAAACAGAAGTTCAAAGGGGGAAAACCCTACTCCCTTCTGTGGCACTTCTCTGTAAGCGAAAAGCAGGCATGGCAACAGGACATCCCATCTCCTTTTGAGTTTTTCAGGGAGTCCCATGATCATGCCTTTCAATGTCTTGTTAAATCTCTCAACAAGGCCATTGGTTTGTGGATGATAGGGTGTAGTAAACTTGTACTGCACTCCACATTCCTTCCACATGTGTTTCAGGTAAGCAGACATGAAGTTAGAACCTCTGTCTGAAACCACCTACTTAGGAAACCCTACCCTGGTGAAGACACCAATGAGGGCCTTGGCTACTGTAGGAGCTGTAGTAGTCCTAAGGGGAATTGCTTCAGGGTACCTAGTAGCATGATCCACTACTACTAGAATGAACTTGTTCCCTGAGGCTGTGGGAGGTTCAAGTGGACCCACAATGTCCACACCTACCCTTTCAAAGGGCACCCCCACCACAGGCAGTGGTATGAGGGGGGCCTTTGGGTGGCCACCTGTCAGCCACTGGCCTGACAGGTAACACAGGAGCTGACAAACTCCTTCACCTTTTGGTGCATCTGGGGCCAGTAAAAGTGACTAACTAGCCTTTCCCAAGTTTTGGTTTGCCCCAGATGTCCAGCTAGGGGGATGTCATGAGCCAAAGTTAGGAGGAACTCCCTGTACTTCTGTGGCACTACCACTCTCCTGGTGGCTCCAGGATTGGGGTCTCTTGCCTCAGTGTACAGTAATCCCTCTTCCCAATAGACTCTGTGGGTACCACTGACATCTCCCTTTGCTTCTGAAACAGCTTGCTGCCTCAGGCTTTCAAGAGTGGGACTGTCTTGCTGCCCCTGGCACAGCTCTTCCCTAGAGGGTCCCCCTGGGCCTAAGAGTTCAACCTGGTAAGGGTCAAGCTCCATGGGCTCAGTTCCCTCTGGGGTGTCCAAGTCCTCTCCCTGAGGAGAGGGGTCCTGAGTGGTTTGCTGTACAGAAGCTGGTCCCCAGTCTTCTTACCTTTTCTCTTGGTTGGTTGGGCCATACTTTCAGGCTCCAAACCTACTTTTTCACCCTTCGTCTTGCTCTGTGCTCTAGTTTGCACACACACCAATTCAGGGATACCCAGGATGGCTGCATGGGTCTTTAGCTCAACCTCAGCCCAGGCTGAGGTTTCCAGGTCATTTCCTACCAGACATGCAGCTGGTAACTTTTGAGAGACCACTACCTGTTTCAGGCCAGTAACCCCCCCCCAGCCTAATGTCACCATAGCCATTGGATGATTAGTGGTAACACTGTCAGCATTGGTGACTGGGTAGGTTTTCCCAATCAAGTATTGCTCAGGGGAAACCAGTGTGTCTCTCACCAGAGTGACACTGGCACCTGTATCCCTCAGAGCTTCTATCCAAGTTCCATTATCCCAGGGGTATTGTAAATACTTCTTTAAGTTGGGTGGCCACACAGCTACAGTGGCAAACTCAACTTCCCCTTCTGAAACTAGAACTGCTTCAGTGTGCATCCTGATTTGCTCTGGGCACACTGTTGATCCCATCTGTAGACTTGCCACCCCAGGTGTAGCTGTACTGGTTGCCTTAGGGGCCTTGTTGTGGGGGCAATATTTATCTACAGTTAAGTATCCCAACTTCTTACAGTTGTTACACCAGGCCTTTGTGGGATCAAAGTTCTTTCCCCTATAAGGCTGAGGCACATAGGGAGTAGTTTGGGACCCACCCCCCTGTACAGGTTTTTGGGGCCCTTTAGAAGACTCAGACTTTTTATCTTGGGGATTCTCACCACCTTTCCCCTGGGGAGGTTTTGTAACCACCTTCTTTTGGTCACCCCCAGTGGTTGTCCTTGTCACCCTAGTCTTGACCCAGTGGTCTGCCTTCTTTCCCAATTCTTGGGGAGAAATTAGACCTAGGTCTACCAAATGCTGATGCAACTTTTCATTTGTGCAATTACTTAGTATATGTTCCTTCATAAACAAATTGTAAAGTCCAGCAAAATCATGCACATTATGTCCAGCTAACCAACCACCCAGTGTCTTTACTGAGTAGTCTACGAAGTCAATCCAGGACTGGGTCTGGGTTTTGTGAGCCCCCCTGAATCTAATTCTATACTCCTCAGTGGTGAGTCCAAATCCCTCAATCAGAGTCTTCTTCATGAGTTCATAGGACCCTGCATCTGGCCCAGAGAGGGTCAGAAGCCTGTCTCTGCAGTTACCAGAGAACAGTTCCCACAGGAGTGCCCCCCAGAGAGGTTTCTTTACTTTTCTCATTTCACAAGCCCTCTCAAAGGCTGTGAACCATTTGGTGATGTCATCACCTTCCTCAAATTTAGGGACAACCCCTTTGGGGATTTTAGGGTCAGAAGTTTCCTCCTTATCCTTATTTTTAGTATTGCTGCCACCATTGATGGGTGCTAAACCCATCTCCTGTCTTTCCTTCTCTAGAGCCAGGAGTCTGGTCTCTAGGTCCAGTCTTTTGGCCAACCTTGCTAAAAGGCTGTCCTCCTCACTGAGGCTGTCCTCAGTGTCCTCCCTGGGACCTGACCCACCTGTGTGGTTTCTAGGTCCCCAGAGGTTGATTCTTGGATTTAAGGGCACGGGGTCCCTTTCCTCCCTAGGGATGATTGGAGGTAGGTTACCAACCCTGTCATCCTCATCCCTTTCCCATTCTGATTGGTCATCACCATTCTCAGATGGGTGGGCTTTAGCATACTCAGCCAGGAGCTCCTGGAGCCCTTGTTCGGTTGGATGCTGGCCCATTGGTATATTTTTAATTTTACATAAGGACCGTATCTCTTTGAAAGACAAATGAAGATAAGGGGTGAGGTCGAGCTCCTCAACCTGGTCCTGTATGTCATTATTATCTTCACTAATAGCTGGGATCTTTTCTTGAGATATTCTAACAAAAAGTTCTAACCCCTCTACCCTTGACTATAGTGACTTTTTATTTTCTAAAATTCTGAAGGGACTTAAGCAAGGCCCTAACAAGACTTTTGTTAGTTTGGAAAAATGCCAATTTGAAAAAATCAGAATTCTAAAGGCAATTTAAGAGTTCTGTCGTGTGATCAGATGGTAACAAAGTAGTCCAACAAATGCAACTTTGTATCCCACCGCTGATCCACCAATGTAAGAAAGTGGCTCTGTATATACTGTTCCCAAATAGGTACAGTGTGCACAGAGTCCACAGTCCCCAGAGGTTTGGCAGAGGCTAAAGTTAGATATAACCTTACTCTCTAAAGTGGTAGCTTGGTCGAGCAGTAAGGCAGTATCAGAGGACAGTGTAAAGCATTTGTTGTACACACTCAGTCAGCAAATGGTCTCACACACTCAAGAACTGAACTCTGGGCCAATGGTTTTGTATCAAAATATATAGTTGTTTTATTTTAGAACCAACAATAGGTATCAAAATATACTTTCTCAGAATGAGTTACTTTAGTTAAATACTTTTCAAATAGGCAATAGACTTTTGAATACACTAGTTACAGTTGTTGCAATAGGCAACACAATTTCAAACACAAAAATACATTGAGCTCAATGGGAATTTCTAGTTAAATGCAATAGATTACTTTTTGGATTACTTTTCTTACCACAGGACTGGATCCTAGATTCAGTCCTGGGACATCTCCTGTAAACAGTTGAGTAAAAACGTTTTGGTTACAGTTGTGATTTTTAAGGAATATTATTGTATTTTAAAAGTTGCCACTTAGAAACTTTTTCACATAGAATCACCAATGTTATCCTATGGGAGGAAATTCACTTAGCAGGTAAGTGGGGTTATTGTTACTTTTTCTAACTCAGTGTTGGATCCTGGATCCAGCACTGGTGCATCTCCTGTAAACAGTTGAAAGAATGTGTTTTTGTTATACAGGCGATTTTTAACGAATATTTGTAAGTTTGCACAATCGACACAGAAACTTTTTCAGCAAAAACCAGGCAATGTTATCCTATGGAAGGAAATTCAAGTTACCGGTAAGTACAGTTATGATTACTTTTCAGGGTCAGTGCTGGGCACCAAGATCCAGCACTGGGATCACTCCTGATAACAGGTGAGTAAAGTCGTGTTCGTAATTCGGCTGATTTTAGATGAATATTTTAAAGTTTAGAAACTCCACACTTAGAAGAATTTCCAAGTGAAACCAGTCAATGTTACCCTATGGAAGAAAAGTGAGTTATCGGCTTTCGGGTAAGTACTCGACTGGCAGAGTTAAGGTTCTGGGCATAGACTCAGGGGTCTCCCAGGGTCAGGTAGGTACAGTTGGTACACCCTCAGCGGCACAGGGGCGGCCGGGTGCAGAGTGAGTTAGGCCCAATGTTAGCCTTTGGCGGGCAGGGGGCCCGTGGTTGGTGGCTGCTAGCAGGCAGGCCACGCGGCTGTGGGAGCTGGGCTCCTGGTCTCTTGCTCAGGGCAAGTGGGGAAGTAGATTAGGATAGTTGGTGCACCCTCAGCGGCACTGGGGCGGCCGGGTGCAGTGGGCTTTTGAGCCGTCGGGCGCTCAATGGATTTCAATGGAGAAGCTGGAAGTTGAACAAAGACGGCAAGCTTGGGCACGGAGATTCTTCAGGTGCGACCACCACTTCGAGGGGTAAGTTGGGTAGTTGGAGGATAGGTAGGCACCCCGGAGTTGGGCACAGGGGGCCGCAGGGCGCCGGGTGCAGGGGTGTCTTTTTGCGTCAGGAAGTCTTACCCTCTGCTGGTCGCGGTTGGAGGGGGCCCAGGTTCTGAGGCTGCAGGTGTCGTCAGGGTTGTCGAGGAGGGTCCTTGGGTGCTGGATTCTGGGTCACAGTCACCGGGGGAACGTCCTCGTGGTCTTTGTCCACTCAGGCACAGGCCGGGCTCGGCGGGTGCAGAGTGGGTAGGAGTCGCGGTTCCTGGCTGGCACCAGGGGTTTGTTACTTGCTTTGAGCAGTACCACTGCTCGTGGGAGTCCCAGTTGTTCAGAGTCACAAGGCAGTCAGGTCCTCCGGGGTTTTCGAGGTTGCTGACCACTGGAGACGCCGGGGTTTTAGCAGAGCAGGTTCGAGGGTCGACAGGCATGTAGGGCTGGGGCCAAGTCAGTTGGTGTCTCCCTCTTGTTAGCAGCTGCACGCAGGTCTTCTTTCTTCTTGATCTTATTTCTTGTTTCGGATTTGGGATCTAAGGAAGGAAGGTTCAGGGTGCCCCTAAATACTAAATTTAGGGGCGTTACAGGTAGGTAAAGGGCAGGGACCAATGGGTCCCTTCCCTGGGGTGGGTACACCCCATATCCTGCCACTCTCCAGTGGGAGGGGGGCAGGAGCCTAGTCCTGATTGGGCAGGGCTCCCCATCTTCAAGATGGCAAGAGCCCGGAGATGTGCTTCACCTCGCCTCCCCCACCTGAGGGGTGGGGTTGGCAGAGGCTGGCACACCCCCTCTCCTCCCTTGGGGTTTCCCGCCAATCTTCCCGCCAGAGTGGGGGCTAGAACTGGTGGGGACCAGTTGCTGAGTACAGCAAGTGGTCTGGGGAGGCTCACAAGGCGGCATGCCTTTGAAGCTTCCCCTGCCCATCCTGGGGAGGTGACCTAGCACCTCGCCCAGGACGTGCATTGTTGCAGGCCCGGGAGAGCGGACGGCTCTCTACCCAGGGGTCCAGCAACGTGTCTGCTGGGTGGCAGCCTAGGCAGCCTCTCAGACAGGACGTGGATTGTAGGTTAGGTTCAGGGGGCAGCTCTAAGTTGCCCTCTGTCGTGCATCTGACATTAAATCCCACACTGGCATCAGTGTGGGTTTAATGTGCTGATAAGTTTGATACCAAACTTCTCAGTCTTCAGTGTAGCCATCAGGGTGCTGTGGAGTTCGTAATGACGACCTCCCAGCACCATATACTCTTAATGGCAGCACTGCACTTACAGTGCCCAGGAATGGACCTGGGTACTGTAGGGGTACAGGGCTCATGCACCTGTACCCTCACCACTGGCATAGTGCACCCAGCTAGAGGGGTGACTGAGGTATGCCAGGGCAGTGTGTTTGTGGGCATGGCACACAGGGATGTGTGCCATGTCGACTCTCTGTTTTGTTCTGCACCAAGACACTCAGCCTGCAAAGGCAGTGTGTGTGTGTGTCACGGTACAGGGCCTCTAAGGGTGGCACAATAAGTGCTGCAGCTCTTAGAGGCCTTCTCTGGTCACACTGCCCTGGGTACCTAAGGTACCATTTACCAGGGGCTGACATGTGGCCAGAGATGCCAATTGGGTTTAGGCTACAATGCAGTTTTAGGGAAGGAACACAGGCCCTGGGCACCTGATTGGCAGGAGCCCAGGGCACACTCAGTCAAAGTACATCAGCAATTCAGCAAAAAGTGGGGGCATACCATGCAAGAAAGATGGCACTTTCTCACAGTTTCCCCCTGCAAAGATGGGACCAAGGGTGTGTCCTGCCTTGTGGGTCGGTGTGGTGACAAGTTGTTTCAGTCCGATGTTGGCGAGGTTGTCACGGAGGGTGATGGAGTTGGGATCGCTGGAGTTGTCGAGGTGGAAGTTCAGGTCTCTGATGAGTATGCAGTCCATTGTGGGAATGGCGTGGGGTGCGATGAGGTCTGTAATGGTGTCGCCGAAAAGGGCCCGGGGGCCGGGGGGTCTGTAGGTGAGGGTACCACGGAGTGTGGAGTTGGGGCTGGTCTGGACCTGGAAGTGCAGGTGTTCAGCGGCTGGGAAGGTGTGGCTGGTGGTGGTGAGGTGGAGGGAGTTTTTGTGCACGATGGTGAGGCCTCCTCCCGGGTGGTTGGGGTGGTCCTTCCTCTGGATCTTGTATTCGTCCAGGATGGCAATGGCGATGTCCGGGGCGGAGGAGGCGTTGGTCCAGGTTTCCATGAAGAAGGCGACGTCGGGCGAAAGTGTGTCCAGGAGGTTCCAGATCTCCACAGCGTGTCTGTGCATGGAGCGCACGTTGAGGAGGATGCATCTTAGGACATCGCTGGTGTTGGCGGCCGGGGCTATGGTGAAGGTCTGGCGGCAGTGGCGGCAGGAGAATTGGCAATGGGTCGTGTTTGGTGTGGATTGCTAGCAGTCGTTGTTTCTTCCGGTGTTGAGTGCGAGGAGGGTGGCTGAGTCGTAGCGGTGGGTGGTCCGGGATCCAGGGTCCCTGGCGCTGGTCCAGGGTCCTTTGCCTTTGGCGCGCCGAAGCGGCGCGCCCGCTGCGTGACCGCACAGCGGCCGCCATAAAATAGGGGAGGGGGGAGGGACGAGCAGCTGGGAGGCGGGAACCGGCAGGGGGGAGGGGCCACAGGGGAAAGCAGTGGCGGGCTAAACAACAGGCTAGAGCGCAAAAACAGGAAAAGAAACAGGCAAAAAGGCAAAAAAACAGTGGCAGTAAGCCTACAATGACACAAGTGCAACCACAAAACAATTAGCAGAAAAAGCAGACCAGGCACAGCAGGCGTAGTGGAGTCAGCACGGAGCGGTCACAAGCCGGACCTGGGCAGCCTCGAACACCTCCCAGGAGGAGGTGAGCGGGGTCGGCGGTGAGCGCGCAAGACAGCGGAGCTGCGGGGAGAAGAGCAGTTCCTAGACCGGGAGGTCAGAAGACTTGCTTGCGCTCCCCCGCAGCGGCCGCCATAAAATAGGGGAGGGGGGAGGGACGAGCAGCTGGGAGGCGGGAGCGAGAACCGGCAGGGGGGAGGGGCCGCAGGGGAAAGCAGCGGCGGGCTAAACAACATTCTAGAGCGCAAAAAAAGAAAAAGAAACAGGCAAAAAAGGCAAAAAAACAGTGGCAATAAGCCTACAATGACACAAATACAACCACAACAAAATTACCAGAAAAATCAGACCCGGCACAGCAGGCGGAGTGGAGTCAGCAAGGAGCGGTCACAAGCTGGACCTGGGCAGCCTCGAACACCTCCCAGGAGGAGGTGAGCGGGGCCGGCGGTGAGCGCGCAAGACAGCGGAGCTGCGGGGAGAAGAGCAGTTCCTAGACCGGGAGGTCAGAAGACTTGCTCGCGCTCCCCCGCAGCGGCCGCCATAAAATAGGGGAGGGGGAGGGATGAGCAGCTGGGAGGCGGGAGTGGGAAACAGCAGGGGGGAGGGGCTGCAGGGGAAAGCAGCGGCGGGCTAAACAACAGGCTAGAGCGCAAAACAGGAAAAGAAACAGGCAAAAAAGGCAAAAATGGCAAAAAAACGGTGGCAGTAAGCCTACAATGACACAAGTACAACCACAACAAAATTAGCAGAAAAAGCAGACCAGGCACAGCAGGCAGAGTGGAGTCAGCACGGAGCGGTCACAATCCGGACCTGGGCAGCCTCGAACACCTCCCAGGAGGAGGTGAGCGGGTTGGCGGTGAGCGCGCAAGACAGCGGAGCTGCGGGGAGAAGAGCAGTTCCTAGACCGGGAGGTCAGAAGGCTAGCTCCCTCCTGCCACGGCACATACTCCAGCCACCATCCAATCCTTTTCATCCAAATCTTGTTCGTCCAAGCACTTGACCAGCAACCTTGACAAACAATCGGCTACCACATTTTTCTTTCCTGGCAGATATTTCACCACTTACATGTACTCCATTATCCTCATCACTTAAAGTGCAATCCTGGCGGAAGCCCTGTTTGTCCCTTTTGCGGTAAAAACATCCACTAATGGGTGATGATCGGTCTGCAGAGCAAGCTCAGTTCCCCACACAAATTTTTAAAATGACAAATGCCCCATCAACACGCCAAGGCTTCACGTTCGATCGTGGAATAAGTCAATTCCCCCTCCTATAGGGTCTGGATGTATACCCTATTGTCACATCTCTCTCCCCTCGATGCTGCATCAACACTGCTCCCAAGCCCGCACCACTTGCATCAGTGCAAATTATGCTTGTGTCACATGTGTCAAAAGGTTTCAGCGCAGGGGCAAACGCTATGCTGCTTTTAACTGCACAGATTTTCATTCACAAGCCTCACATCACTCAAACTTGACATTCTTTTTTATAAGTTTCCTTATATTCACTGTCCTGTCCACAAAATTTGGTATGAACCTCAAATAATATTCAGCTAACCCCAAAAATGACCGTAATTGGTCTTTGTCTTTACGTGCTGGGGCATCTTGTATGGCTTTTACTAACTTCAGCTTAGATGACACACCATGCTCATCCAAACAATGTCCCATATACTCTACTCCATCCTTCTCAATTTTGCATTTGTCTAACTTGATCATTAACTCACTGTCAAGCAATTTTGAAAACACACCATGCAAGCTCTTATCATGCGCCTCTATGTTTTCACCAAATATCAGAATGTCGTCTTGGAAATATGTTATATTTGGCATACCCTGGAACAAATGGTGCATTACCCTTTGGAAAACCGCAGACGCCAATCCAAAGGGCATGCGCACAAACATGTATGCACCCTCAGACGTGACAAATGAGGTTAAATGTCTCAACTGCGGATGCAATAAGATCTGGTGGTATGCGGATAATAAGTCTGAGGTGGAAAACACCTAATCTCCCTTGACCAACATTAACATGTCTGTCCACCCATATTTCCGCATTGAGATCCATGAGATCCACACACATCCTCAGATCCCCATTGGCCTTCTTTGTCAGCACTCTATTTCTTAAATGACATTGTCCTCACACAACCTGTGCAGCTCCTTTCTCAGGGGCTCTCTCATGATGACCGGCAAAGGCCGCGCCTTGTGTACTTTGGATGTAGCCTTGACCTTCAATCCTATCTCATGCATGAAGCCCTTTAACAAACCCAATCTGTTGCTGAAAACTTCAGGAAACACCTACTTCCATCTGTTCTGGTATACTCCATTGACACAAGGAGCCTCATTACGATGCCGGTTGGACTTACGTCCGACCGGCACCGTGGCGGAAGCAGGACCGCCCGACTAGTAGTCGGCGAGCCTGCTTGCCACATTACAATACAACCGCCTTCACTGCGGTTGCAATGTGTATAGTTTTATTGTGGCATGGGCTGCAGCACATGTCACAGTACAAAATAAACACATCTTACATATCCCTGCACCGTGTGGCAGGCACCATTCGGTGCCGACCACATGGTGCAGGGATTTGTAGGGGGGCACCACAGGTGTCCCCGAGGGCCCATAGCAGAGGCCCAGGGGGGAAGGGGGCCTCTGCTATGGGCTAAAGTCACTTTCCGCCTGCCTTTTCATGGCGGGTTAACCGCCATGAAAGGTCCGCCAGATAGGGACATCCTAATCCCTATGGTGGTGCCAGAGCAGGCACCGCCCCATTGTAGGCAATAGGAGTCCGACCGCCGCACTGATGGGATCCTTGATCCTGTCGGACACGGCGGTCTTTCCACCGCCTGTCATGATCCAACCTCCTGCATCCTAATGCGGTGGTCGGATCCAATGGGCTGGATGGCGGTGGGACTGCCACCGACGGCCTGATGGAGGCGGTCCCACTGCCATTGTTATCATGTCCAAGGTCTCAATCAAGATTCCGCCCCAATCACTTGATCCAGATGATTGAGATCAAATTTAACTGTAACTCCCTCTGTTGAGGCCAACCCAAGAAACAAGATTCTTCCTTCGCGATGTATACCTTAGATTTGGATGAGGAACCCAGGAACTCCAATGTACCGGTGAAATATCCCACCAGATCAATCGGCTTATTTTCATAAGCCAACATCCTAACATCTGGTGGCTTCACATCCTTTCCAGGAAATTTGTTCATGTGTTGCTCTCTAATCAGCATGTAGCATGCTCCTGAATCCACTATCATTCGCACCTCCACGCCATCCACAGTAAAGGTGCAAAATGGGATATCTGACTGATCAACCGCTCCTACTTCACTAACTTGCAAGAGGAATTCTTCCCACATTGCAGTCTCATCCTCTCCATTCTCAGTTGCAATCACGTTTTTCGGGTTGTGGTAAAGGCTCCTAAATGTTCCTTTGCACTTTTTGGCAAAATGCCCATGTGAACTGAACTTACGGCATACTTATCCCACTGCAGGACAATCAGGACTAGTAGCAACATGTTTCTTTCCACCAACATTTGTAGCACACCACATCCTTGTTAAAAGCTTCAGCAGACCTTTCCAAGGTATCAGGTTTCTATATATTCAAGTCTCTACGGAACTCATGTGAGGCACTTGTACTTGCCACCTCATTCACATCACCTGACGCCATTTCCTTTAGTCCTTCTTGCATGTTTTCGACCTTTTTCACAATTTCTGTTCCTTTCTCTAATGTCAGACCATCAGTGTTTAGCAATTGTTCTTGTGTTTTCTTGTCTCCAATTTTCTGAACTAACTGATCCCTCAACATGTCATCGAAAAAATTTCGGTAGTCACATGCCGAAGCCAGTTTTTCGCGCTGCAGTAAACATATCTCCTCCTAGTGCTGTTACATAGGCTTCAAAACCCACATTCCAATCCTCCCACATGGTAGCAGGCTCTCCTGGTGCATTTAAAAATGGTGTAGGAGCAATCAATCCTTCCATTGCTAGATTTTGTACAAAAGTGCCAGTTATGTGAGGTCAATATTATGCCCAAATTCCCTTTGTTATTAGATTTACTGAAGAAAATCCATAGAAGTGCAAAATCCAATTGTCAATGCCAATGCTTGTTAGAAGAAAATCTATAGAAGTGCAGAATCCAATTGTCAAGACCTATGCTTGTTGGCAAACTCCTGTCTCGGGGATACACCAGTTGACAAGGCAACACATGCCTAAAGAGACGCAGACGCCGCTCGCGCTGACTTCACTAGACGTTATGGTTACATTTGCTAGGGAGTGACATAGAGGATGACGTTTGCATGCGACACGTGCAACTCCTCTCATGCTGGCCTCACGCACATTAAAGAAAGCGCTGTGGCAAAGGTAAAAAAATACTTTTAAACAGTACCCGAGGTGTCAGTAGGGCTCCACAATCACAGACACTCGGTACAGTTCCAGCTTCTGTGTATGCCTGGGAGATTCAGCTGTTCAGCTGTGCGCCTTCAGGACCAGGACAGCAATGCTGATGACGCTTCCCTCTTGGACCGGGTTCGGACCACCTCCGCTGGTCGCCACTGTAACAGCCAACGAAAATGCAGCCTCAAATGAAGACGTCATGAAGGTGGGTTTGTTTTCCAACTACAAAAACAAAGAGGGAGTGAAGAGGTAGTGTCCAAAAGGGCACTGGAGGTGGATACGTCCTCCTCTAGAAATGTTTCAAAAACACAGAGATCCACCCTTAAATAAATTACAGAAAAATGTACTCACAGGTCACGTGTGGGTCCTACAGTGGTTGGAAGCACACAGTGTTTATTTAAATACCCCTCACACAACAATAGGGCCCTTTGTGTCATGCTTCATCATGGGGGTCTTCCCGCCCCACTGCGGGACGGGGCGTGCTACGACCTACGACTACGTGGGAGCACTGATTTTCCGGACTATGTGTGGTGTAGGAAAATGTGAGTGGAAGGGTCAGGGGTGAGTGATAAAAGTGTATTAAAAAGTACCTGGGTCCTATGGACTAGAAACTTTAATATTCCTTAGAGCTGGTACTGTTAAAAGAGTGGGTTGGAGGTATCCTGCTTTAATGAGCGATCCCTCCTGTGTATGTCAGCATGTTTCGAAGCTCACAGGCTTCTTCTTCAGGACAAAAACAGATCCCTTCTGTTCTCACTATGCTATCGAAACAATGTCGGTTGAATAGGTGAATATGTAAAGTGATATATATATACAAGTAGTGTTACTAAGTGAAGAGGCAATAAATCATGCACAAGATACAATACCCACTAGGTATTCTATATGGTAATTTGTTTTTTTGGAGACAATGCTCCATGAGCCTTAGAACGGGTGGGAAGGGTGCCTACAGTCATAATTAACTCCAGGACACTGCCTCGCTTAGGTATCGCCTCCCCAACTGAGCCGCGGGGAGGCGATACCTAAGCGAGGCAGTGTCCTGGAGTTAATTATGACTGTAGGGTTCCTATGTTATTTACATTTCACAACTGGGAGTACCTACACTGAAGATGAATGGGAAGCCTATTTGCCTGCAATAGCTTGCCACACAGTGTGTTCTCTCCTACAGAAACACTGGATCAGCACCACTTTCAGCACACCAGCTGCATCTAGCCAAGGCTGATGGTTAACTCTTCCTAGTCCCAGAAATCCAAAGCCTACGCCAACTCCATGAAGAATGAAGCCTGGATCAAAAGGCCCAGGACTTGCCAGGATCTCTTGCAGTTGACCAATACATCAGGTGCAGGTGTCTGCCCTGGACCAAGAGGTGTATCTCTTCACCTAAGCCCTTCAGAAGAGTCCAAAAATAGGAAAAAGGATTAAAGAATTTTAAGAAATATCCAGAAGAGCTGGAAACCATGCAGAGGCCTCCTCAGTGGAGTAATGAAAATAATTTCTTCTTGCTGACTTCTTTTTTGAGCCACAACTGGGAGAATCAAGAGCATTGCTGGCACGATGGCTCTGTGTACAGCCGAGATAGCGATTGCTGAAACAAACATCCATTGTGTTGCGTTTAACTTGTTACTTACTAATTTAATCCATGTTATCACACTGAGGCGCAAGCCAGAAAGGCGATTTGCGCAGAATCACACCGCTCTGCTAAGTGAGAAGCTGGGATTGGAATTCATGCCTTTGGGGTTTACAGCTCACCATGTAACTAATTCCATGCACTTCCTATAGAACAGCAACGAATAACTGACAATACAGGGCCTTGTTTCAGTGTATTAAAAATGTACGCTAAATATTGCGTTAATTTGTCTAGGAAGCTGCCTTGAAGCAGCCCTTTTTAGGCTGAAATAAAATCAAATAAGTGTCCTCTCTACAGCCCCCAGGGCTGAAAATAGCTCTGATTTCACCTCCTGTGCAGTTTAAAGTAAGAATAGTGCCTGCGCCTTGTATTAGCCGGGCAATGGTGACATTTCCGTATCTGAAGGCCCTGTCTTAAGGAGGATATATTCTCAGCAGGCTCACCCGTTTCGTGGTAGTTCCACAGTACTCTTATACACTTACTGCAACCTTTGAGTTTTGATGGCTCCTTCTCATGTGCCTGGCCTCCATCGATGGGCAAGGTGAGAACACCCTGCAGTTCAAGCTTGAGCAAAGAAGAGGGCGCCTGTTTGGGGAGCTGGCT
The DNA here is from genome assembly GCA_963921515.1 of Calotriton arnoldi. NCBI lineage: Eukaryota > Metazoa > Chordata > Amphibia > Caudata > Salamandridae > Calotriton > Calotriton arnoldi. The sequence continues at coordinate 489,794 of CAWUFW010003720.1, forward strand.
GATTCTTTCATGGCTCACACCAACTACCAGTCGGCAAGTCTGCATTGTTATCTAAGCCATTATGTTTATTTTAATTCAGAGGGAAATGCACAGATGCTGCAGGCTGAGTACTGTGCAATGCTGTCTTCCAGGAAAGTAATGTGTTTTTAACCCCACCCTCATGTCGGAGTTGCACATGATTGTTATCACCTCTCCCGACGGTGAAACCAGTAAGACGCACAAGCAATGCTCTTTAACAGTGCTGTTTTTGCAACTGCAGTTGTGCATTATCATCAATTCCAATTGCTACATATGTGCTGGGCAGTGTCCCTCCCTATGCACATGGCACACACTGTGCCCAAACAGGAGAAGGCAGTGATGTCCCTATGAGACTCCCACAAAGAGAGGTACTGCCTCCCCTGTGTCCATCTGAATGTAATGCTTCTCTGAATGCACTCTGGTCCTTATGTGCATTAATTAGGGGTGACTGAGCAATACTCCACCCGCTTGCAGGACTACGCGGAATTCAGCAGAGTTTTTCGGTAACTCCGCAAGCTCCACCCACCCCTAAGCAAAATACCAAAAGTCCTTGGCAAGTTATGCCAACATCCTGGACCTCATGTCCCACTCCCAGGTAGTTGAACTACCTGACTGTCAATACATTTTCTTTCCTGATGAGAACATAACATGTTCAAAACTGTGAACACTGTCCCCTGAATAGCAGTCAAAGGATCAACTCAGGATCTCTAGACATGCAGATAAGCAACTTTAGTTTGTAATTGGGCTATTTGTCTGGACCTGCGAGTGTCTATGTTTAGTTTGCTTGTGTCCGACTCAAGCACTATGTCCAGGGAAGACCCAAAAATTGAACGATCATTTCCAGACCTTTTATTAACCCTGGGCAGAGTTCGCGGAGTTGCACTACGTGGAACACCGCGAATTGCAAAAAAAACTCAGCCGCACTACGCGGAGCTCCGAAAGCGGCGGAGTACGATAGAAAAATGCTGTTTGCGGTGAATGCACAGTGCCGGATGCTTGTCCGCACTGTGCAATCATCGCGAACGGCACCATGCACAGCGCAAGCGGTCCCTGCTTTCCTTTTCTGCCGCTCGAGTAGATTTTTACTCGAGCTGCAGCTTTCTCAAGGCGAACGGGCAGTTTCTCATACGCGACCACTCGCAATGCGAAACCTGACCCCCCCGCATTGAGAAATCTCACCGGGAGGTTGACTTTCCATGCTCGCGCTCGCAAACGAGGAAAAATCTCACCGGGAGGTTGATTTTCCTTGCTCGCGGTCGCCAACTTGACGTTGATGAATGCGAGCGAGGCAAAAAACTTTGCTCCGCGGGGCAGAGTTTTTTGGAACTCCGCGATCTCCGCATAACGCAAAGTGCGGAAAACTCCACAAACTCCGCGAGCGGAGCGGAGTTCACCGCCCAGGGTTACCTTTTATTCGATCCAGTCACCATTCGCTCTCCATCCTGGCCTCTTCTGGAATGTGATTTCCCCTTATTATAAAAAGCCTTCCCTCAAGCACCTCCCCTAACTCAAAATGTTGTCTAAGGAAATGGGTGTGTGGCTGTCCGACTGGAATGGTACATAATGCGCCTTTGCCTCTTACGACTCAGATACAGAGAAATACCCCCACAGGCATTGCTGAAATAAAGGTTAAACTACAAATAAACAATAACAGTGCTTATGCAAAGTGCGTACACAATGAAAAGTTGAAAACGTGTGTGAAACCAGTACCAGTTTTGCGACTCATTCACATAATGAGATAAAAGTAATAAGGAATAACTACTTAACTGGCTGTTGAACAGCAAAGAAAGAGGAGGAGTTTGGACTCACAGGACATTTTATGCGGCTTGACCAGTGCTGATTGGTTGGAAGATGGTCAAGTTTTCAGTTATTCATTCCCAGGTGTTGTTGGATATGTAGGTTTGTAATATTACTGTTTAGAATGGAAGAGGTAGAAATCCAGAATACGTTTCATCATTAACATACAATGATTCACAGCACACTTTTAAAATCAAGCACTGTTAACATTTAGCCATAGGTTAAATTTAAACCTCTGATTGGGAACATGTATATGAAAGTCTGCTTTACAGTTTCTCTCTTAGAACTATGCAAACATGTATAATTCTATTGTTCACCTTTAAATGCCACACAACCCGAATTTTTGCCAAGTGGTGGTTTAAGCTAAACCTTTCTCCTACATATAATACTCATCGCATGTTTATATTCCACACTATCTATTTTAGATGTCTGTGTGATTATTACATATTTAGGGGTATATTTACAAGAATTGCCGCTAATCAAATTTAATGTTGCTGAAATTCATCACCATGTAAGCGACGTATTTACAATACGTCGCTACATGGCGATAGTATCAGCTAGCCGTGGTGACAACTACCGCTAACATTAGCGCCAAGGTGATAATTTTCTTTACGTCAACAAGAGAAAAGCGACAAAAAAATACACGTAGGTCATAGCCTCTAGAGGCAAAAATAGCCTAATAATCCACCTCTAATGAAAAAAAAAATAACAAAAACAATGGAATGCAGAATGGTGCAGCCAGGGCTAAGTACAGAACAGGTCAACAACCCCTCAACCCCCCCCCCCCAACAGCCAGGATGCCCAGCCAGAGTCCCAAGGGAAGAGGAAATGCAGAATCAAAGCCTCATATATGAAAAGTGGCACATCACTGGGGAAAAACAGTGATGCAGCACTTTTCACAGCGCCATCCTGCGACACCATGGCGGCTGATACATGGAAGCATGGACAGTCTGCTTCTGAGACCCGGAGTGGGAGGTGCCGGTGCTGTGGAGTTGCTGCTGCCTGACGGTGGAGGCGGACCGCGTTGGGCACAAGCCAGTGGGTCGTGGCAGTAGACATTGAGGCGTCGGCGATCGCCCTTAGATGGTGGCGTAGTCTGGCAGGTAGCATGGAGACATTTTGCTGACCTGTGTGAGAAGACTGTCTGGTGCCCCTTGGAGCTGTGATCGGTAGAGCGCGTCTGCGCACTGCTGTGGGGAGGTCTGCATTGCATAACACACTCCAACACTACACCGGGTTGCATGGAGGAGAATGCCAATGGGGGCCTACGCCTCTCTGCATCACAGGCCGGATCATGTTGCGCTGGCCAGACACTGTGGAGTGGGAGGCCCCTGAGCTGCGCCAAACTTGTGTGGCAGGAGCACTGCAACTTTACGCCTAAGGGGGCCCTGTTGCATCAACTGCATCGGGAGGTTCCCCAGCGGATTTGGCCGCGACTGCTGTACCCAGGATTGTGAAATCCAGCCTGGCAGAGGCTCCTCCTGGCTGCAACACAGGTTTGAAGAGAGCACAGCAGATTGATCCCCGGTGTCCATGTCCAAGTGAGGAGAAGGTGGTATGGGGAGCTGAGGAGTCCCAGGGGTCGACTCAGGCCCAGGCCTAGCGCCTGTGGGTGGCGCACACCGTGCCCTGAGCAATCCCTGCACTGCGGCGGACCTATATTGCCAAGGGCACCGCACAAAACTGGTGGGGGACTCCACTAACTGGCTCTAGTCACCGATATCAGCCGTTTGGCGCGCTGCCCGATCTGCCCTCACTCACTGGGGCATTGGGGAACACGGAATCTGGTTGCCACTGTTAGCTCGGAGGAGGCGACTGGGTGGTGTTGCCTTTCCTCACCCCCTGGTAGTGAGATCTTGGGTGTACAGGGGATTTCCAACAGTGCTGCCCAAACGAAGGTTCCTGGCTAGTGTACATCTGACTGTAGGAGAGGGGCCGGCTGGCCACACTGCAGTGCAACGCATGTCATAAAAAGTGCCTGGGCGTCTGGCGGAACGATGTCCCGCCTGCAGATGAGGGCATAGTTGACATTTGGCAGCTCCTCCGTTTTGGTGAACCGAGCGGCTGGGGTTCGCTGTCCGGTGGGGCAGGTGACAGAGGACACCTTGGACTCCAAACTAGACTCTGTACTCGCAGCGGGTACCTCCCTCAAACAAACACGCACTTCCTTTGAGGGCAACATGGACAAAATCACAGACAACTTCACCCTGGAGCACGCAGATCATCACAAGCTGACTTACAAGGTACACGACATTGAGCAAGAACTGGACAAAGTCCCCCCCGATTACCCTGAGCCCAGAATTGGAGGTGCAGCAGCTAATGGCACGTGTGAAGTCACTGGAAAGAACAGCGGAGAATGAGGAGGGCCACTCCCAGCATAACAATGTGAGGGTGTTGGGTCTGCCTGAGGGAGCAGAAGGGGCTGATGCAGTGGCATATACTGAGATATGCCTGCGTGACCTACTGCCAGCAGTGCACTCTCCCCATTCTTTGTTGTGGAGCGGGCCCATTGAGTGCCGGCGAGCCGTCCGCTGCCGGGACGGGTTCTAGACCCTTTCTCTTCCACCTCCTACAGGGATCATGACGCTGTCCTGCGGGAGGTATGCAAGCCGGGGGAGGTGAAAGTGGATAAAGCCACAGTTATTTTCTTCCCTGACCACACCACGGGGGTGCAGAGGCAGAGGGGCTTGTCTCTAGTGGTTAAGCATTGCCTCCGAGAGTTGGGCATCAAATACTCCCTCTTCTACCCGTAAAGGTTGCGAGTGATCTCAGATGATGATACGCAAATCATTGACGCCGCTGAACAGGTCTGGACCTGGCTGCAATGTGCTGGTCGCCAGGTGCTGCGGACAGGGAGTGAAGGGTCTGCGCAACAAGCTGTCATTTGTGGAGCCAGTCGTACTGGGAGGTGTAAGAGAAGCAGGCATCCTCACCACAGCTACAAGCCAACCCCAATCTGCAGCAGGTTATACAAGAGAGGTGGAAGGCGACGATGCACAATCGCACTCAGAGACAGGATCCCAACACTTCCCCTAAATGCTCCCCCAGCAACGTGGGCTCCACTGCGACATGGTCATCCGGTGCAGAGTCCGCACAGCCCCCGGATGTGACTCCACAGATGGCAGATAACCTAATTTAATGTTGACTGGTTGTGCATCTCTCCTTCTTCCACGGTTACCGACAGCTCCGGAGAGTCTCTGGCTGTCTACGGTTCCTGGTCTCCAGCTTCCTGTTGCTGAAGTTCTGGTCTACTGAGGTCAGCACTCAGAGGGGATCAGGTCCAGTCATCACCCAAAGGGAATGGAGCAGTTGTTCAGGTAAGCGATGCATGTCAGGGGTGGTGGTGGTGGTCTCCTTGGTACTCTGAGCTGCAATGACAGGAGGTCCATGGCGTCATTGACCTTGCCAAGGATAAATTGTGACAGTTCTTCCATTATCCAAGGGCCTCATTTAGGAGGCCCTATAGCAGCACTCTGGCAACACTGTAACGTCGCTTGTTTGACATTCCGGTGGCGCAATATGCCACAGCATGTTTACAAGGCCACATAAAGCCACTTTACGTGGCTTTTCATTGCCTTGAAAATATGTGCCCCCTTCACGCATTAAACAGTGTGAAAAGGGTGTTCAATGGCTGTTGATGTGGGTGTTTCCACTCCAAACCAATGGAATCTGAAGTATTCCCAGGTTTACGAGAAACCGTAAACCTTTGGAATGCGTCAGATTCTAACACCACCCAAGGGTGGCGTTTCGGAGGTGCTACGAGGATAAATGTTTTCATTTCTCCTCTTTTTTTCACTTTCTGTATGTTTGCAGCATTCTGCAGCACACAGAAAGATTAAATAACCTGGATTGATAGGTTTTGTGCAGGTAGGTGTCCCTTCCTGCACAACATCAATCAACTCGTCAACACAGTCACCCTTGCACCATGGCACAAGGGTGCCTGCGTAGGCGCATGGTAGCCATTGTGCGCCAACGTAGGGGAAAAAGACAGGGGGGCTTATTCATGAGCCCTTTGTGACAGTTTAACGCCGCTGGTGCGTCATTTTCTTGATGTACTTGCAGCGTGAATTTTACACCACGTTGCGCCATATTTACAAAGAGACGCATCTAAGCATATACGTGACCTTGTAAAGCCCTGTGCCACATTACACCTGCGTCAGGTATGATGTGTGCAGGGTGGGCGTTCCCCCCAAAGCCTCGTAGGAATGGGGCACATTGAAATCTGTCAGATTTCACTATGACAATTCCAGGACGCCACTGCATCAAACCCTTACGCCTGCCTCATGGCAGGCGACAGGGTGACGCAGTGCCATAGGGTTAGGCTTGCCCCATGCATTGCTGGAGTTGCATCATGCTTGAGACACAACTACAGCAAAGTGTGATTTTAGCACCGACAGATATGTTAGGATTCCAGATTTATCTGTCATTGATTGCGACATGGACCGCTGTACAGTAAATACGTCGCATCCATGGTGTCGCAAGGAGGGTGCAGTGAAAAGTGTCCAATCGCTGTTTTATTGCAGCAATGCAACACTTTTCATGAATGGGGCGCAGGAATGCACCCTATCTTATTGATAGGGCACATTCCTGACCTTTTCTTTTGGCTCAGGGCAGCGCATCAATATTCCTTGCAGCGCTGTCCAGCACCCAAACATCTTATACGTTGCCCCAAGTTTTTGAGCCAACTTTAAGACCAGGTATTTTCTGGCCTTAAAAAACTGTGTCTAATTGGACTTAGCTGCATTTTTTGGTTTTGCAACATAAAAGGAATTCCTTGTAAATATTGCATTGTGTGTTTTGCAGGAGTTTTACACGGGAACGCCTACCTTGCATCTCCTTTTCGGTAACGCACGCTAACAGAAGTGCCGATGTGAAAAATTCATGTTCATGCTAGAAAATTGCCGCTAACTGGAGTTAGCAGCAACTTGTAAATACGGTGATAAAAAAAAGCCGCCGAAACGTCAAAAAATTGACGGCTGCGTTAAGTTCTTGTAAATATGTCCCTTAGTTCACTGTGCTCAGTATTATGTTACATTCTCTTCTTACATTATATATTCATTATATAACGAAGCATTCCTGTTTTTTTTATATTTTCCAGACAATCAGTCTCACAGGTATATGTAGGAACCTCTTCCATATAGGAGACAATATGGAAATGTAGGGACGCTAGGTTCACTGTCTGCAGTGTGCTGATGAGTACTTCAGAATCTGCCAGATGCAGTTTGCCTGACCAGGGATAGACATGAATGACGGGAGTGGCAGGACATGCGTCAAAGGCACGTGCAGGATGAGAGACTGGTGTGAGTGATGGTATCAGTCTGACCCAATTGGTAGAGAGCTTGTGGGGGGAAACAGAGTTATATCAAAGTTATAATGTAACGATTGTCCAGAAAAGACAGATTCACAGTGTGAGGGACTGTGAACAGTCTGTCAGCATGTGCTTCCAAAAGTGACTAACTCTGGCCCTTTCCCCCTACAAAGAGTGGCAGTGGAAATCATCCTTCTTGAGGTCACGAGAAATGCAGCAGCTACCCTAACGTGGAAAGTCTGTTGGGAGACCGAAGGGCAGATAGGGCAAGCACTAGGCTCAGCCAAGCCTCTACTTGGCAGGTTCCATATCCAGCCCTGATAATGTCAGACACCTGATAATGTAATCAGGGGGTGATATGTGGTTGGTTATCATTCAGGGCTACCAACCAGAGCTTTGGTATTCCAAGCAAGCCTCAGTTCTGGAGATGGGGGCCACCAAATATGCGTACAAAACTAGCCCTAGTTCACAACCCCTCAGGGACTAGCAGATTGCATAGACACCAGTACCTGTGAGTGTTCATGGAAAATAGCTCTACAGTAACTCTCAGCCAATACTAAGTCACTAACTTTGTGATTGGCAGGCCATGCAAGGGTGGCACAGATGCCCAATTCCATCTCCCACTTAGACCCACTATAATTGTTGGATAACACATGAACATAGAAAGGGAAATGGAAATGATACATAGGACTGTGCTGGGATATTCACTCATCTGAATAGCAACTCTTGCTCTCCAAGCACTAGGGTGAAAGTACTTTCAACAAGTCTCTGGTGAGGGAAACGTGTGCGAGATTAGGAACAGAGAAGGAGTGTGAAACTATTGCACTCTTTCGTTCTATTACTAGCACACAATGGCATAGTAAACCTCCATCTACCTTTGGACTGTTCTCCTTTAGCTGGGAAACACAATGATAGCTTTAGTCGGCTCCCCGTTAACCTTGGAATGGCATACCACTATGTAAAGAACAATACAGCAATATCTCTCCACTAACTAGCAAAGCAGAAAGCTGCCCATACAAACACACACCAGACACATTTCTAAGTTTTCTTAACATGACATCATTTGTGCTCTGTTTTCTACACTTAAGATCCTCATGGATAGAGCCTTAGGTGTCTTAGTTTCTCATTAGTGGGATTAGTCACGAATGAACAAGCTAGTGCTGCTTGTATGGGTACTCATCTTCTGTAGTACTGTGTGTAAGGCTTGCTTGATGATCAGTTCCACGAATGATGACTCATTGATGAAGAGTGTCAGTGACTTTGGACTGTGAGGGGCAGAGCTGCAAACAATAAGGTGCTATAATGCAGTATTAGATTTTGTAAATGTTCTTTTTAGAAACATATTTTTGGGTGACATCTAATGTTGAAAACATTATTTTTGTGATAGTTTCAAGACGGAAATGTTGAATTAGTATGATTGTAGTTGAAACAAGTTTAATATGATGTGCAGAAGTGGGTTTATTAATGTTGTTTAGTTGTGCTACATTTTCATAAAATCTTCATGGATGCTGTTTTGATGCTGTTCATTTCACTCCTGCTATTCCCCCTCCAATCCCATTCCCCTGCGATATGGTCTCCCCTCACAGGTTCTGTGGAACAGGAGACAGGCTGATGTAATTATATTTTTCCATTGTGCATGTATTGTGAATGAACTTTCTAGCTAACTATTCAAGGTTCTTCCATTCATCTGCTGTACTGTTGCTGGGCTTAGCACACTTCAGCTGGCGTATATATAGCCTATTGTTCAGAAATGCTGCATACTAGTTAAACTTTCTATGATAATGTGATGCTGAAGATGCTCAAGTCTTTCTCAGAATATTGGATAGTGCTAACGTATAATATTCTTTATAGTGCTTAGGAATAATCTTAATTACTTGGATTTCTCTGATTTGTCAAAAGAAATGATACGTGGGATCATACCATACTGAATCTTTGGTTTAGCTAATTTCTTATTGAAGAATTTTGCTTAAGAACCCCTTGATTCTGGGGATGAGCCAGATTGTTGATGACTTTTCTTTGCAATAGAGATTCTGTCTGTTTCTCTAATGATTTTGCAGTTCATTGGGGACTTAGAATAATTCTGATTTCTGACTATGTATTCTGCATAAGAGCCTTCATTGCAATTCGGACTTTTTCTTCTGTACCACTTGATTCTGAAAGTTTGTAATACAACACTTTAACCTTTCCCTGATTTGCAACATAGTAATTGAGTGGTCTAAATTAATTATTTGCAACTCTGCTAACTAATGTCGGTCTGATGTTGAGGAGGGTGCCATTTACGCAAGAACAACACTGAAGCGGATACACCAGAGGTACATTTTGGGTGAGAGCACCTCCTCTTTTATAGGGGTCTCCAAAAGATTCTTAGGGTCCAGGGAAGTCCTAACACCCAGTCTGAGGGAATAGCAGAGTTTTTGGGAGTCTGCCAGAGTGTTCCAGTGCTGTACACTACCAAGGAGTGATTGCAGGGTTGGCTTTAGCGCTGGTGGCGCCTGGTGCAACAATCTTTTATGGTGCCCCTCCAATTACCTCCTTTTCCATGGATTTCCTCACTACCACCCTCCAACAGGGCCCCTCATCTCTCCTTTGTACCTCTCTCTCATACATTTCATTTTTTAGCGCTACTCATAGTTCACTCACACTCGGTTCTGTGATCTGCATGGTACATGTTCTTTGCAGCAGGCACATTCACCCTGTGTTACTCTATAATGAGTCAAAACTGCCACTAGGGAAAATCTGATCTCTCTCCAGCAGAAACATTAATCACCAGATCTAGCTTGACATTTTTATAATTGCCTGAAAAGTGCCAGACACACACAGAACTCTGCAGCATGTGATTTTAAACCCACAAGTGATTTTTAAACACAGTGTCCCCAAAGTGAGTGCTAGGTGCGGTTGCACTGGTCATACTGCCCTAAAGCGTGCCCTGATTGATTTGCAGTGCTCTTCTGAGCAATTTGGTGTGTAAGTATGAATAGGGTGAATTGATTTGTGCATTTGTGATGTCTGTTGGAGTATGTGTTTGATTAATTGATTTCTGCTTCCGGTGTGAGTTGTTTGAATATGTGATGTTGATTGTGGGTTCAATTGGTGGATTGGTTACTGTACTGGAGAAGTTTTACATTAAATGGTTAGTCAGTCAGGGAGTCACACTTGGATTGGTGCAATGTCACCACAAAGCCGTGCTGCCATTGGTTAGTTGCTGACAAAGCCGCTTTGTGATTGGTTGACCTTTGCCGGAGCCACGCTGTGAGTGGTGCTTATTCGCTAGGTCATTTGTTGTAATACTGAGGTGATATTTAGATCATGTTAAGCTAAAATAATGGGAAAAGTATTGAAAAAGCCGATAGCTTACATTGTGCCTGCAATAGAAGGTCAGAAAATACCTGCAGCTGGAACACCTGCATATGAGATGATGACGACATTGGGTTCCACACATGTACCTGGATTTCTGATTAGCATGATTATGCTGCATCTAATACAGATTTACAATTTCCTTTAGAGCAGAGGTCTTCAAACTTTTTTGCTCTGAGCCCCCAAGCAAAATGTTTTGAACTCAGGCCCCCCCCCCCCCCCCCCTCCAAAAACATATGTCAAGAAAATGAAGAGTGGAAGGGGCAGGGGTGAGCTCCAGGACGACGCTTAGGAGATCATTTCAGGGGTATTTTTCTGTAGCACATAATCTACGCTATATGTGAGACTTATGAAAGTACAACTACATTAAACCAAAACATAAATGGACCAAAACCACTACGGCCCATAATCGGAGTGTTGTGAGCCTAGATCCCAATGCAACTGCACTTGCTGCACTAAAAAAAACCTAAAGATAAAAAAGCTGCAAAAACTCCCCAACTTCCACAAGCATCTCTCTGAGGTAATCTACAAAATGACCCCCCCACCCCCATATAGCCCCATTTCCTCTGGGCTATCTCTTTGATGCTGTCTAAGGAGCTCAGTACTTTCCTCTTTCTCCTGGAACGAGACCCTGCTGGCCTCCTACCTGTCATCCCCTCCACTCACCTTGAAGGACATCTGCATGCTAACAGAGGTGGAAGCCAGTTTAGGATTTAATTGATGGAGGCACCTGAGGCTTCATGTGTACAATGTGCTATTCTTTTTGATATTTAGGGGCAGGTTTACATGTAGCACACTGCAGCAGCCGCAACTGCTGTGCTGCGCTACCTGATAAGGAGAGAGGAGGAGAGCACCCTATTTACTCAAATAAGGCACTCTCCTCCCCTCTCACTAGCGCCAGCGCTGAAATCAGATGCTGTGCGCCATGGAGACACCTTTGTGCCATGGTGCAAAGATATCTCTGTGAGTCTAGCATAGGTTTTGTACTAGAAGGAAATTGGGTTTAGCGTGAGAAACCTTGGATGGTTGCATGCGAACACCCATGCACCACCCTTGGTACGCCCCCATGGCGCAAAGTAATGCAAAGCAGCGCCATGTACTGCTTTGCATTAGTTTTCCGTACTTCCAGCGCTAAACAAGTTTAGCGCTGGAAAGTAAATTGGGAAAAAAAGATTTTGTGCCGATTTGCATCCCTTTTGTGACACAAACACAGGGCGCACAATCTTAGTAAATCTCCCCCAAATGTCAGGGTGTTTAAAGCTGAGTTATAGAAAGTGTACTTTTAATCGACAAATGTTTGCACTAGGTATAATTTACCTATTACTAAATTATATATCTTGAAAGCACTTGTTTCATCTTAAAACACCAAAGCATTTTGCAGCAGTCTACCTTATGCAGTGTATCATATAGTTTTAAAATAATGACTTGCGTATTCACAGTGCTTTCTGCTCCAAGCTGGGACCTTGTAGCACTATGAATACACAAGCCATTATTTCTCACACCTGCAGTGTTCACATTACTCAAATAAAATTTCAGAATGTAAAAGAATGTATTTCTATCTGATTAGCTTACCTTCTATTTATTTTTCAGTTAAGGTTTCTACATTATTTTACATGCCATTAACTGAAAGTGAAAAACAAAACACTTAAAGAATATTTTCTTCTTTATAGCCATGTTTTTGACCCTGCCACCACGTGGCTAAAAGGAAAAAAGTATTCTGTAAGCATCTTCTTTTTCCACTTTCAGTTACCTGCATATAAAATAATACAGAAACCTTAGACGAAAAATAAATGCAAGTTAATCTAATCCGATGGAAATGCATTCTTTTAAATTATGAGGTCCCCGTGTATGTTTTTTTTTAACTAATTCAAGGATTGCATGTAAATGAAGACAGCCTGTAAACGTGCCAAGTTGCTCTTCCAGGCCTTCTTCATTTACAAGGGCTTGTGAGCCATTTGCGCCCCCCTAGGAATGCAGCCACGGCCCCTCAGTTTGAAGACCTCTGCGTTAGAGGGTTACTTTGATACTAAAAAGTTAGATTTCTTTAGACAAACTATGTATGACATGAAGCCCATGCCTAGACCTACACAGTTTTAGGCACTAAACAAATGAGATCAGAGGGCTACAGAAAAAGAGAGAAACAAAATGAAAAAGCAGGTGAAGAGTTCTTTTAGACAGGGGCTTGAGAGCAAGTGGGACTGGCAAGATACATGTTGGAGGCAAGACAGGATGGAAGGTGTAAGAGCCTATCCTACCATAGTTAAAGAAAAAAACACAAAGACAAGACAAGCAAGGGAGAGAAGCAGACAAATGCTTCTGATGAGGAGAATAATTTCATAAATTAACTTTTGAATTCAAGACCTTCTCAATACACAGAAAGAGCAACAAGGACAACTGGTACTAGTTCAGGATTTGATACAGGTGCTGGAGACCTGGCGGTACAGTGTTCAAGCTACTACTACTTCTGTAGTGGTACTGAGTGCCCCAACTGAAAAGGTGATGACCAGCATTACCTACTACAAGCAGTTATATACAGCCTGATGACCAAATTTAAGCTGCTATACCTGTAAGGATACTGGTAGTTGGAGAGGCTCCTCGAAAAACGTATGTTATAATTCTAAAAATTTAGGGGCATATTATCAAGCCTTTTATCGCTGCGTTAGCAGCACTTTCCTGCCACTAAAGTGGTTTATTTTTATCGCCCTATTATCAAGCTGTCGCTAACAGGCGTTAGCGACAGCTTTCCGTCGATAGCAGCCGGTTTTTCTATTGCATTGCATGCCAGCGATATTTATCGCTAATGACATGCAAGGTAGGCGTTCCTTCTCTAAATTTCACTAAAACTCCCGCTAACCGCACTTCGCCCTATCAGCAAGGATGGCCCGGACCCGCGAAGCGATAAAAAAAGTCGCGCTATGGCCCGTTAGCTGCAGGAACTTAAGACCAGAAAATAGCTGGTCTTAAAAATGGGGATAAGTCGTGGGCCCACATCTATGCATGTTTCTGCTGCTAGACAGCCCTGCAAGCAATGTTGCAGCGATGCCCTGCGACAAAAATACAGTGCAGGAATGCGCACCATCAATAAGATCGTGCGCATTCCTGGGCCCCAGTCATGAAAAGTGTTGCTGCGCTGCGACAACACAGCGTTGCAACACTTCTCATTACGCCCTCTTTGCAACAGCAAGGATGCGCTGCACTCACTGGACAGCGCTCCATGACGCAAGTAATGACAGATACGCCAGGAGTCCTGACGTATCTGTCTGCGCTAAAGTCACGCATTGCTGCAGTTGTGTCACAACCATGGCGCAACTCCAGCAATGCATGGGGCCAGCCTATTCCTATGGCACTGCCTCACCCTCATGCCTGCCATCAGGCAGGCGGAAGGTACTGACGCAGTGCCGTTCATGAGGGGTGCCCGAATGTCGGCGATGTTGGAGATCCATCGGTGGTGGTTGCACGCTGCGGTGTCATCGTTTGGAAGCATTGGTGGAGTGTTGGTGCGGAGGCAGTTGCCCAGACGTTCTGCGGTGGCCTTGATCCAGCTGCGACAGGGTGCGATGACGGCGCTGGCGTCCGGTGGGCAAGGTGAAGATGTCATTCATCCAATGATGGTAGTGCCAGGAGAGTCCGGTGTTGTGGCTGTAGTTGAAGTACCCGCTGGCAGAGGTGACGTGCTCGACCGTGTGTCCTGCTATGTGGCCTGTTGAGGTGACTTGCTGCTTGCGTCTGATGTCGGTGACAGGAGAGGGTGGTGCTCTGTTCACTGGGGTTGCCCAGGTGGAACTTGAGTTCACCGAGTTGGACGTCGTTGGGGGATGGGAGACCCTGGGGTGCAATGATGTCTACAATGGGATTGTAGAATGGGGGGCCATGGCCCGGGGGGCCTGCACATGAGGGTGCCACAGAGGATGTTCTTGGGCTTGGTCCGGATCTGGAAGTTGCCGTGGTCCATGGTCACCCTTGGCACATTAGAGTGCGTGGTCAGTCGGAGTGTGCCTCTGTAGGTGACGGCAATGCCTCCTCCTTGATGGTCGGGGTGCTCCTTGCGGGTGATACTGCATCCGTCAGTGATGGCAAAGGCGATGTCCGTTACGGAGCAGAGGTTTGTCCTGGCAGGCGAGGAGGCGTCCAGGGTTGATTGCGAGGAGGGTGCTGGCGTCGTAGCGGTGGAGTGTCCAAGAGGAATGCTACTTGGTGCTGAGCACGGTCCAGGGGCAAACGGACGCAAACAGCGTAGCTTATGTGCTGCCTTCGTCATTGGAGACGACCCTTACAACGCAGGCAGTACATCGTTAACAACCAACTCCGACAACGTGGGTCCCTTAACATCGCATTTGATTACAACGTATTGTGAGGTCAGTAATGGGGTAATCCAAACTTTTTCAGGTGTGCATGGGTTTTGGATGTAAAAAATGAAAATTGGACTATGTCTTGGGGTAAAATATGAAAAATGGGGTGTTTTTTGGGGTAAAATATGAATAATGGGGTGTTTTTTGGGCTAAATTTGGGAATTTTTGGGTGTTTTTTGGGGTAAAATTTCTAAATCTTGGGTGTGTTTTGTGCCAAAATGAAGAGCAATTTAGGGGGTGAATTTGTCTCAAATGTGATCTCTTGGGTGTCTTTTGGGGGTTCAGAAAAGAATTCCAGGGTTCACAGTTGGGTTTGTTGTGCAAAGGTTATTTTTGCGTCGCACTCACTGTAGTGGGAACAGTGATCTTCATGTCTCCGCTATGCAACACCTACTCTACTGTTGCAATGTGCCTAGTATTAGTATGTATCGGAGTGGAATGCAATGTTATGGCATGCATCGCAACTACGTATGTGCCTTTGGCACACGAGTGGTACGCCCGCTGTGCATGGGTGCACAGCAGCCACCATTGAGAAGTGCAGGGGGGTGTCTGGACAGCTGTGAGGTGGGAAACCCCATAAAGAACACTGGATGGTGCGTGGACACGGGGATGTGTGTGTGAGCGTGTGTTGTTAAAACATTTTTGAGGGAAGTCTTACCTCTAAGCTGTGTCCCGTGTCTTCGTAGCTCCTGCTCTCCTGCGTATGCTTCCAGGAAAAGGAAGTAGGCAGCCAGGCTCCCTCCCCAACGCTGCGATACGGCGGTGGGATTGTTAATTGGCAACGGGACAAGTCATGCAGGCAGGGGCCGGTGGGGGGTCATGTTCTCCATGCAGGCTGTAATGCAGCCTGCATTGCGAACAGAGAAGTGCGCATGTCTGCATTGGGCGGCCGCAGAAGGCGCGCCTAAGACAAGCCCGTCTGCGCACGTCTGCAACCAACCGCAACCAGCGCCAGGAAGCCTGGATCACGGGCCACCCACTGCTACAGCACAGCCACCCTCCACGCACTCAACCCCGGGAAAGTCAGAGACTGACAACAGGCCTCGGCAAACATGACCCATGGCCAGTTCTCCTGCCTCCACTGCCGCCAGAGCTTAACCACCACCCCGGACTCCAACACAGCCGACGCCAGCACCGGCGACACCCTAGGATGCATCCTCCTCAATGGGCGCTCCGTGCACAAACATGCCGTGGAAATCTGGAACCTACTCGACTCTCTCTCGCCCGACATCGCCTTCTTCACGGAGACCTGGACCAACGCCTCCTCCGCCCCCGACATCAACACCGCCATCCCGGACGGATACAAGATCCAGAGAAAGGACCGCACCAACCACCCGGGCGGGTGCCTCGCCATTGCCCACAAGAGCACCCTCCGCCTCACCACCTCCAGCGAAACCTTCCCCTCCGCTTAACACCTGCACTTCCAGATCCAGGCCAGCCACAACTCCACACTCCGAGGAACCCTCGTCTACAGACACCCCGGGCCCCGGACACACCAGCCAGCCCACCATCTCCACCTGGATGCCAGTCACAGCCGAAGACACAACCTCAACCATGAAAGGCATCCACTTGTGGGCCCCCACCAACCCATGCCCTCCCACATCTACCACAGAGCCGCGGCCGCCATCACACACAAACTGCAACGCACCATCAACACCACCTTCAAAACAGGCACCTACCCAGATGACTGTAAGCGTGCAGAAGTCTGGCCCCTTCTCAAAAAGACCACAGCTGACCCCACCGACCTCAAGAACTACCGGCCCATCTCGCTCCTCCCCATCGCGGCCAAAGAGTAAACAGTCAACAGGGAACTGACACGATTCATTGATGACAATGCCATCCTCGACCCATCCCAATCCGGATTGCGAACCAACCACAGCAACAAGGCCCTCCTACTCGCCGCCACAGACGACATCCGCACACTCCTGGACCAAGGCCACTCCGCAGCCCTCATCATACTCGTCCTTTCAGCGGCCTTCGACACCGTCTCCCAACACACACTAGTCGCCAGACTACACGACGCCGGCATACAAGGAAAAGGCCTCGACTGGATCCGATCATTCCTCCCCGTAAGAAGCCAAAGGATCAGACTGCCAACCTTCCTCTCCGGTCCCACGTAAATCACCTGCGGAGTCCCAGAGGGCCCGATTCACAGAACTAACTTACGTCAAAAACGTAAAGTTAGTACTTTTGGTATTCACAGAATACACTTACTCATTTTGGTATTCATAGAATGCACTTACTCATTTTGGTATTCACAGAATGCACTTACTCATACTAACTTTATGTCCGCACTCGGGCCGGAGATTCCGGCCTTTGGTGGAGATTCCGGCCCTTTGGTGGAGATTCCGGCCCGGAGGTGGCGGAATGTCTGCCACCGGCCGGAATCTCCACAACCGGCCGGAATCTCCACCAAAGGGCCGGAATCTCCACCTAAGGGCCGGAATCTCCACCTCCGGGCTGGAATCTCCACCAAAGGGCCGGAATCTCCGGCCCAAGTGCGGACATAAAGTTAGTATGAGTAAGTGCATTCTGTGAATACCAAAATGAGTAAGTGCACTCTGTGAATACCAAAATGAGTAAGTGTATTCTGTGAATACCAAAAAGTACTAACTTTACGTTTTTGACGTAAGTTAGTTCTGTGAATCAGGCCCAGAGGGTTCATCTCTGAGCCCGACCGACTTCAACATCTACATGGTTCCCTCAACGCCACCGTCCGACAACACGGCGTCAACATCGTATCCTACGCTGATGACACCCAGCTCATCAAAAACAGAATGGGTTTTGCTGATCAGGTGCTACAATGGTTCTCGTCTTTCCTACATCACAGATCTGCAAAACAGAATGGGTTTTGCTGATCAGGTGCTACAATGGTTCTCGTCTTTCCTACATCACAGATCACAAAGAGTCAAGGCAAACCACTCTCTCTCCCAGCCCTCTCCTGTACTCATGGGGGTCCCCCAAGGGTCCGCTCTATCTCCTATTCTCTTCAACCTTTTCCTGGAACCTCTCGCTAACTCATTAAACTCCATGAACATTCTCTTCCACATGTATGCGGACCACACACAACTCTATTTGAAAATCTCATCCCTGGAAAATATCATCTCTCTCAACACTACCCTAACGTTTACTCAAAACTGGTTAACTGAGAACCATCTCCTGCTTAATACTTCCAAAACGGAATTCCTGCTCATCTCCCCTCCGAACCACATCCCCAAGCTAGACCTATGGTTGAGTCACCTCACTGCTTTCAATTGCACTCCCCTCATCATAGACTCAGCCAAATCTCTCGGAGTCACCATGGACAAGCACCTGAATATGGAAAATCACATCAGCAATGTATGTAAGGGAGCAAACCACTTGTTGAGGTCACTCAGAAATATAAAACCTTTCCTTCCACTAAATGATTTCAAGCAGGTGGTCCAAGCGCTTGTCTTGCCGAGGCTAGACTACGGCAGTGCTACCCTCTGTGTCTTCCCCAAATACGCCCTGGCTCCACTAAGGTCATCACTGAGCGCGGCGGCTAGACTGGTCACAGGCACCAAACGATATGAACATATATCCCCAGTCCTAAAATATCTCAAATGGCTGCCCTACGAAGCACGAATTCAGTTAAAGATTGCCGTTCTGGCGCACAAAGCCCTTCACTTCAATACTTCCAGGTACCTTGCGCAAAAACTTGAACTATCCTGTGGTTTATGAGCCACAAGAAGCGCCACTACATTCCTCTTGAAACCACTCATCCTTAACAAAAAAAGAACTTGTCACCGAGCTTTCTCCGGCGCTGCCCCAAAGATATGGAACTCTCTTCCACCGGAGGTACGCAGAATCTCTTCAACGAAGGCTTTCAAATTGGAAGCTAAATGATTCCTAATGAACAAATTCTTACCCTAAGAGGGATAGGCTCACTTGCTCGTTGACACTGTTCCCACTATCATGGTACCTCCATTTGTAGCAGCTCTTCTTTAATGCACACTGTGACCCCCCCTCGTTGCCCGTGTACACCTGCTTATTGTATTACCCTCCTGGGCGCAAATGTCCCACACTCTGCGACCATTCCAGTCTTTTTTTCTTTTTTCTCTCTCTATCTACCGGATGTTGATATTGCATTTATGTTCTTCCTCCCATCATATTGTGAAGCGCTCTGATATCCTTCGGGATCTTGTTCGCGCTATATAAAACTTTATAAATAAATAAATCCTCTCCCTCACCAAAGACCCCACCACCGCCAGACTCAACTTCCAGAAAGGAATGCAGGACGTCGCAGTCTGGATGACCAACAGCTGCCTGAAGCTCAACGCCGAGAAGACAGTAGTCCTTGTCCTTGGAACCACACCTTCAGCATGAGACAACACTTGTTGGCCTTTGCCCTCGGAAGCCCACCTACCCCTTCGGACCACGCCAGAAACCTCGGCATCGTACTCGACCCATCCCTCACCATGAACAGACAGGTCTATGCCGTCACCTCCAGCTGCTTCAACATCCTCCGCATCCTCCACAAGACCTTCAAATGGATACCCCAAGAGTCAAGGAAGACAGTCACCCATCCACTCATCACCAGCAGACTGGACTATGGAAACGCACTCTATACCGCCATTTACAAGTCCCTACTCCGCAAACTACCGACATTACAGTACACCGCCGCCAGATTCGTCCTCGGCATTCCCCGGCACTAACACATCAGCCAATACCTACCTAGACTCCACTGT
This sequence comes from Calotriton arnoldi, assembly GCA_963921515.1. NCBI lineage: Eukaryota > Metazoa > Chordata > Amphibia > Caudata > Salamandridae > Calotriton > Calotriton arnoldi. The sequence goes on from CAWUFW010003720.1 coordinate 509,329, forward strand.
CTCCCCGTGGTGAAAAGAGTCACCTTCAAAATCATCACTCACGCCTACAAATGCCTACACAACAACGTAACCAAATACCTCAACGACAGGATCAACTGTCACGTACACAAATGAGACATCCGATCTTCCAACCTCGCACTGTCCGAAACCCAGCGCATCCACAGAGCCAGAGCAGGCGGAAGATCCTTCTCCCACATTGCATCCAATACCTGGAACGGGCTACGGGCAGACATCAGAGGTGGCCCCTCCCTGGACACCTTCAGGAAGACCCTCAAGACCTGGCTCTTCGGCTAACAGATCTGCGGCCCCCCACCCCTCAGTGCCTTACAACCCTCACGGGTGAGTGGCGCGCTTACAATTCCCCTGAGTGATTGATTGAGTTATCATCATGTGATGATTGTTCCTCTTCTGCACTGCTTGAGGTGGTGGGGCAATGCTCTTCCAACATAGCGGTAGAGCCGCCACTGGGGGTGGTCATCTACGTGTGATAGGCATGAGCGACTCCCCCCGGCCCTCCTGCGCTACGCGTCCCACCTTCTCCTTACCTGGACATTGACCCCGTGGCGCAATCCACTACACTCCCCCCAAATCTGTGACTCACACAGCAGGAGCCTGAGCCAGGTGTGCTTTCACTGGGCTGGGTACAGCAGTCACCGCGTAGTCCGCTGGTGGACCACCCGATGCAGTTGATGCAGCAGGGCTCCCTTAGGCGTGTAGTTGCAGCGTTCCGTCCACACAAGTTCGGCGTAGCACAGGGGCCTCACCCTCCAGAGCATCTGGCCAGCCCAACATCAGCCGTCCTGTGATGCAGGGAGACGGCACCCACCGTTGGTAATCCCCTCCGTGCACCCCGGTGTAGTGGTGGATCATAGTATGCGAAGCGGACCTCACTACGTTGGTGCGCAGGATCACCTCTACCATTGACTGCACCAAGGTGCGCAAGGCGGGCTTCTCACACAGGTCAGCAACGTGTCTCCATGCAACCTGCCAGACTTCACCACCAGGTACGGGCGATCGTCGCACATCAATGTCTCCCGCCACGGCTCATCGACTCCACAGCTACTCCACATCCCACTCCAGGCCACAGACGCAGGTCCAGCGAGGGATCCAGGAACCAGACGCAGCTCCAGCAAGGGATCCAGGAACCAGACGCAGCTCCAGCGAGGGATCCAGGAACCAGACGCAGCTCCAGCGAGGGATCCAGGAACCAGACGCAGCTCCAGTGAGGGATCCAGGAACCAGACGCAGGTCCAGCGAGGGATCCAGGAACCAGACGCAGGTCCTGCGTGGGAACCAGGATCTCATCCTGGTCAACCAGGATGTTGGGTGGCTTGAGGGGGTTGTTGATGTGTGCTGCACTATGCCCTGGCTGCTCAAATATGCATTTTTCCTTTTTTTTGTGCATCTTTTATATTGGGGGTGGACAGATGGGCTAAGTCCAAACTTGCAGGTTAGAGTGCCTTTTTCTATCGCTAAGGGCTTATTGCTGGATTCCACCCGCTATCGCCGGTTTCATTAACGCCATCGCGCTAATGTTAGCGGCAGTTTTTGCCGCTGATCCCTGAAGCTATTGCCTGTTAGCAAAAGGTTGCTAATACGTCGCTAACAGGGCGATAACTTGCAGGGATCGACGGCGATAGAAAAACTAGCGTTAACCTATGTTAGCGATAGTTATCGCCATTTCTTGGTACTATGCCCCTTAATTTGGTGAAATATTGCAGGGAAACATTTATTTGAACAGGCTGTTGACTTACAATGTTGATAAAATGATATATTTGATTAAATGAAGCGCACAATAAATAAGAAGAGTTAGCTGAGAGCGAGGTTGATATCAGCATGATGAAAAATGTGAAATCAAATTTCCAAATGGATTTAACACAAGATGAAGTTCGAGAGATGAGTTTAATCAATTTGAGAAGCCATATTAAGGATTTAATTGAGAAAACAAGAGAAAGGAGTGATAGGGTCATCTCTGATTTTGTTGAGGCCAATCACGTACTGCATCCGAGCCAGTCTGGGTTCAGAGCCAATTTCAGTACGGAAACAGCCCTACTGGAAGTCTCCGAATCTATTAAAACTACACTTGACAGAGGAGGCAAGGCCTTATTGATATTGCTAGACCTCTCCGGGGCTTTCGATACCGTGCCCCATGCTCTTCTCTTGCACAGACTCCAGGGCTGTGGCATTGGTGGCACGGTCCTCCGGTGGTTCACCTCCTACCTGGAAAGCCGCCAGCAAACAGTTTGGTCTCCCCCTTTCTCAGCCCCTATCTCCCCGCTGAATGTAGGTGTTCCACAGGGATCTATCTTAAGCCCCACTTTGTTTAATGTGTTTATGGCCCCCCTGGCACTTTTGGCAGAACAATACGGCGCCAAAGTAATATCTTACGTCGATGACACGCAGCTACTGTTCACCTGCGAAAAGGATATGGCCCTGAATGGGAGTGAGATAAATATCTGCCTGTCAAAGGTGTTCGCCTGGTTTAAACAGAACCAACTGATGTGCAACTCTGAAAAGTCAGAAATTATTTTCTTTGGACACAACCCGGGTGAGGAATGGCGCAAATGGTGGCCACAGAATATGTCTCCCCCTGCAAGTTCAGCTACCACCGTTAAAAACCCCAGGGTGAAAATGGACGCAGACATGTCCATGAAGTCCCACGTCCAAGCAGTGGCCGGCACATGCTTCGGCCTACTGAAAATGTTGAGGAACTTCCTCCCACTACTCCCAGTTCCCCTTAGGAAAACAGTAGTCCAAGCATTGATCATATCCCGGCTAGATTATGTTAATGTTCTGTACGTAGGCCTCCCTGATTATCTTCTTGGCCGACTACAGTTGGTACAAAATGCTGCGGCAAGAGCTATACTCATGGTAGGCCTCAGGACACCCATGTCCCCTCACCTGAAGTCCTTGCACTGGCTTCCGGTGCTCAAGAGGACAAACTTCAAAGCCTTGGTACTGGCTTACAAGGCCTTCCACATTATAGGGGCCACATACCTAAGGAACAGAATCCAGCGCTATGCTCCACCTAGAACTCTGAGGTCTTCCACCCAGCAGCTTTCGACCATTCCGAGGTTCTCTCGTTCCCGCCTGGGTGGTCGTTCCTTTCAGGTGGTAGCCTCTCAGCTTTGGAACAGCCTGCCACCATCCTTACGTCAGGCGCAGGATGTCCTCAGCTTTAGGCGAGGTTTAAAAACCTGACTCTTCTTACAGTAGAGCAGCTGTTGTGTGCGTGCCTGAACTGTTCTGTCACTGGTTTTCTCTATCAGCGCCGGGACACTCCGTGGAGTAGCCGCGCGCTTTATAAGTGCCCAGTAACATAACATAACATAACATTAGAAGAATTATTGAGAAAGACGGAAGAAAAAGACAGCAAATAAAAAGAAAAGAAAAGGGTCTGAAGGTAGGGCGATAGGTGTAGCGATTCAGAAGCTGGGACAAAAACAGTTTGGGAGTTTCCTTTAAGAGAAGTCCATGGAGGGAATTTGGCACATGTATCATGGTCAAGAGCTGATTTGTATGCATTTACTACTAGTTTTATGAAATTGAAAGAGGAACGAGGAAAGTGGTATGAAGAGGTGCACAGATTGACTAATATTTCCCAGAAGTTGTAGACTGATTTAAATTCTTTGTTTAAGATTTTGGTTCCAACTGATTTATGGACAGATTGTGAGACGGTGGTTCGATAGCCAACACAGGAACTAGCTAGAGTGTCTCCTAAAAATGCTCCTGCTGTGTGAGGTGGCTGAGAAATTCCAGAAGGTGATTGAGTATTTGAAAAATGAGTGCCAGAAAAGCCATATATTGGTTAAAAATGTTGAGAACTTCCCAGGAGCCGAAAGAGCCAGTGCATGCCTCTTAAGAGAGGCTTATGCAAATTTTCAAGAAACACAGTGAAGTAGATGGCCTGAGAAAGATGGTGTCAGTGGTTTTGTGTCTGCTGTTGTCATGAGTTGGAGGCCAGAGCGTAGTAATCAAAGACAACATAGTAAATTGTGCTGTGCAAAGAGTGTTGAGGAGATCTTAAAGTTGGCAAAGTACAGTAGTGATTACTTTGATGCAAAGCAGAAAAAGATGAAGGAGAAGTTGATGATTGCCCAGATGAAGCAATTTAAGAGAAGATCCCGGAACCAAATGGGTTCAAATATGAATTTTGTTCAGCCTGGAATGAATGGGATGAATCAAATTCAATGAGAGTAAATTGGAAAATAGAACAGTGCAGATGCAAAGTGGTGGAAAAAGAAATGATGAACAATGATGGTATAAATGTTGAAATGTTGGAGAAAAACACTGATTGTCACTTCTGTGGGAAGATTGGGCACTGGGAGAGGGAGCACCATTAAAATTCAAACAGGACTCAGGAAAAGTTGTCCCTCAAATGTGAATAAGTTAAATTCTGAGCCGGTTATGCAGAATCAGAAATCATTTCGAATGTTGATGCCTTCAGCCCCAGTGATGCAGCAAAACATGACAAACAGGATACACTGTAGTGCAGTGTACCAGCAGAGTCCATTGATTCTGAATAATGAGTTGGCAGGTAACATTTCACAATGACGGTGCCTGAGGGGGGAAGAGGATTGCCTACATGGAGAAGTCCTAGAGGTAGACCAAAGTGGCCTATATGTTGACGACTAAGTCATTGGTCATCCTGTTTCATTTTTTATTAACATAGGGAACTAACAGTTCTAGAGTTTATTGTGTGGATGTCTTGGACCTTCCCCTCTTGGAAAGGTACGTCCAGGTTGTAGAGATCATCAATAAACACATTGTTAATCAGGTTACAAAAGATTTTCCAGTTAAAATTGGCCAAATGGAGAACAAGCACCAGTTTCTTTTGTATGATTCAAGTCCTAGGAACTAATTTGGGAGGGATTTGCTTTGCAAAATGAATTGTGTGATCTGCTGCACACCTGATGGTGTTGCGATTAAGACACAAGATGAGGACTCAATGTTTAAAAATAAATCACCAGATTTAAGAGTTCACTTATTCCCAGTCTTAACCAAAAAAAGAGCGGTCTCTGGATTTATGACATACTGTCAAAGATGAGGTATGGCACTTTTCTTGAAAAGAGATCAGATGGATTAAAAGCGCGAAACCATTTAAAATAAAAATAAAGCCAGATGCATTGTGTCTGAGAACTAGACAATACAGGCTCACAAACGAGTCAGAAAAGGGACTGAAACCAGTGATTAAAAAGATGATTGAAGAGGGAATCCTCCAGGAGGTACTTGATAGTCCTTGTACCTCTCCTGTGATGGGAATTAAAAAGCTGAATGGCAAATAGAGAATCGTATTGGATCCCTGAAAGATTAACAAGATTGATGTTCCATGTTGTCTAGTGGTACCCAATCCAGCAATGATTTTGTTCCCAATTCCATTAGATGCAGAATGATATACAGTCATTGACTTATGCCAAGAATTCTTCTAAATACCTCTTAATGAGGAAAGCCAATTTTTGTTTGTGTTTTAATTTTTGAATAAAGTTCTTGTGTGGTGTAGAATTCCATAAGGGTATAAAGAAAGTTCTTTGATTTCTAGTCAAATTCTAAAAAAAGATCTAAAAAGTTTAAGGTTGCCATGCAATTCAGTCTTAGTGCAAAATATTTATTGACCTACTGGTCGCATCTAAGACAAAGGAGGACTTTAAACTTGATACAATTGCTGAGAATGGACATAAGGCCCCCCTAACTAAACTGCAGTATTGTAAAAGAAGTAACCTGTCTTGAACACCATATTGAAAAAGGGGTGATGAAAGTCTCAAAAGAACTTGTTCTGCAATTCTGAAAATGAGCATGCCGACCATCCAAAGGAGGTTCGGAAGTTTCTTGGATTTGTTAGATACTGTTGTCAGTGGTTTGCAAACTTTTGCTTGATTGCTAAACTTTTAGGAAGGTTGACATGCAGTGACATACAAGACATTTGACAAAGAATATACTGATGCTTGTGAGAAATTGAAAGAGAGTTTGCGTCATGCACCCACAGTCAGGATGCCTGGTTACCTGATTACAGTCTAACATTGTTTCTATTTTGCCATGAGAAAAGTAGCACTTTTGATGGTGGTTTGATGCACCCAGAGGCTTACTTGTCAGTTGTACTAGATCCAGTAGCTGTAATTCTTCCAGGTTGTTCAGAAACATTTACATCTGTTTACATTGCCATATAACAAAGTGAAGGAATACTTTACCTGTATATGTCCCACATTCAGTGGAAATTCTTTTGGCCAGAACTAGGACACAGCATATAACAAACAGCAGACTGGCTCGTTATGAGCAAATCATACTTGCAAATGAACATCTCCCTTAATATAGCAACACTGCTCCCTATTTCAGACAGGAGCTGTGAAAGAGAAAATGATGACATTGATGTTGAATCTGACCACAATTGAATAGAAGTTACTGAGGGGCATATTATCAAGCCCCTATCGCCACCACAACGTCACTTTTTGTGACGTTGTGGTGGCGATAGGTCAGCGCTCTATTATCAAGGCAGCGTTAAGCCACTTAACGTGGCTTACAGCCACGTTAAGTGGCTTAACGCTGCCTTGATAATAGGCCCCTTTCACTCTAAACTTAGCGTGAAAGGGGCGTGCAGTGGGTGTTGCGGTGGGCATTCCACCGCAACACCTATTGAATCGACGCTGCCACCTATTATCAAGTTTGACGATAATAGGTGGCAGCGCCGAACTTAAGACCAGAAAAATCCTGGTCTTAAGGTGGCGAAACGAGGAGAAATGCTTTATTTCTCCTCGTTTTGCTTTTTCCATGTGTGCTGCCTTGTGCAGCACACATGGGAAAAGCAAAATGCCATGGTTTGTTCATGTACAGGAAGGTGTCTCTTCCTGTACATGAAAAAACTGTTTTTCAAAATGCCTTTTTGTAGCTTCCATGTGTGCTGCATGAAGCAGCACACATGAAAGTTACAAAATGGCATTTTAGGTTTGTTTATGTGCAAGAAGGAACTCCTTCCTACACATAAACAAACCTCCCTACTCGCAGACACCCTTGCACTCTGGTGCAAGGGTGCCTGCGCTGGCGCTAAATTGTGTAACTTAGACCCATCGCAGGGGGAGACGCCAGGCTGCACCATATCCTTGTTAATATGGTGCAGCCTGGCGTTTCCGAAGTGGCGGAGAGAGGTGTTAAGCCAAGACGGCTAACGCCTCTCTCCGCCACTTCTTTAGTAATATGCCCCTGAGTTCTGTACAAAACCAAGATCAGACATTAAAGAGTAACCTTTGGAAATGGTTAATCTGACATTATTTGTTGGTGGTTCTTGTTTAAGAGATCAATACGAAGCATTGAGAGCTGCCTATGCGGTATGTTCCCTTTCTAAGACTTTGGAAGCATCGCATTTCCAAACGCGACTTCAGCTTCTTTTTTATACAACTGCACCAAAAGAAACATGCACGGTTATTGGGGTGCAAATGTATTATGCCTCAGCAAAGCCATCCTGTGGTGACATTACCAACCACTCAGTCTTTATTTTTATAGTTTATTGTGCAAACAGAATCTCTAGTTGGCATATTTGGACCATAATTCACAGCTACCAGTTTGACTTATGTGTGCGTGTGTGTTTGTGTGTGTGTGTGAGTGACATAGATAGATAGATAGATAGATAGATAGATAGATAGATAGATAGATAGATAGATAGATAGAAAAAGCGAGGAATTGGATAACTCCATGTAAACTTCTGTGCATTGCTGATCAATAATACTGGAAAAGGGCACCAGAAGTGACTAATCTTCTGTAGAACTCCTTAGAGTAAAGTGGTACCAATAATTAGCAATACCACAAAATATGAGTGTGTGCTTAAAAATCAAAAATATTTTTCTAAATTGTAACACATTCGGACCAGAGAACTCCATACTAACCACTCCTTTCATGCTGTCTTGACTAGGGGCAAAGACCCCAAAACATCCCCTCCTTGCTGTGGGCCTAGCTCTTCTTCTTCAGCAGACAAGCCCCATTCGCATGTGAGGAGAATACCCTCATCTAAGATGGCTGTCAGATCAAGATATTAATGGACATGTGGTCAGAGGATAGATGGCGCTATGGCCTCTGATTTCTGCTATTCACTGGAAGCATATTACAGTCAGCACTGGAGCATCCTCCTGTGTGGCACTCTTCTCCCAAGAAGGGGTCAGAGATCAACAGGGGAGGTCACTAGGGCCATTTTGGAATTTGACCCTCAAGATCTTATGTTATGCCAGGGGAAAAGTCTAGAGGTCCGGTAGTCAGGTCCATCAGATTGTCTGGCGAGTGCTTTGGAATGTGACGCTATACTATAGGAACTGGTATGTCTGAACAATCTCTTGTTATTAATAAAGAGCTGGATGGTCTTTTGCAAGGTTGGACTGGCCTATGGGGCAATCAGGTAGTGCCCAACAGGCTGGTCTGACAGGTTAGTGTGCAGGCTAGTATTTTGGCTGTATGTGGGCCTCTTTTGTGGTCTCCTGAGCTAGATTTTTCTTTTGATTTCCCTGATATTACTACAAAAATTACCTGAAGCAAGCTAAAATCAATGCAAAATTCCATACCTTGCAAAACACTTATAGAGCATGTTGTTACAAGTTCAAAACTGCGCCAATTTGCAAACATGGGAGACTTTTTTAGCGCTCAAATTAACTAATGGGGTCTGTGGTCTTGGGCCTGGTGGGCCATGAGGCACAGCTCAAAAGAAGCATAGAAAGATGCTGCACACACAGTTAGAGTGATCAACTATGACCCCGCCTTCCTGGCAGCATGACCTTTTATTAATTGTAGCGTTACCTGGGACACTACAAACAAGCTGCCTGACGGAAGGTCCCAATTGGATCACCCTCATGGAGGTCATTTAGGGGTCGCAGCTGTGACCCCTGGCTTGCCCTTGCCATGCTGGCACTGCCTCTGTGACCCTTGGCCGCAGAGGTGGCAAAGTCAGTGTCAAACAGACTGAGGCAGATTGCTTTTATGGGTGTGGGTGCTCCACCCTTGTTTTCTGCCTATGTTGATTATACTAAGTTTAGTTTAGTTTAGTTTATGGGCTTATATAGCGCTTGAATCACCCCCTGAGGGGTATCTCAGCGCTCGTGGACTTGCAGAAGAAAGTTGTCTCTGTGGGCTGGTCTAGAAGAGGGCAGTTTTTAAAGCCTTCCTAAATTTTAAGTGGTCCGGACATTGCCCTAAAGTTATGGGAAGTTGGGGGCCTATTAGGATATCTGGCGGATCGCCACTGCCGGTCCGAAGGTGGCGATCCGCCCGCCAAATATCCTTTTTCACCCCCCGCCATATTAGCATGGCGAGGGGCACCGCAGCGGACGGAAAGACCGTCAGCCGCTTTTCCACCGGTCGGAATGCCGGCCGGGCGGAAAAGGCAGACAACATGGTGGCGGTGCCTTGCAGACACCGCCATACATATTAGCATGCCTGCGGTGACATGCCTTTCCATGGCGGAGACTCCGCCATGGAAAGGCATGCGGAGAATGCCGTCGGGGGCCCATTGCGGGCCCCCGGGGGGGTGGATGCCTGCACTTGGGGGGTACCCATGGTACCCCCCTTCATTGGCATGCACAAGGTGGCAGGCACCGCGCGGTGCCTGTCACGTTGTGCATGCCAATGCACAACATGCATATATTGCATTGTGGCGGGTGCTGCTTACAGCACCGCCCGCCGCAATGCAATATATGCGGGATGCCACCGTGGCATCCTAATTGCCATTGCGGGACCGCCGCACCTCTTGTGGGCGGTCCCGTTGCGGTGGCGGGCGGACACAGTCCGCCCGCCATCGTAATAGACCCCTTGGTTCCATAAGGAGGGCGCCTGATGTGAAAAGGCCTTTCCTCCTGTCCTTGCTTTTTTGACCAAAGGAATTTTGAGCAAAGATTTAGAGCCAGATCGAAGGTCCCTATGGGGGATATAATGATGGAGTCTCTCCGCCAAATAGGTAGGTCCATTTCCCCATATTGCCTTGTGCGTCAGACAACAGATCTTAAATTCCACTCGTTTACGCACAGGTAACCAATGTAGTTGTTGTAGAAGAGGGAGTGACGCTGATCTGTGAGGGGCGTTTAAGACTAAGCGAGCAGCAGTGTTTTGCACCACCTGAAGGTGGTTCAGAGAAGACTCATTAGCCACGATCAGTAAGGCGTTAGAGTAATCTAATTTACTCAACACCAGGGTTTGGATGAGGGTCTTTCGCAAGGAGTCGGGGAGATAAGGAAAAACTCTTCTCAGCAGGCCCAGCACATGAAAGCATGAGCCAACGATATGTGTTACATGCTCTTTCATAGTTAAAGTCTGTTCAAGGCGCACCCCTAAATTCTTAGCCGTGGTTTTAGGTGCTGGGGCTGTTCCTAGCTCTTTAGGCCACCAGTCTGGTGCCCACAATAGTGGGGCCTCGCCAAAGAGCATGATTTCAGTCTTTCCGGCATTCAGCTGTAAGAAGTTGTTTCTCATCCACTGTGAGATGGCCAGCATGCCGGAAGAGAAGGAAGCTCGGGCTGTCTGAGAGGTCTTATTGAAGGAAAAGGTAAGTTGGGTGTCATCTGCATAGGATATCGGTATAAACCCATAGTTCCTCAATAGTGAGGCCAAGAGGGCAATGTAGATGTTGAACAAAGTTGGGCTTAAACATGAGCCTTGAGGCACTCCCTTGGTCAGTTCTTTCGTATTAGACTGGTATGGTCCCAGGCTGATGGTCTGGGTATGATTAGAGAGGAGACTAGTCCACTGCAGTGCCACTCCCCCAATCCCGGCTTCCCTCAATCTCCTGAGCAGAGTCTGGTGGTCGACAGTATCGAATGCGGCGGAGAGATCTAATAATACCAGGAAGGTAGGTTGGCCATTATCTAGTGCGAGCCTAATGTTATCAGTAACGGCCACCAGGGCAGTTTCCGTGCTATGTTTTGGCCACAAGCCCGATTGAGATGGATCCAGGTAGCCAGCCGATTCAATATGGTCAGATAGATGTTTATTTACGTGTTTTTCCAGAACTTTGCTCAGAAATGGTAGGAGGGAGATAGGGCGGAGATTTGAGAGATCTCCCATTGAAGCTTTGGTGTTTTTTCGGATTGGGATGATCTGAGCCTCCTTCCATGTTAAAGGTAGGTGGCCTTCCTTCAGTGATAGATTCAGTAGAGAGCAGATGGGATCTGATAGCAATTTGGCAAGAGTAGCTGAAATCCTTGCAGGTAGGACATCGAGAGACGAACCAGATTTTGCCTTGCACGATAATGTTTCTGTCTCTTTCCGAGATAAAAGGGGGAAAATCAGTAGCGATTTTGCCCTTGTATTAGGTGGAGATACTGTTATGATGTCTGCCGGCAGAGGACAGCTTGTCGCAGTGATCTTATTATAGATTATGTCAATTTTCTGTATGACGAAGTCGCTTATTTTATCGCAGAGAGACTGAGAAAAGTTTTCTTCCAATTCACAGGCTTTAGGGCTAGTGAAAGCTTTCAGAATCTGGTATAGGGCTTTGGGGTTGTTCTCTGCTTGGCTTAGTTGTTGGGCTATGTGAGTTTTCCGAGTCTGCTTAATGTTTTTGTGATAAAGAGTGAGGGCTGATCTATATTTCTCTTTATCATCTTTAAGATGGGTTCGGCGCCATCTTCTTTCTAGGTTTTTACAGTGGCTTTTTTCCTTGTGCAGTTCAGGAGTAAACCAGGCTGCCTGGGTTTGTCTAGATTTAGTTGATCGTGTTTTCAGTGGGGCGATCAGTTCGATAGCGGCTAAGGCTGTTTTATTGAAGTGGGCTAGACTCTCTTCAATGTTACTAAGTGCAATGCAACCAGGTGGTGTAAAAGCCATTGAGAAAGTTTCTGTATTAATTTTATGCCATTGTTTATACGGGGATTGATTGTGTGGGGCGGGCGACTCTAGTTCTCTGGGCCCCTGCACTTGAAAGTCAATGAGTGCGTGGTCCGACTAGCTTAAAGGCTTTGGTGCTTCACATGTGAGGAGAGGAGAATTAGAGAAGATAATGTCTAGGGTGTGCCCTGCTGTGTGAGTTGGACCATCATTGATTTTGTAAGGTTTAGTGTGGCTAGGTCAGCCAAAAAAGACGATGTTTCTGCCTTGTCCAGGCATTCACTGTGTATATGAAGTCTCCCAGCAGCATAACGTTGCTGAAAGAGATCACATAAGGGGTTATCAACTCCATAAGTTGAAGAGAGAATTCAGCAATGGGGCCTGGTGGGCGGTATACCAGTGCCCCTTTCCAGCTATTTTGTGGTGAAAGATCCATCCTAAAAATCAGGATTTCGATCTTCTCATTGCTACGCTGTTCTAGAATTGTAGTTTTCACTCTATCACTATGGATGACAACTATCCCTCCTCCCATTTTGATCTGCCTGTCGAGTCTTTGATTCCTGTACCCCTCTGGTATAGCGATGGTGATTGCGGGTGTGCTGATAGGTTTTAGCCATGTCTCAGTTACAAAACCTATATCAGGTGTTTCTGAGCTAAGTAGGTCCCAGATCTCAGTCGCATTTTTGGGGAGTGATCTCACATTTCCCAGGAAGCCTTTCCAGCTTTGTCTGGGAGGGGTAGGTTTATGCTCAAAATTCAAAATCCAAATCTGCTGCTTTCTTGGCGTTTAATTTGTTTGTATCTGTGCCAAGTTTACTCGATACTTTGGGGTCATCTGGTCTAGGTGCTGCTAAGACTGAGCCTATGCTAATATGCTAATAGCAAATAACAGTTTATTATTCACTATTAGCTTAATTTTAAAAAATGGAGCACCAAGAGCTGGATCAAGATCTCCAGTTGCAGATGATGTAAGTGAAAAAGCATTTTTAAAGGTATGTTGTGTGCTGCTTGTGTGTGAGAGTGTGTTTGTGTGCAAGAGAGTGTATTTGTGAGCATGTGTCTTTATGTGTGAGCATGTATGAGTGAGTGAGTGAGTGAGTGAGTGAGTGAGTGAGTGAGTGAGTGAGAATCAGTGACAGTCAGTGACAGGTAGTGACTGAGAATGATTGAGTGTCAGTGAATGTGAATGAGTGAATGAGTGAGTGAAAGTGAATGCAAGATAGTGAATCAGAGTGAATGGGTGCAAGTAAGTGAGAATGAATGAGGGAGTATGAGTGAGTGTAAGTGAGCATGGGTAAGAATGAAAGGGCATATTTATAAAATTATCACACAGTGCAGCAAGTCACCTTGCTGAGCTGCACTGTGTCACAGGGAAGGGGAAGGAATGCACTGTATTTCAGTCAATAAGGCACCTTTTCTCCTGCGCTGGCGCCCTTTGGGCAGCCTAGCACCAACGCAGGCAGCCATGCACCACGGTTCAAAGGGGCCTCCGTTGCATGCATGATTGTTTTTGTGCAGAATGTAGCCCACATAGTAAGAGGAGGTAACAAGGCGAAATAAAGATATTTTTCCTCGTTATGCCTCCCCTGGGAATCCATGGGAGTTGCGCGAGAACACCCAGGCAACGCCCATGGAATGCCTTCCCAGGGGAGAGCAAGACAATGCATCGATTGCACTGCGTTGCTTTACTCTAGAATTATGGAGCCACTCAGGGCCATGCAAAGTGGCCTTGCTTGGATTCATAAATCTCACTTAAGGTTTGCGTCGCGCCTGCCCCAGGTTGCGTGACGCAAACGTGAAGCAAAATGGGTCATAAATATGCCCATTAGTGTTTACCACTGGCCCTGGCATACTGACGGTACTTCTTGGCTTATATAGGCATGCAGGAAAAATACTGCTGCTTGCAAACTGTAGGCAATTGTTAGCATGAAAGGCATCTGCGACAAAATACTGGCACTGGCATGCTGGAGTTAATTATTGGAATAATGGTCACCCTCAAGTAAAATACTGGTAATGGCATACCAAAAGCAATTCTTGGAATACGGGGCACACATGGAAAAAGTCTGGCACTAGCATACTTGAGGAGCATTTTGGCATTGGGGCACCTGTAACTTTAGCTCATTGAGATACTTCTTGACATAAGAGAGGAAAGCCATGGCATATGGGAGGAGCCAACCAAGATAAAATACTGGCCCTAATATTGTAGATGTAATTTTGACATAAGAGATATGGATGGAATTAATTACAAACTTCTGAAGCTGGTATATTGTAGGTAATTTTTGGCACAAGAGGACACCCATGGCATATGACTGGCCTGCATGATAAAATACTGGCCCTGGCACAACAGAGGTAATCTTTGACATATGGGGGCACCCATAGCGCATTCTGAAAACAAGAAAACAATAGTGCCTTCTCCTCAGGAGCGCCAGGTTACATTGCCTTGGCACTCCATGAAAGAACTTGATTATGAATGTGTCCTTTCAGAGCCTATGTTTTTTTAAGCACTATGTGAAAAATATGCTTTTAAATAGACTCCATTTAACTCAAAATGCCTCAGGGGGAGAACCCCCAAGACCTCCTAGAAAAGGTCTGGCTTGCAACAATTGAGGCCAAGTGTTACTTTCCACCGGATCACTGACATAACATCGACACTCATAATATCGACCTACAAAATTATTGACACACAAATATCGATAACATAAATATCGATATACTATACTTATTTTAAAAAAATACACAAATATTGACACAAAAATATCGTCAAACATTAACATCGATATCACTAATATCGATGATAAAAATATTGTCATAACTAATATCGAAAACATTAAAAATCATACAAAATGACACAAATATCGATAACAAAAATGTAAACCACACAATTATCACCAAAAACAAAATATCGACACCTTAAAAATATTTTTCATAACACAATATACATCCTCAAAAAAATAAACATTATCACAAACACACATAACATATTAAATAAATAGAATTAGACTTAAATGAATTATAATTCAAAAAAATACCTTTAACATAATTAAATTCACCAAAGTATTTGCTCCTTACAAACACAATATATAAAAATAAATATTTTTTATTACACATTCAATGTAATATAAATTATAAATATTATACTATTATAGTTTTAAATAAAATAAGAATAAAAAAAAGTTTAACTGAACATTAATTAGTGTTTCCCATATAAGGGAACAACTGCCAAATTGATTGAAAACATTAGTAACAACCAATAAAAAACACCTACAACTAAAATAACCCAATAAGATTGAAAGCACAATTAAACAAACACTAAATAAACTAAAGAAAATGTAACATTATTTTATGCTCCAACAACAAAACGAAGAATAAGGGGAATCTCTGCCAGATTGCTTCTGCAACATTGGACTTCCTCATTGAAAGCTCTGATTTCAACTTCACAAAGTAAGTAAAATATCTATTTAATATTACAACTGTATAAAATAATAGTAAAGCACCTTTTACAATAATTAATGTGTATTTTTTCTAAATTATATCTCCTCTAAAGAAACTCCAAATGACACTCAACTAACTACAAACATCGTCAAAAAACCACCTTGCCAAAAAAGTATGTACAAATATAAATTAAACTTTTAAAACAACTAAAAATCCCAACCCAAAACGCCCACTAACCACACAAACCCCAAAATACAAAAAATGCTGTTAAACACATTTATTAAAATTATAAAAAAAATTCTGCAGGAAATAAGAAGAAACACTAAAACCAAGCACCAACAGAAACACCCCAGCGTCAAAAAGGTTCAACTTATACAAGCATGTAAGTATAATTTTGTATTTAAAAATCTGTATTACAATAAAAACAATTACAATACATTTAATATTTTTTATATACATTTCTCATAGCATTTGAAACATCAGAATGACTGAAGGTACAAAATTCATAACTTCCCAGAAAAGAAAATTCTTATTATGTTATAAGGGATATGTCTACACCCAAGAAAAACAGACAGGCAACAAAGTTAATTGGAAATGCAGAAAAATATTATTCAAATGCATGTTATGGGAGGGCTACAACAAAAGAAACTACTGTATTAAATGTTAAGGAACATAACCACCCCCTCAACATAACTGAAATAGAAGTGAGAGACGCTTTAGAGACTCTGAAAGAAGCTAGCACTAGTTCTCAAAATCCTACTACTGAAATACTAAAAGACGTACACCTCAGAGTTCCAGAACATGTAACTGGCCAATTACCCTCTGTCTCAACGTTAAAAAGGCTAATAGCTGGAACAAAAAAATCCAATGCTACAACCCCACCTACCCCCAAATCTTTCAGTGAAATTCAGATACCACCTGAACTCACTGTAACTCAACTAACTGAAGAGCAATTTCTACTTTATGACAATAAATCTAACAACAAAAGGATTATAATATATGCAACTCCCAAAACTAACTTAAACTACAGAATTGTGAGACATGGATGATGGACAAAACATTAAAAATATGTCCCAAACCATTCTACCAATTAAACAAAATGCATGGACTGTATCACAATACCAACATCCCCTTTATATATGCCCTGTTACCAAACAAACAACCCAACCCCTATGTAGAACTCTTAACAAAAGTAAAGCAAGAAACTAATAATTACTATCCCCAAAAATTATCATAGACTTTGAACAGTCAATGATACAAGCCATCCTGAAAAACTACCCTCACACAGCAATACAATGTTGCTATTACCACTTTCATCAATGCATATGGAGACACCTTTAAAAATCGACACTTAGGGGCCGATTCCGATCTCGGCCGGTAGGGCTCTGAATCGGATTCGGCATTACCGGACCCGATTCGGAGCCCTGTTTCCCGACCGAGTCGGACGTGCGTCCGGGCGAGCGAGTACGATGCGAGCGCACGCGAAATCGCCGATCGACTCGTTCGCGGGACCCAACCGCTCTGACCGACTCGCTCGGACTCGACTCGCACCGCGCAATGGAGACGTTCCCCGGCCGGGTAAGTACGATGCGCACCTCGAGCAGTCCGACCGACTCGCGCCGTCCGGCTCAAAAGAGCAGTCGGAGCTGTACTTTGGGGGTCCGTGTCGGACCCCCCTGTAAGCCTAGCCGCGCGAGTCGCACACAGGGGGGATCCATGGGTCGCCCCTACCTGTGCATGTATGCCGCGACCCGCTTCACCGCGAACCCGCTGTAGGGGGCGCCCTTGTTCGCCTTTCACCCATTGAATCAATGGGAGCCAGCGTACGCGTTGTACGACCGACTCCCATTGACTTCAATGGGAGTCCGACCGAATCGAGTCCGATGGCATGCGAACGCATCGTACTCGTCCGGTCGGACTGCTAGGGTCCGATTCGGTCGGAAATCTCACCGGGTCCGGCTCGGTCGGTGAGATTTCCGGCCCGAATCGGAATTGGCCCCTTAGCGTAGAATATGCAACTAATAGGAATTTTGCATATGAAATTAAAAAGCTCATTGCACTAGCATACGTCCCAATAACTGATGTAGCAGAACACTACAATCTAGTAATAGAAAACGCCCCTACTACCAAACAACTGAACTTAAACTAAGTCCCCTACTCGACTATTTCGAGGATACGTGGGTGGGAAGGCTACACAGATCTGGGCACAGGAGATAGCCCAAATACCACATTCCATGGAGGAATGTATATAACAGTACCCAAAACAAAGAAGCAAAAACTAATAACGCTGTGGAAGGATGGCATAATGCTTTCCGAGCCACAACAGGCCGAACCCAACCAACCCTACATAACTTACTACAATCAATACAAAAAGAACAAAGCTACCAACAGCTAAGACTTGAACAGTTTGTAACACAACTAGGTCCAAAACTAACTAAACAAACTAAAACAATGTTCGAGCACTTACAATACAAAGTAAGACTGTACCCAAACACTAAAGGGCTAGAATATCTAGAAACAATAGCTAAATCCCTACTTTAAAACAATACTTCAAAAACATAGAAAAATCGTAATTGTGAAATGAATTCTTAAATAAACATTTCTTTGCAAACATCTAAAATATACATTTTTTGTCAGTTAATTTTAACTTTTAAAAAAAAATAATTGACATAAATATATTTTATATATTTGTAAAAATATCAATAATATTTTCAAAAATTACAATGCCCTCCCATTGTAAATAATTTAAAATAACTTACTTTTTTGTTGCTGAAGAGTTGAATCCAAGCTGTCATAAACAAATCCAAACGTGTAAAAACACCAAAACGTAGTTTAAAGTCCCAAAATAAAATGTAGAAATACCACTGTGTAAAATATAATCTGCCGACAACATATCCATAGACTTGAATTCATTAAAAACCCGAAAAATATAATTAAAAAAAGAAACGCTCCAGGAAAACCCGAAAAATAAAGGAACTGTAAAATAATTATTAGTTTACTAGAAACTAATACACAGTTCCTTTAAATGAAAAACAAACTTCTCCCAACGGCAACTTCCAAACGACAAAAACGTGTGGAAAAAACAACACAATCCCACCCGCACAAATGTACAATAAAATCATTAAAAAACACACATAAACATACTAATAGCACCATACTCTAAACATTATTAAACATATAGAACATACCCTAACACCTACCTATCAATGCACTAACCGCATTTTGCATACGCAAACCTACAAACGAAACCTCACCAAAAACACAAAATACAATCGTTACCTACTCTATAGACTACCTAACTACCTTCACGCTACACCGAAATTAAGCCTAAAAGTAATTAAATTAAACTTACCTTAACCGATGCGACGCAGCTTCCAACCGCGAGCTTCTACCCTGAGAAACGACGTAAAACAACACAGATAGCCTACAAAATACAACTTAGTTTAGAAAATGGCTACCTAATTGAAATAATAAAAATACTTTTTTACATTAAACTTAATGTACATTTGAAATGTAATCCAAAAATATGTTTAAAAAATACTATTTGATATTACTAATGTACAAAATGTTTTTTCTTTGTTGTTTAAAAATGTTAAATTATAATAGTAAATATTAGAAATTAAATAATATTTATTATACATTAAAAAAATATGTTAACTTACCAATGTGTTAGAAAAATGTGTACTGCATACTAAAAATGTAACAAAATGTATTAATGTTAAAAATATTTTTCTTTTTCAAAATGCTTTCTTACCTTAATAATGTTATTTGTATTTACAATTTAAATATTATACAAAATATAATATTATTTATTATAAAATATGCAAAAAATATAAAAAAGTTATGCAAAGAACAAATTGTAAAAAAGTATTGTTATTAAAAAAGTACACTATATGTAATTATATATGCATATTTACAATGTAAATAAATATTCAGTAACTGTTACCAAAAAAATATGTATTAAAAAAATGTATAAAAACCAGTGTACAGCTACATCTTTTATTTGTAAAAAATTTATATATTTACCAA
Source organism: Calotriton arnoldi (assembly GCA_963921515.1). NCBI lineage: Eukaryota > Metazoa > Chordata > Amphibia > Caudata > Salamandridae > Calotriton > Calotriton arnoldi. Next base: position 528,577 of record CAWUFW010003720.1, read on the forward strand.
GTTCTCCATTATAAAAAACATAAAAATGTTTCATGCTGACTTCACTTAAATATTATATGTTTCTGTTTATATATGTAGTAAAAATGCAATGTATCCAAAAATACAACATTTATTATTATTTCTCTGTATGACAATACAAATATCAAACAATATTAATAAAAATAAATGCATATTATTTCTTTGCTTGAGTCTTTGAATGAAAATAAAGACATAAATAAAATATAAATATTGTTTTGTATTTAATTCCTATATTTATTTTTTCTGTATGCACAATAAAATGTTTATCTTAAATTAATTGTCAGACATACGTTTATTTTTTTAATACACATATATAAAATACTATTACCACTTAAACACACATTTTTATCATTAACCTTACTCCAAAATAAAGAACTTAGGGGCCCATTAGGATAACGGGCGGATCGCCACCGCCGGGCCGGTGGTGGTCATCGCCGGCCTGGCGGTGGCGATCCGCCCGCCAAATGTCCCTGTGTCACCCCCCGCCATATTAGTATGGTGAGGGGCACCGCGGCGGACGGAAAGACCGTCTGCCGCTTTTCCGCCGGTCGGATTGCCGGCTGGGCGGAAAAGGCACACAATATGGTGGCGGTGCCTTGCAGGCACTGCCATCCATATTATGATGTATGCGGTGTGCATGCATTTCCATGGCGGTGACTCCGCCATGGAAAGACATGCGGAGATTGGCTTCGGGGGCTCGTTGGGGACCCCCGGGGGGGTGGGTGGCTGCACTGGGGGGTACCTGTGGTACCCCCCTTCATTGCCATACACAAGGTGGCAGGCACCGCGCGGCGCCTGTCACGTTGTGCATTGTAATGCACTACATGCACCTTTAACATTGCGGCGGGTGCTGTTTACAGCACCGCCCGCCGCAATGTTAATGGCAAGAATGCGCCCACCAGTGTGGCGGGCGCATCCTAATTTGCATCGTGGGACTGCCGCACCTCTGGCGGTCGGTCCCATTTACTGTTACGGTAGCGGGCGGACAAAGTCCGCCTGCCATCGTAATAGGCCCCTAAGTTTTTTACTATAACCCACTCTACACTATACCAACTCAGGGAAACTGCTGGACACTAAACATATATAATTTACTATTCCCATTCCAAACTATATTAACTCAGGAAGGGGCTGGATACTAAACATATATAATTTACTGTTCCCACTCCAAACTATATTAATTCAGGGAAGGTGCTGGACACTAAGGGGTCGATTCCGATCTCGGTTGGTAGGACTCCGAATCGGATTCGGCTTTACCGGATCCGAGTCGGAGGCTTTGTTTCCGCCCGAGTCATACTGAGGTCCGGACGCCTAAGTACGATGCGATTGAACGCGAAATCGCCGACCGACTCGTTTCCGGGTGCGAACCGCTCCGTCCGACTTGTTCGCACTCGATTCGTACCGCGCAATGGAGACGTTTTACGACCGAGCCAGTACGATGCACGATCCGGACAGCCGGATCGAGTCGGAGCCTCCGACACGAAAAAGTTCTCAGAAGCGGACTTTGGGGGTCCGTGCCGGACCCCCCTTCACCCGTAGCCATACGGGTCGGACACAGGGGGGACCCATGGGTCCCCCCTATACATGTGTGTACGGTGCGGATGGCACCAACGCGTACCCACTGCAGGGGGCCCCCTTGTGCGCAACGTACCCATTGAGTCAATGGGAGCCCATGTAGGCGTCGTACGACCAGCTCCCATTGACTTCAATGGGAGTCTGACCGAACCAAGTCCGGCAGCATACGGCTGCATCGTACTCGCTCGGTTGGACTGCAGGGGTCCGGCTCGGTCGGAAAACAATCCGGATCGGTCGGAGAGCTTTCCGACCCAGATCGGAATTGGCCCCTAAACATTTATAATTTACTATTCCCACTCCAAAATAGAAAAAGTCAGGGAAGGTGCTGGACACTAAACACATATAATTTACTATTCCCACTCCAAAGTATATTAACTCAGGGAAGGTGCTGGACACTAAGGGGCCGATTACGATGGCGGTCGGAGGCACATCCGCGGTGCTGGCGGTGTCGGAAAATGTCCTTTTCCGCACTCCATCGGCGGACCTCGCGTCCGCCATATTACGATGGGCAAACATAGCCCATTTTCCGTCCGCTGCGGAGTTACGTGAACCGCCAGAAATTTCCGTCCGCAACCGCGGCGGAGGGAGCCAATAGAGAAACACTACCGTGCGGAATGACGTCCCGTCCGCCGTACAAATCACGATGCCGCAAACAACCCATCACACCGCAGTGGAGAATCCAGCCACCCGGAGACGGCGGAAGCACTACTGCGGAGAGCGAAACTCGACTCCCAGTCCCCTCCACACGGTCCTGACCGCTATGGATCCAGCTCTTCAAGCCTTTCCGCTGCTGTACCTCATCCACTACCAGCAAATAAGACACCGCCGCGGACAACGTCGCAGGTACGCAAAAACACAACTCCGCATACAGCCACAACACACAACTCCTGTGCTGACATATGGTTCCTGTCCACATCAGACACTCTGGTGGGGACAGGAACATATCCCCCAGTGTACTCACACATGTCCTACCTGATAGAAACCCACACCTCCGCATTGGGGTCACCCATCAACCGCAAAATCACTGCAATGTCCCAGGAAAGTCACTGCAGCGGTGAAGACGCAGGAAAACCTGCGCACAATGTAGTAGGCAGGGCCGGCGCCAGGCATGGGCAGTCCGCCCAGATTCACTGGGCTCCACCCTCACCCTTCCCACAGTTCGCATCACACACCCATTTGGGCACATGCTGTGTGCCCCTCCTGTGCCCCCCATGCACAATTAATCAGCCAGGTGTAGCCAGACCTCGCACCTCACACATCAAAGGACAAGGGAGATTGACTGGGAAGGTGCGGGTGAAGAGGAACACCCTGCACAGAAGCTCAGGGGCTGGACAACCCTCCTCCTCACACCTACCTTCCAATCATGTGAATCAAACTGAGTATAATTAAGAAATGAAGACTCACACTGCATATGAACAACCACTGAACTGTTCACACTGCCTGTCAAGTCCCTCAGAAAGACCCCACACTGACACTCTGCCACATACTCATATCATAGTTCAGCAGCAATGGAGGACAATAAATGGGCTAGCCAAAAGTGAAGTGGACAGTGCTGGAAAGCCATGGAGCAAGCCACATAGCATGTGTACATCACATGCAAGAGAAGGAACATATCACACCACCCTTAGGCCCTCAAATCAGACAAGGGTGGCACAGTGAGTGAAATTAAACCAAAGTGACCTCTGTGCAACAACTCAGGGATACATCAAGGCAAGCCTTGCATAGGCACAGGAATGATAGGAAGTGTCAAAAGTCATACAGTGACCAGCCACACATCTGTGTCAACTCACTTGACATGTGTATGTCATCAGCACAACACACATGGCTCATTGTCACACTCCCTGACTGTCAAACACAAGTAGGACCTTCACACATGCCCCTCACCTACCCACCTCACACCTGCAACACTCAAAGCCTGTGTGAAACACACGTAATGGTGCACATGATGTCCTGTGAGTTCACTGACAACCAATCACACTCCCTGTGGTGCATCCACAAATATCAGACTCACACTCAGGGATGCCTGAACCAATGCTGACACAAAACCAATAGCCAAATACAAAGCTCACAAACAACATCCACAGAAGTCCAACAAGCCCAGCCATGTGCAGCCAAACAGTGGAAAGACAATGTGACCCTAGACAGAACAGGAATACACAACTTTGTCACTCTGGACAAATGCACAGACACCATACCCCAACACAAACAAGAATTGCCTCCTCAAAAAATAATCATGAACAATAACTGGGATCAAGGGGACAAAATAGGCTAACACACACATACACACCACACCAGTCATCAAGTGAACATGGTGTCATAGTGTACCACAAGCATGCACATGCACAACCCTGACAAGTGACAGGCCCAAAATAGGAGGACAAACCACTAGTGTGCACTCAAAACAAGTTCATGAACCTGAATCCACATTGCTGCATGTGACATACACACAAGAAATGCACACTACAGATGCAACACACATATGAATGTATCACAATGCACAAACTACTCACACACAATGTCATGCAAATAGAACAACACACACATTGCACCTGTCAGCAGAAAGAGCCAACACGGGCCAAACACTGCATACATCCACAAGAACAACACAACAGAGGCACATACCAATCCATCACATAGCAAACTCAGCTGGACATCAGGGGGATGCACAACAAGCAAGTACAAGGCAACATACACTGACAGCCCTGCATGCACACCAAGCAGTGTGTGCACAACTACAAAACCAGTAGCACACATATCTGAGTGCCACACCATGAACTCCCACAACACAAATCATCACAGCACAAACATAACATCACACTCAGGAAGGGTAGCAGTACCTCAGCAAACACACATACACCTTAGCCTTCACCCACAGATGCACATCTCATGGAAACCCAGATGCAAACAACATGACTAGAGGACTGTGATGCTCAAACACATGCACTGCACATGAGCAACCATGACTGCAAACCAGTAGAAGAAAATATCCTACAACTAATTGCGAAACTGTCCTGAGTGGCACATTGGTCCTGTACACAGATCATCCTCACACAGCATAGTGTCACACTATGAAGTGGTGGGAAGGCTCACACACTGGCAAGGCATGGGGTGGAAGACATGAGATTTAAGTGGTGTGTACTTCAGTAGTGGACAGGTGAGGAGTGCACAGTCCACAAACACACAGAGGAGTAACTCACAATGTGTAGGCATCAGAAGCACATATAGGGGATGGTATGACTCCACATACCACATACCATACTGGAGCCAAAAATGGGTCAAGTGGCAGCGATGCATGAGAAAACTCACTAATAATGTCAGTGTGGCTGAGCAGGTCTGCACAGTGAGCACAAACAGAAACAAGACACATGGCTGATCAACAAAACACAACACAGACTTGGCTGTCACACACTCTGCATGCTCACAACTGGCAGCGACAACAAGTAGGTGTCCCACAGGAGTGCAAGGACACACCAACACACTGCACAGTGCCCAACCTACAACTCCTACATGTGCCCACAATCTGAAGCACATGGCTGACAATTTAATCAAACAGGCACTCATTACCTGGATCATACATGTGTGTAGTTGGCATTGCAGGGGCACACACACATCAACACTACTGACAATGACAGCCCATTCACACTGTATGACTACTCAAGTTCACACATTAAAATGTACACATGTGACTATGAAGACAGACCTACACAAGATGACCACACATCAACACTGCTGTTCACACATCAAGAAAGATCACACAGATATGATGGACCCTGGCCACCCCACAAGTAATCCTGTGGATAGAATTCACTTCTGTTATGGTATTGCATCCAAACATGACATGTGTACAATTTAGCAAACCTGACCATAGAATGATTAGGATAACAGTAGATCATCACAAACAACCATCATTGCACCCTCAAGCCTCAGAGTCAACAAGAACAAAAGTGCCTGTCACCTCTGGCAAACTCTGAAAAAGTAAAACAAGCAATTGGCAATGTCAAAGTGGCATACAGAGCATGTGTCACATGCAACCATACACATACAGAAAACATTTTATTTAGCAAGGACATTGATAAAGCAGACAACAGGAGTAACTGTCTTTATTACATAAGACCCAGATAGCCATCAAAAGTACAAAACAGCAAGGCCATTGGCCAGTACAAATTCAAAGTATGTACATGTGTGCATGAGAAACTGCACAAGGAATGGGCATTCAAAGTGACAAACAGCAAGGCCATTGGCCAGTACAAATTCAAAGTATGTACATGTGTGCATGAGAAACTGCACAGGGAATGGGCATCCAAAGTGACAAACAGCAAGGCCATTGGCCAGAACAAATTCAAAGTATGTACATGTGTGCATGAGAAACTGAACAGGGAATGGGCATCCAAAGTGACAAACAGCAAGGCCATTGGCCAGTCCATAGTTCCGGTGTGCACATGTGTCCATGAGAAACTGCACAGGGAATGGGCATCCAAAGTGACAAACAGCAAGGCCATTGGCCAGTCCATAGTTCCGGTGTGCACATGTGTGCATGAGAAACTGCACAGGGAATGGGTAACACCGTCCACTGCCATGGGAATCACCCCAGCTCCGGGGATACAAATGGGCAGTCCAGGCACCGCTGTGGGAGAGATGGGGTTGGTAGGGGGACTTTGCACTAGATGTGGCTGTCAGTTGAACTGGGAGGTGGCTGATTGTCGGGCCAGTTGGAGGACTGGACCTGGGAGGGAGAGGACAAGCTGAGGAAGAGGCATCAGTGGCTGTGGGATCCTGAGGGCTGCTTGGACCGGGTGGCGTGGTGGCACGGGGAGGCGGAGACATGCTGCCGTGAGACACAGTGTGTGAGGGTGAATGTTGAGGGCTGGGTCTCAACTTCTTGGGGATTCGATAGCCAACAATTGTCTTGGCAGGAGTGGGAAGTGGGGTGGGCACAACAGCCTCACTCTCCACCAAAGGTGTATCAGGTGCAGGTGGCTCTCCCTGTGGGGATTTGCTGGATCTGGTGGTACGCTTGGGGTGTCCTTGCCTTTTCCCCTCCATCCCCTGTTGCTCTCCTGTCCCAGCTTCACAGGGGTGTGGGTGGGAGTTGACGTTGTGGGTGAATCTGCCTTAGAGAGGTGTTTGTGCTGAGTCTTTGCAGGCACCAGGTCTACAGCAGACAGGGCAACTGTTTGTTTGTCTTTGGGAGCAGGTGTGGGGATGGGTGTGCCCTTGGATGGGGTGATTTGGATGAATGTGAGGTTGAGGCCTGCCTCTTGGCCTGATGCCCCTGAGTGTCACATGAAGGGCGTTTGCCTTTGCGCTCCTGTGTGCCTGTTTTGTGTTTTGGGGGTGGTGTCTGTGCTCTGGGCCGCTTGGAGTGCTGCTGTTGTGTGCTGTGTGTGGAGGTCTTGGCGTCTGAGGGCTGTGACGTGTGGGCACTCTCGTCAGGTGGTGCCACTGGCAGGGTGGTTGCTGAAGGGACTGGAGCTGGACTGGGAGCCTGTGACAGCTGAATGGCTGCCGTCACTGTGGAGGACAAAGACTGGACAGTTCTGTGTAGCCCACCCACGTCAGAATGAATGCCCTCCATGAAGGCAACTACCTATGCCAACTTCTTGTCATGATCCTGGAAGGCATTCAGGACCTGTCCCATACACAGCTGGCGCAAAAGGTCCACCGCCTCCACACTGAGGGCAGCAGGGGAGACAGGGGCAGCGGTGCCTGGGGGGAAGGACACTCTACCCTTCCTAGGGCTGCGGGCATGGACAGCACTAGTGGTAGCAGCCGGGAGGGAGGGCACTGGACGATGTGTGGTGGAAGAAGAGGCAGATTTTGAACTCCTTGTGCCCGCCAACATCGAGGAGTCACCGCTGGAGTCAGATGATGTTGAGGTTGGTGTTTCCGGGTGTGATTCTTCCAGGGCACTCCTGTCCCCCTCCGAGGCGCTGGTCACATCAGTGTCAGTGAGCTCATGTGTAGCAGTCATGCCAGAAGCTACACCACTGGTGTCTGTCCCCTGTCCTTCCATGCCCTCGGTAGATGCTGCAATAGACAGAGACGTAGGTTCAGTATAGTGCCATACTCACAAACATCATATGCAAGCAAAGCACAAAACTAGAAAATGATACCCCCATGTTGCCCACCACCATGTGCAGTCTGCATGTGCAAACTTTATGCAATCCTCAGAAGATGCATGGAAACATGCATAGTTGACATTAATGACCCATGTGACATTGACACAGCCAAATAGCTGGCCCGTGCCTCCTTGTAACCTAACATACTAATCTCTGTAAGCATACCTAAGTGCCCGCAGGTGAGATAAATATACATCTCAACATGTTGTCTCTGTCACATATGGAGTCACTTTAAGGGAACAACACAGACACTGACTCCCAAATGTCCTTTTGCAATGGCCATGAGCTACTGATATCCACCATGTTGTGCTTTGAAGCACAACGACTGTTGCACATTGGTGTCAGATGTGTAGTTCTCACAGTTTGCAAGTTAAGCACTGCACACATCTACAAAAGCACACTAAGATGATGCACATTGCTGTTCACTGCCCGGTGATGTCTATGACACCCATAATGCAGCAGATGTCAGAAGGCCACATCTCATCTTGCAATGTCAAGGGCCATTGTATTAAACACATGATAAAGTACATGTAGCAAAAATGCATGACAGCTGAACTCAATACAGAGGCCACTTACAACCCATTGCATCACACTAGAAACATCACTGAGCTCGGCACTGGCTCAGGGTTGGGATACATGCAGTCACTCACACCCAAACTCACCCTTCGCAGAATACTCACCCCCAACTTGCTGCTGATGGGCCCTCAAACGTCCATCCAGCTCTGGCTGTGTCACTGCCAAGATGCGGGCCATTAGTGGTGTCATACTCCTGCGCGCCAACCTGCCAGTCCGAGGGAGCACCCCCAGCATCATCTCTGCCACGTTTTTGCTCAGCCGGCAGATGTCATCCCACCTCTTGTGACAGTGTGTGTGCCGTCGGTTGGAGACACCCAGAGCCCGCACCTTGCGTGCAATGGCCCTCCATATGGCCTTACACTGGTAGACTTTAAGCTACAGGCATGGGAGACAAGAAGAGGAAGCTTCAGTGACACTGTGTTATCTACCACTGTGTGTCAGTACAGGAGCATGAAAAAACATAGCAAACCAATACATAAATGTTGAGCAGAGGCCATACAGCATGACACGTAGTACATTTGCATCAAATAATCTCATAGAATGGTATACATGTATGATGATGGACACAGTACCTGGCCATCTTATACACATGCAGAGTGCCAGCACAGAAACGAATGTGAAGAAGGCCCTCATCTGTGATGCAGTATGTGAGTGAGCAATACATACAATACATTTGAAATGATATGTCGGGGCAGACTCACTGTCTCCAACACTACACACCCCTCAATGTCCTTGGCCAGTGAATGGCTACCTGTGTCATGGAGGTCACATTTAGGGACATGATCTTACATTCTCACACTCTTCTCACAAGGTGTAGACCTGTCTTGTGCAATCCTCAGGCCTAAGATAGCTCATTGAGAAATAGGGTGGCAGACAACATATATGTTTCACTCTGTCCATTTACTGATGGGTCCTTTTAAAATTCGGCAGCTTCTGTGCAGGCCAGGGTGACTCACACTGAGGTCAAACGTGGGCCATCAGAAAATTCACATGCATGTACAATATGAGAGGGCAAACAGTGCCTACACATGCGAGAAAGAACACATAATGATAACAATGGAAGGATGATATCTCAAAATTACATTTATCTGATGTGTCATAGGTGAATTACCACCAAGAGTGTTACACTCTGGCATTTTAATCTTGTGCATATTGCACACATATCCATGGGAGCAATATGAAAAATGTACACACAATGGTACCCTCTGGACAAAATACATTTGTAATGTCACAAATGAGCATGTGAAAACCTCATGGACTATGACATCACATAGAACAGGCAATGTTTTTTCTGACTTTGACTGTCCAAACCAGCAGTGTTACTCTATGGCTGCAAAAACACTGCATGTCCCTCCCATCCTTAAATGCAGCCATGGATCTGTGGAAATAAGGCTACACACCCCATTGACATGAAGTCAGCATGCTAGGCAGTGTATCACACATTTACATTACCCAGTCTCAGATCAACATCTGTATTTTTATTGCTGAAGAAGGGCTGTAGAAATGTCCATGTTGCCATCCTCCCCAAATACTCAAGTGCAATATTTACTAGGCCATGTATGGAGCATGGTATATGAAAAACAAGCATTGACATAGCCAATAGGTCTCGCCTTTGGGACCTTATAAGTGTTTAGCCATGCAACAGTTAATGCTGTTGCAGTAAGGATATTGTGCTGCATAACTAAATACTTATGAGGTCCCAAAGGCGAGACCTATTGGTTATGCCAATGCTTGTTTTAATTCGCATAGATTGTTAGTGTGTTTACAAAGCACCTGGTAACGGCAGGGCTCCTCCTATACCCCACACAAGCTCTTCCGCTGCTCTTCAAGCTTTTCCACTGGAAAGTGTAGGATATCTTTTGTAGAGCGTGCGACTTCTTTTAATACAGAAAGCAGGCAAGCGCGCATTACTGGTAGTAAGGTGGGGTGTATTCTTGGAGCGATAGGGTGGAATGGTGAGAGAGTTCGAGATGGAGAAGAGACTAGGGAAACTGGAAAGATGGAAGTGAAGCGAGAGATTGGGAGAGTTGGGGGTGGCGGTGAAAGGATCTCTGTTGTGGCTGGCGAGGGAGGGGGCAAAACTATGAGAGGCGCGGATAGGAGTTTGACAGTGAGAGTGATGACGTGCGATGAAGAATGACTGCACATGTCAAAGGTACTTTGTGACTGCCCATGCACAGTGCCTGTGTACTAGTCCAGAATATTTGCTTTCTCACAGCTTAAAATTGCTGAGGACAGCTTCACGTCCACAAACGCAATGCAAAGAAAATGTAACAGCCCCAGCAGTCTCAAACCAAAAATACTATGTGCACGAGACTATTACATATTTCTTGGTGAGAACTATTTTGTTACACAAAATGAGAACAAAAATAGTGTTTACGATAGCGCTGGTATTTTTACCCGCGTGTCTCTGTTCTGCTACAGTACAAGATGTCTCATGTTTCAAATCCTGTCAACAGTGAAGGGCGACTGGCGGCTCTCGGAGCTGATATTCACGAAAAGCCACACAAGAGAGTAATGGCCTCATTAGCCCTTTAACATGATGAAAACTTTCTGCAAAAATTAATAAAATCCGGGAATAAGATATCCGCAGAGCTCTGCCCTCTGTTGTAACTGGGCTGCTCTGTAAATTGCTTCAGGTCAAGTGTCGTGAGCCGCATTGCACCACTAGGGGGAGCTGCACAGCTGCTTGTTTGGAAGATATGAAGGGGCCTATTCCGATCTCGGCCGGTAGGGCACCGAATCGGATTTGGCTTTACCAGATCCGATTCGGACGCCCTGTTCCCGACCGATTCGAACACCCGTCCGCGCGAGCAAGTACGATGCGAGCGTACGCGAAATCCCCGACCGACTCGTACCCGGCTCCGAACCGCTCCGACCGACTCGTACGGACTCGACTCGCACCACGCAATGGAGACGTTCCCCGACCGGGCAAGTACGATGCGCGCCTCGAACAGTTCGACTGACTCGCGCTGTCCGGCTCGAAAGAGCAGTCGGAGCCGGACTTCGGGGGTCCGTGTCGGACCCCCCTGTACGCGTAGCCGGGCGAGTCGCACACAGGGGGGACCCATGGGTCCCCCCTACACATGCATGTACGGCGCGAGTCACACCAATGCGTACCCGCTGTAGGGGGCGCCCTTGTTCGCGACGCACCCATTGAGTCAATGGGAGCCCGTGTACGCGTCGTACGACCGGCTCCCATTGACTTCAATGGGAGTCCGACCAAATCGAGTCCGATAGCATGCGTCCGCATCGTACTCGTTCGGTCGGACTGCTAGAGTCCGGTCCGGTCGGAGAGCTCTCCGAATCCGACTCGGTCGGAGAGATTTCCGGCCCAAATCGGAATCGGCCCCATAGTCTTCCCTTTACATTCACATACGTTACCCATTTCAGTAAGTGCACACTACACTGAAAATATGCATTTATTAAATTTTAAATTCTATGCCGCCTGTCGGTAGTGATATATAAATGTTAATGATTGTATTTTTATTGTTAAAGTCCCCGAAGGCTGTTCGCTACAGCGCCTGCCCAAGATGATGTCCGTGCTACAAATTCTCCAATGTTCCAGAGCGAGACCAGCGCAAAGCCAGTTGTTCTCTTAATGCCGTCCCCACACAAACCAGACGGCGGATGGCTTCCACACGGCAACTACACCCTATACCACGGGCAAAGTAAAACAAGCACGCGAGTGATGCGTGCGTGCGCGCGCCTCGCGCTAAAAGTAAAAAAAAAAAAAAAGGAGGCACGTCTGGCGAGTGGCGAGCGATGCGCTTAATGAGCCATGACGAGAGAGGAAAGCCAGATGGCGCCTGTGCGCGTAACTGTGCGCGTAACCGCAAGCTTTAGGCCACAAGCAAAAGCGTGTGGTGAGCTTTTTAAAGCCCACTTACTAAAAGTCTCGCCAGAGCAGCGCATGCGCTGGCTCAGGCGAGACCTAATGAGGATGCATGCACATTAACTTGCACTCACAGGCACATACTACTGCAGAGCAACATCATGTGAGCACTCTTTGCACTCTCAAACTTTCACTCTGAAACACTTACCATTACATCTGGAGCACCATGTAGCCTCCCATACTGTGAAAGCACCTCGTCCACCAGGACCTCCAGCTCCTCTGTGGTGAAGGGACAGGTTGATGTTCTCAGTTCTCGCCATCACTGGGTCCAGGAGACAGGAACAGCAGCAGTTGGGGATGAAGAATGGCAGGCAGCAGTGTCTGGATGCAGTGGAAATGTGTGGCTCTCTCACAGACATATATAGCCCCCTGGGGTTGTTTCAGTGGTACTCAGCTGCTGCAATTGGTGTTCCAGGTCAGCTTTTTTCAAATGTAACCAATGACCAGGACCGCGGTGACGGTGCACGCCTACCGCGATTTTCAAAAGTGTATTTCACTACCGCGATCGCGGTTCCCATTGGCTGGTAGGGCATGGGCATTGGCGGTGTCACACCGCGGGACCCAGGCGGTCGCTACCGCAATCGTGCACCTTCCAATTGTACCCAATGACCGGGCCCGCGGTAGCGGAGCACGCCTACCGTGGGTTTCAAAAGTGTATTTCACTGCCACGATCGCGGTTCCTATTGACTGGTAGGGCATGGGCATTGGCAGTGTCACACCGCGGGGCCCAGGCGGCCGCTACCGCAATCTTGCATCTTTCAATTGTACCCAATGACCGGGCCCGCGGTAGCGGAGCACGCCTACCGCGGGTTTCAAATGTGTATTTCACTACCGCGATCGCGGTTCCCATTGGCTGAAAGGGCATGGGCATTGGCGTTGTCACACCGCGGGGCCCAGGTGGACACTACCGTGAATTGGCATTTTTCAATTGGTGCCAATGACCGTGATTGCGGTGGCGGTGCACGCTTACGGCACCTATGGATACATCATGCTGTAGCAATGGCAATGGCCAGTTCTCATCATTGAACAGTAGACATTTACAATGAAAGATGCCACCAGATTGTTAAATTCAATGCTAGTGTGACATTGAACTCACTGATGATGACTATACATGCCATGTCAGTGCAGAGGATTACATGCATTGGCATGGACTCCCTCACATGTCACATATGATATTTGTGTGCATGTACACAGATCTGTTGTGTAATGGACTCTCAAATTTATAAACATGTCAATGTGTGAGATGGATAATCAACCCACAGTAATGATCGTCTGACTACATAATGTGCCTATTTCACTGTGTAGATTGCTGAACTCATTTTGATTGTTGATCTTTATACACACACTGTGCTCATTGTGTTGTTAATGTGTGCTCTGTCTGACTCACGCAACAAGGTGTGGCAGGTACAGCAGCTACGTAGAAGCCAGCAGTGTTGCTGTTTCAAACATGTGCTGTGTCAACTACTCTCAGGGCTGGTGACACAAGATGTCGGAATGTACCATTTTACATTCACATAGTCTGAATCTGTTTTGGGGGTACTCAGTATGTACATACTGAACACGTGTACAACTACTTGAGAGCAAGGTGTCTCTGCATGTGACTTGTGCTGTAAGCTGTTGTTTCAGTACAGTCTTGTTGGCACTGTGTCAGTCAAGATGTAAGATGTTGGACACATCTCATGGGGGAATTTAATTGACATGTGTCCACTTTTATTTTATGTAGGAGACGACCATTCACATTGCTGGCGGACATGTCCAGCGCAGGTGGGATGTCTCAACCAATGTTCAACATGGTGCTATGTGATGTCCTGTCCGCAATGATGACATACAAGGACCGCTACATCCATTTTCCCAGGAGACATGAATTGGCAGCTGTGAAGGGTGATTTTTATAACCTTGCCCAAATCCCTAATGTTGTGGGCGCCATTGACTGCACACATGTTGGCCTGGTTCCACCACGGGCACGTGAGCACATATACAGGAACAGGAAGCATTTCCATTCCATTAATGTGCAAGTGGTATGCCAAGCGGATATGATCATCTCCCATGTCTGTGCCAGATTTCCAGGATCAGCACATGACTCCTACATGCTGCGTAACAGCATCGCACCACAGCTGATGGCAAATCTGCATCTGGAGCGTGCGTGGATTGTTGGTGAGTACGCAGAGTCAAGTAGTGTGCTGTATGTGTGACATGCTGTCCTCAGCTACTGATATATTACAAAATTGGTCTGTGTATCTCACACATAGGTGACTCTGCATATCCCAACCGGCCTTGGTTGCTGAGCCCACTGAGGAATCCCAGGACCCCGGGTGAAGTCCGCTACAATGATGCACATGGGAGGACACGTCGTGTGGTGGAGCGTACTTTTGGTCTTCTGAAGTCTAGATTCCGGTGTCTGGACAAGAGCGGAGGTGCACTACTCTACTCTCCCCAAAAGGTGTGTCAGATCGTAGTTGCATGCTGCATGCTCCACAACCTGGCCTTGCGCAAAGAGATCCCCCTGCTCCTGGACGATGATGAGCAGCAGATGCCCCCCCCTGCAAACCCACACATGTCCAGCGACGACGATAGTGGAGAGGAGGAGGGTGTCTACCTGCGTCAACAGCTCATCAACAACTACTTCCCTTGAGTGTGAGTGACATTGTACAACAGTGACATTGTCTGCTGTCTTTGATGGTAGTGACAAGGCCTAGAAGAGCTTTTTGACTGCTGCCTGTTGTTGGCTCTGTGCTGATGGCTGATGTTTGTGGCACAGGGTAGTTATGACTAGCCACATGATGTCTATGTTGATATTGTTTCTCATTGTAATGTGTGCTGGTTTGTGTACCTTGATAACTAGTGTTGTGTACTGGCTGTGATGCCATCACCTGACAAGTTAAATGTCTTTCTCTTGTGTCTTTCTAGTTCCCTTCAGCCTCTCAATGCCTCATCACAATCAGAGCTTCTGGTACATTGGAATCTAAGTCAACATTGTACATACTGGGATAAACATGGAGCTGACATAAAGACATAGGTGTGTAAAGAGTGTTTATTTACAATGAGTATTTGTGACAGACAAGTGATGTTTTACAAAATGGTGCTAAGTGAATTAATGAGTTGTCAGTGATAGTAAATAAGACAATAGAGTAGTCACCACAATGATGTAGTGCCACAGTCCAACAGACACCTGCCGTCGACATGGCAGCGTGGGTAAGGATAGTCAACAAAGTCAATGTCAAGGGGAACAGAGGTGCCATCATGGCTGGCTCTGCGACTGGCGTTTGGATGGTGCTTTGCCATGTGATCCTCCCGTGGTGTTTCTCGGACAGCCCCTTTTGCGTTTTCCTGGGGGGGCCACTGCTACGGGCTCAGCGGTGTCTGAGGAGTCATCCTGTTGCAGCTCACCCCTCTCTGTGGCCGCAGCTGAGGTGGTGGGAGTATCATCCTGCAAGCCACTAGAGGGGGGTTGAGTTGTCCTTTGGGCCACATGACTGTCCCTCAGAACACCCACGAGCTGGCCCATGAGGTCCACAATTTGGCCCTTATGCGTGTCCATGGACCTCAGCAGCAGGCGGAGCTCACGCACTTCTTCCAGAACCTGGCCCATGTGTCCCTGGGTTTGCTCGCATGCCCCAAGGACTCTGGCGATGTTGGCCAGGGCTTCGGTCCCAGTGTCCTCTCGAATTGGTCCCCCAGTTGCCCTCCCACCTGCCCTGCTGTCCCGGACCTGTGGCGTTGCCACTCGACGCACCCGCAGACTCTCCCTGCCCTCCTCTGATTGTGTGGTGGTGTTGGTAGCCACTGAGGCAGGGAGAGTGTTGCAGGCAGCACTGGTGGTGGTGGTGGTTGAGGCCGCACAGGTCGTTGCAGCAGGGGTCAGCGCTGTTGTTGTTGCTGAGGTGGTGGTGGTGGGGACAGTGGGGGCCTGGGACGTGGTGCGCCCTGGCAGTCCGGATTGGCCAGGTTCTTGCTCCTCATCTGAGAAACGAAGGGAGTCTGCATCCGAGAGTCCATGTTCGGGGGGGGGGGAGACTGGCTCTGCAGGTCGGTGTTCTCTTCTGCAGCAGTTAATTGTGGATCTCCTGTTGAACAGAGGTGATATGGTCATTGAAGTGCACCCCACAAGCTTGGTGTTAGACGTTTGGATGTTACATGTGATACACCACAAAGTTTACATTGATATCACTTTGTATGGCTGCAAGGTACTGCGCATCATGACATGATGTGGAGGTACCTACATTACTTGTCCATGGTGTGACATGTAAATAGATACCATGTTCCACGTACAGATTGTGTGATTACAAGGACATGTCGTCATCTAACGACTTACAGCACATCAACTTTATGTGATGCATCTTTTGGTTTGCTCTGCATGGAAGACGTTTCATCTGAGCAAGAACTAGCCATTGTAATCTTAAGCATACTTTTCATATCATGTACTTTACTTTCTTGTACCAACTGACCATGCATGTTTTGTGTTCATATGGGCCTTCATGCTCTGACACCATGGCACTTACACATAGCATTCAGTGCTGTGCATGATTGGGCCCTGAATTTCTTCAACATCTGACTTGGTGAGTCAAACTTTGTTTTCAGTGACTGTTACGTACGCTTAGCTGTCTGCACACTCGAAGTGGCTTTTGGATCTATGCCAAGCTGGGTGACATGTGAGGGCTGGTGTGGTCATATGGCTCCATGCTTTTTGAGAGGAATGGCAGCGTGCATGCACTGTCTACCTACCTGTTCTGTGACACAGTTGAGGGAAATTGCTGCCACATGGTTCTGGGTGTGGGGGGGGGGTGTACCATCCTGCTGAGCTGTGGGAAAAGGGGGCCTGGTGGGAGTTGTAGTGCTGGCTTCCCACACACAAACACCCCTCCCTGTTAGGATGGCTACCTACCTGTAAGTTTGAAGAGAGCAATGCAATGTCTCCCACATGGTTCTGGCTGGGGGGGTGCTCCATCCTGCTGAGCTGTGGGACAAGGGTGCCTGGTGGGAGTTGTAGTGCTGGCTTCCCACCCACAAACACCCCTCCCTGTTAGGATGGCTACCTACCTGTAAGTTTGAAGAGAGCAATGCAATGTCTGTCACATGGTTGTGGGTGTGGGGAGTGTTCCATCCTGCTGAGCTGTGGGACAAGGGTGCCTGGTGGGAGTTGTAGTGCTGGCTTCCCACCCACAAACACCCCTCCCTATTAGGATGTCTGCCTCCCTGTGAAGTGGAGCAGAGGAAGGGAATAGGCTACACATGGCTCTTGGATGGGGGAGTGTTCCATCCTGCTCAGGGGTGGGACAAGAGAGCATAAGATGGCTACCTACCTGTAAGTTTGAAGAGAGCAATGCAATGTCTGCCACATGGTTCTGGTGGGGGGGTGCTCCATCCTGCTGAGCTGTGGGACTAGGGGGCCTGGTGGGAGTTGTAGTGCTGGCTTCCCACCCACAAACACCCCTCCCTGTTAGGATGGCTACCTACCTGTAAGTTTAGAGAGAGCAATGCAAAGTCTGCCACATGGTTCTGGCTGGGGGGGTGCTCCATCCTGCTGAGCTGTGGGACAAGGGTGCCTGGTGGGAGTTGTAGTGCTGGCTTCCCCCCCACAAACACCCCTCCCTGTTAGGATGGCTACCTACCTGTAAGTTTGAAGAGAGCAATGCAATGTCTGTCACATGGTTGTGGGTGTGGGGAGTGTTCAATCCTGCTGCGCTGTGGGACAAGGGTGCCTGGTGGGAGTTGTAGTGCTGGCTTCCCACCCACAAACACCCCTCCCTGTTAGGATGTCTGCCTCCCTGTGAAGTGGAGCAGAGGAAGGGAATAGGCTACACATGGCTCTTGGATGGGAGAGTTTTCCATCCTGCTCAGGGGTGGGGCAAGAGAGCATAAGATGGCTACCTACCTGTAAGTTTGAAGAGAGCAATGCAATGTCTGCCACATGGTTCTGGCTGGGGGGGTGCTCCATCCTGCTGAGCTGTGGGACAAGGGGGCCTGGTGGGAGTTGTAGTGCTGGCTTTCCACCCACAAACACCCCTCCCTGTTAGGATGGCTACCTACCTGTAAGTATGGAGAGAGCAATGCAATGTCTGCCACATGGTTCTGGCTGGGGGGGTGCTCCATCCTGCTGAGCTGTGGGACAAGGGTGCCTGGTGGGAGTTGTAGTGCTGGCTTCCCACCCACAAACACCCCTCCCTGTTAAGATGGATACCTACCTGTAAGTTTGAAGAGAGCAATGCAATGTCTGTCACATGGTTGTGGGTGTGGGGAGTGTTCCATCCTGCTGAGCTGTGGGATAAGGGTGCCTGGTGGGAGTTGTAGTGCTGGCTTCCCACCCACAAACACCCCTCCCTGTTAGGATGTCTGCCTCCCTGTGAAGTGGAGCAGAGGAAGGGAATAGGCTACACATGGCTCTTGGATGGGAGAGTTTTCCATCCTGCTCAGGGGTGGGGCAAGAGAGCATAAGATGGCTACCTACCTGTAAGTTTGAAGAGAGCAATGCAATGTCTGCCACATGGCTCTGGCGGGGGGCGGGGGTGCTCCATCCTGCTGAGCTGTGGGACAAGGGGGCCTGGTGGGAGTTGTAGTGCTGGCTTCCCACCCACAAACACCCCTCCCTGTTAGGATGGCTACCTACCTGTAAGTTTAGAGAGAGCAATGCAAAGTCTGCCACATGGTTCTGGCTGGGGGGGTGCTCCATCCTGCTGAGCTGTGGGACAAGGGTGACTGGTGGGAGTTGTAGTGCTGGCTTCCCCCCCACAAACACCCCTCCCTGTTAGGATGGCTACCTACCTGTAAGTTTGAAGAGAGCAATGCAATGTCTGTCACATGGTTGTGGGTGTGGGGAGTGTTCAATCCTGCTGCACGGTGGGACAAGGGTGCCTGGTGGGAGTTGTAGTGCTGGCTTCCCACCCACAAACACCCCTCCGTGTTAGGATGTCTGCCTCCCTGTGAAGTGGAGCAGAGGAAGGGAATAGGCTACACAAGGCTCTTGGATGGGGGAGTTTTCCATCCTGCTCAGGGGTGGGACAAGAGAGCATAAGATGGCTACCTACCTGTAAGTTTGAAGAGAGCATAGCAATGTCTGCCACATGGTTCTGGCTGGGGGGGTGCTCCATCCTGCTGAGCTGTGGGACAAGGGGGCCTGATGGTAGTTGTAGTGCTGGCTTCCCACCCACAAACACCCCTCCCTGTTAGGATGGCTACCTACCTGTAAGTTTAAAGAGAGCAATGCAATGCCTGCCACATGGTTCTGGCTGGGGGGGTGCTCCATCCTGCTGAGCTGTGTGACAAGGGTGCCTGGTGGGAGTTGTAGTGCTGGTTTCCTACCCACAAACACCCCTCCCTGTCAGGATGGCTACCTACCTGTAAGTTTGAAGAGAGCAATGCAATATATGTCACATGGTTGTGGGTGTGGGGAGTGTTCCATCCTGCTGAGCTGTGGGACAAGGGTGCCTGGTGGGAGTTGTAGTGCTGGCTTCCCTCCCACAAACACCCCTCCCTGTTAGGATGGCTACCTACCTGTTAGGTGAAGTTGAGCAATGGAATGGCTGCCACATGGTTCTGGGTGGGGGGAGTGCTCCATCTTGCTCAGCTGTGGGACAAGGGTACCTTGTGGGAGTTGTAGTGCTTGCTGCCTGTACACATGCCCCCATGGAAATATTGCTAGCTACCTTTGAGGTGAATCAGAGGAAGGAAATGGTTGAGATGTGAGACATGTGTTGGGAAGAGTATGTTGTGCATAAGTGCATTTAGGTCTAGAAAGTGTGTGCAAGACAGTACATGGCAGTGTGATGGGATACATTTGTTGGTACTTACCAGCCTCCACTCCCTCGGGTATTCCTGTGAGACTCTCTGGATGCAGTATGGCAAGCACCTTCTCCTCCCATTCGGTGAATGTTAGTGGTGGAATGGGAGGGCCACCGCCAGTCCTCTGAGCAAGCTCATGGTTATTGTTGGCACGCTCTTTCACCCTGGTCTTGATGTCATGCCACCTCCTCCTGATCTCCTTCTGGGTGCGGGGGGTGGTCCCTACTGCATTGACTTTGTTAACTATCCTTGCCCACATTTGATTTTTTGTGGCTACTGGTGTCTGTTGGACCATGCTTCCAAACAAATGTGGTTCTACTCTGATAACCTCATCTACCATCACTGACAACTCATTGTCAGTGAATTTGGGCATCTTCTTCTGTGACATGGTGTGTGATGTGCAAATGTGGGAACAGTGCAGTTGTGAAGGTGGTGGTGGTGATGTGTGTGGTGTGTGTGTGGTTGTGAGGGTGTGATGTGTTCTGATTTGCCTCTCCTTTGTGCTGTGGGTTTGAGCCCTTCAGTTGTGGAGTTGTGCAAAGGATTCTGGTCAGGGAAGGGGCTGGTTTTATACTCAGCTATGTGGGTGGGTCAAAATGGAGTATTCATGTCAGGTGTGTTGTGTGGGTTGACCTGGGATTTGTATTTTTGACTTGCCATGGGGATGTGTCATTGGGGTGTGTTAGGTGCTTTTGGAGACTGAGCCAGATTAATGGCCACACTTGGTAGCTTTGTTATGTGGTTGCTTTCGACCGCCATTACTGTTCCGGAGCCACCACGGCGGTCGGAATACAACAGCCCTTTCGCCGGCTCTCCCATTCATCAATGGTTGCGATCACGGCAGTCGGAAACAACTGATCGTTCCGCTGTCATCGCAATCGTATCCTAATTTCACGCGCGGTGAATCCGCTGGCCGTGCGGCAGTTTGGCGTCTTTCCGCATCAAATCCAACCGCCGCTGACGGATTTTCACCTGCTCCGGACGCTCCCGGCGGACTTTCGTGGGATCCATCCGCGCGGTCTGATTTCTCTGGCGGTTCATCCTAATCTGACCGCCGGTTTTCCCGCGGTACATGCGGACGGTTAATTTCCGCTACCACGGCGGTCGGAATGCTTTTCCGACCGCCATCGTATCCGGCCCCTAAACATTTATAATTTACTATTCCCACTCCAAACTAGAAAAAGTCAGGGAAGGTGCTGGACACTAAAAATATATAATTTACTATTCCCACTCCAAACTATATTAAGTCAGGGAAGGTGCTGGACACTAAAAATATATGATTTACTATTCCCACTCCAAACTATATTTACTCAGGGAAGGTGCTGGACACTAAACATATATAATTTACTATTCCCACTCCAAACTATATTAACTCAGGGAAGGTACTGGACACTAAGGGGCCGATTCCAATCTGGGCCGGAAAACTCTCCGACCGAGCCGGATCCGGAGAGTTTTCCGACCGAGCCGGACTCCAGCAGTCCGACCGAGCGAGTACGATGTGGCCGCATGCTGCCGGACTCGACTCGGTCGGACTCCCATTGAAGTCAATGGGAGCCGGTCGTACAACGCGTACACGGGCTCCCATTGACTGAATGGGCACGCCTCGAACAGGGGGGCCCCCTACAGTGGATATGCGTCAGTGCGACTCGCACCGTACATGCATGTTTAGGGGGGACCCTTGGGTCCCCCCTGTGTGCGACTCGTGAGGCTACGGATGCAGGGGGGACCGACTCGGACCCCCGAAGTCCGGCTCTGACAGCTCTTTGGAGCCGGACGTTACGAGTCGGTCGGGCTGTTCGAAGCGCGCATCGTACTTGCTCGGTCGGGTAACGTCTCCATTGCGTGTGCGAGTCGTGTCTGTACGAGTCGGTCGGAGCGGTTCGGACCCGGGAACGAGTCGGTCGGCGATTTCGCGTACGCTCGCATCGTACTTGCTCGTGCGGATGACCGTAAGAATTGGTTGGAAACTAGGCCTCCGAATCGGATCCGGTAAAGCCGAATCCGATTCGGTGCCCTACCGGCCGAGATCGGAATCGGCCCCTAAATATATATAATTTACTATTCCCACTCCAAACTATATTAAGTCAGGGAAGGTGCTGGACACTAAACATATATAATTTACTATTCCCACTCCAAACCAGAAAAAGTCAGGGAAGGTGCTGAACACTAAACATATATAATTTACTATTCCCTCTCCAAACTAAATTAACTCAGGCAAGGTGCTAGACACTAAACATATATAATTTACTATTTCCACTACAAACTATATTAACTCAGGGAAGGTGCTGAACACTAAACATATATAATTTACTATTCCCACTCCAAACTATATTACGTCAAGGAAGGTGCTGGACACTAAACATATATAATTTACTATTCCTACTCCAAAATATATAAACTCAGGGAAGGTGCTGGACACTAAACATATAAAATTTACTATTCCCACTCCAAAGTAGAAAAAGTCAGGGAAGGTGCTGGACACTAAACATTTATAATTTACTATTCCCACTCCAAACTATATTATCTCAGGGAAGGTGCTGGACACTAAACATATATAATTTACTATTCCCACTCCAAACTATATTAACTCAGGGAAGGTGCTGGACACTAAATATATATAATTTACTATTCCCACTCCAAAGAAGAAAACGTCAGGGAAGGTGCTGGACACTAAACATATATAATTTACTATTCCCACTCCAAACTATATTAACTCAGGGAAGGTGCTGGACACTAAACATATATAATTTACTGTTCCCACTCCAAACTATATTACCTCAGGGAAACTCCTTTACATGAAACATATATAATTTACTATTCCCACCCCAAACTATGGGGTCTATTAGGATGGCGGGTGGATGACCGCCACCAGCCCGGCGGTGGGTCATCCGCCCGCGATCGCAACACTAAAAACCGCCGGTCCCATTAGCATGGCGGTGACAACCGCGGCGGTGCGATTCTCCGCCCGCCACTTTTCCGCCGGTAGCAGTCCGCACGCTTGCCTGGCGAGCGGAGCTGGACCGCTAAAATGGGGCCTGTGCAGGGCCAGGCTCCGCCGGCATGATTATGATGCCTGCGGTAGCCAGCCTTTCCGCGGCAGTGGAACCGCCATGAAAAGGCATACGGAGAATGTCTCCGGGGGCCCATTGCAGGCCCCCATTGTGTTGTGGGGGTGTGTGGGTGCACTGGGTGTCCCTGTACCAGGTGGCAGGCACTGTGCAGTGCCTGCCACGCAGTGCAGGGATATGCAGGACATGCTCTTATGGACATCGCTGCGGTGCTGCTGGCAGCAGCGACCGCCGCAATTCTAGATGCCGCGATCCGACTGCCGCAGTTGGATTTCGACTATGGAGCATCCTAATGGGAGCGGCGGTTATGCCGCGGTCCTAGCGGGTGGTGTTTTCCCGCTACCATGGCGGTCGGAGTGATTTTCCGACCGCCATCCTAATGACCCCCTATATTAACGCAAGGAAAATGCAAAATAATATACTCATAAAATGTTATTTTCCAAAACAAATTACATAAACACATATAAAATAATACACAATATACATATACATTAACCTATTCCCAATTATAAAAACATATCCAAATAAAAATATGTAACTTTTTAAATTATAGTAATAATTGTTCCTGTATTTATAAATTAAATGTAAAAAAAATAATAATAAAATAAAAGTTAACTATTAATATTATATAAAAATATTAAACATATTTTTTTTAAATTTTCACTTTTATAACATTATTTTCAATATCAAACATTAAACATCTTCAAAATTTACAATTTAATAATTATTTTATTACATTTTTATATTTTTTTAAAAAATAATTATCATTTTTTAAGAAAAAACAATAATACCATCTCAAAACAAAACAACTCTACATTAAATAATAATTTATTTAATTAGGACTTTTCATTTTCCCTACTATAAAACCATATTAAAACAAAAATCATAATATTATTATTATTTTTTTTCAAATTTTAACTTTTTCATATTTTTTTCATATTTTAAACATTACTCCACAAAATTGTTGAAAATTTCACAAATTTTAACAAATAATTAAAAAAAATTTTTTATATTTGCAATTTTTTTTTAAATTTAATTTTGAAAATTTTACTATTTAAAAACTAACCTCCTCATCACCTATAACCCCAATATCCCGCTCCTAAAATCCAAATTAAAATGTATTTATTATAAAATATACATTTATTTTTAAATCTTCATAAAAAATGTTTTAAAACACTTCCCACCCTTATCCCACATAACCCCAACATTCCGTTCCAAAATAAAAAAAAAATTTTTTTTAATATAATGTAATAATTTTTTTAAATATTTATTTTTCATTTTTCAAAACACTCCCCACCCTTATCCCCTATAAACCAAACATCCCGCTCCTAAAACACAATTTAAAATTTCTTTAATATTAATATACAATTTATTGAAAAAGTATTAATACATTTACAAATATATACTATAATAAAAATTTCACAAAAGTTACAAAATCGATATTTTTTATTAACGATATTTTATAAATCGATATTCTTAACAACGATATTTTGTACAACACACTTATTATTATTCTTGACGTCGATATTATAAACAACAATATTTTTGACTTTCGACATTTTAAACTCGATATTATGTCGATTTACCCTTTCCACCACTTTCCAGGAACATGTCAGCACCCTAATGTAGGTGGTTTCTAAAATGGACATTTGTCTGATTTATGTTATATTCATCATGCAGTTATGCTACTTTAGCAATGTCAATTATTGTGTTGCCTTTAGGAAGTTAAGATCATGTGACACCACTTCCTGGGGATAGTCAGGGTCAAAAGTCAAAAGATGTGACTTCCTGTGATGTCATTAAGGTCACTTCTGCTACCACTGACATTTTGGTGAATCAACATCCATGCTCACCTTGCCCTCCAGCTCTGTTTGATGTGGCCATCCGCAGCAGTACAGAGGCCACTTTTATTTTAGTGCCCGGACCTTTTCTCTGTCCCAGTCAGAACCCTGGCCGTTTGAATGTCTTACTCATTGTTGCTTATCACAAACAGAGCCATAATTTCCGGCTCGGTAGGGCATACTGGATACCAGAAAAGCAAAACCCTGTATAACAGAGTTTCAGTGCAGGGGACACCACTGCACAGGTCATATTCAAAGCTGCAAAATGGCCTTGGATTAATGTGGCCCTTTCAGTCACTCCTGGTGTTTGTATCCTAGGAATATTATTTGGATTTTTCCAATTATGGTTGTATTTCAATCTCTTTTCGGTAAGCCAACGTTTGGCTGAGGGTGTTTCATAGGGCTAACTGGCAAAAATGGGGTCAGAGCCATCCCAGACCAAAGGGTGGAGCAAATGTGTGGGTGCCAGATAGACGAGTAGCATCAAAGCATCACTCAATCATGGCTAAACAGCCCTTGCCCCTGAAGCCACAGTTGTTGCCTGGTAATGTAATGTGGGTAAAGGCTCCTCCAAAGGAGACCACAACAAGCCCTGTAACAGCATAGTACGCCAAATACTGTAAAGGTGCTTAAGGAGGGTGACATATTTCACACTCCATTAAAAAAAAGAAAAATCCTCTCTTGCAGGGTGTAGGATTTATCTGCTTCCTGTGATCTTCTTTCCTTGGTTTTCTTTCCTACTGCACCTCAGACATGGCTCTGCCAAACCTCATGCCACTCAAATAAGGGGCCATTTTTCGTTAGGGCCCATGGCACCCTTGCTATGTCACTGGGAATATGCTTTTCTTAATAACGACAAGTCTAGAACAAAGAGTACAACTATGAACGAGTGTCCAAGAAAAAGGAGAAGTTGACAGGATGTGGGTTTTGGATGAAATGAGTGGTGGGTGGTGGCAGGGATTGATTGCCTGCCTGGTTTGAACAGTCTGGCAGTCAGGGTCCAACAATTCAGTGTCTGCTGATCATGGCGTCAGTCTAAACTAACCTTATTTGTCATTGGCTCTGTTGAGAAAATGGACATTCTAACAATGGAACAGCAGGACACCTAGAAGAGATTCAAACACAAATGATGCTACAGCACATTAAAAAGATGTGAGTTGGGAGCTCTGCTAAACAACTATAAACACTTGTAGAGTTCCAGCTTATAAACTGTGACTGTGCTGCAAAAAAGACATTTTCTACCGCAGTGCCCTTTGCTTCTACTGCAACGGTTCTCCATTCTTCCTCACACCTACTAATCTACAGTACTCCTTTTTCCCTCACACCTACTTTAGTCATGTTCCAATAGCGGTTGGCATCTACTGAGGGGAGGGGGGCAGTCAAACAAAAGAAAAAATAAGGGAAAAAAGAAAAACACTTACCTGATCGTGTTCGACAACGTCCTCCTCACTCCAACTTCTTCTCCTGGAACTGCAGTGCAGGCCTCAGCAAACTCCCTCGACCAATCCTGGCCCACTCACGTACTGTTAACCAGCAGGTGAGCTGTGCCCTGATTGGTGGGAGTGGCCTCTCCTGGTACTCCCGAGGGCACTGGATGCCTGCACTTTCTTTCAACCTAGCTGTCTTAAGACAGCTGGGTAGAGAGGTTTAAAGTGCGCATGTGTGGCTGGCCATCTCAAGACAGCCGGCCAAAGAGACATGCACACTTTAAACAGTGCACAGGCATCCCTGTGCCCACCACTCCTCCTTGCTGTCACTCAGCAGGCCCCGCCCGTCCTGATGTTCGGTTCAGGACAAGATGATGAAAAATAAAATGGTAATGAATTACCATTTTATTTTTCATCTCTGGGGCTTTGGGTGGCACTTAAGTGGGGCGACGCTCCTCCGCTCCACTGGAGGAGCCGCCCCAGTCAAGTTCTGTATTCTCACTCTTTCCTAACGGATCTGTCCATACTCACCACATCTGCTCCAGTTGCTCTCCATTCCTCCATCTCTCTTCCTTCAGCTCTCCTGCCGACCTATTGTCTCCTTATCATGTGTAAACTGGCAGCTTTATCATCTCCCTACTACCCCCCTGAAACCCTTGATTCTCTGCATTACCTCTTCTGCTTCAACACTCCCATTTATTGGCATCTCAGACTTTTCAGTCACAATTTTCCCTCTAATTTCCTCTTGCATTCCATCTTTTGCCATGCCCATATACCTGACCATACCAGTTCTCCTACTGCACCTCTGCTTTACTTATTTCAAATCTTGTTGAGCACAGAATTCCCCTTGCATGGTACAAAGGCAGGTAACCCTGCTGAGTGAATAACTGCATGTTAAATTGGTATACTGACATTTTGTTTGGCCCTGGCACCATGCTAATCTAGAATTTGTGCAGAGGCCTAGGCCAGTCTCTGGAAATGAGAGATCCAAACTCTGTTATGAAACCTAGAGGGGTGCACAAAGTGTGCCACTATAGTGGTCATAGGACGACTGCCCACGCTGTGGATAAAAAATCAAAAGCTGTGGTAGCAAGGTAGTGAGATTTTGTTACTTTTCAGTGTGACCAGACCTTTTGATGTGTGCAAATAGAGTGCAGTCTACTGACTCAACTCTTAAAATTCCCTTGGTTTGTAAATCCCAGATCCTTGCTCTTTCATTATGTGGGAAAGTTCAGTGATTATGTAGAACATGTATGGTAGCAGTGTGTGGTGAGAGTCTGAATCCTGGGACCAGTGCCTTTTTGGATGCCCCCTGGTTTAGCATGGCACAATTTGAGAGTGGACACAGATTCCCCAATCAGTGGAAGTCCATTGACCGCATTCCTGTGATTGGGAGTGGAGGCCCAGACACTGAAGTGAGAGAGGGTGAAGACAGGGTTGCCATTAAAAATTCAATAAGTCAGCTTTCAAGCTGCTTTGTACACTACATGAAGGAGGTGGCAGACCTGCAGCAACACGCTGGCATTACCGACATTTAATCCCCAAAGAAGAAAAATGTGCTTTCCGAATTCTGAATACACTCTATAATTGTAGGGGTGCATCAAGCTCTTATTGGTGAACTAAATATGAACATCATGCTTTTAACTGATTGCATTGAAGGAGGGAGGGAGGGCATGGTTCCGGGGGTATTGTGGATAATGGCTCAACAGATCAAGCTAGGGGTAATCTAAGGTGAACCGGGTAACTCTCTTTTTGAAGGATGTCTAGGGTTTGGAGGGGCGGTATGCAATAATGGGAATAGTGCAATTTCCACCGAAGAACTACCATGGGCATGGTATATTTTAAGCAATCATGTGTGTAATTTTAGAATAATTGGATCTAAGTAATTACCACAAGGGGACAAGAAGGGTAAGGATGTTGCCAGGTGAGCATGAGTGCAATACCGGGGAAAAGTGCAATGTCTATTATAGTTGCGGAAACGCTAACTCAGATGTAGGCGAGTCAGCAACCCTAACTGGATTTGGACATTTTTATTGGCAGATTCTTTTAAGTAAAGTGGGGGAAATATTTTTTTCAGTGAAGGATAATCACCACAAATTAATTGTAATGTAAATATTTGATTTACGGTTGTTGGCTCACAAATTAAATGTGTAAACAAGGTTTCTTTTTTGGGTTACTGCTGGGTGGAGGCGGGGTCACATACTATTGCTGTAATGATTTTAATTAACTGAACAGTTTAATACATTTTATCTAATCTAATAAGGTGCTTGTTACCAAAAGGCTAGTGATTTATTGTTCCTGAGCACTGGCTTTTGGTAGTTAGTAGGAGACAGGGGTGGTACTGGAGTTTCTGTTGTTCAAGATAAGGATTTATCTAAGCAGGGCCTGTCCTATTGTGTGTCCTTAGTGCTTCAGGAAGACTGATGACAGCCGGGTGCAGAGATCTCATACTTCATTGTGCCCTTGTTTCTGATACTAACTAGAGGCAGCACAATTGCAACTGCAGGGACAGCCATAACCTTACACTAAGGCTATGCCAAAGAAGCAGCCAGAAAATGACATTTGAAAGAGAACCAAGCTGGTTCCGAATCCTTAGACTGTCGATCAATATCCCCTTTCTGACAAATTAGTATGAAATTGGAGTCCAATCTACCCCACTTTCATCTAGTTCAAAGCCCTTCCTGAGCAAGAAAGAGAGTGCTCTGCAGAGTACTCGAAGGACTACTGTGAGACCAGGGCTGGTGTTTGCAAGACCATTTCCCAGAGGTGAGGGACACCATCTAAAATCTTCACTTCCTGCTGGTGGATCTTAGGGCCTCCTGGGGGCCTAGAAGCTTGCCTGCCTGCTGAGCTGCTGAGAGAAGGAAGTAGTGTGCCTTACCCTGCTGGAGGAGAGACTGTCAAGGAGGAACACTTCTTCATGTTCCTGATGTAAGGAACAACTAAAAGTAACA
This sequence comes from Calotriton arnoldi, assembly GCA_963921515.1. NCBI lineage: Eukaryota > Metazoa > Chordata > Amphibia > Caudata > Salamandridae > Calotriton > Calotriton arnoldi. The sequence continues at coordinate 557,823 of CAWUFW010003720.1, forward strand.
CATGAAAAAAGAGCAAAGCCAGATGTGACTCCTATTGTGGAGGATGCCCCTTGTGTTTCCAAACAGACCTTGCTGTGAAATGCACCAAGACTGTGAAGTGCCAAGCATTGTTGTGTCATTCTGCATCTTGTTGTGTGCCCAAGAGACTGGTGCCTACTGTGCTGACCCTGGGGATTCCTCATAGCTGCTGCTGCAGAAGATGTGATCGCCCGGAGGTTGCAACTGCCAAAGATGCACTCCCACTGCCAAACTGCCTGGAGGCCACACCTGCCTATTTCAAGTGCCCATTTGCACCTGACCTGTGAGGCCACTACTACTAAAGATGAGTACAGCCCAGTGAGCCTGCCGCACTGTTTCCGCCCAGGAGTCAAGCTCTGAGAGGCATCAGGTCTGCTTCCCCTGAGGTACAAGAGCTGCCAGCACATGAGCAGATGTTTCTAAACACACCCACTCACGCCACCAGAACTGCTGCTACAGTAATGCAAAAAACAACCGGTTCAAGCTGCGACTGGAATGAGAGACTGAGAAAGCAGAAACATTCTGCTGTACAAACTTAAGACTTTTGCGGTGTAAACTCAAATTGATAAAAGCAAACTGCACTGATTTGTGCATCTATTCCTTTGAGTACTTTTGGTATTTTTGAGTGAACTCCATCTGTGTCTAATTCATGCCGTTACCTGTGCTGTACACAAGTGCCTCTGGACTTTAAAATGCTCCGATAATATATTATGTCTGTTGGGTGATTGTTGAGTTCTGAAATCTTGCCTCCATTCTAACTCCCAGAGAAGACTGCGTGCCCTTACTACCCTGACAGTCAAGCGCAGATAGGGTGTACTTACTTGGTCCAGAGCCACAGTTGGATGAAACACAGGGCACCATTTGCAAACAACCTAACCCTCCAGGGTTGGGCCCTGATCTGAGACATCTCTACGTGCAGCCAACTTTCATTTTGCAATTTCTCTTTCTCACTGAAAAATCTCCTCCAGCCACCTCTAACACCTCTTTTGTGCTTCTCCTGCAGACTTGAAACATTCCATGATTCACAAGTGATATTACCAGTCACTGCTGTTTCAAGTATCACTGCTGTGTCTGGTTATTTATCCTCTTTCTCCATCTCTCCTTTTGCAGTATGTCTTCACCTTTTCTATTTTTAGTTTCTACTTTCTCTCACCTTCAATTCTCTGTCTTCCAATGTTCACATCATTCTTTTTGGATCTCCCTTTTCCTCTAATCTCCCTTCTGTTCTGCATCTTCCTTGTAACCTACATCTCTCTTCCTTCAGCTCTCTTTGTGTCTATTCCGCAAGCTTTTCTTCCACCGGAAATCCTTCTGAAGCTCTATTCTTCACATGATATATCTCACTCATACATATAAGTACATTCATTACTTATAAATAATATTATTACACTGCAGAGCACATCCTCAAAATGATGCATTCCCCAAGACACCAATGGATGCAATTTAAAAACCCTCACTCACACCCCTCCCTTTCAAAAACTCATTCCTATCTCTCAGACATCCATTCATACCCACCAGACAGCAAAACAGACCCCTCAGACAACTTCAACCTCTTACATAATCAGAAGACTCCCCACTCAGACCTACTGCTAGACTTTGTTGCGTACCACAGACTTGTCTACTCATGCGAACCCTCTGAAATCTGATCAAGCAACAAATACCTAGGTACACTAGAATGACCCACAAGCGACTGAATACCAATACAGCGTCACCTCAAACACACACCATCACATATCTCATAGATCCAGATAACCACAAATACATGTATACACCCCAGACAACCACACAGTCTATGCAGTAAGCACACTGAACCCCAGTTATGCAGACAGGGCCTAATAGGTGTGGCAGCACCACACACGCATCGAATTCTCGTTGAGTTCACTTGTGTCTAACACATTCGAACGCTTACTACCAACCACGTTCTTTGCTGTCCATTAATGTTTTTGTTTTTTTAAAGTTGAAACTGACCGGGAACGTCGCTGTGTGAAGATCAGCTGCACCTTTAGGAAGTATGAAGAAACTCCTAATTGGATTTTGAAGCCGTTTTGCGTGAGTAAAGTGCATCGGAGCATTTTTGTCTTTCTCCCAAGGATGGGAATATTGTTCATAACTGTTTGCTGAGTGACGGTGAGTCATCTTGGGCTTTGGTGATCTGCGGCGTTAGCTTGTTTGAACACTTGAAGCATCATCTTTGAATGGAAGCTGAATTCATTTTGGGCACACACTTTAGAGGAACTTGTTCCCGGCAGCTTATAGTTGTGGAACATTTTGTTAAAGCTGAAGTGTTTTGGAGTAACTGTTCTTGTTTTTTCTCTCTCCTAATGTTGACAGTGATCTTATTTACTTTGTCATACAGCTCACCGGCGTGAGATTTAGTCTAAAGATGCACCATATTTAGAGTTGTTTTGCATATTTATGCCAGTCGTTTTCGTGTGTCGTGATGCCACAGTTTACGTTTTCCTACATATAGGTTTCCATGTGCTTTAGTGGGTGGCAGTCACAGTTCTATCCTTTATATGAGGGATGGGTTTGGGCTATAGCCCCATCTTTACATTTTACAGTTTGTGACCTCTACATGGGGGTATGTGACCTCTACATGGGGGTAGGTTTATGAGTGTGTTTCCATATACATGTGTTTATGACGTAAACCCTTACACAGGGTTGGGTTATGGGTTTTGGCCCCATTTACATGTTGTGCAGTACTAAGGTGCTTCCCTACACAGGTGTGTTTCCATGGGTCACAGTCCCATATACATGTTAGTTCCCTTGCAGTTGGGTTCGGAGTCGCGGGGTGTGTTACCCTTTGCATTACTCTACATAATGTTACAATTTGTTTTACGCTACTCTATGTTTGAATAATTTTTCATGGGGGAGGATGGGGGATATTGATACTCATGTTATTTGATGTCGTATTTTATCCATCCTTTCTTGTTTTTGAATTGTTCACTCTCTCGTGATGTTCTGCCTTACGCTGCATCCCTGAGTTTCGAACCATTTCATACATTTGTGCTTATTTGTGTATAGTTCTCCCCTGAAGTAATGTTGTGTTTGTTTTCATTTAAAAGTAAGGGGATAATGTTGTATCCTCTTAAGTGTATTTGTATGTAATCCAGCCTAGCTGCTCCTAGCTGCTCAGCCGGAGTGTGAGTTGGTTACGGAATATTGGTGTGACTGTGATGGGTGGAATGCCTGGGTGCATGTGTGGATGAGTGGTGTCAGTTGGAGATGGGCTGAGCAGCTAGGCAGGCTGCTCCTGGTGGGGCTGGTACTTGACCAGAGCTGGCTGGAGTAAGGATTGTTGTTACCTGGACATGGAACCAATAAAGAAGTCATTGAAACTCTACATGGCTACCTGTGTCATCTGGTGTAGGGCACAACACAGCACTCCGTCACTTCTTTGTAAATATGCCCCTTTGTTTATTACAATCAAATGAAGCCATCATATTGAAATTAAGAATCCTACATGGGTGCAGGCCTGACCATTTAAGACGGGGAACACCAATTACATCGCGGATGTTACCCCGCATGACATTACAACACAAGCGTTACCACTCATGCGTTTTAACAACGAGTAGTCTTTACTATGCATTTTTTTACAACTCATGTGCTTTTACCACGCATGCCTTTAAAACGAATTTCATTGTTAAGGTATGTATGGTAAAAGCACATACGTTGTAAAAAAATATAGGCGATCCACGTCATTGTGAGGAAACAGAGGCTCCTCCGTTTCCTCACAACGACGTGCACCGCCACTCAGACCGCAGGGACCAGGAACCACAAGGAGAGAGAGGAACCACGAGGAAAGAGAGGTAAGGAGGATTGGGCCTGGGGTGGGGGTTACTATTTTAGGGTGAAAGGGGACCAGGGTGTCATGCAGGGTAGTGTTTTAGGGTAGGGAGAAGACTGGGGGTTGGGGGAGGGTCGTACAAGGGTAGTGTTTTAGGGTTTAGGGTAGGGAGAGGACTGGGGGGTGGGGGGCGGGGCGTGCAGGGGTAGTGTTTTAGGGTTTAGGGTAGGGAGAGGACTGGCGGTCGGGGGTCGTGCAGGGTAGTTTTTAGGGTAGGGAGAGGACTGGGGGTCAGGGGGCGGGTCATGCAGGGGTAGTGATTTAGGGTTTAGGGTAGGGAAAGGATTGGGGGTCGGGTCGTGCAGGGGTAGGGGTTTAGGAAAGGGCAAGGGCTTGGGGTCTTGGGGGTCGGTTTAGGGTAGGGCAGGGTATTGTTACTTACCGTACACACTTTTACCAAGTGTATGCCTTTAGCATGCATGTCTTTGCGTTGTAATGGCATGCATGGTAAAGGAATATGCAAGGTAAAAGAATGCGTTGTAATGGTAGGTAGTTGTAGGCGTATTAGCGTAGTAATACCAGCGTTGTAATGGCACGCGTGGTATTAGTATGTGTAGTAACATCATACATTCATTTAAGACACAAACAAAATGACAGAGGTGCAATAAAGGCCCTAATGAGCCAGTCACTGTTTGATTGTGAAACCAGAACAAAAATGGGAAGATATAAAAATGCATTTTCTCACATAGTCCAACCCATCCAGTCAGCAAATAGGCTTCACTGAAAAGAGACACACATTGCGGCCTAACTGTGTGGTTTTGGGATAACAACAGGTAGCATTCATAGGGACTGAGTCACAAAGGTAAACTTGCACTTTTGTGTAAGTTTACGATTGCTTGCTATTCACAAAGTGATTTATAAGTAGAATCTAAGGTCTAAGACCTATCTTTATATGTGCAGAGACTCTGTACTCGTAAAGATAACACTCGTTAACGTACACAAAAGTGTAAGTTTCCCATTGTGAATCAGACCCATAGGGGTCGATTCCGATTCGGGCCGGAAAACGTACCGACCGACTCGGTACGGGAATATAGTCTGACCGACACGTACCGGCGCTGCCCGACCCGGGTAGTACGATGAAATGCATGTGAATCACAACCGACTCGTACGGAACACAAGCCGAACGACCGAACCGGACAGAAACAAGCCATCCGGCCGGGAAACCACGCGAATCACACCGACCGACACGCACCAGGAATGAACACGAACGAAACGTACCCGCGAACTCCGACCCGCGCAGTACGATGCAATGCGTTGAAAACCAGACCGAGTCGCACGGAGCTCAAGCCGTACGACCGACACGTATACAAAAGCCAGCCGAAGCAACCCAATACTCCGCGACCGACGCGAACGCCGCACAATAAACTTAGCTGAAACACAGCGGGAACGACTCGGAGAAGCTCGCACGAGACAACTGCAGCATCCTACTCGGTCAGAAGAACGTCTCCTACATGCACAAAAAAGACAAAGGAAAAAACACAAAAAAAGGGCCAAACAAGCAATGACAAAGTCAATAAATACTGTGAAAAAAAATATGGAACAAAGACACACCCACAACTCCACCCATATAAAGGCCACAAATCCCTACCATGATCCTTTGCAAATTCCACTGACCTGCCAGCACAGAACACCATCAGACAGCAACCACAGACACACTCACAGCTCATCCACGCACACAAAGCACTCCACAACTCCGGACCAGCCTACCTCAACAGACGACTCAGCTTCTACACCCCCACCCGCCAGCTCCGCTCGACCAGCCTCGCCCTCGCCACAGTCCCCCGCATCCGGAAAACGACCGCCGGCGGCAGATCCTTCTCCCACCTCGCCGCCAAGACCTGGAACACCCTCCCCACCAACCTCCGACAGACCCAAGACCTACTGGCCTTCAGAAGACTCCTCAAGACCTGGCTCTTCGATCAGTAGCAGCACCACCCCCCTCTTCCCCCAGCGCCTTGAGACCCTCGCGGGTATGTAGTGCGCTTTATAAGTGACATGATTGATTGATTGATTGATCCATCACACAAGCCACACACCATTAGCACCTCAACAAATATCACCCTCACATACACCCAGCAAAACCTACAATCACCCACCCTCACTTGCACACACACACACACACACATCAATCACCACCAACACCCATCACCATGCCCCCAAAGAAGAATCCAAAGTTCCTAGATAGTGAATTGGAAGTCCTGGTAGACGAGATCCTCAGGGTAGAGCCACAGTTGTTTGGTACTTTGGTCCAACAGACCCCCATGTCGCAGAAAACTAAGATGTGGGAGAGGATCATCGACAGGGTCAATGCACAATCACCATGTTTGCGCACAAAGGAAGACATCCAGAACAGGTGGTATGATGTGCGCAGGAGGGTCAAGGAATTAGTCAAGAAGGATTACATCGTGAGTCAGCGCACCGGCAGTGGCCCTCCTGCCAAACCAGTATACCTCAGGCCCTGGGAGGAGAAGGTGCGGGCCATCCTACCACCAGTGAGCGTATATGGACTAACAAACATCCCAGAGCCTGGTGAGTACACAACAAATATACACAATATGGTGTGACAATACACACACATCACTGTCAAGGGGATAGTCAAACCACGCACCCTTAGCAAATCCACAGCAACCAAAAGATAATCACCCCAAGATGTATCTGTCAGTCAGATAAACACAATACAAGCCATCGCATAGTGATATGTAACTGTGTCATGACACGTACAAACCTAACAACAAATAGAGCAAGGCAGTGGCACAAATATAACCAACAAACACTGTCAGATAGTTTGCCACCACTAGAACACCACCTCACAGGGAAGCTCACTGATAGGAAGGAAATCTGGGTATGCTGGTGAAGTCAGTCTAGCCAATAGCATGATGGGAGTGGTAGTCACAGATATTGGTCACCCTCACAATTGGCCCATCAACACCACTCTCAACCATGCTCACATCACAGGGAGTGGCAAACAACTGACAAGATGGCTGACACTGGGTACTGCTGTGGGGAGCACAAGGCCCTGCTGGGAACTGTGCACCAACCAACAGCAGGACACCACTGACTGACATCCTGAAAGCCAACTTGCACTCCCTGCAATGGAAGCACGTTCCATGGTGGGATAGCTGGCTGGGTGGGAAGGAGGACTGACAGCTATGACCATAGTTACAACCAGCTCTCCTCACACACCCCCTTAACACAAACTCCACACAACTCACCTGGGAGAATGCAATGCCTCACACTTTAATTAAATATCCCACAAATAACAACCACACTGGGTAATGCTGTGTGAAGCACAGGGACACTTTTGGGACTTGCAGCCAAACAAACGCCAGGACAACACTGTCAGCCATCCTGTCAGCACAGGCACACAACCCCACAGGGAAGCAGAGTCAAAAGGAAGGAAGTATGGGCATGCTGGGAAGGGGGGTGGAGGCAATAGCATGATGGGAGTGGTAGTCACAGCTCAACATCCCACACCCACATGGCCCAGCAAGCTAGCACTGAAGCATGCACACCTCACAGGGAGTGAAAAGCCACTTCAAAGATGTCTGACACTGGCCTCAGCTGTGGGGAGCACAAGGCCCTGCTGGGAACTGGGCACCAACAAACAACAGGATCACACTGTCAGCCATCTTGCCATTGCTGTCACACACACACACAGTGAAGTCCACTCAAAAGGAAGGAAGTATGGGCATGCTGGGAAGGGGGGTGTAGGCAATAGCATGATGGGAGTTGTAGTCACAGAAATTGGTCACCCTCACAATTGGCCCCTCAACACCACTATGAACCATGCTCACATCACAGGGAGTGGAAAACAACTGACAAGATGGCTGACACTGGGTACTGCTCTGGGGAGCACAAGGCCCTGCTGGGAACTGTGCACCAAACAACAGCAGGACACCACTGACTGACATCCTGAAAGCCAACTTGCACTCCCTGCAATGGAAGCACGTTCCATGGTGGGATATCTGGCTGGATGGGAAGGAGGACTGACAGCTATGACCTTAGTTACAACCAGCTCTCCTCACACACCCCCTTAACACAAACTCCACACAACTCACCTGGGAGAATGCAATGCCTCACACTTTAATTAAATATCCCACAAATAACAACCACACTGGGTAATGCTGTGTGAAGCACAGGGACACTTTTGGGACTTGCAGCCAAACAAACGCCAGGACAACACTGTCAGCCATCCTGTCAGCACAGGCACACAACCCCACAGGGAAGCAGAGTCAAAAGGAAGGAAGTATGGGCATGCTGGGAAGGGGGTTGTAGGCAATAGGATGATGGGAGTGGTAGTCACAGCTCAACATCCCCCACCCACATGGCCCAGCAAGCTAGCACTGAAGCATGCACACCTCACATGGAGTGAAAAGCAACTTCAAAGATGTCTGACAATGGTGCTCTGTTGTGGGGAGTACCAGGCCCTGCTGGGACCTGGGCACCAACCAACAGCAGGACACCACTGAATGACATCCCGAGAGTCAACCTGAACCCACTGCAAGGGTGGCATCTTCATGGTGGGAGAACTGGGCTGGGTGGAGAAGGAGGGCCGGATGTCCACCAAATAAAACCAATGCTGGGCATGCACATACCTCAACATTCACATTGAAATGCCTCAGGTTTGCAGGACAATGTGCTACACCAATATCAACCTCTTACTGTGACAACTTATGACAATGCAATGTACAGGCCCGCATCCAGAGGTACAGTCACAACTGTCAGGTGTGTGAACCATTGATGCCTGTAGAAATATAACATACATTGTGTGTCTCTTCCAAAAACAGGTGATGATGGGGACACAGCAGCAGACGAGGAGGAGTCCCTGTCCCAGGCTTCGGGGGACACTGAGCCCACTGGTGTGGAACAGCCTCTGCCCTCCTCGGATGGCGAAGACCTACCTGGCCCCTCCGGCATGAGTCATCATGCAGCACCAGCAGGACCAACATCTGCACCCCCTGCACCCACTCCTCCAACAACTGCCAACACACAGACCACCCTCGCCGACACGGACAGACCAAGGACCACCAATGACAACAGCACAGGGACCCTGGCCCAACGTTGAGCTACGGACAACAACTCCAGTAACAACCCCCAAGGAGGCCCAGGGTCACCTGTGCGTGCCACCGCAGGTCCCGCACGTGTCGCCAGGGGTGGTAGACATAGGTCGCTGTTTGCAGAGGGGTCTGGACTGCATGATGACCCACAACTGGCACGCATTGCTGATGCGTACCAGAATAGCACCGGAGAGGTCACCCAGGTAGTGGGGATCCTCAAGGACATTCAACAGCAGCAGGCTGCCCATCATGCCCGCTTGGACTCCCACATGTCCCGTGTGGAGACACACATGTCTCGCATGGAGTCCAAGTGGGACACATTGCAAGAACTGACAGCGGTGCATAGGGACATATTCACATGCCTCCGCCAGATTAGCACCAACATGGCCACACCTCCCTGTGTGCCCACAAGATCTGGTGCTGCAACAACTGCAACTGCCACAGGGAGGGAGGAGGACTCTGGCGGAGAGTTCCCTGCACCGCAGCAGCCTGCACGTGAGGGTCCCCCCCCAAAGAAGAGGGGTCATCCGAGGAAGGAAAACTGAGAGGTCGATGGCCATGTACATCCCCCAGGAAGCCAACACCTGTTCTGGAAATTCTCCTTTGTGTGCAAACTGTTCACCCTGTCGAATGCAACACAACTCTCCCACATGACATGGGGAGTTTAAGTTGGACTAATGTATCAGATGACTGTGGACTTTACTCAGGACATTTCTGCTACCAAGACTTCCAACTCATCTGGGAACTTTGGATCACAATCCCAATGTACAGCACCCACCATCCTGTGCACTATACTCACACATGTATGTAAATAAACTCACTAATACACCATACTTGCCTCTGTTGTGATTCCAACGTGGTTTCTGTCATGGGGATGATGATCTGCTAAATTACACTGTGTATGCTAACTGCTACAGCAAGTACAACACCGTCATGTGAGTCATGGTGACGTGACACATATGAGGGAGACACACCACTAGGGCTACACAACGCAGAGACACCAGGGCCATCGGACTCATCGCCTACACTGATGTTGCCAGGAAATACTGTGGAATGCACAGACACCACACCTAATCAGAGTATGTGTTAACTAGCCCACAGGTGCAGTAAGCAAATGTCAGTCAGATGTGTGACCACAGACAACGCACATCCCAAAGTGAAGCACAAGTTTATTACACATTTACAACATGTTGTTTCCACTACAAATGCAAGGTAATCCCACGTGGCAGTGGCCACGCTGTCAAAAAGTGCAGAAGATATAAAGTCCAGGGGTGTGTGGCACATCACCTGTAGGGAAACGACTGCTGCCACCCTGAGAGCTGAATCATGGTGTCGGGGGATCCAAGTTGACCAAACAACTCTGTAAGCACCCTGTGAAGGACAGACATGACACACAGTCAAAACCACTGAAGAACAGGACAGAACTGCAATACTCATGCACAATACATGTCACAAGATAACTACACAAAATCAAGTTACCATGTCAACACTGTTGGGGAGTACAGACTACCTGTAATGACACATCGCTGCACGCATCCAGTCAAGTAGCAAATGGCCACACTCAAACAGCACCAGAGCACCACCCACACATATCATGCAAACTCACATCATTGACATGACAACTCTCTGGATACTCACATTCAGCTGAAGAAGTTGGTGATGAGCTGGGTGCGGACATCACCATCATCATCATCATCATCATCACTCGCATCGTGGCCCAGGCCAGGATCCTCCACAGGTGGTGGACGTTGGTCATCGTCATCCAGGATGAGAGGCAACTCCTTCCGCACTGCCATGTTGTGTAGCATGCAGCAGACGATGACAATCTTGCACACCTTTGCTGGGACATATGGGAGGGCCCCTCCTGTCTTGTCCAGGCAGCGGAAGCGGCTCTTCAGGAGACCAAATGTCCGCTCGATCACTCTCCTGGTCCGACCATGTGCCTCATTGTAGCGCATCTGGGCTGGTGTCACAGGGTTCCTGAGGGGTGTCAGCAACCACGGCATGTTGGGGTATCCGGAGTCACCTACAGACAGACAATTGCACATTAGCTGATTTGGAAAAGTGGGCGGAATACAACATAGCAGAACACACACAATGGTACAAAGTCATTACACACCGACAAGCCAGGCACGCTGGTTCTGCATCTGTGACATCATCCTCGGGATGCGACTACTCCTCATCACGTAGGCATCGTGTGCCGAACCGGGGAAACGGGCACACACATGTGTGATGATCATATCTGCAAGACATACCACCAGAGCATTGATCGAATGATAATGTTTCCTGTTCCGGTATGCCTGCTCATGTGCCTGTGGTGGTACCAAAGCCACATGTGTCCCATCAATGGAGCCAATTACATGTAGCATCCTCCCCAGGGCATAAAAGTCACTCTTAAAGTCAGTGAGTTGTCGACGTTTGGGGAAATAGTGTACTGGTTCAGGTTCCTCAACATAGCCTCCAAAACATCGCGTAGCACACAGCTGAACATAGTCTGTGACATCCCACCAGCAGTCGCCACAGTGTGTTGGAAGGTACCGGTGGCAAAGAAGTGTAGGGCTGCCATCACCTTCACCTTGGGGGTCAGCGCTGTAGGGTATGGGCGGCCAGGTTGCAAATGTGGGGCCAACTGCACCGCCAATTCCTCGATCTGCGCCCTGTTGAAGCGGTACTGTCGGATGCAGTCACGTTCCACAATCGTTGCAAGGTCTGGGAATGGTCTATGGACAGCTGGTGCCCTGCAGTGCATAGGTGAAGAAAGAAAGATTGTCAGTCACCCCACATATGTGCCATTGACCATACTCAATATCACATGATACATTATTACGAGACACAAGTACATTATGTGTGTGCCGTTCTGAATGGACAGATATGGCATCTACATGGCCAACATCTAACATCACAGTTCAACATGTGTTGACAACAAGTTCCAGCTTCTGCAATGGGAAATCATTAGGCTGTGTCACAGTACCCATTTACTGCTGTCACGTTCCAAACACACACCACAGTGACATGTCTGGACAGATGCGCCACAGGCATCACAGCTCATTGACAGGTAGATTCCCAGGGACCCTGTATTGCCACATGGACACTGGCATGACATGGCGCATCATGTACACGCCAGAAAAACAACCATGACTCCCACAGGTAGTGGCCCCTGTTGCCTCTGCAGGACAGACATGGACGTCTGTGACACACACACGCACAACATCAAAGTCCATGCACAAACAACGTGGATGTGGAGACTGTCTCCCATTGTGCACATGGAATCAGAGACATTGTAAACACAACATGCACACAGACTGTGGAGGGCCATCACTATTGTGGCAATGGGTCACCCTGTGACGTACATAGCTTCCCACATGGGACTCTGGGGGTATGTGACATGACATACACATACACAACCTGGAAATGTGACCATGCCACATGCTCTGAAATGAACAGTTGCGCATCACAGTGGTCATGTGCACAACACACACAGGATCCTGTCCCCATGAACACGTGCACAGCCTGGGAGTGGCTGCCCCCAAGTGCCACTTCAAAGACCACATGTTGACCCCCATACACAGAAAAGGTAATGCAGCCTTACATGCCTTAGGATACAGTGTGAACAGGCTGTGGTGTTGTAGGTGTGCCCCTGAGTCCCTGGCAAGTATATGTGGCTGGCATACGTTCACCAGTGACAAGCATGGTGACATATGCGAGTGACCTGTACAGGGACGCGTCGTACAGCAATGGACCGATCGGTGTTCACGCATTGGCCATTGCATATGATGTGTGCGGGTACGTGTTGTTTCCCGGAATACGCATTGTACAGCAATGGACCGATCGGTGCGCACACATTGGCCATTGCATATGATATGAGCGGGTACGCGTCGTACAGCAATGGACCGATCGGTGTGCACGCATTGGCCATTGCATATGATGTGTGCGGGTACGTGTTGTTTCCCGGAATACGCGTTGTACAGCAATGGACCGATCGGTGCGCACGCATTGGCCATTGCATATGATGTGAGCAGGTACGCGTCGTACAGCAATGGACCGATCGGTGCGCACGCATTGGCCATTGCATATGATGTGTGCGGGTACGTGTTGTTTCCCGGAATACGCGTTGTACAGCAATGGACCGATCGGTGCGCACGCATTGGCCATTGCATATGATGTGAGCGGGTACGCGTCGTCCAGCAATGGACCGATCGGTGCGCACGCATTGGCCATTGCATATGATGTGTGCGGGTACGTGTTGTTTCCCGGAATACGCGTCGTACAGCAATGGACCGATCGGTGCGCACGCATTGGCCATTGCATATGATGTGAGCGGGTACGTGTTGTTTCCCGGAATACGCGTTGTACAGCAATGGACCGATCAGTGCGCACGCATTGGCTAGGGCCTGGCATTGCAACGGACGCGTTTTCGAATCTGTAACGAGTCTGATGCAGTGAATTCAGTTGGCCAGCCACAACAATGTTGCAAATTCATGGGTGTCATGAAGTTTAACTTTTGAAGGATGCTGTGGGCGTGTATAAGTGGTGCAATACCATGGATTGGCCAGATTCAGAAGATGCAAACGACTTGGACCTATCACTTTGGACACATGGGACAGTATCTGCCTCTGCAGCACACATATAATGCTGGCTGTTCCCCTGAGAGCTCACTTGCCTGCACTACATGCTCCAGGACGACATCTGCCACCAACACTGCTGCTGTCTCTGCATCCTCTGGCTACTGCAATGGCACGTACTGTGGAGAGAGCCCCAGCCTTCACCAACGAGGAGAACCAGGCCCTGCTGGACAGCCTCCTTCCACAGTACAGCAAGCTGTATGGGAAACCAGGGGAGCAGGTGAGTGTGCTGTCCACTGCCTTACTACATGTGCATGTTGTCTGACTAGCAAGACTTACAGTGTGCACACCACTGGCTAGCATGCTCACTGAGTAGTTCTCAACCCCCAAAGTGTGTAGTTACATGCACTGAACAGGTATAGTGCAGGAACTGTGCATTCCAACAAGGTTTACTTCCCAGGCAATGATACCATTTAGTAACTGCTGGTAAACTGTTCATAGCCATAGTTGCACTGCCTGTGTACATCATGTGCCCCTGTGATTGAGACATGTATATCCAACTGTGTGATGCACGGAGATGTTGCATGTGTAGTAATGTGTTACAGCAAACAAATGATGGACGGAATGCTGACAATGCAAACATTCTCCCCCAGTCAAAAGATCTGGGTTAAATCCATCGTTCTTTTGCCCACTACGCCACCCCAGTTTGGACCCAGCCATATACAAATCAGTCTTGACCTTGTGCCCCATGGGAACAGTCCAGCCGAACTGCCAGGCCAGGTCCTCCCTGGACCGGAAACAAGCATCCTGGGACCGGTTTCAGGGTATGTCACCCTTCTTCAGTCAGGCTAGCTTGAATCCAGTGGCACAGTGAGCAAGGGACCCACGTCTGGGCATACCCATCCCACTTAGGGCGAAAAGTGTTACAGCAAACAAATGATGGACGGAATACTGACAATGCAAACATTCTCCCCCAGTCAAAAGGATCTGGGTTAAACCCATCGTTCTTTTGCCCACTACGCCACCCCAGTTTGGACCCAGCCATATACAAATCAGTCTTGACCCTGTGCCCCATGGGAACAGTCCAGACCGAACTGCCAGGCCAGGTCCTCCCTGGACCGGAAACAAGCATCCTGGGACCGGTTTCAGGGTATGTCACCCTTCTTCAGCCAGGCTAGCTTGAATCCAGTGGCACAGTGAGCAAGGGACCCACGTCTGGGCATACCCATCCCACTTAGGGCGAAAAGTGTTACAGCAAACAAATGATGGGCGGAATGCTGACAATGCAAACATTCTCCCCCAGTCAAAAGATCTGGGTTAAATCCATCGTTCTTTTGCCCACTACGCCACCCCAGTTTGGACCCAGCCATATACAAATCAGTCTTGACCCTGTGCCCCATGGGAACAGTCCAGACCGAACTGCCAGGCCAGGTCCTCCCTGGACCGGAAACAAGCATCCTGGGACCGGTTTAAGGGTATGTCACCCTTCTTCAGCCAGGCTAGCTTGAATCCAGAGGCACAGTGAGCAAGGGACCCACGTCTGGGCATACCCATCCCACTTAGGGTGAAAAGTGTTACGGCAAACAAATGATGGACGGAATGCTGACAATGCAAACATTCTCCCCCAGTCAAAAGATCTGGGTTAAATCCATCGTTCTTTTGCCCACTACGCCACCCCAGTTTGGCCCCAGCCATATACAAATCAGTCTTGACCCTGTGCCCCATGGGAACAGTCCAGACCGAACTGCCAGGCCAGGTCCTCCCTGGACCGGAAACAAGCATCCTGGGACCGGTTTCAGGGTATGTCACCCTTCTTCAGCCAGGCTAGCTTGAATCCAGTGGCACAGTGAGCAAGGGACCCACGTCTGGGCATACCCATCCCACTTAGGGCGAAAAGTGTTACAGCAAACAAATGATGGACGGAATGCTGACAATGCAAACATTCTCCCCCAGTCAAAAGATCTGGGTTAAATCCATCGTTCTTTTGCCCACTACGCCACCCCAGTTTGGACCCAGCCATATACAAATCAGTCTTGACCCTCTGCCCCATGGGAACAGTCCAGACCGAACTGCCAAGCCAGGTCCTCCCTGGACCGGAAACAAGCATCCTGGGACCGGTTTCAGGGTATGTCACCCTTCTTCAGCCAGGCTAGCTTGAATCCAGTGGCACAGTGAGCAAGGGACCCACGTCTGGGCATACCCATCCCACTTAGGGCGAAAAGTGTTACAGCAAACAAATGATGGACGGAATGCTGACAATGCAAACATTCTCCCCCAGTCAAAAGATCTGGGTTAAATCCATTGTTCTTTTGCCCACTACACCACCCCAGTTTGGACCCAGCCATATACAAATCAGTCTTGACCCTCTGCCCATGGGAACAGTCCAGACCGAACTGCCAAGCCAGGTCCTCCCTGGACCGGAAACAAGCATCCTGGGACCGGTTTCAGGGTATGTCACCCTTCTTCAGCCAGGCTAGCTTGAATCCAGTGGCACAGTGAGCAAGGGACCCACGTCTGGGCATACCCATCCCACTTAGGGCGAAAAGTGTTACAGCAAACAAATGATGGACGGAATGCTGACAATGCAAACATTCTCCCCCAGTCAAAAGATCTGGGTTAAATCCATCGTTCTTTTGCCCACTACGCCACCCCAGTTTGGACCCAGCCATATACAAATCAGTCTTGACCCTGTGCCCCATGGGAACAGTCCAGACCGAACTGGCAGGCCAGGTCCTCCCTGGACCGGAAACAAGCATCCTGGGACCGGTTTCAGGGTATGCCACCCTTCTTCAGCCAGGCTAGCTTGAATCCAGTGGCACAGTGAGCAAGGGACCCACGTCTGGGCATACCCATCCCACTTAGGGCGAAAAGTGTTACAGCAAACAAATGTTGGACGGAATGCTGACAATGCAAACATTCTCCCCCAGTCAAAAGATCTGGGTTAAATCCATCGTTCTTTTGCCCACTACGCCACCCCAGTTTGGACCCAGCCATATACAAATCAGTCTTGACCCTGTGCCCCATGGGAACAGTCCAGACCGAACTGCCAGGCCAGGTCCTCCCTGGACCGGAAACAAGCATCCTGGGACCGGTTTCAGGGTATGTCACCCTTCTTCAGCCAGGCTAGCTTGAATCCAGTGGCACAGTGAGCAAGGGACCCACGTCTGGGCATACCCATCCCACTTAGGGCGAAAAGTGTTACAGCAAACAAATGATGGACGGAATGCTGACAATGCAAACATTCTCCCCCAGTCAAAAGATCTGGGTTAAATCCATCGTTCTTTTGCCCACTACGCCACCCCAGTTTGGACCCAGCCATATACAAATCAGTCTTGACCCTCTGCCCCATGGGAACAGTCCAGACCGAACTGCCAAGCCAGGTCCTCCCTGGACCGGAAACAAGCATCCTGGGACCGGTTTCAGGGTATGTCACCCTTCTTCAGCCAGGCTAGCTTGAATCCAGTGGCACAGTGAGCAAGGGACCCACGTCTGGGCATACCCATCCCACTTAGGGCGAAAAGTGTTACAGCAAACAAATGATGGACGGAATGCTGACAATGCAAACATTCTCCCCCAGTCAAAAGATCTGGGTTAAATCCATTGTTCTTTTGCCCACTACACCACCCCAGTTTGGACCCAGCCATATACAAATCAGTCTTGACCCTCTGCCCATGGGAACAGTCCAGACCGAACTGCCAAGCCAGGTCCTCCCTGGACCGGAAACAAGCATCCTGGGACCGGTTTCAGGGTATGTCACCCTTCTTCAGCCAGGCTAGCTTGAATCCAGTGGCACAGTGAGCAAGGGACCCACGTCTGGGCATACCCATCCCACTTAGGGCGAAAAGTGTTACAGCAAACAAATGATGGACGGAATGCTGACAATGCAAACATTCTCCCCCAGTCAAAAGATCTGGGTTAAATCCATCGTTCTTTTGCCCACTACGCCACCCCAGTTTGGACCCAGCCATATACAAATCAGTCTTGACCCTGTGCCCCATGGGAACAGTCCAGACCGAACTGCCAGGCCAGGTCCTCCCTGGACCGGAAACAAGCATCCTGGGACCGGTTTCAGGGTATGCCACCCTTCTTCAGCCAGGCTAGCTTGAATCCAGTGGCACAGTGAGCAAGGGACCCACGTCTGGGCATACCCATCCCACTTAGGGCGAAAAGTGTTACAGCAAACAAATGATGGACGGAATGCTGACAATGCAAACATTCTCCCCATTCAAAAGATCTGGGTTAAATCCATCGTTCTTTTGCCCACTACGCCACCCCAGTTTGGACCCAGCCATATACAAATCAGTCTTGACCCTGTGCCCCATGGGAACAGTCCAGACCGAACTGCCAGGCCAGGTCCTCCCTGGACCGGAAACAAGCATCCTGGGACCGGTTTCAGGGTATGTCACCCTTCTTCAGCCAGGCTAGCTTGAATCCAGTGGCACAGTGAGCAAGGGACCCACGTCTGGGCATACCCATCCCACTTAGGGCGAAAAGTGTTACAGCAAACAAATGATGGACGGAATGCTGACAATGCAAACATTCTCCCCCAGTCAAAAGATCTGGGTTAAATCCATCGTTCGTTTGCATGTGTAGTAATGGCCTTTTTCACTTTGTCATCCTCACAGGTTGATGCCCACCAGAAGCAGGAGATCTGGCTGACCATCGTCCGGGCAGTAAGATCCGTGGGGGAGTACAAGCGCCGGATCCGCAACTGCCAGAAGAGGTGGCAGGACCTTTGGGGCTGGACCCGGAGGATCGCAAGGGTCCAGCTGAAGCTGTCGCCTCCTCGCAGGAGGGGCAGACACCGGACCCTGACCCCCCACATGCTCCGGATCCTGGCGGTGGTCTTCCCTGACCTGGATGGGCAGCTGAAGGCCAGACAGCAGCAAGGAGGGGGTGAGTCCATGACTGCACTGTGAACTTTGTCTGACATGCTATGTGCTCTCCTCTGGCCTGGTTAAACCTCCACAGTACATCAGTCTTGTGGTCCAGGACCCATGTCCCTCAATTGTGACATGACCACTCCCCATCTGATACCCAGGTGTGGCCCTTACAGTCTGGAAATTGTGTCACTTGGGTACTGTGTCCTTGCATTTTGCTTAGCTCAGGGTGGGGAACAGCATTTGTTAGCGTACCTTTGTGGTGGGCTTCATGGGTGGGTCAATGGCTTACACAATGCCTGAGTTCTGACATGTAATCTGCGTATAACTTTGTTATGTGTTCCAATTGCTGCTCTGTACTCACCACATGTGCCTGGGGTATTTGGCACACCCCCATGCTGTGGGTGGGAACAATGTTTGGGCCTCAGGAGTATGTATATCAAGTGTGTCACACATGCTTAGCCACATGCCTACTGTCCAGGGCTCATCCCTCATTCACGTGGAGCAGGACAGTCATGCCTACTCCAGGGCATACAATACACTCTGTACTCCCACTCCCGTGTATCAGCTGACACGTTGTGCTCAGTGAAATGTTCCCTCAGGTGTCTGCCTCTGTGTCATTGTGCTGTGGCTTCGTTGTCAGGACTACTGGGCTGTGTATCAGTTATGGCTCAGCATGCCATCTGAGCGGTGACCATGAGAGACGATACTTGGGTGACATATAGGTGTTTGATCACTTGACTGTGCTGACTGGGGCATGCTACTGAGAAGTTCAGGCAGCTGTTTTTCATTCACAGCAGACTGTGAGGTGCTCAGGTTCAGAGAGTTGTGTTTCATGTCTCCCATATGTCCAATTGGTATGACATGGACAAATACGAGTTCTGATGATGTGGGGGGGGAGTTGGACATGTGCACTTGTCAGCTACCGAACTTGCATTCCCCAAGACCTTTGATTGGGACACAGTGCAGACTGTTGTTGGCTGGCTGCCCTGCCCATGTGACTGGGGAAGTGATGTATGACTTTGCAGGCATGCATGTGCCATGGCATCAAACTTCCTAAGAGTGATCCTGCAGGGGAGTGACATGTGCAACAGGCACCCCATTGTGGCATTGACTATCAGGACATGGGTGCATCATGGTGTCTGGTGCTGGGATGCATCACATGCATTTCAAATTAGACTCTGGCCATCCCTTCATCCGGACACCTGTACTGACTCAGGGACAAGAGATGTGATGTGTGCATGTTCACATACTTCATCGTGTTCCCTGCAATGTCCAACAACTGGGTAGGTGGTGCATGTGTCCACACTGGGGTATTACCATCCGGCAGGCACCAGACAGATGGGTGCAAGCTGTTTGTGGGTAAATGGGTGGTCACACCCTTCTGCTTACCGGCTCATGAGAGCACCAGCCGCACTCTGCTCGTTCACTTGATGAGAAGGTACAACGGTTTAAATACAGTGGCACTTTGTTAAGCAATTCAATTACACCGAGAGCTGTTCATTTGATGCTGCTCGTCAACACATGAGCAGGATGAAAATGAAAGCATCAACAATATTACAAATCATATGTCAAGTGAAGCACTAAGATCTATGTAACTATCTATCTGTGAGCTACAGCCTATGGGGCAAGTCTTAAAAGAGGGATCATGAATAGGCAAGCGCCTACAAGGCAAATCTTAAATAAGAGAGCAAGAACCATCCAAGGCTAAACAGTTTGAGCTAGAATGAATGCAATGAATTGGGTGTGGATGAGCTAAATTAGAGAGGCTGACAAAGGCAAAAGGCTAGCAATCAGAAAAGAGCATTACCACCTTGATAGTAGAATTTCGAGGCACAGGATCAGGAGAACGGCCGACCGTGAACCCTCCCCATGCAATGCACTGGTATGAAGAGTTCAGGGCGTGGACATGGGTGCAAAGCTTTTATATGGCTTGATGCTGAACACCTACCCACAGTTGACGTTTTCCCTGACGTGGGTCCTTGACCACACGCTTACAGTAACTGTGTAAAGTTTCTTGTAGAACAGAGAAGTGATATCATGGTGTAAACAGGGGCTTTTAGCAGGTGGTCGAGGCTCTTGACCGCAAACATAAGAAAAAGATAACTTTTACCGTAAGATGCTCAGAATTTGAGGATTATATATATAATTTCTCTGTCACGGAGCCGCCTTTTCTGTTTGAGTGGAGCAAGCGTTGAAAGTTTCAGAAGTGAAACATTTGCACACGTTGCTTGTGAAGGAGCAAGATGTACCAGCAGAGTGTCACATACGTGTGAGCCAACCTTATTCTTGTGACTGTGGACATTTACAAGGGGGGGGGCTGGTGCCGCCGTGGATGGCACTGGCCCCTGCTGTCAGGTCAGAAAGGCCTACAAGATTTGTTGTATTAGAAGAATGATAGCATGAGGCAGTGGCCTCTTGGGCCTTCGTGTGTGTGTGCATCTAAGGAGGTGGGTTTGGGCCTAAGTGTATGTATCTAAGGGGGTGTGGACCACTGTCACAGGTACTAAAAGGCAAAAATTAAAATGGACAGCTTAGGTCATCTATCAGGGCCTGACTGGTGGGGCCTATATGGGAGTGCCATGTTTCATGGGCAGAGCTGAAAGGTACATAGGTCTGTGTTATATGGTAGAACAGAACCCTACTACAAAGGCCAGGAGGGGTGTGAGTGCCATGGTTGACCATCAGACTGACAATTGGCTTCTCCTAATCTGTGTGAGCACTTTTGGCGATCTTCAACTAAGGATGCCAGAGCTTGCTCTGTAATGTGCTGTACTTACTGTGGTGTGTGCGGTCAGTGCAGGTGACTAATGTTTGTCTGTTTCCCTAATTGTTTGCAGATACATCTACGGCCACAGGAGGGGACAGCTCCACGGACCAGGAGGAGCTGCAGAGCCAGGCTGGGTCAGTAGCCGACGAGTGGTCGGAGGGACCCAGTGGCACGGAGGGCGAGGGGAGCCACACCGAGGAGTCCTCAGCACCATCCACCTCAGCTGAGGACCACAGCAGCTCGGAGGATGACTCCCTTGTGGAGGCGGGTGTCAGCAGCCACCACACCCCAGCTAGTGTGGAAGGCCCCGCACTACCACCACCACCACCGTCCTCCCATCGGCTCCCATTCCAGAGGTCCGTGGAGGCTCCCGTGTTCAGGAGCATGTCTCCTTCCTGCCAGGCACCACACCCCCTGCCCCTGTGTCCCCTGCTGCCCTGAGTGATGAGTCTGTGTACTTGCTTAAGCAGATCCATGTAGGGCAGACAGCTATGCTGAGTGTCCTCCATGCACACACCACTCTGTTGACACAGCTGGTGTCGTTCATGGGGGGCATCTCATCTGGCATGTCTGCCCTACAGAGGAGCAATAAGTCCATGGACTCCTCCCTGACGGCAGCAGTGTCCCTCCTCCAACAGTCCCTCACCCCTCCTACCTCTGCCCCATCCACACTTCCTGGCACCCTACCTGTCCCAAGCACATGCACACCTGCACATTCACCCAAACACACAGACACAAGCAGCACAGACACACCGAAAACAAAGGCAAAACGTGCATGCAAGCATCCTCAGGGGACTGATACCACACCCACAGGGGATGGGGAACAGACACACACACAGGCATCCACAGTCACGCTGCAGTCCTCCAAATCCTCTCTCTCCAAGACCCCTTCCCTTGCCTCACCTGCAACCCCACCTACACAGCAGCTCTTCCTCTGTGACCTCGGCCTCTTCCCCTCCGATCCAGCTGATCCAGCATACAGGGGGAAGAGGAAGTCCACCCACACAGAGGGGAGTGCCCCTCACCCCCAGACACCCTCCCCCAGGCACGGACAGACTAAGGCCCCCACACGCAAGTCCCCCCGGTCCCGGAAGAGCAAGACCCCAGCACCGCCCTGCAGCTCAACCAGACAGTCTCCTTCCTCTATCCCTCAGGCCCCCACAACACTGGTTCCCCCACCACACCCTGCCCCAGGTTCCCCCACCCACAGATACACCACCCCCAAAATGATCCGGCCTTCTCCACCTACCACTTGCTCTTCCAGCCTCACCCCCCGCTGCACATGTTTGTGCCACTGGTGTGGAGACCGTGTCCTCCCCTCTGTCCTGCCCACCTTACCTGAACCCCATTCTCCTCCCCTGGAGATAGGCACTGCAGTGGAGTCCACTACCACCCCGTCTGACTTGGGCACTGCAGTGGGGGACCTGTCCACTCCATCTGGCCGAATCACTGCAGTCGTGCCGGCACCCACACCATCTGACTCATGCCCCCCAGTTGTGCCGGCACACACCATGTCAGACACCTCCACTGCAGTTGTCAGTGACTCTCCAGCACCAGCCACCCCTTCCCTGCCTTCTTCTGGTGAGCCCTGATCCTGTCCCTGCAGTGCCTGGCCTGCCCCCCCACATGCCCCTCTGAGGGGAATGTCCCTGCTCCATAGCAGTGCAGGCAAGCAGAGGGTGACATCTGCCACTGTCACCCTGTTCGGACTGAACTCTTGGACTGGCCATTGGCCTTTGTATTTTCTTGGACTTTCATGTTTTGAGACACATATGCTGAATAAAGCTCCTTTCTGTTCTCTGGTGGTTTAGCTTCAGATGTACATGATGTTGATGATGCTAACCATGCCCTTGCTGCAGTGATGGTAATATTTGATATCATGAAAATGAAGTGTTACTGTGCAAGACCCCATGTGGTCCAGGGGGAATGTGTCCTATCCTGGTGTGTAGCCATGTCATCCTTTGCAGCAATATGAGGGTGTCATGTTTTCAATATTTGCCAATGGGATTTCCTACATTTATTTGCAATATCACATCTGTGGCTTACAACCCTGCACATCAGTTGTGCTTGCCATTGTTCAATTTGTCTGTTTCCCTGACCGTGTGAGCATCTCCACTGGACATGCAAGTTTGGGCATCAATGGGGAAGGACTCATCAGTGTTATCAGTGCAACTTGCTATACATGTGTGTTGGATCTGTGCAGATGATTCCGGTGACACTCCCATGACCAGGCTGATGTGACGTGAGGCTTCATTTTGTGCTAATTGTTGACTGAGTGACCAAGTGTACTGCTGACATGATGGAGCCCTGCAGAGACAACGTATGGCACAGCTTTCGTTACACAGGAGTGGAGTCCCCTCATGGCAGTGTGTAATTCCGTGACATTGCCTGGGCCTGTGTTGTGTGTTGTGTGAGCATGTCTGTGCGTGTTCCCTTCCCTTTTCCTACACAGGCTGTGTCCCTAGGGATGTCCCTGTTTGTGATGCTTGCTGAGTTGTCCTGTGTTCATCCAGCATCTTGGACCTGGTATCTCCGGGATGTGGGTGCATGGCATACTAATGTTCATCAGGTTGTCATCCCTAGTTGTCTTTGTTGTCTGGGCTGGGGATGTGGGCAAACACAGATGGGACACGTCAGGATTCCCCTTGGCACTTGTTGGTTACACAAGTCATGTAATTCACAGTTTGTGTTAGCTTTCAGTGATTGTGACACGTTGTATGTGTGACTGCTGCCACTCCTCAGGGTCTGAGCCGCAATGTTGGAAGTTGTCTATGTGTGTTCTTTGTGGGTGACCTTGACTTCTTCATTGGTGTGTGACTGTGTCCGGGATCCCATTGATTGTGGTGGATTTCACGTCATGCCCATGTACGGCGTACTGTGCAGTGTGTCAAACATTCACGAGTCTTGTTGACTGGCCATGTGTGATGGATTTCTGCACCTTAGTTCCCACCACCACCCCTGGGATTGTCATGGGTCCATGTGCAATGTCACCAGTCCATGTGAGCTTCACTGCTGCACATTGGTGGAGATAAAGGTGTGTGGTGTTGAGTGTGTGCAAATGGGAGTAGTTGCACGGCTAGACCCCTACCTCCATGTTGTCCTTGGCTGACAGGCCGTGCTGATTGATTTGTGCTTGTGTAGGTGTGATGGTAGTTTGTTGCTCAGGACACATGACTGTGGTCCACGGTGTGAACGACATCTAGCTTTGTCATCACAGTGGGATTATCATGCAGGCCATGGTCACCACAATGTGGGGTCCCTGGGGGTAGTGCTGTGGTGGGTCTGTCTCTTGCTGTGTTATTTGCTGTTCCTACAAGCTTGTGTGACATGTGTAATTTGGGCTCCCTCTCATCTAACAATGCCTGATTGCCCACATAGGGGAATCAGATCCATGAGTTACTTTTGTGTGGCACTGTATACACATCTGTGTAATTGTGATTCAGGCCTCCTCATGTGTTGTGTGGTTGCCTGGGGACACTGGCACCCCCCTCACCTGTTGTGTTTGATATGCAGTGTGAGGCTGCCTGTTTGTGTTTGTGCATCTGCACCACTGCATTGGCATATCTTTGTGTGCCATTGGCTGTATGTTGTTTGGTGGGTTTCCCCTGCTGTCCCTGGGACTGCTAGGTCATCAGTCAGCACAATGATCATGGTTTGTATGTCCCATTGCTGCCATGGTATGGTATACGTTCACCTGACATCTACAGTCTCCACAGAATATCTACATTTGTGTGTCCATTGGTGCAGATATGTGGGTCTGCATTATGATGGTCACTTCTGTCATTGTGTTATTGACGAATGTTGACAATGTCAGCCCCCATGGGTGATGTTTGTCTGCACATGGCCAAAGGTATAACTTATTTGCACTGCACTGTTTGCCTCAGCCAATGTATGTTGCTATGGGACACAAGCACTACTATGCCACAGATGTGTTTGTTGTTCTGTGACCAGGAATCATCCATGCTGTTTGGCATTTGCAGCTTTTCCCATTACAACACTTACCTTTTGGTCACTGTGGTGATGGGGGTTGAGACCCCATTGCCACAATGTTCAAAATGTGCTTCAGCTATGGACCCCACACGTACCTTTTGGTCACTGTGGTGATGGGGGTTTAGACCCCATTGCCACAATGTTCAAAATGTGCTTCAGCTATGGACCCCACACTTACCTTTTGGTCACTGTGGTGATGGGGGTTTAGACCCCATTGCCACAATGTTCAAAATGTGCTTCAGCTATGGACCCCACACTTGCATTTTGGTCACTGTGGTGATGGGGGTTTAGACCCCATTGCCACAATGTTCAAAATGTGCTTCAGCTATGGACCCCACACTTGCATTTTGGTCACTGTGATGATGGGGGGTCATACCCCATTGCCACAGTGGTCATGGTCTGCTTGCATTGTGGAGGCCACACACATTTATGTGTGACACATGTGATAGGGGGTCACATTGTATGCTCAATGTCATGTTCAGTGTTGTAGACATTTGACACAGACTACACAAGCTTGTCATGGTGTTGGTGGGATGTATTTTCAGACATTCCTTATGTTGGAGTATGCTGGTTGTGTCATGCATTTCCCGTCCTATGTGTAGGGGTGGTGTGGGTGGTAGGCATTCATCCCCCTATGAGTGGGGATGGTAGTAGTGACAGCCATCCAGGCCCCCCTGAGTAGGGGTGGTGGTGGTGGGCATCCAGACCCCCCTGAGTAGTGGTGGTGGTAGTGACAGCCATCTAGGCCCCCCTGAGTAGGGGTGGTGCTAGTGGTAGGCATCCATCCCCCTATGAGTGGGGATGGTAGTAGTGACAGGCATCCAGGCCCCCCTGAGTAGGGGTGGTGGTAGTGGTAGGCATCCATCCCCCTATGAGTGGGGATGGTAGTAGTGACAGCCATCCAGGCCCCCATGAGTAGGGGTGGTGGTAGTGGTGGGCATCCAGGCCCCCCTGAGTAGTGGTGGTGGTAGTGACAGCCATCCAGGCCCCCCTGAGTAGGGGTGGTGGTAGTGGTAGGCATCCATCCCCCTATGAGTGGGGATGGTAATAGTGACAGCCATCTAGGCCCCCCTGAGTAGGGGTGGTGGTAGTGGTAGGCATCCATCCCCCTATGAGTGGGGATGGTAGTAGTGACAGCCATCCAGGCCTCCCTGAGTAGGGGTGGTGGTAGTGGTAGGCATCCATCCCCCTATGAGTGGGGATGGTAGTAGTGACAGCCATCCAGGCCCCCCTGAGTAGGTGTGGTGGTAGTGGTAGGCATCCATCCCCCTATGAGTGGGGATGGTAGTAGTGACAGCCATCCAGGCCCCCCTGAGTAGGGGTGGTGGTAGTGGTAGGCATCCATCCCCCTATGAGTGGGGATGGTAGTAGTGACAGGCATCCAGGCCCCCCTGAGTAGGGGTGGTGGTAGTGGTGGGCATCCAGGCCCCCCTGAGTAGTGGTGGTGGTAGTGACAGCCATCCAGGCCCCCCTGAGTAGGGGTGGTGGTAGTGGTAGGTATCCAGGCCCCCCTAAGTAGGGGTGGTGGTAGTGGTAGGCATCCATCCCCCTATGAGTGGGGATGGTAGTAGTGACAGGCATCCAGGCCCCCCTGAGTAGGGGTGGTGGTAGTGGTAGGTATCCAGGCCCCCCTGAGTAGGGGTGGTGGTAGTGGTAGGCATCCATCCCCCTATGAGTGGGGATGGTAGTAGTGACAGCCATCCAGACCCCCTGAGTAGGGGTGGTGGTAGTGGTGGGCATCCGTCCCCCTATGGGTGTGTATGGCATTGGTGGTAGCCATCCCGCCCCTATGGTTCTGCTGTTGCTCGTGTACGTGATTTCTGCATCCCTATGTGTGTGTGACATATGTTGGGTACGTGTCGTTTGTTTGTGTGGTGGGTGTTTGACTTACCGTCTTCGCCGTACGCGTCCGTACCGGTCCCGGTAATAGATGTAGAGTATTGGTAGGACCTGCGCGATGGGATTCATGGTTGGTTCGTCTCGTTCGGGTTTCTCGTGGCTTCGACTCGTACTCGTCGCTGGCTTGTTCGTCTCGTCGCAGTGGATCGTCTTGTGGCGCGAATCGGAGCTTATGTACGGCTCTCCCGGATGCTGTAACGTGCCGGACGTCGCGACGAGTTCGGCGCTTATGGAGCGCGCATCGTACTAGTCCGGCCGGAAGGTGCTGTGTATTTGGTTCCGTGCGACTCGATTGGACGTTTACGGATCCGGCTCGGGCGGGGAACAGGAGCTGAATTGGGTAAGTACGGCTCGCTCGGGATCTGGGCTGTTGTGCGCATCGTACTTGTTCGTTCGGACGACTGTTCGAATCGGTCAGGAAACACGCGTTCGGCTTGTGTTTTTTCCGGACGAATGGTGTTGGGTGCGCTTCCGGCCGAGATCGGAATCGCCCCATAGTGTCTAGACTAGTTGCATTTCATTCCATACATGCTCTTCTCACAAAGCAAGCAACTCATAAAGAGACACTTTACCTTTCTTAAATACTCACTGTAGTAGAAAAAGCCTACTAAACCGGCCTTTCCTAGTGGTACACAGTGCCATCTGCTTCACATTCTGACACAAGATCTTGAAATCCTTTACCCTAAATGACTTGAGACACCCCTTGTCATTTGCATAATCAGGACTATAAGGGGCAACACCTGTAAAAAAATTGGAGTATTAGTTGAGGGTGGTGACAGCACACCTCAAATAATATTCACAATCCTCGTCAGGGTGAACTACATACAACACTAAATAAGCATGTGCTTAACCCTATAATAGATTGGCACAAAAGGAGCCAGGTTTAACTTAGAAGCAATGTGTAGATTATTTATGAACTACTCAAACAGTAATAAAGTGAAACACAACAGAATAAAACCCCCAAATCAATTTATAAAGATAGAAGACATTTTAAGAAATAACATTACACCAAAATGACAAAAAACCAATACATAGAACCAGAGTTCTAAAGTTTAAGGTTCAAAATAGTGCCAAAAAGAGTAAAGTGGGTCATGGTAACAGGCTATGGCCAAAGAGGGCCCACGTCTTTGGATAGCCATAGGATGAGGCCAAAGAGGGTTTTACAAGCCGGAATACCTTCTCTGCAAAGTCCCACTGGTGTGGATTTGTTGCTGCTGAGAAGAACATAGTGAGAGTAACCTGAATCTTTGGCCCAGTGCCGATGCCCCTTCGTCAGATCAGTTTGGCAGGTTGGACTCAGTCCCTCGTCGGTTTTCAGAGCAAAAAGTTGGCAAAAAGTTTTTAAGTTCCAGGTTCCACAACCTTTAGGAGGAGTATACTTTGACACTAGCCAAGGATCCAGAACTTTGGGAACAGCACTTGGGGGTTAAGACTCACTCCAGCGGAAGCCAGCAGAAGAGTCCAGGGCAGTTCCAGTTGGAACTGGCCAGCTGGGAAGTTGAAGAAAAGGCATCAGGAAGCTTGTTGTGCCTGTAGCACAAGCAGGAGGCCAGCCAACTGACACTGGAGTCACTTCTGGGGTCCAAGGTTCAAGGCAAGCAGGTCCAATATTCGTTTGGGTTCTTCAGAGAGCAGGGCATTTCTTCTGATTCTTCACAGTTCCAAGAGTGTTCTCAGAGAAGTACTAAGGATGGCTCTTTTAAGCCCAGTGCCAGAATAGTGGTTTGGGGAAACGTCTGGCTACTTCCTAACCAATGGGGTACAAGTTCCCAGGGGTGACCCCCCCACACTTTTGCAGCACTTCCTGTGTGCTTTACTAGAAACTATCCTACAGTGCCTTTCTCCACCTAATTTCAACATGGCAAACCCCTTCTTCCCCTGATCAGAGCTCCCTGTGCCCACCCAGAGGTGTGGCTATGATAAAGGGCAAACTCTCTCTTGTGGTCATTCCAAACCAGTTCTGGGGCAGCTTCCTCCTCCCACTGGGCCTGTAGCCAATTTGACTATGAAGACAAATGGGGGGCAGACCTAGGTGTGAGCTACATCTGCCATTGACACAGTAGGCACACTTTGCAGCTCAGGAAGGGTTTGGGCACAATGCCACCAACCATCCTGCTCAAGGAAGAAAAACACACTTCCACACCTAAGCCTTTTGTCCACTGTCTGGGAGCAATACACATAACACCACAGAAGAGCCATTAACAGTCAGGTGACCCTGGACACTTGCAGAAAGGCACATTTGACTAAGGCAGAGAAATGGCAACTTTCTAAAAGTGTCATTTGTAAAGCAGCAATAAAAATCTGACTTCAACATTAAGATGGATTTTAAATTACTAATAAAATGAGTCCTTGAATCATGGTTCAGGCTGCTCTGATCTTAAGCATAATAACTTGTTATAATGTACCCCTGTGTTTTCCTATGGGAGGGCCAGCCTTGCCACAATCAAAAACGACTGTAGGTTTTTCACTACCAGGACATGTGAAACTTTAAATATATATATATCCTACATTTTAAATACCATGCACTTTGCTCTATGGGCATTTAGGGTCTACCTTAAGGTTGTCTTATAAGTAGCAAAAAGGGTGATTTTAGCCTGACAAAAGGTTTATGTTGCTAGATCTAAGTGGCAGTTTGAAACTGCACACACAGGCTGCAAGGGCAGACCTGGAGACATGTTTTACAGTGCTACTTTAGTGGGCAACACAATAAGTGCTGCAGTCCACTTGTGGCATTTAATATACTGGCCCTAGGTACATGTAGTGTCATATACTAGGGCAGGGATCTCCAACCTTTTCTGTAATAAAAGCTACTTATGTTCAATGAAAACCATCCCAAGCTACTAATATGATTTGATTTGTAATAATATTGACCACGTCAAGCAGAGTTGCACGAAGCAATGTAAAAAAAAGGCTTTGTCAATTTGGAATGCCTTTACATGGGTAAAGCCTTTCTGACTCTTATCCTTTCTGGTGTGCTTCCATGGAGAGAGTCCCCACTTCAAGATGGCGCCTGTGTACGAGCTTTTGAGATTCCTTCCTCCAAGATTGCTGTCCTGTTGGGTGCGCTGTGTACTCTCCAGGAACCCATTTTTCACACAGGCGCCAGATCCTGAGATAATCAACACGGGTCTAGACTTTTAGTGTATATTACGAAGGCTGGGCCTTTCTAAAAAGAGAGGCAGGACCAGCCTTTCGACTATTATTATGAGCTAATCCTGGTCATAGAAAGTAAAGTAGGACTACTTATTGTACCTTAACCCTTTGCAGAAAAGCTAAAGATAGGACTTCCTCACAACCCAATAACTTCGGACATCTTGGAATGGGTCCCTCTCACAGTGCCCTGTATTAGAAATTGTATTTACCCAGTCCCACTCAAGGCAACCTGAAGACTTTCGTAGTCTTACCCAGGACTTAAATTTCATCATCATAATTACGCCCTCACAGTGTGGCTGCTTGTATTAGAAATTTTATTTATCCAGTCCCACCCAGGGCAACTGAACTCTTTCGTAGTCTTACCCAGTGTCTTTAATTTCGTCAACATAATTACGCCCTCACAGTGTGGCTGCATATTCACTCTGTTCACTGCCTACTTAGTTATACCTTCCTCAGAATCAAAATCACTTTCACCTCCTTGAACATGTAAATTGATCCCCCTCCCTTTTCAATACCCGCCGCTGGCCTGTTTCAGAATGGAAATTAGTCCTGACCCTACAGGATCCAATGCCTTCACTATCAACTACCCGGCTAACCTCTCCAAAAATGCGGCAAAAAAATACAAACATCGCCTACTCAAATCTAGGCCTGAAACACTAATCTCCGACGTCTACATCCGCGCAAAAAAGGGTATTATAGCTAATGACCTCATCTTCTAAACTAGAAAACGGGCATGCTGGTGGAAGGTCCTTTACTCTATGCTTCGAATAAAGGGCGCTAGGAAAACCCCACATGGCCTCAAATTAACAACTGCACCCTCGCCTTTCCTCAAAGCTAATGCCACCATCACTCTCTACAATAATGGTATCATTCTAATCCAAGCCTCTAGGTTCAATCTAGCCAAGATGGATTATATTTTCCCTACCCTCAAGAAAGCAGTGACTGCTAAATCTGCTGATCTCTTCCCACACCCTTCTAAATCATTGGATTTATCCAGTTCACCTCCCCCCACCTCTGGGAGTTTTCCAAGTTCTCTTAATTCCACTCTCTCTACAGCGGTTTTTGGTGAGATTCAATCCCCTGTAGTAGTTTCACATTCCAACCGATCATCGACACATCTGGATGGCGGGCTTATAGTATCACCCATCAAGCCGATCGCAAGCCAGATTCTCGGTGTTTCCCCAATCGTGATACCCTCTCATGCCTTAACCCCTCTTCTCTCTTCGGACGCTCTCTCACCCAGGGCCTCACTAACTTCGCCTTCTCTAATGACGGAGCACAAAAGTCCGCCTTCAATGGTATCCTCTCATGATAACACACTGAACCTCCTTGGGAACACCTCTAATACACAACAGAACTGGCCCTCCACCCTCATACCTTCCCCAGCCACTCTTACCAAGCGAGCAGGGACTCTGCAAGATTATAAGGATGCACCCTCTCCCCCGGAACATCACATTTCTGCCTCACCACAGCCAGACATCCTTCGAGGCCCCTCTTTACCCCCGGATCTCTCCCCTCAGCCTCTATCCTCAAACCAATTCTCAGACCTGGTTGCACGTCTGGACAAGCTATCTCTCCAATTGCACCTTCTCTCGCACAAATTCCACGAACTGAAGGCCCTCTCACTTGACCATCTACCCCTGTTTAGTTCTCTTAGTTCCTTAGGAAAGTTGCTGACAATCCACGCTAGCGAACCTACTAACCTTGATCATCTTTCCTCGCACCTTATCTATAAAACTCGACCCCTCCCTAATGCCCCCTCTCGGCCTAGAAGATTTAAGGTCGATCTTGCGACCAGTGATATTGAGGATCTACTCCTTTCTTATTCTATCATTCTAGACACTGACAAGATTCCGACGGCCCAAATTCAAACCATTCACGCCAACCCACACAGGGAACCTTCTAACAACCTCAGAGTCGTAAATAGCAACAACCTCAAGCAAGTGCACACCACTCAGACATCTACACCACACACGCCTGTTCGGCTGAAATGCGCACTACTCAACTGCAGATCAGCCAGTAAACATGCCTCGGATATCTTTGACCTCATCCAGAACAATGAGCTAGATATCATCATCCTCACAGAAACATGGCTAAATCCCTTTTCCACCACTATCCTAGACCTCCTAGTACCTCCTAGTCATGACATAATTTGTCGAGACAGACCTGATAAGCAGGGCGGGGGACTAGCTTGTATACACAGGAATACATTATCTGTTTCCCTCATAGAGACCTCCACCTTATCGGCAGTTGAATACCTCTGCCTCCACATCTCTAGTAATCACCTCCCGGTGTGCAAACTTCATACTTTCTACCACCCTCCTGGTGATAACCTCTTCTTCATTGAACAACTAATGGAAATAATCGCTTCCAATGACGACCCCTCAGTGTCCCAAATCTACCTCGGTGATTTCAACCTTCACTGGTCTAACCCTAAGGACCAAGCTGTAATCTGCCTAAATTCATTCTTATTGGATCTGTTAGAAAGAGAATGCATTTCAAGCTTCTCTGTTTAGTACACAAAAACATGTATGGCAGGGGCCCCTGCTACTGGAAAAAGAAGTTAAACTGGCATCATCCGAGCCGACCCCTCAGATCCAGCAACCAGCACCTCCTTACCTCCATCAGAATTCGTACAACTCGTAACGGAGGAAGATCTTTCTCATTCTTAGCCCCCACTCTCTGGAACAAATTGCCATTACACCTCCGCACTATGGCCGACCACCATTGTTTTCGTAGGGAACTAAAAACATAGTCTTTTGACAACTGACCCCCCTGTTTCCTCTATCAGCTGTTTTAAGTAGGAGTTGCCTGTAAGCACCATGAGACTTTCGGGTGAGATGAGCGCTCTACAAATGCCCCATGATTTGATTTGATTTGATTTGATCTGGAACTTACCCAATTTTGTGACCGTCCAACCCACAACAAAGGAGAAATTCTGGACCTCATCATCTCAAAAGGTAATACCATCACACTGGAGGACATTACCCCTTGTGATTGGTCCGACCACTACAGCATCTTCTTCTCTATTAACAGGGAGGTGACACGGAAAAGGGATTAACCGAAGAAAATCAAACAATGGAAAAGGGATCTCAGGAACATTAACACGGAAGGTCTAGCAATGGACTGTAAATATGCCTTGTCCCCCCAAGATGACATGTCTGATGTACATGACCTTACTGACTTCTATTATTCCACTATCTCTGGTATCATGGATTCCATAGCCCCTCTACAACCAAAAAATGCCTCCTACAAATTCTCGAAACCATGGTTCAATGACAACCTAAACTCTGAACCCCGCAACCTAAGGGCAGCAGAATGTGTCTGGAGATCCAAACCTTCCTTGGATCACCTAAAAGTCCTTAGATCGGTAAGGAGCTCATATAATAAAAAAATCAAAACGGCTAAGGCCGATTACTTCAGATCCCAACTTACTCAAGCCGCAAATCGCCCCAAGAAACTTTTTGAAATCGTCAAGCAACAATCAGCGAAAGCACCAACCACCTTGAATCAGGAGTGGACTCCCCCTCATGCGAAGATCTGGCTGTTTTATTTATGGAGAAAACTAAACTCATCAGTGCTGACCTCGAATCTAAGAAGGCCCTTCTGCCATCATATGAGATTGCGGATCCTCCTGTTCTCTCGGAGAGGATAAATCCACCTAGTATTAGCACCAAGAACAAGGCCACTTGGGACTCTTTCACTCCTCTCAGTGAATACGACATCTATAAAACCCTGATTAGTATCAACCCTTCTAATCACTTCAGCGACCCGTTGCCACTGACTGTCTTCAAAGAAATTAAGGATGCCTTCATCCCCCTTTGGAAAAAGATTGTCAACGCCTCCTTATCACAAGGCAAGATCCGTGAATGTTTAAAAGCAGCTCAGGTGTCACCCATTCTTAAAAAACCTAATGCAGACAGATCTGATCTCAACAACTTTCGCCCCATCTCCAACATCCCCACTCTGGCTAAGCTCCTGGAAAAATGCATGCAATCGCAACTTTGCAGGCACATTGAGAATTTCAATCTCCTGGATCTTCATCAATCCGGCTTTCGGAGCGGCCACAGCACTGAATGGGTGCTCACCCACATTATCGATAACATTTTAAAAAAGCTTGACCAAAACGAATCTTGCCTCCTTATCCTCCTTGACCTTTCTTCCACATTTGACACGGTTAATCACGACAAACTCTTAGCCATTCTGGAACACAGGATGGGCCTTTCCGGCTTGGTATTGCAATGGTTCTCATCCTTTCTTCATAACAGATCCCAAAGAGTCAAGGTGAATCAATCCCTTTCCCAGCCTTCTACTGTCTTCATGGGGGTCACTCAAGGGTCTGCCCTTTCTCACATTCGCTTTAATATTTTTCTGGAACCTTTAGCGAATACTCGAAATTCCATGAACATTCTTTTTCATATGTATGCGGACGACACGCAACTTTATCTGAAGATCACCTCTTCTGATGACTTCACTTCACTCAACTCTACCCTGACGAACACCCAAAATTGGCTAACTGAGAACCACCTCCTGCTCAATACCGCCAAAACAGAATTCCTTCTTATATCTCCTCCTAATCACACCCCCAAGTTAGACCTCTGGATGAAACACCTCACTGCCTTCAATTGCGCCCCTCTTCTCATTGATTCAGCTAAATCTCTCGGAATCACCCTGGACACGCACTTGAATATGAAGAATCATATTAGTAAGATGTGCAAGGGTGCTAACTACCAAATGAGGATTCTTAGAAATCTAAAACCATTCCTTCCACAAGAAGACTTCAAGCAGGTGGTCCAAGCACTTGTCCTGTCAAGGCTAGATTATGGTAGCGCTACACTCTGTGGCCTCCCTAAATATACCTTGGCACCTCTCAGGACCTCCTTGAATGCCGCTGCCAGACTGATTACGGGCACAAAGAGAAATGCTCACATATCCCCAGCCCTGAGATCTCTAAACTGGTTACCCTATGAAGCAAGAATACAGCTAAAGATTGCCTGTATGATGCACAAAGCCCTCCATTTCAAAACCCCTTTGTACTTGGCTCAAAAGCTAGAACTATCTGGAGGGGGCAGATCATCAAGAATTGCAAATTCTCTCCTATTGAAACCTCAGACATTTCGCAAAAAGAGAACAAGGTCTAGAGCCTTCTCTGGTTCAGCACCGAAGATCTGGAACTCTCTCCCACCGGTCGTCCGCAGAATCCCATCCACGGCTGCCTTCAAACATGAAGTAAAAATGATCCTAATGAACAAGTTCTTGCCTTAATTGGTCATGACTCATCTGCTTTCTCAATGACCCTCTTACCACATTCTTTTGGGTCTATCAACGGTAAAGCTCAGGGTTGTCTGTTATACCCTACTAAGTACTGTTTGCTTGCATCTTGGTACTCTATGGTATTAGCTAAATAAGTTATTTTCTGTTACCCCCTTTGCCATTTCCCTGTACTATGTTTTTCCCGTTCCGCAATGTGAAGCGCTCTGATACCCTTCGGGGTCATGTTCGCGCTATACAAAACTTTATAAATAAATAAAATAAATGCATAACAGCCCATAGCGGCAATGCCTCTGGCACCAAGGAAATATTAGTAATAAATAACCCCCAATGTCACATGATTTTTCACTTAATTTTCAGCTTTAAAAATATCATCCATTCAATACGCCCGAAAATACACACATTTTTGTCTCAGATGCACATACTTCAATTTTGGTATACATATATTAATTCAACCAAGCAAAAGTTTCAAATATATTAGACTGGTATGAACACTGGAGAGCTACTTACGGTCGGTGGAGAGCTACCAGTAGCTCACAAGCTACTTGTTGGATAACCCTGGTCTATTTGCCTTTAATACATGTTTTTCACAATTAGTAAGTAAGGTATACTTGGATTGCCATAACTTTTTATTTGCAAACATTTCACATCTAAGGAATCTGAACATAACCTTTTCTAGAGACCCGATAATGTCTTTAGCCTTTACCAGTGGCTTGACGTTATATACAAACTAGGGCTAATGAATTGGAAGTATGCTGGCAACCATGAGTCATACATTTATATTATTAGACATATATACAAAATTACAGTTGGTAAAACAATATAGAACTTCTCTCAGTAGGGACTAACAAGAATCATCACAATGACATTCTACTCCCTTGGTTTGTCAGAGTGGGTGATCAAAAGCAAAACCCTTGCCCACTATGGTAATCTATGAGATTACTTGTAACCAGCTACCTTTCTGCCACCTATAACATATTGTGATACGAGTCCACTGTTGGAGGCCTGTTGGTGTTACAACATGCTTAAAAAGGCCAGGCCTACTGCCTTTTTCATACCTTTTCATAATAAACAGGCCAGACGTATGACATTGGTCATAACATTTCCCTGCACACCAATCAAGCCTATATCTGTTATCATTGACTTGTCATCACAACCAACTCATGCTACTACTGTACTCGGCGTGAGCTTTCTCACGTGGCAACCATCATGCATACAGTCATAAAATTGCAAATGTATACAAAACTACAGTTGGCAAAGCAAAATACAAGTCTCTCACAGTGCAAATCCCCAATACCCGTGATTTGTCTGAGGATGTAACCAACAACAAAACCGTCACCCACTAAGGTAATCTATGAGATTTAATGTAACCAAAAACCTATCTCTGAGCTTCAATTCAGAGTAATAAGAAACCACCCTTAAATGCCTAGTGACTTTATCATATGCTTTTGACAATCAAAATATCAGGCCTGCTGCCTTGATAGTAACTTTTCATAATAAAGAATAAGGCATATAGCCTCTATCATCGGCATGTCTTTATAACCAACTTAAACCTATTGTACTGAGTGTAAGTTTTCCATAAGGCATCCATCCAGCATACAGTCATAAAAGTATAAATGTATACATAATTACAGTTGGCAGAGCAAAATACTCTCTCTTAAGAGAACATAAGAAAGATATTATGTCCCCACAGCTTGTTCGGGTGAATCACCAACACTGAAGCCCTGGCCAACTATAATAATCTGTGAAATTCCACGTAACAAAATACCCACCTGGCTTTCGCACGGTGTGATAACAAACCATAAGGAACAGCCTATTGTCTTTAATGTATGCTTTTCACAAAAAGTCAATCAGTTCTACTGGCTTTGTAATGATGTTTCATAATAAGCAGACCAAACCTATGAAATCTGGCATGACTTTTTCCATTGAACTGATTAAGCCTTTGTCCTTTAGCCTTGACTGTACACTTTACCCAACATTGGCCTATACAAGTACACATAAACCGGCAACCATCATTCATGCAGTGATAAAATTACAAATATGTAGAAAAATACAGCTTGCAAAACAATGTACAACCCCTCTCAGCAAGGCCCAAAAAGAATCTTCACAGTAAAATCCCCCAAAGTTTGTCAGAGTAATTGGGCAACGCCAAAACCCTTACCTAATACAGAAATCTGTGAGATTGCATGTAACAAAATATCTGTCTATGGCATGTACCACAATGTGATAATAACCAATTTACTGGCTTTAACATATGCTTTTCACAATTAATAAGCAATACCAGCTGCCTTGTCACAATGTTTCATAATAAGCAGATCAGATCTAAGGCATCACACATTTCCACTGAGCCAAACAGGCATATAGCTTGTCACCAAAACCAATTTAAGCCTGCATTTTTTAGCGTAAACGTTCCCACAAGGCAACCATCAGACAGACAGTTATAAGAATTAGAAAGGTATACAAAATTACGGTTAGTTACACAAAGTAATATGAGGCCTATTTATGAGCCGGTTTGTGTTGTTCTTGAACAAGGCAACGTGGTGCAAGAGCAACACAAACCTTACATGTGATTTATGAAGCCGCGCAAGGCCACTTTTTGCGGCCCTGAGTGGCTCCATGAATCTGGGTTAGGGAAACGCAGCGCAAAATGCTGCGTTGCCTTACTCTGCTCTGGGAAGGCTTTCCATGGGCGTTGCATGTGTGTTCCCACGCAACTGCCATGGCTTTCGATGCATTCCCAGATTTATCAGAAGTGGTAGACCTGGGAATGCGCCAAAAAGATACGCCTTCTCAGGTGAAGCATAACGAGGAGAAATATTTTTATTCAGCAGCACACATAGAACGAGGAATATACCCCTCAGGATTGTTTTTGCGCAGGAAGGAGCCCCTTCCTGTACAAAAACAATTGTGCATGCAAGGCAGACTCCCTTGCACCATGGTGCAGGGGTGCCTGCATTGGCGCTAGGCTGCCAAAAGAGCACCAGCCTAAGGGAAAAGACAGGAATGCACTGCATTGCCTTAAATACTGAGCATTCCTGCCCTTTCCCTGTCATGAAGCGCAGAAAGGAGACTTGCTGCGCTGCACTGCGTGACATTCTGGTAAAAAGACTTCCCATCACTCCTAAATGGCCTAACCAGGATTCCCACAGAGCAAACCTTCTATATCCATGGTTTGTTACACTGGGTGACCAACACCAAATTCTTTGCCTACTGCCTTAATCTGTAAGATTCTGTGTAACGAACTAGCTATCTATATGCTTAAATATCAGGTAATAATAATTCATACTAAAATGCCCACAGACTTTAACATAACACAATAAATACATCAGGCCTTGTGCCTTTATAATAACATTTCATATTAAACAGATCAGCCCTAAAGCAATGATCATTGGCTTGCCACCATCAACAATTAGGCCCTGCAGTATCGAGTATAAACGTTGCCAAAGCCAAATTGTGCAATACAAGGAGCCTTTTTAGTGCACATACATTAGGCCCAATCAAATCATGTACTCATGCAACCAACATGTGGGTTGAGCTTAAACCCCTCTGTCTGTAGGACTCTGAAATCTCTTTTTTGTGGATCATAAAGTCAGGTGACAATTTCACTGTCAAGTCATACCTAACAATCCATGTAGATTATTGTAGCTGAGGGCTCTGAAACACAAAACTGCACTCTCAAGTCTAAAGTTATTCACTACCTTACTATCATCTGTGCTGCTGCTAGAGAAAAACACAGTAAATTATTTAGTTATGTAAGAGACTTTAACAACATTGCAGTGTCATCTGTGTGCCCCTGAAATTTCAAGCTCAGGCAGCTGGATAAATAAACAAAATGATCTCAGCTGTGTGTAGAGCAAGTACTTTTTATGTGAAAACACACAACTTCGGCCTAATAAAAACTATTCTCCTGGCTACCAACATGAGGTTGGAGCCAAAGACCCTCTCTTGGTGTGTCTTAAACCCCTCTTTTAAGTTGATCACATAATGTCTGGCGAAAGCTGAGCTGTCAAGCCAGACCTAAACATTATGGGGCCTATTTACAAGCCCCTTGCGCCGCCGGTGGTTCACTTTTTCCCGTGCTAAAAGTGACGCACCGGCAAACTCTGGTACAAAACCGTGTGATCTTGCTGTCTCCACAATAAGGATGCCAGCTGTGAGGTTCAGAATGATTTTAAGAGGAGTAAACTTCTCCATGAGAGGTGCGGCATTATTAAGACTAATGGAAACTGTTAATATATAAATTGCTAACAAAGGCAGCAATCGGTTATTAATCAAGAAAACCATTTTTTCTTCTTTTCAACTGGACAATTCATATTCAATTACTGGAGGACCCATTTTGCTAACGAATTCGCCTCTATAAATTACATTCCTTTTCATCTATTAATTTTTCCATTTACGCAAATGTCTGAGGCACACGGTTTACACCATGATCTGGCAGCACTTGGAGAGAGAATCACTTCAACTCTGCTAATTAGGTTTTTGCCTCCAGCAATTGTCAAAATGGTGACCCCATTACTGGCGAGCTCCGTGCGCCGATCTCCAAAGCAAAACAACTAAAATCGTAATCAATTAATTCATTTCTCAATATTGAAATGATTATATATGAAGATGAAGGGCGCGAACAAAGCCAGAGGGTCTTTGAAGGAGGTTCTGTTCTGACCCCTGAGTCCTACCGCGCATACATAAGCAGAAAATGAAATCCAACAGGAAACAATGGGTAAGATGAAGGCACTCTGCTTGGGTTCCGGCTTGTTTCACTTGCTCTTGGTTGCAGTGGAACCTAATGCATGATCAGTAATGGGTGGTGCCACATGCTCAAACTATGGACATCATTTGTGTTCTGTGCAAATCAGAAATTCCGGCTTTAGAGCTGATGGCGCCGGTGAAACAATAATTTTTGGCGCCCCCACCCCATGACCCCCTCCTTAGATTCTCTCACTGCCACCGGGCAAAAGTGCCCCTCATCTCTCCAATCATAAGCTAATGCTAAACACAGTGCCCCCCACCTAAGGTCAGCGCCCCCTTCACAGGTCAGCACCCAGTGTGGCCGCACCAGTCGCACTGCCCTAAAGCCGGCCCTGGTCCCTGCAAACTAGTGGGAAATATATGCTTTCTTTGCTTGCCCGGTAACTCACTTCACAGAGGTAAAGCGGCATCAAATACAACCTTGGCTCAATTTTGAAAGCCTGTCCTGAGGGGCAAGGCATTCAGGGGTGTAGCTACCAGTGGTTCAACCGGTGAATGTACCGAGGACTTCTATAGACTGAGGTACAGGGGGGTGGGGGGTGGGGCAGCCAGCCCTGCAGTTACCTATAATGCTGCTGCTCAGATATTTATCTGCGAGCTCTCTGCCTCGGGTCTGCCTTAGTATTCACTCTTCCTGGGTGTGTAGGGGAATCAATGAGTGCTTGAGAGGCCTCAGGCAGGCAGCACAGGCCTCCCTTATGAAGACATCAGTCATTCAGCATTCGATTATTAAGTGCCCTCTGCTCGAGCACACCTCATCGTAAATGAAACGAGCCCCTCGACTGATCCTTACTAAATGCCTGGCAGTTATCCCACAAATGGAGCTTTTAGACAGCGGGTGTCCAGCAGAAAGGGAGGTTTTTATGGCTAAGAAGCACAGGCAGTATTTACCCCATGTCATCACTTGCAGCAGGAGTGACATAGTTCAGTATAGTCACATGACATAATTATGTAGACATTGAGGGGCATATTTACAAGGGGAGTGGCGGAGTGCGGCGTTAGCCTTCCTGGCTTAACGCCTCACTCCGCCCCTTCAGAAACGCAGGGCTGCACCATATTTACAAGAATATGGTGCAGCCCTGGATTTCCCCCTGCACTGGCGCTACACTTAGCAGCCTAGCACCAATGCAGGCATGGTGTCTGCGTGCAGGGGAAGATTGTTTATGTGCAAGAAGGTCCCCCTTCCTGCACATAAAAAATATTTAAATGACGTTTTGTAACTTCTATGTGTGCTGCTTGATGCAGCACACAGAAGTTGCAAAACGGCATTTTAAAAAAATTATTGTTTATGTAAAGGAAGGGGGACCTTCCTGTACATGAACAATCATTGGCCTTTTGCTATTTTCATGTGTGCTGCTCAACACCGCACACATGAAAACAGCAAAAACGAGAAGAAATGAAACATTTCTCCTCGTTGCGCCAGGGTAAGACCAGGTTTTCCCTGGTCTTAATTCTGGCGCTGCCTCCTATTTACGCCTCCCTTGTAAATAGGGTGCAGAGTCAGATTCAATGGGTGTTGCGGTGGAACGCCCACAGCAACACGCATTGCCCTCCCCTTTCACGCTAAGCATAGCGTGAAAGGGGGCCTTATTTACAAGGCAGCATTACGCCATGTTAAGTGGCTTAACGCTGCCTTGTAAATAAGGCGAAGTCCCTATCGCCACAGGAACATTGTAAAAAGTGACATGCCCGTGGTGATAGGGGCTTGTAAATATGCCCCTGAGTCTAAATGAAACTGGTTTCAAAAGTAATTGGTTATCCTGAAAGTTTGGTATGGGTCTGGGCCTCGTTGACCTGCTTTGCACATCCCTTATTTACAAGGACGTACTGGACTAAGGCTACGTTTTATCCATAAGGCTGTTTTCTAAGCCCCTTCTATAAACAAATCATCCTATCCAGAGGCGGCTCCTCCGTTATAATGGACAAGCGTCTGCCCACTGAAATGCCCCCAGAGATTAAAAATAAAATGGTAATGAAGTTAATTCATTACCATTTTATTTTTCGTCAGCCCGTCCTGACCGGAGTTTCAGAATGGGGTGGGGCCTGCTGAATGGCAGCAGGAAGGAGGGTGGGCTGCCTTTGCACTTGTTGAAAGTGCGCATATCTCTTTGGCAGGCCGTCTTGCGACAGCCAGCCAAGCACACTTTAAACCTCTCAACTAAGCTGTCTTAAGACAGCTAGGTTGAGAGTAGGTGCAGGTCTCCAGTGTGCTGTGGAGCTCCGAGACAGGCCGCTCCCTCCAATCACGGTGCTGCTCTCATGCTGATTAACAGCATGAGAGCAGGCCAGGATTGGCTTGGGAAAGATGATGATTTTATCTATTTTATTTAGAAAGTTTTATATAGCGCGAACATGACCACCGAGGGTATCAGAGCGCTTTACAGTTTATGCAACAATAGGGGTACCATCAAACAAAACAGAATCAACAAAGCGAAAAATTCACAGTCTTATAATGTCCGGGATTCTCGTGAGCCAGGCAGCTGGGCCACAAATCAACGTCTATGTCCCAGAATCAGATGGAGAGGCCCGATTGAGGCAGAAATTTCTTCATCAGGAGCCCTTTGACTTCTTTTTTGAAGAGGACAGTGGAAGGGTTTACCCTGACTTCGGGGGGAAGGGAGTTCCAAATCCTCGGAGCCATACCTGAGAAGGCTCGATTATAGGTCTTTTTTTTCTTGAATTTTTGTGGTTTGAGTAAAAGGGTGCTGGCGCTTCTGGAGGCTCTCGAACCACATGAGTGCTCCAGTTTCTGAGCGAGGTACAGCGGAGTCTTGAAGTGGATGGCTTTGTGTGCCATGCATGCAATTTTTAACTGTATCCGAGCCTCATATGGAAGCCAATTCAGGGCCAGCAAGTCCGGGGAAATGTGATTGTATTTTTTCATGCCAGTAATGAGCCTAGCCGCGGAATTGAGGGCCACCCTAAGAGGAGCCATCTTCACTCTGGGCAAGCCGCAAAGCGTTGCGCTACCATAGTCCAGCTTTGAGATCACTAATGCTTGCACTGCAACCTTTAGGTCATGAGCAAGGAGAAAGGGTTTGAGCTTCCTTAGGATGCTGAGTTGGAAGTTCGCTCCTTTCGTGAGGGAACTGATGTGCTTCTGCATGTTTAGACTTTTGTCTAATATAATACCCAGAGAGGATGCCGAATCAATGAGGTTAGGTCTACAGTTAAGAGCAGTAAGCTGATTCAGCCATTGTTCCATGACCGGAGATTGTTTGTGGGGTGAGATTAGGAGGAAATCCGTTTTTAGAGCATTTAGCTTCAGGTGGTTACGTGTCAGCCAGCTTTGTGTTTCCAGCATGACTGAGTTGAGGGACTGAATGTCCTCGGGGGAGGCCATCTTCAAGTATAGTTGGATATCGTCCGCATACATGTGATAGTGAATGCTGGATGATTTCAGAATTTCTGTCAGAGGCTCCATGAACAAGTTAAAGAGCGTAGGAGAAAGTGCTGAACCTTGTGGAACCCCCAGAGTGACCGGTGCAGAATGGGACAGGGATTGGTTCACCTTGAAGCATTGGGATCTGTTCTGAAGGAACGAAGAGAACCAGTTTAGTACACGCCCAGACAGCCCCATCCTGTGTTCCAGGAGGTCAATTAGGTTATCGTGTTTGACAGTATCGAAAGCTGACGAAAGGTCAAGAAGTATCAATAGGCACGACTCATTATGATCCAACATTCTTAGCGCATCATCAACAATGTGCGTTAGCGCAGGCTCTACTATGGCCCGGGCGGAAACCAGATTGGCATTGGCCCAGGAGTTGGAAATGGTCGATGTGGTTACAGAGTTGGGCGAGCACACATTTCTCCAGGAGCTTTGCCAAGGTGGGGATGTTAGAGATTGGGCGAAAGGTATGAAGTTCCGTGGGATCAGCAGTTGGTTTCTTTAGAATCGGAGTAACTTGACCTGATTTTAGGC
This sequence comes from Calotriton arnoldi, assembly GCA_963921515.1. Taxonomy (NCBI): domain Eukaryota; kingdom Metazoa; phylum Chordata; class Amphibia; order Caudata; family Salamandridae; genus Calotriton; species Calotriton arnoldi. The sequence continues at coordinate 601,938 of CAWUFW010003720.1, forward strand.
AATCCGGAATAGCACCTTGCTGAAGTGATGCATTGACGATCGTAGTCCACAATGTTAGTAAGGAGGATCTAACTTCCGGGAAAAGGTTCGAAGGCAGAGGGTCGTTGTAGTGATTGGAAGGTTTCAAAGTCAACAACATTTTGCGTATAGTGCATTCATCCAAGGTTTGGAACAGACTCCAGGATGCATTGTTTTTGGGGAGGTAGGGCTGCGCAGGGTCAGTGATATCCAAGCTTGGGGGACGGAGGGTGATCAGTGGACTGATCGACAGGTGATCACGGGCAGAGTGTAATTCAGTTTCAATCTTAATAGTCTTATCTGTGAAGAAATCAGCAAATTCTTCACAATTCGGCAATGTCCCTTGACCCAGTGACGAGAGGTTAGGATGACTATTAGCTTGGGACTTGATGAGTTCGAACAATTTTTTAGGACGGTTTTTTGCTTGGTCTAATTGTGTTCTGAAAAAGGTGGCCTTCGAGCATCTAATGCGTTTATTGTATATGCTTCTCAGGGATCTCAAGTGGTAGAGATGCTCAAGGGAGGGATAGGACCGCCACAGCCTTTCTGCAAGTCTTAAATTTCTTCTTTCGGAATTAAGACTATCATTAAACTATGGTTTGGAGAGTTTAGAGGAAATTCTTTTAAGCTGTAGTGGTGCAACCGAGTCTAGTACATTAAGCATAGAGTGGTTATAGTGGGCCGTAAGGTCATGGACATCCGACATGTTCAATGGGGGGGGGGCAGGATGTTATCGCAGAGAGCAGTCAGATCTTGCGAGTTGATGTTCCGTAGACATCTTTTCAACTGTTTTGGGTTCTTAGGCTGGGCTCTACTTGCTCTTACCGATTCCAGGACAAGGAAGGTGATGCAATAGTGGTCTGTCCAATCACATGGGAGGATCGAATCCAGTAGGATGGAGTTGGGCTTACCAATGACAAGATCTAAGGCAGCTCCTTTGATATGAGTAGGGCTGTCACAGATTTGAATTAGATTGAGGTCAAGTAGGAAGGATTTAAGGCTATTGACCACCACATCATTTACATCGTTCCAGTGCAGGTTGAAATCTCCCAGGAAGTTCTGAGTACCATGGAAATCAGCATTGGCCGAGATAATGTCCATGATCTGTTCTGTGAAGGGAAGGTTGTCGCGAGGGGGGTGGTAAATTGTGTGCAGTTTGCATGAGTGATTGTTGCAACCAGTCACTTCAATGCATAGGTATTCACAGGATGGCAGGAGGTCGGCATGTAGTACACTGTTAGATTGCTACGATGTAAACATGCGATGCCTCCACCTTGACCACTAGTTCTGTCCAACCTAATGATATCATAATTGGGAGGCATTAAAAAGTCCAGGATGGGAGCAGCTGAGACATTTAGCCAGGTTTCCGTCAACATTACAAGATCGAGATCCTGAGCAAGGATGAGGTCGGCAATGTCAGCAGCGTGTTTAACAGCCGATCTACAGTTTAGGAGCACGCATTTGAGTCTTATGTTGGTGTCCGTTGGTGCAGGCAGAGTGGTGGTGACTCTAGTGAGGTTGTTCTCACTTAAAGTTCTGGTGTTTGGCCTAGGTACCCTGAAGGAATCAGTGGGGATAGATTCAATTTGTTGCAAGTTTGATATGGTGGAGGGATGTGCCGGTTCCCTGAAGGGATCAGTGGGGATAGATTCAATTTGTTGCAAGTTTGATATGGTGGAGGGATGTGCTGGATCATATGAAAGTAGGAGAGAATGAATATCCCTATCCGACAGGGAGGCTCTACATCTGAAGGGGCGAGAAGGGTCGTTAGGGTGCGGAGCGGAGGCCCACCTATGGGGTGTGTGGGTGAAGTGGGATGGTGACCGCCGAGTATAGGGGGGAAGTGGAGCAACTTAGTCTAGAGTTAGCTGACAGATCCTCAGTGATAAGTAAAAGGATACGTACCTCTGCCTTAAGTTGTTGTAGGCAGAGCGCTATCTCGTTAAGTTGGCCATATAATGAGGTGTATGAATGGGATTGGGAGGCTAGGTCCAGGGGACCCTGCAGCGGTAGAGAGCTAGTGGGGGTGGGGGAAAGTAGGGCAGGTGGCGAATGAATGTGCCCCGAGGTAAGGGATTCTGGGAAATGTGGCTGCGTGCTCGTAGGGATGGGTAGGATAGGGGAGGAGGGGATAGACGGATAGAGACCCCTGGAGGCCTGTGGGAGCATGTCGGGATTGCGGGTTGGGCTGGGGAAGGGATCCTGGGGAGAATCAGGGCAGTGCTGTGAGCAGTGGGGCTAGGGGAGTTAAAGCTAGCTAACAGTGGGGGGGTATGTGGATTAGCGTGATGATTGTGCTGTCGCGGCTCGTTCACAATGGGCATTGAGGGGGAATTGTTATTATGAGTTAAGGTAGCTAGAAGAGGGCCCTTCGGAGGAGATGTGGGGTCAGAGGATGGTGGTGGAGAGGTAGGAGATAAATTATGCGAAGACTGGGGGACCACTAGGGGGCCAGCCCCTCCGAGGGAGGCGGAATTGCAGTTAGCCACTGTATTCTTGATGGTGGGGAAAAATTTGTCAAATACCACTAGATTGCGATCTGAAGCTTGTATAAGGATGGTTCGGTTTTTGTAAAGGGAGATGGTGGCTTCAGCTCTGTAAGCCAAGGAGGACGCAACCATCAGTTTAAGACCATGTGGAGTTTTCAGGGAAGTGGAGATCTTGAGCAGAGAGTAAATGGCCTTCCGCCATTGAGCATGACGTTTAGTGTAGAAGATGAGATCATTTATGGTAACACCCTTTCTGATGGAGAAGAAGGGGTCTGAGATAAGGGTTTCCGGATGAGCTTTGACTAGTCTGTGTTTGAAGTTTTTTGCAGCCTTTTTTGATAGGTTCAGGGGATATATGATTCGGAAAGCGTTATGGCCGGCCGGCTCCAGGATGGGAGAGATGAGGTTCGAGGGTTTAGGATCCATACTAGCACACGTCTTGTCTCCGAACAAGGCATAGGTAAGCCAAGAGAATGATTGAGGATGTTGTGCTTGTTACAGGAAGGTAAGTGTGCTTTATTTAATTTAGTATATATTTTTTTGTGCCACCCGCTCCACCACCCTCGGGACATGCCAGCTGCTACTGATCATATCTTCATTGCAATAATGCCATGATCTCAAGTTTGAGCCTAAATTCAGATAATATCAGAATTCTGAGTTTCACCGCTAACACCTCACAAGAATATCCCCAGTTACATTTGGCAGAGAAAACCTGTCAACATTTACCTGGGGAGAAAATGCAAGGTACATTTTGTTGCTTGGGGAATTTGGTGCTCAACACCAATTTGGCATGCAATTCCCCATTTTTCTGGGCAATACTCTGAATATTCGATATTTACCACAGCCAGTAAACACCTCCCTTCTGGGTAATTAAATCTACTGAGTTCGACAAATACCCATCACACTTTAAGGCACTCATAATCAGGGCCTAACAGGTTTGTATTCCATCCTGTGGCCAAATAGGGATAATTTGTGATGTGTAAAGCACGCATGGTTTCCTCTCTGCCTTGTCCTTGACTGTTTGTAAACCAAAGTTTTCGTTTGTGGTTGGAAATGTGTTTGTGTACAAGGAGTCCTATGTGGGAAGAGGTGGCAGTGATTGCAAGAGATGTGCTCTGATTATGCCAAAGTAGATTTATGACTGCAGAATAGGTGTATCCTCTTATCATACTCAGTACTCACAGTAAACGAGCACCACTTTTTACACCAAGTTCTACCCTGGGGCCAAAAACATACTTTAAAAAAAAAAGTTGTGGCAAATTTGTGGTGGCTAACCTGTTCTATTACATAATTGATAACATCACTGCATCATCTGAAATGATATCATTCATGACAACACTGTGCATTTGGAGTGGCGAGTTATGGTTACTTGAGATAACTATAACTGGTGAATTTAAGTGGCTTTGTTTATTTAAAACAGTATGTTTTAACTCACATTTTCACCTAACTATAACATCCCATTAACCTTTGATTGTTTTCAGTGAATTGCTCAGGTTTTAAAAAAAAATGTATAATAACCTATTATTACAATTTCGAATTACAACATCACTTTAACCTTTGTTTTTTACAGTGTATATATATATATATATATATATATATATATATATATATATATATATATATATATATATTCACTGAAAAAACCATAGGTTTTACAGACGTTATAGTTAGAAATTAGCATTTAAAAAACCTTTGAAATTCACTGAAAAAAACATAGGTTTTACAGACGTTATAGTTAGAAATTAGCATTTAAAAACCTTTGAAATTCACTGAAAAAACCATAGGTTTCAGGGACGTTATAGTTAGCTGGACATTTCACTCGTACAAAACCATAGAAATTCCACCGTTATAGTTTGTTCAGCTAACTATAACTTGCGCACCCGCAATGCACTGCTCATGACGTCACATATTACATCATTCATGACATGGTCAGTGACATCACTGATGACATCACTGATGACATCTCAAATGACATCACTGATGACATCATCCACGTGAAAAACTGATGCATCTTCTCACACTCTAATATAACCTTTAATACACCCACTGTAAAATACAGACAACCATTTTCAAAATCGTTAACACACCATTACCAGTTATTACATACGCACTCACTGATTGCTAGGTCTACACACACATCTACTCATTCATCCATACAATCACTCATACATGCAGTCACTCATAAATACAACACTATCATATGCACTCATAAACCTATACAGACAATCACACACCGCCACTCATCCATGCAGTTACTCACACACCTACTTAGTCATGCAAAGAATCTATCACAGTCCCATTTACTCACCTATACAATTATACACACACCACCTCACTTATTCATACAGATACTAACGCATACTTACTCTATTATATAATCAGTGATACAAGTACAGACTCATCTATACAGCCAGTCTCAAAATCACCGACTATCATGTAGAGTCCTTTATATACTTCAACTCTCACATACACTGCCTTTTACATATGTAGTTACCTGGACATGTACCACTGAGACATCCATTCACTCACCAACACACCGATACACACACTCACGCACCCATACACGTGTTTCCACATTCACTGTTGAACCCAAACATCCAGTGAATCAACTACTCACACATCTATGCACAGAGTCACACACCTCAGACCCACCCACACACACACACTCAATCTGCCCCCAAAAATACTCAAACAACCAATCAATAACCTATATAGACACTCATATAGCTACTGACCAACCCATGCAGCAGCTTGCACAACAACAGACAGACTGATACAGACATTCACACAGTTTAGTCACTAACCCATGCATTCAGTAAGACATATTTAATCACTCACTTATACAGTCAGTCACCCTCCTACTAAATCCTCCATCCAGACACTTATACACCCACTCATTCTTCAATACACCTAGGAATATATATAAAACATATTTAAAAATTACAGAAACACACAGTCACGGGATGATGTCATCAGTGATGTCATCAGTGATGTCATTTGAGATGTCATCAGTGATGTCATCAGTGATGTCACTGACCATGTCATGAATGATGTAATATGTAACGTCATGAGCAGTGCAATGCGGGTGCGCAAGTTATAGTTAGCTGAACTAACTATAACGGTGGAATTTCTATGGTTTTGTACGAGTGAAATGTCAAGCTAACTATAACGTCCTTGAAACCTATGGTTTTTTCAGTGAATTTCTATGGTTTTTTAAATGCTAATTTCTAACTATAACGCCTGTAAAACCTATGGTTTTTTCAGTGAATTTCAAAGGTTTTTAAATGCTAATTTCTAACTATAACGTCTGTAAAACCTACGGTTTTTCAGTGAATTTCAAAGTTTTTTTAAAGTAGTTACCCATCTTTAAACATATCTCTCATTCTACGAACGGACTGCATGAGCTACAGACATTTATCCATATCTTCTAGCCATCCCTTCAAAATGCTAGTGTGGATTGTAGGACATAGCTATGTTTTCTGGTGCAAGAGGTATGCAGAACAGAGACATATTGACTTAGACCTAGGTTTACAAAATGTGCACATTAAATGGTTTGCACAGAGAGGATTGAATTGGCACCAATTGCTCCCTTTGGTTAAAACCTGTTTGCATCTCCAACACCCTGATCTCATGATTGTGCACTGTGGTGGAAACGACCTAGGCACATTGACTGGGGTAGGTTTGGAAATGCTTATGAAGGACACCTTTGGACAATTGATGTTACTTTTGCCTCAAACTGTCTTTGTATATTCCAATATATGCCAAAGACAGAAGTGGAAATGGTCAAACCAATTTTGTCATAAGATTGAAAAATCTAGGAAGAATGTCAACAAAGCTGTGTCTGCATACCTCAGAGACCATAGAATGGGGTCGATCTACAACAACAACATACGTTTTGATATGGCTGATATCTACAGAAGTGATGGAGTACACTTCATAGATGAGGGAAACCGAGTTTTTCTGAGTAACCTGAAGCTGTGCATCCGCACTTACATGTAGCTCCAACTAATAAACAGAAAGGCTCTTTTTAGAGCCGACTTATATTCCCAATTTCGGCTCGCAGAGTGTCAGCTGCGGTCCGGCTAGCAGAGGGAGACCTGCGGGCCGTCGGGCAGACTCGCAGAGGAAGAGCTGCGGCCCGTGGGCTCAGCTCGCAGAGGGAGAGCTACGGGCCGTTGGCTCGCAAAAGCACAGCAGCGTACTGGCTCGCAGAGGGAGAGCTGTGGTCTGACTTGCAGAGGGAGACGAACGGGCCAACAGGCCTGCTAGCAGAGACACAGCTACGAGCTAACGGGCTGGCTCGCAGAGATACAGCTGCGGGCCCGCCGAGCTGCGACCCGACGGGCTGACTCGCAGAGGGAGAGTAACGGGCCGACGGGCCTGCTACCAGAGACACAGCTATGAGCTAATGGGCTGGCTCGCAGAGATACAGCTGCAGGCCCGAGCTGCGACCCGACGGGCTGACTCGCAGAGGGACAGTAACGGGCCGACGGGCCTGCTAGCACAGACACAGCTACGAGCTAACGAGGTGGCTCGCAGAGGTAGAGCTGCGGGCCCGACGGCTCGCAGACACAGAGCTGCGAGCCGACGGACTGGCTTCTAAAGGCATAGCTGCGAGCTGGATATGTGGGGAGAGGGAGCGTAAAAGAGGTATCTCGCACAGACAGACCTGCAGGATATTTTCAGTATTGCCTCACAGAGGTAGAACTACGGACCCGATGGCTTTTAGAGGGAGAGATGAGAGCTGACGGACTGAGTAACAAAATGGCTGACAGCTCGCAGTCGCAGAGCTGCAAGCCGACGGACTGAGCTGTGGTCTGACTCGCAGAGGGAGACCAACGGGCCAACAGGCCTGCTAGCAGAGACACAGCTACGAGCTAACGGGCTGGCTCGCAGGGATACAGCTGCGGGCTCACCGAGCTGCGACCCGACGGGCTGACTCGCAGAGGGAGAGTAACGGGCCGATGGGCCTGCTACCAGACACACAGCTACGAGCTAACGGGCTGGCTCACAGAGATACAGCTGCGGGCCCGAGCTGTGACCCGACGGGCTGACTCGCAGAGGGACAGTAACAGGCCGACGGGCCTGCTAGCACAGACACAGCTACGAGCTAACGAGGTGGCTTGCAAAGGTAGAGCTGCGGGCCCGACGGCTCGCAGAAACAGAGCTGCGAGCCGACGGACTGGCTTCTAAAGGCATAGCCGCGAGCTGGATATGTGGGGAGAGGGAGCGTAAAAGAGGTATCTCGCACAGACAGACCTGCAGGATATTTTCAGTATCGCCTCGCAGAGGTAGAACTACGGACCCGATGGCTTTTAGAGGGAGAGATGCGAGCTGACGGACTGAGTCACAAAATGGCTGACAGCTCGCCGTCGCAGAGCTGCGAGCCGACGGACTGGCTTCTAAAGGAATAGCCGCGAGCTGGTGATGTGGGGAGAGGGACCGTGAAAGGGTATCTATTTTTAGTGTTGCCTCGCAGAGGTAGAACTACGGACCCGATGCCTTGTAGAGGGAGAGATGCGAGCTGACGAACTGAATCACAAAATGGCTGCCAACACTTCCTAGTTTCAACAGTTCGCAGTCAATGAGCCGCAAGCTTGTGCTCGTAACGCCTCAGCCAATCAGATGTCAGAATTCTCAAATATCGATACCTGGAAAATTTGATATTTCTCAAAAACTACTGAACGGATTTACCCCATTTAAACAAAAGCGTGCTTTCTGGACCAAGACCTTTCTCCCTGCCAAATTTGGCATAATTCCGTTCAGCAGTTTGACCTGTAGCCTTGTCTAAAGTTTCCTATGGAAATTGCATGGAGAAAACACGTTTTGGGACCCCCTTTTTTTAGCCCCCTTGACGAATCCCCTCAAACTTTCAGGATAGGAGCTGACCTGAAAAGAGGAACTTTTGGAAAATTTCGTAAATATTCGTCAAACGATGCCAAAGTTATAAGCACATCAAAAAATGCTTTTCCTATGGAAACGTGGTCCTAACTATAACTATCTACTGGCGACCGCCAGTAGATAATTTTTACTCTAGAATCTTTTGTGGCAATTTTCGCGCGCAAGTCCTGGGCGCGCTGGAGTGGACCCGCCTCGTTGAAGAGGTCAGTGCATCAAGGACAGCTTCGGCATTTTCTTTCACGTCCAAGGTATTGGATCCGCACTGACCCACCGCACCCACCTTCAGCAATCGGGCTATTGCTATTTGCATTCCGTGACTGCACGGAGGAGATGGGATGATTTTATCGTCGTTTCAAGGTCCGGCTGATAGTGGACTCGTGAGGTGGAGGCGTCTGGGGACCCAGGAGGGTTACTTGCTTCACCAGCGCAGTTCTCAGCAAGAGCACAGACCACGTTCGTCATTATACTCAGGGCCCTAGTAAGGATACTTGGACCGGAGAAGAGAAACTTACCTGCAGGCCGCGAGAGAGGCATGCTGGTACTTGCAGTTCGCCAATGTGTCTGCAGTACTGTTTGGAACTCTAAACTCCGCCCACCTGGACAGCTATTAATGGCGGAACGACCGGCAGCACACCTGTGGGTTTCCTGGCGTGAGGACTTCGTTGGAGCAGGCATCTGATGAAGGCACAGACCGAAACGCGTAATGCCATTGCTCCTGTGAATAAATGATCCTTCCTGCATTCCCCGTTGTGTCTCTCCGATTCTTTACACTCTAGAATCTTTTGTGGCAATTTTCGCACGCAAGTCCTGGGCGCGCTGGAGTGGACCCGCCTCGTTGAAGAGGTCAGTGCATCAAGGACAGCTTCGGCATTTTCTTTCACGTCCAAGGTATTGGATCCGCACTGACCCACCGCACCCACCTTCAGCAATCGGGCTATTGCTATTTGCATTCCGTGACTGCACGGAGGAGACGGGATGATTTTATCGTCGTTTCAAGGTCCGGCTGATAGTGGACTCGTGAGGTGGAGGCGTCTGGGGACCCAGGAGGGTTACTTGCTTCACCAGCGCAGTTCTCAGCAAGAGCACAGACCACGTTCGTCATTATACTCAGGGCCCTAGTAAGGATACTTGGACCGGAGAAGAGAAACTTACCTGCAGGCCGCGAGAGAGGCATGCTGGTACTTGCAGTTCGCCAATGTGTCTGCAGTACTGTTTGGAACTCTAAACTCCGCCCACCTGGACAGCTATTAATGGCGGAACGACCGGCAGCACACCTGTGGGTTTCCTGGCGTGAGGACTTCGTTGGAGCAGGCATCTGATGAAGGCACAGACCGAAACGCGTAATGCCATTGCTCCTGTGAATAAATGATCCTTCCTGCATTCCCGTTGTGTCTCTCCGATTCTTTATACTCTAGAATCTTTTGTGGCAATTTTCGCGCGCAAGTCCTGGGCGCGCTGGAGTGGACCCGCCTCGTTGAAGAGGTCAGTGCATCAAGGACAGCTTCGGCATTTTCTTTCACGTCCAAGGTATTGGATCCGCACTGACCCACCGCACCCACCTTCAGCAATCGGGCTATTGCTATTTGAATTCCGTGACTGCACGGAGGAGACGGGATGATTTTATCGTCGTTTCAAGGTCCGGCTGATAGTGGACTCGTGAGGTGGAGGCGTCTGGGGACCCAGGAGGGTTACTTGCTTCACCAGCGCAGTTCTCAGCAAGAGCACAGACCACGTTCGTCATTATACTCAGGGCCCTAGTAAGGATACTTGGACCGGAGAAGAGAAACTTACCTGCAGGCCGCGAGAGAGGCATGCTGGTACTTGCAGTTCGCCAATGTGTCTGCAGTACTGTTTGGAACTCTAAACTCCGCCCACCTGGACAGCTATTAATGGCGGAACGACCGGCAGCACACCTGTGGGTTTCCTGGCGTGAGGACTTCGTTGGAGCAGGCATCTGATGAAGGCACAGACCGAAACGCGTAATGCCATTGCTCCTGTGAATAAATGATCCTTCCTGCATTCCCCATTGTGTCTCTCCGATTCTTTATACTCTAGAATCTTTTGTGATATATATATATATATATATATATATATATATATATATATCACCTTCTCATTGTTCGCGCAAAATCCAAGCCACTTCAATGGCGGGCCGTAACGGGGTCGCGAACCCCTATTATCCACCACAATCGTAGTCCACAGGTTTAGGAAAAACGATGTCACGGCCACACAAAATCCTTTTCAGCGTGTATTTATTAAAGCCCAGTCACTCTACTGGAACAAGGAGGTGTTTCTCCGAAACGCGTAGAGTGACTGGGCTTTAATAAATACACGCTGAAAAGGATTTTGTGTGGCCGTGACATCGTTTTTCCTAAACCTGTGGACTACGATTGTGGTGGATATATATATATATATATATATATATATATATATATATATATTATCTACTGGCGGTCGCCAGTAGATAGTTATAGTTAGGACCTATTTTCCATAGGAAATCCGCGACATTCTATTTGAAATAACTCTCTTGCCGGTTGACGTATATTCGCGAAATTTTCAAACTTTGTGGGGCGCTCCATTGCGCTCCTATCCTGAAAGTCTCGGGGTGATTCGTCAAGCGGGGGCCGAGAAAAAAGTGGGGTCCCAAAACGCGTGTTCCCCATTCATTTTTCCATAGGAAACTTTAGACACGGCTACAGCCCGAACTGCTGAACGGAATTACACCAAATTTGGCAAAGTCGTAGTTCTTGGTTCAGAAAGAACCCTTTTTGTTAAATGGTGTAAATCCGTTCAGTAGTTGCTGAGAAAATCAAAAGTAAAAGTACATATATATCTATGGGCACGGAGGATCCGCGCACCCTCCCGATCACAAGCTGCATGCTAATTGGCTGTCAACACTCCAAATCAGGAAGTGTTGGCAGCCATTTTGTCCCTCGGTAGAACCGAGGGACAGAAACAAGTGCGCTGTCAGTGATGTCATCAGTGATGTCACTGACCATGTCATGAGTGATGTAATATGTGACGTCATCAGCAGTGCATTGCGGGGGCGCGAGTTATAGTTAGCTGAACTAACTATAACGGGGGAATTTCACGGGTTTTGTATGAGTGCAATGTCCAACTAACTATAACTGTCCCTAAAACCTATGGTTTTTTCAGTGAATATATATATGATTACACCGGCAACCACTGTTCCGTAGTCAAACAACGAGTGCACTCACGAGAACAATCCAATTCCAATATTTATTAGCAAGCCATATTACAGCACTGGCAGACGCGTTTCGGCACAACGCCTTTTTCAATATCAGCGCGCCCAGACACCATCTTACATTTTAATCACAGAGAAAAGCATTCGCCTCATGGGAATTCACATCAAAATAGACAACATCACTTCAAACCATACAAATGCAATACAAATTTGGCGGCCATCTTGGTGCGGTTCTATAACATATCGATCTCTATCTGAGATCTATCTTAATGTCACAGATTTTATATTAACCCAGCATTTTTTTAATGTAAAATAACATATTATTGCAATTTCTAATTACAACGTCACTTTAACATTTGTTTTTTTCAGGGCATATATATATATACATGCATATATATATATGTGTATATATATATATATATGTATATATATATATATATATACACATCCACACATATATACATATACACAATAGCCGCCGCATTTGTATTCTATTGCTACCTCAGCGTTCCCGTCTTTTTTTGTGGTGATATCATATTTAAAATTTTCTGGTTGTTTTATCTTCGCACAAACCTTCTCATTGTCCCCCCACCTTTTACTAACCACTTGTATTAATGGAAATAATGCAAACATGAAGACTAATTGAGTGGGGTTCAAAACTTGCAGAGAAAGGTTATAAATCACAAATTAAGGAAATAATTGAAAAATTTGTTACATTCAAAATCAGTAGAAAACCAAAACAGAAATATATTGCAAGCAAAAATAAATGGTATACAACTTTGTGCAACAATTAATGTTATAAAGTATATTTTAAACTTCAATTGAAAATAATGAGCAATAAAAATAAATGACAACAAATACAATAATGCCATTAGAAAACCAAAAATAGCAAAACATGGTGTAAAGATTTCTAATTGTGTGTCCAAGGGGTGCCTGAGGCCTGGGTGCCACCTGTGTCCGACTTCATGCTCGTGCAGTCAGGTAGAAGGCGAGAACTTGCTTCATTGAACTATTTTACCATCACACATGCAAACAATTATGGCATTAGTAAACTACAGAAATAAGTCTGGAGACTCGGTCCGCCCTTACTTCCTGGGGGTCAGGAAGTGCTAGGCCTCCATAAAATCCATAAGATCCAAAGCTGGGATTTTGAAATCACTAGAGGAGCAAACCTAGCGGGCATAGCTATGTTTTTGATTTTCCAGGCCTGTGATTTGGATCTCCATGTGGTAAATGGTACTTTCAGCATCCGTGGATCAAAGCAGGCTGGCTGCTTTAAATGGTAGCCACATCCATGACTGAAACCTTGGTTTTTCATTAAAAAATGTAAATCAAGATCCATGAAGTTTTGAACATTTACCTTGAAATGACCAGAATTGCTCTTAAATGACTCCATTCATTTGGGGAAAATCTCTACAAGTTGTAGATTTCTATAGAACAGGAACTCAATTCACGTGCTTGCAGCACCTCAGTTTATTTGGAATAACATTTGGCCTGGGTGGAAAAAATCACCTCTGCATGCCGAGTTGGAGGAATTCGGTAACTCCGTGCCATGCTTGTAACGAGGAGTTCCCGTAAAATTCCGCCATCCGGTGCGCGGCTGATTTTTTTTCCGTTGGTGCGCGCAAGACTTGTTTTGGCATGTGTTGGTGATTGTGCACGTGCTATGCCGGCCACTAGTTTGGTTTCCGGTCGCACCTTCCAGCACCTTTTTCATGACACTGGTGAGTGCATGCGACTGCGGCTGAACATCGAGCAGATTCCCTACTCGAGAAGCAGCTACATCTACTCAAAAAACCGTTTTTGAGTTAATTTCTACTCCAACGGGCCGTATCTCAAGTACGTTTGAAAACTCTTGTATATGGGTGATGATTGTTTGATAGAGAGCATGCAAAAGTATTTATTTGTACTTTTATTCAATTTTTATAATTTATTGTGGTGGCCGGCCTGCAGTTTCAATAGGGGCCAGTAGGCCCAGTACTAGTCATAGGTGAATGAAAGAACTATTTCTGTGGTATATGTTGTTTTAAAACATCATTTAGGGGAGAGATGGCATTGAATTAAATTAAAAATGTGGTTTTTTTTTTGTATTTCATGTTTTTTTTTCTGCAAAAAGTGTATACGTGGGGTGGATAATATTTGATGCCTTGGGAGGATGTGTGTTGTAAAAATGTTATAGCTCAGTTAATTTTCATTTTTGGCATTGCTAAATTAATTGTAGTGTTTTCTTCAGTGTTACTATGCCTCCTTTGTGTGAGTGTGTTTTCCATAGGCCACCATTTGTCTTTGTTCTCCATGCCATGTGGCAAGGGGCCATTTTGTGTTGTCAGTGTCTATAGGCCTGCATGTGTTCTTTGTTGTGGCCATGCCTCCTTGCTTGCCGTTGTTGGTTGACCATGTGGCCGGTGGCCATCTTGTGGAGCCTATCCAGTCAGTGTGCTTTTGCCATAGGTCTAAATGTGTTCTTTGTTGTGGCCATGCCTCCCTGTTTGCTGCTGTTGGTTGACCATGTGGCCGGTGGCCATTTTGTGTAGCCAGACGGTGTGCTTTTGCCATAGGCCTGCATGTGTTCTTTGTTGTGGTCATGCCTCCTTGCTTGAAGTTGTTGGTTGACCATGTGGCCGGTGGCCATTTTGTGTAACCAGCCAGTGTGCTTTTGCCATATGCCTGCATCTGTTCTTTGCTGTGGCCATACCTCTTTGCGAGCTGTTGTTGTTTGACCATGTGGCCGGTGGCCATTTTTTGTAGCCAGCTGCTAGAAATGGGGTCTCTAGTTGGCAGAGGTATGCACCCTGTCCAATCAGGGACCCACACTCTAGTCAGGGTAAGTGTAGTACACACTAAATGTTTACCTGTGATCACCCTCTGGTAGCTTGGCATAGAGCAGTCAGGCTAAACTAAAGAGTCAATGTGTAAAGTATTTGTGCACACAAACACACAGTAACACCGTGAAAACACCACAAAAGTACTCTTGTTTAGAAAAATAGCCAGTTTTTATCTAAGTAAAACAAGACCAAAACGACAAAAATCCAACATACGCAAGTCAAGATGTGAATTTTTAAAGATTAAAGCAAAAATGCAGTGCTTAGAAGTCTATAGCTCCCACTGGGGCTATCTGGTCACGCTCAGTATCAAATCAAAACATCGAGACCTCACGAAGCCCAACGTTGGGTCTCTGTCGACTTAAAACTTAAAAAACTTGCCCTGCGTCAAGCCGAACGTAGCTGGAGACGTAATTACTCCTCAGACAAAAAAGAGGCATTTGTGGTACAGTTAAAAGAATACAAAAATACTATTCTGCAAACCAAGGCTGCTTATTTCTACAATAAAATTTTAAACTCTGCTAATAAATCCAAGGAAATTTTTGCTATTGTGGATGAACTATCCAAGCCTGATAGGGTGACAGCAAAGCCTGCTCCCACCCAAGCCCTATGTGATTCCCTCAACACCTACTTTATAGATAAAATCGCCAGTATCAAAGCTAGTATTCCTACAAACACTTATCCAGCGGTCCCACCAGCTATTTGCAGGAACCCCCTACTACTAGACCAGCTCCCTCCTATCTCCAGGGAAGTCTTTTTTAGCCTTCTGAGGAAGGTTGGTTCCGGCTCCCCCACGGATTGTTGCCCCCGCACATATTGCGGGAAGTCTTCCTTATCTGCCCGGACACCCCCTTGCGCTCCTTAATAACTCCCTCAAGCAGGCTATTGTCCCAAACATATTTAAAGAGGCAGAAATTGTTCCAATATTAAAGAAACCTGGGGCGGACCCCCTAGCCCTTACAAATTACCGCTCTATCTCTTCGCTCCCCTACCTGGCTAAGGTTCTGGAAGCTCATGTGGCTAGTAGCCTCAGTTCCTTTATCGAAAGTTCTCACTTTCTTGACCCCCACTAGGCCGGCTTCCGACCAGCTCTATCCACTGAGACCGTTATTCTCACGGTCATGGATGAACTTAGGAAGGGCACGGACAGGGGCACTACTCAGGCCTTGGTTCTTCTTGATCTCTCAGCAGCCTTTGACACGGTCAACCATGATCTTTTGGTCGATCGTGTCAGCAGTGCTGGGATCCGGGTCCCGGCTCTAGAGTGAATCATATCCTTTCTCAGCGATCGCTCTCAGGCTGTCCGTCTCGCTCATATTTCCTCCCCCAAAAGGAAACTGGCTTGTGGAGTGCCGCAGGGCTCGTCTCTCTCGCCGCTTCTATTTAATCTGTATCTACTGCTCCTGATCCACTCCCTTGGAGAAAGGAAGGTCGGCACCTTCAACTATGCTGATGAGCTCCAATTGATATTTGACATCAATCAATCGGCCTCGTCTGTTCTTAATTTCCAATCCACCATGTGATTTATAAGTGAGTGGATGAACAGTAACCATCTGAAGCTGAATCCCGATAAAACGGAGCTGATCCTTATCGGTGGGCCAGCCAACCCCTGGAACTCCAACTTCTGCCCTCCCGAACTGGGAAACCCCCCACTCCCAGCATGTTCAACTAAAAGTCTGGGTATCACCATTAGCAGTGATCTGTCGGTGAAAGCCCAGATTGGGACAGTGGTCTCTTCCTGCTTCTTCCAGTTGCGAAGGATCAGGAAGATTAGTAGATGTTTTACCATAGAGGCCCTGACCCAAGTTGTCTTGGCTCTAGTCATCTCTTGCATTGACTACGCCAACTCGCTCTACATGGGCATCCCGGCATATCAACTAAAATGTCTGCAACAAGTGCAAAATCAGGCGGCCAGACTGATTTACCACCAGCCCAAATGGCACCATGTTGCGCCATTATTGGTCAGACTTCATTGGCTTCCAGTAGCCAAATGTTGCGCATTCAAGCTGGGGTGTATCACCTTCAAGGCTCTTCATGGCAGCAGTCCAGCATTTATATCCTCCCGGATTCAGCGCTATGTTCCTCTCCCGGACCTTAGGTCTTCCCATCTGAATCTGTTGGTCATCCCGTCTTCAAAACGGAAGAAACACGGGGGACTAAGATTTGCGGTCCTGGCTCCTCAATTCTGGAACTCTCTCTCCCTGGAGACTAGATCTCTGACCTCTTATGCTCTGTTTAGGAAACAGTTAAATACCTGGCTGGTCCGACAAGCATATGGCTAAATCTCCTTTGCAGCAGGTTCTCCTGGACTTCAGTGCCATGAAACCACTTGGTGTACGTGCGCTCAACAAGAACTTTTAACATAACATAACAGTACCTTGGCGGTGTCGAAACCAAAGACGTGGCATCGGGACCCAAGATGCAGCATCGTGCAGTGGAGGTGAGACATCGCGGGTGCAGATGAGGTGTCGGCTCCTTAAGGCGGTGCAGGGTCATTGAAGATTTTGCTGCTTTGGGATGATGCATTGCACAGAGGAGGTGATGCGTCGGTTGCAGGTGTGATACCTCAGTTCCAGAAAGTGATGTGGCATCGAGGCGGTGCCAATAACGAAAGTGTGGAGCTACGATTCTTCTGAGTTGAAGTCTAATCGCTGAGCTTAAGGAGATGCATCGATCGGGAGTCACACAGGGCTGAGGATGCGACGGAGTTGGGCCGGGATACCACCAAGCGGTGGTGCAGTGTCGAGACTCATGCTGCAGTGGTTCTTCGGAGGCGCTGTAGCAAGTTTGGGGCTGCGTCTAAGTTGCGGTTACTTAAAAGGGACTTACATCCCGCCTCCTCTCTTTCCTGGCTTCTCATTGGTTCCTGTGCGTGCCACTTACCTTTCCTCCATTTCTATTGGCTGTAGCATATTTTCCTACATTTACCAATGCTTGTTCCTGGTCTGCTTCTCTTATCAGTTTCCTGCCACCAGAATACTGTAAACATTTGCTTTGGTGGCACTATATTTTCATAAAGCTTTGCCTTTTACTATTGCAGCATATTTATATAACAATTTATCACCCGGAGAGATTAAATGATTTGCATAAAATCACAGGATGTGGCGCGGCGCAGCCGAGACTCGAACCGGGATCCCCAGCTCTCGCGTCAGCAGCTCTGCCAGCTGCGCCACATCCTCTGCACTCTTGTGTTATCTATCAGGGAGCTCTTTCCTTCGTCCGTACCATGATTGATGAAAACAACTCTTTATTCATTACGCAGGCTAAACCGATGCATTACCAATGCTTGTTTATTATGAAGTCAGAAGCCCTTCTTCCGTTTCATGTACTACTCTGATCTGTGCTCTGACCGTCCTCCTCTCTCCAAGCGTTTTCTAGATGAATCCTGAAAGGAACGAGATGAACGTGTATCAGTATCCTGATACCTGTCAGGCAGCTTAATATTGTCACGGTTACGAGGTTATAGCACTTCTCAGTGGCCTCCTGTTGAAGAGAAGTGTCCCGTGAGTTAGTCTTTTCTTTATGTTTCTTATCAATTTGTGTTTTACTCGGTCTGGCTCTCAAATTATCTTGGCCTATTGTTGCGTATGTTTCCTCAATAATTTTGGGTAACTTATGCTCCTGTTCTCTAGGAGTCAAGATAGTGAGTCTTTGGCGTACCGCAAATGCTGCTGCTTCCCCTTTAATGTTGCTTAATATAATGGTGGATACTGCTGAACAGTTGCCTATCATTTTAATTCCCAAATCCAGGGCAGGTGCTGCCCCGTACTCATTCTGGATCTGTTTAAGTACCTCTGGCAAACCAGCTAATGAGGGTGTACTGTGTGTTCTGTAAGGATGAGATCCTGTTGGAGTAGCTTCTGAGTAACTGCATGTCTGCAGTTGTCAGGTATGTTTAGTCCCTCCCCTTCGGCCATAGGAATATGTCGAATTTAGAGAGGGTACCACTATGGGGAAATCCTTTGAAAGGTTCAAGCTTGACAAACCTACAGCCAATACATAGGCATAGGTGTAACCTACTCAGCTGAGGAGAATTTTTCCCTAACACCAAGGACGTCTCCTATTAGTTGGTGAGTAGGGATCTTTGGGTACACAAAAGAAGAACCACTCAGGCTATCTATTTAATAAGAACCCAAGCTAGCACGTTGGTGGCGCCATGTCGTTCGGCTTGTACTTTCTCAAGTAAAACTGTATGTTTGTGGACAATATAAACATTGGACTGGTGCAAAACTGATTCTAAGCACCCATCAGGATATTTTGGCCGATAGTCCTGCTAACTCACAGTGTACCATCTGCACCCCTAACCGTACAGGGTAACAAATGAGTGCGAAACCTCAGAATATGACAACCCTGAGTCCCCAAGGAAATTGTGATAATAGATCTAGAACCCTTTTGCTCAGCCACTTATGCATACCCAAAGAAATGCACAAGAAAAACACAGTGAAGCGTTTCAATAGTTATTGAAGCATTTTGATTCTTGAGTAAAATACGTGCCCTGCAATGGTTAATAGAAGGAAACAGAACAATGTGATTAGTATTATGCGAATGGTGAAAAAGATGAAAAATTCAACCATTTTGCAGGTTACAGAAGACTGTATACTTGACTGCAAGTACTGTAATATAGTGTACTCCTAACTAGTGCATTTTACCCTATTGTGTCTAAGGTGGGTGGATCTGCGAAGTCCGTATCCTCGTGGTCTAACTCCCCATTACCCATGGGTTAATGTCAGCAGGCTGCCCCTCTTGGTGTAGAGTTGGACAGTATCCCTCGCATTAGGTGACAGGAATCAGCTGAGCTGGAATTCTGGCATGGTTCGACCTCTCAGTGCCAGCGAAATGCTCCTCTGCATAAAGAAAGGCTTGATGTCATATATATAATGTGCTACGCAAACAAATGATGGATTGAATGCTGAATGAATCATACATTCACCCCCATTCAAGAGATCTGGGCTAAATCCATCGTTCTTTTGCTCACCATGCCACCCCAGTTTAGACCCAGCCATATGCAAATCAGTCTTGACTCTGTGCCTCATGGGAACAGTCCAGACCGAACCGCCAAGCCAGGTCCTCCCTGGCCCGGAAAAAAGCATCCTGGGACCAGTTTCGGAGTATTACCCCTCATCAGCCAGGCTAGCTTGAATCCAGTGGCACAGTGAGCAAAGGACCCACGTCTGGGCATACCCATCCCACCTAGGGCAAAAAGTGCTACGCAAACAAATGATGGACCGAATGTTGAATAAATCATACATTCACCCCCAGTCAAGAGATCTGGGTTAAATCCATTGTTCTTTTGCTCACCATGCCATTCCAGTTTGAACCCAGCCATATGCAAATCAGTCTTGACCCTGTGCCTCATGGGAACAGTCCAGACCAAACCACCAAGCCAGGTCTTCCCTGGACCGGAAAAAAGCATCCTGGGACCGGTTTCGGGGTATCAGCCAGGCTAGCTTGAATCCAGTGGCACAGCGAGCAAGGGGCCCACGTGGTCAAGACTGGTTTGCATATGGCTGGGTCTAAACTGGGGTGGCATGGTGAGCAAAAGAACGGTGAACCCAGATCTCTTGACTGGGGGTGAATGTTTTAGTTGGCTCTGCATTCCGTACAACATTTGTGTTCCTTTTGCTTTAGGTGGCTAGGCACTGAGAGCAGCAGAGATTATTGAACGGCGAGCCGGCATGCCCGACGACTACGAAGGGGACCCGCGCTGACCAGCTGACCAGCTCTGCCTCGGAGGCCCCACGGCCACAGGGGCCATGGGTGAGCCTGAGGCTGGGACTACCGAACCCTGCCAGGGCCTCGGGTCCCCCACATCCTTGAACATTGAGCCTGGGGGCTCTTTGCTGGTGTTGCTGGTTGCCGTAGGCCCGGCTTATCAGGGCGCACTGCATTGGCACTGTCACACTTACTGGAAAGCATACTCCCTGGACGGATTCTGCGGCCTGCTGCCTGTGGCGCCTGCTAGGTAAGCGTTGCGCTTATTGGCCAGGGCTGTTTGTGGAGGGCCTGCCTGCAGGGGCTGGCCTCTTATTCCTCTGCCTGCCCGCCCTGCTTCGACATCCCTGGTGTTGCTGGCGGCTGTCCAGGGCCTACCCTGTAGCCCAGCTGCACCCCCCACCTCACTTATGGGGTCCGCCCTGCTCTGTCCATCTTGTGGGCTCCAAGGAGCAATCACCATCATTGCCTCTGGGATTGGTGCTGATCCGTCACCTGGCTCAGTGTACATTATCTACAACTGTGAATGGTGCACTGAATGCTGCAGTCTGGCCCTTAGATGGACTATACCACCTTGGATCTCCGTGCCAATCCTCATCTGTGGGTGAGCACCGCACCACTGTGGCCTGATATGTAGCAGATCCTGCCTCTCCATCCTCATTCAAGCCTCGCTAATTGACTCTCATTGCTCTGCCATTGCAAAGTCTGTGAGGTCTCGCTGGAATTGCGGGGACAACATACTTCATCTTGGGAACATCTACATAGTGGCCAAATTCCCAAAATTACCTCTGTTTTTCTTGATGTCTCTACTCTAAATGATGGGCCGAAGTGACCTTAAACAATGCAAATTGCTCTCTGAACAATCCAAAAACTCCCAGCCACCAAGGTACTCACTTGGACATGGAAGAACCAGTGGCAAGGGAGACGAACACCGATATTGCATGGGGGCCATGGCCATTATGGCGGTGCTGAGGGCCAGGTTTCGCTCTATTGATACCAGGTTTGATGCCCTCACCATCCACATTGATCAAATGGGCGAGCGCCTAGATCGGCAGACTACCAGACTTGACGGGGCCGAGGAACATGTTTCCAACCTCGAGGATGGTGCGACATCTGTGCAAAGGTGCCTGGAGAAGCTGGAACGTCTTTTGAAAACAGTGGCCATTAAAAATTAAGATTTGTAGGCAGGGTCCAGTAGAAACAATATTCATATATTAGGAATTGCTGAGACAACTCACATGGGGTGACCGGATGCCTATGTGGAATAGCTCCTATCAGACGTTTTCGTGGTGTGGTGTGGATTGTGCGCACCACACCCTTTGCCGATGTCTCCCGGTGGGCGCCCCTTCTTGCGTGCATCCTCAACAATTGGGATAGGGACACTGTTTTTCAGTTGGCCCATGAGCTCAGCTATCCATAATATCAAGGATCCTCTATTTCGTTCTTCCCAGACTTTACTATCACTGTTCAAGAGGCAAGGCATACATTTACAGATGCTAAGAACATGCTGTGCAAATTGGGCCTTAAATACACAATGCTTTATCCTGTGAGGATGCAGGTTAAAGTCAACGGAAAAGGTTGTTTTTCTTGATACACTGGCAGAGATTATGGACTTTTGTAAGCAACATACCTCATCGGGCTGTACATCTCAACGCAATACTCCAGATTACCTTGGCTCCTCCCCACCTGCTGACCGGGATCCTCCCTTACTCCTGCTGACTCTCTCCTGCTCTCTCCTCAGGTTATAGCTAGATGGAGACCCGCTGTGCTACCCTAGTTGCATCCCTGATGCTTATGAACAGTGACATAGTTATTGTTGTTCATGGTGACCCACAGTCTCTTACAGGAACTCCGATAGTGGGGCCCAGACTGACCGAGGTGTTGCCTCCCCCGGTAGTGTACACCTCTCTGTCCTATGGGGTTGTTTAGTTTTTTGTTCTTCATGTTGGGGATTCGCTGGATGATGTACCATTCAGTGTGGGAGGAAAGTGAAGTTTTGGATTTATTGTGGTTTTTCTTTGGAATTACATTAGATATTGCATGTGCATACTGCTGTTTGTCGACATGGTACATTATCCTCTACAATCCTGCCCTTAATGTCTACTCTTGACAATAAGAAAGGGGTGTCTGACATATCCCTCTTTATATGGAATATCCGCTGCATTAATGACCCCTGTAAGGGTAAGTGTGTCCTCTCCTATCTCTCGCAACATGGGGCTAAAATAGTATTCCTTCAGGAAACACATCTCCCGCCTCGGACCTCACATACCTTTGCTTCCTCCTGAGGCACACATTGATATTTTTCTAACTACAGTTCCTATTCCAGGGGGTCTGTATCCTTATGCACAAAAGCGTGCCCTTTTCTCCCCTCTCCAGCCATGAGGATCCAGAGGGTTGATATGTCATAGTGACCGGTGTCCTGGCAGACAGATGCGTCACTCTCCTTAATATATGCCCCTAATACCCACTAATACCCACTCACCTAAGTTCTTTTATACTATCTCTGCTATACTGGCCAGCGAGGAGGCGGACTTAATCATCCTGGGTGGGGATTTCAACACTATTCTGGACCCTGCATTAGACTCCACTAGCATACAACCCAGTACTAAACCTCACACTCTGGAGGCTATTCATTCCATTGTAGACACATATGTGCTTAGTGATGTCTGGCGTACATTCTAACCAGAAGTACAACGTGTGGACTCGAATTGATTATTGGCTGCTTTCAGCCAATTCCTCGATCTGGACAACAGAGGTGCGACACCTACCATGCACTCTGTCCGATCATTGGCCTATTGCACTGGAACTGCATATTCCATATGGGGGGAGGCCGGACACACTCATGGAGATTTTCCAGTGACGCTCTACATGATCAGATATTCCACATGGAGATGTGTGATGCAGAAGTTGAATATTTTGTCTTAAATGATGGCAGGGTGGCCACTCCGGCTATCCTCTGGGAGGCTTTCAAAGCCTATATTTGTGGTGTCTGTATGTCCAAGCAAGTGGGCATCCTAAGAGACATTCACTCACAACTACGCTGAATTGAGTCAACATTGCAGGATATTGGCTGGGTGGATTTGTGACCGGGTGGCTCCCCTCAACTCCATAAGCTCTCTGTTTTAATGACTGAGTTCTAGTGTACATGGGAAAACATGCGACTGCTAGGCATTACGGAGAAGGCAAGAGACCAGGGCATACCCTAACCCGCCTTCTGTGCCCTAACCCTCTTAGCGGCTACATCACTGAACTCCACACTGGTGCTGGAACTACCATAACCGATAATGAGGGCGTACTAGTAGAGTTTCAAGAATATTCCAACCAATTATACACCCCTCACTCCTCTGGCCCCGAATCTATGATTGCAGACTATCTCGCTGAAGTTGTGATGGTGTGGATTACTGACGGACAGCAAAGCCTCTTAGCGCAACCGATAACAAGAAATAGTACAGCAATAGGTTCCTTAGACGGGTCTAAGGCTCCAGGACTCAATGGGGTCACAGGAGCATTTTATAAGGCGTATAAACACTTGCTGGCCCGCAACTTCTTGCCTTGTATACAGAATCTCTGGATACAGGTTCTCTGCCACCTTTACTCCGTGAGGCAGTCCTCACATTACTGCTGAAGCCGGGTAAGGACCCCTGTTTATGCTCCTCTTATCGCCCGCTTTCCCTTCTAAATTTGGACAACAAAATACCGGCCAAGGTCATTGCCACCAGACTGTCCCTGTT
This sequence comes from Calotriton arnoldi, assembly GCA_963921515.1. Classification (NCBI taxonomy): domain Eukaryota; kingdom Metazoa; phylum Chordata; class Amphibia; order Caudata; family Salamandridae; genus Calotriton; species Calotriton arnoldi. The sequence continues at coordinate 625,816 of CAWUFW010003720.1, forward strand.
GATCGAACAGATTATTTTTCGAGTCTAGTCCGGCTTTGTCCAACATAGGTCTACTTCTCTTAATCTGAGGACGGTGTTCACAGTCCTGAACAGAGTGTACCCTGCCACCCTTGCAGTGGTAGCTTTGTTGGATACTGAGAAGGATTTCGCCTGCTTGGAGTGGCCCTTGCTCAGAGTAACACTACTGAAACTAGGTTTATCTTAGTGCTTCATCACCTTAATTATGCTCTTATACACCAGTCCTGTGGCACACCTTAGAGTGAATGGCTCTCTCACAGACGCTTTTCCCATCACCAGGCATACCAGGCAAGGCTGCCCCCTTTCCCCTCTTCTCTTTATCATAGCAATGGACCCCTCAGTCAGCCTTCGACAGGAGCAACATATGCATCGCTGTCTCCAGCTCACACATGGCCCACATCAATTGTATCTTTATGCAAACTATATATTGCTGTTTGCTCACCACCCCTCTGATAACCTTCCTCCTCTGATCCGCGAGATTCTTCGGTTCAGTAGCCTCTTGGGTCTTCATATTAACTGGGCTAGATCTGAGCTTTCCCCACTCACCGACAGTGCCACTCCTGTGGAGCTGGACTACCCTTTGTCTTGGGTTAAGGACTTCACCAGGTCTCTGGGTCTCCACCTACACAGGGATAAGGATCAAGTACTCCATCACAACCATGGCCCAGCCATTGACAGACTCTCCTCACAAATAGAACATTAAATCAAACTTCCCTTGTCCATGTCCATTGCATATTGGGCTGTTTTTCTTTTTCTTATTGTTTTCCTAATTTTGTATGTCCTGCTTATCATTATATAATTCAATAAACACATTTAAAAAAATAAAAGTATCCGGCTTGTCCAGAGTCCGGTGTGTCTGCTGAGCATGTGTTTAGTGTAGCTGGTGCAGTTGTCACAGTGAGAAAGACCAGTCTCTTGCCTAAAAATGTGGAGGGATTGACCAAGATCAAAATGAACCAACACTTCATACCACACAATTACACCATTTCTGAAATACCACAGTAGGAGGATGAGGGTGATCAGTCAGACTCAAGTGTGTGAGCGAACCACCAGAGTTTGAGGATGAATTCCACCTCTTTGACTGAGAGTAGGTCATCATAGAACTTTTTAATTATTTATCGTCTAACACTTTTCCAAAAGATATAGCTTGAGAAACATTATATATTTTGTTTGTGTCTGACTGACGTATGCAGCTCTACCATTTTTAGGCACATGTATGGCCGGAATAGAGTCAGACCAGTGTGCAGTGAAGAAGCCTCCTCATTCCCTTCAAGGACATAGTTACAGAGGGCAGTAGGACAAGGGTATAACTAACTATATCTAACTGGCATAAACTTTGATAAGCAGATTAAAAAAAACTGGCCAAGCGAAAAGGCATCAATGCAAAGTAAAAGTAAACCATAAAAAACGAAAAACTACTTCAGGCATAAAGTAGAAGAAGCATGTTTCCCTTTACTTTTTCTTTTTTTTAAATGTTTTTATTAAATGTTTTTATTGATTTCGAGTAAATCCGAGAAAACAACAAGAATCAAAAGGAAGGGGACGAAATGCATTACTTATCAGGCAGATAAAATAAGAGCATAATTAGCAGCAAAGCAAATCCGACAACAACATTCTTCAACAAAAAAACTTGATTGGCAAAAAAACAGATTAGCTGAACAGAATAATAAATTCTTTCCCAGAAATTGAAAGCAAAAAAAAGAAGGGAAGGAAAAACAGATCAGTATAATACATAACAATGCAAGAGTGGAGGAGAAAGACTAGGCAGACCAACCTGTGTAGCAGCCACCTCTGCCAACCAGCCCCGAACGGTGTCCCATATCTGATCCAACTTTCTCCTCTAAGGGTCATCCTCAATCATACCCATCTCCAGTCTACTTATGTTCATAAATTCCCGCCACCAGATCCACGGATCAGGAAGCTCGCTAGAAAGCCAGAATCATGCAAAAACCAGTCTAGCTAGCGAGAGAGAAAAAGAAATATTAGCCCAACAGGTAAGGGGGAATAGATGGAGAATGACTTAACATAATCAGCTTCGGGTCAGCCACAACAACTGGGTTAGAGACACCGTAGATCTTACTGAAGACAAATTCCCAGTGAAGGTGCAACCTAGAACAAGATGCAAAAATATGGACTGCATCAGCTCCCGCAAGTCCACAGTGAAAATGGAGTTCCTCCAGCCACAGCTTCATAACGAAAAGATGGTGTGGAGTATAGTACCAATCACTGATACATTTCAGATGATGCACCTTAATACGTGATACGTTCGGGGCAGAGTGAAACAACAAATTACTATACCGGGGTCCGCAACGGTTACTTCAGTACTGAGCAAAGCGCTCCACTTAGCTGCCTTTAGCTGGAATGGATCTCCAGCATGGCCCCTTGTTAGAAATGGGATTTCTGGTTGGCAAGGGCATGCGCCTAAGCCAGGCAGAAACCACCACTCTAGTCAGGGCAAGGGAGTTACACGCTGAAGATAACCCCTGCTCACCCCCTTGGTAGCTTGGCACGAGCAGTCAGGCTTATCCCAGAGGCAATGCGTAAAGCGTTTGCGCAACACACACACAGCAGCAACACACTAGGCACACCACAAAAGAAACTCCACACAAGGTTATATATAAAAATAGGCTTTGTATTATCCAAAACACATTAGAATAGTAATCACACCATATACACTGTGCCAACTGGCACTAGGCAATATTTACAGGGGATTATATACATATGACAGGGCCAATTGGGCCACTGTCAGAACCATCACAAAGCACAAATAGTAAATGTAGAACACAACCAGTAATTTACTGGCAAAATACTGTACTCAGCATTATATCCTGCAAAATAAATCACACTATGCAATAAGCATCACATTAGGCGTAAAAAACGTTATGCGCCAACCTCATAAGCATAAACACATTATACAATAATATCCTCACCAGCATAAACACATTATGCAATAACCTCATAAGCATAAACATTAGAGGCATAAATCATGGTGCATAAATCACATTTGTCATAGGCACCACACATAAATCACATAAGGGCCTGGCGCCCTACCAACCAACTACTGACCCCCTGGCCAACTGGCCTTCTCTCTGGGGCTCTAATGCCCTATGTCCAAAATGTCAGGGCTTGACTGCCAATGCAGCAACATCCAAGGGCGCGCAATGCGCTGGGGCAGGGCAGGAGTGTATCTCACTCCTTTCTCATCAAAGGAATCAAAATGCCCCCAAAGAAATATTTGCACTGGCACTCACTGTGCCTGGAGTCCCCCACTGGGACTTTCCAAAACAAATGTGCCCAAACATTGCAGTTGGCCGCTATGGCGGCGCAACTGAAAAACAAAAGAGGCACTGGCACTTCTGTGCCCTCTGGACCCCCACTGGGGCCCTGAAAATAATGTGCCCCACGTTGGAGCGGCCCGCTCTCCGGCGGGACCACTCAGGCACCGACAACGTGCCTCGAGGAAAATGAGCACAGGCACCACCGTGCCGCCTGGGAGCTCCGCTCTGGGACTCCCAAAAATGATCTGGCCTAAACGTTGCAGCTGCCGCTAACTGCGGTGCAGCTCTGAAATTGGCAAACAGGCACTGGCACCAACCGTGCCTCGGGAGAGCGCAAGAAAAACGCTCCAGACTCAGCCCCCACTTGAAAGAAGCACTTGCACTCACTGTGCCTAGGGTGCCCCATTCACCGGGCCCTTCCTTGTGCCATCACTTGGCACCACCGAACTTCAGGAACTCCTCTGGTGCAACTGGCACCAAACCAAAATGCCAAAGCACAGCCACACTCACCGGGGCTCTCTGCGGGACTCCTTCGTTCTCCTCCAAGGATGGAGCAGGCTCGGTGGCGTCTCTCGGCTGTCCTCTTCTCCAGGCGGCATGCAGGGCTCCCACAGCTCATGGGAACCAGCTCAGGGAGACGCCGACTTCCTCTGGCCAACACCTCGGGACTCAGCAGCATGCGTGGCTCTCTCACACTCACGGGAGCCCCGTTTCGACAGGCCGCCGCTTCCGCCTCCTGGCCCCGCCCACAGTTAGGCAGCTTGCCTGGCTTCCGGGCGGGCCGCACTGCCTTCCCCGGGTCGCGGCGTTGAAACGCGGGGTGGGCTCCCTTCTCAAGTAAAGATAATAGCGGGGTGGGCACCAGCTTTAAACCAAGACCATTGCGGGGTGGGCACCCGCCATCGGCACCACAATGCGGGGTGGGCACCCGCTTTTAAAATATGTGCCCCGTTCACCGGGCCCCTCCTTGTGCCATCACTTGGCACCACTGAACTTCAGGAATTCCTCTGGTGCAACTGGCACCAAACTAAAATGCCAAAGCGCAGCCACACTCACCGGGGCTCTCTGCGGGACTCCTTCGGTCTCCTCCAAGGACGGAGCAGGCTCGGTGGCATCTCTCGGCTGTCCTCTTCTCCAGGCGGCAGGCGGGGCTCTCACAGCTCACGGGAACCCGCTCAGGGAGACGCTGACTTCCTCTGGCCAACACCTCGGGACTCAGCAGCATGCGGGGCTCTCTCACACTCATGGGTGCCCCGTTTCGACAGGCCGCCGCTTCTGCCTCCTGGCCCCGCCCACAGTCAGGCAGCTTGCCTGGCTTCCGGGCCGGCCGCACTGCCTTCCCCGGTTCGCGGCGGTGAAACGCGGGGTGGGCTCCCATCTCAATTAAAGATAATAGCGGGGTGGGCACCTGCTTTAAACCAAGACCATTGCGGGGTGGGCACCCGCCATCGGCACCACAATGCGGGGTGGGCACCCGCTTTTAAAATATGAATAAAGCGGGGTGGGCACCCGCTAGATCAGCAAAAATGCAGGGAAATCCCACGTCGCAGCCCAGTGCTGCAGATTAAAAATAGAAGCGCTCCACGAGGCGCTAGGTCCTTGGAAGTCCTTTACAGTTTAAGGGGGCAAAGCTGGGCCCAGGCAGGCCAGCACACAGAGCCCTCCAGCAGGGAGGCAGTCCCTCGTGGCGGTTCCTCCTGGAGCCCAGCAACAAGCCCCCAGTCACAAGAACAGCACAACCCTCATGGGGTCACAGCCCCTATATTTATATTACATCTTGGCTTTGTCTGCCCTGGCACAGTGCTTGGGGGAACCAGCCAAAACTGGTTCAGGGGGGAATTGGAGCACTTTGTTTACAAGACTCCTCTTCCCCTTTGTCAGGTGGGGGCTCGTCATCAGACACACCACAGGGGGGCGGAGCCAGCATTCACTAGGGCAGGCACAATCCTATTCAGGGTCAGGGGACTACTCCTCCCACTACTCCAAATGCAGATGTCCTATTCAGCCTAGCGCTGACTCACCCTGCCCCTCCTGAGGCCACACACACCTCACCAGCCCCTGTCACTCAAAAGCCAGACATGCAATTCACATCAGGCAGACAGACACATAGCACACAGAAATGCCAACTTCTAAAAGTGGCATTTCTAAAATAGTTATAATAAATCTGCGCACACCATTGCGTAGCATTTATTATCACTATTCCAAATATACCAAACTTGACCACGCTGCTCCTCTCATATCAGGAATTACCACTGAAACACTTATCAGGGAATCCCCAATGCATTCCTATGGGAGGGCAGCCTCACAGTAGTGAGAAACCAAAATGGCTGTTTGTCACTACCAGGACATGTCACACACTTAAGGTACATGTCCTACCTTTTACCTACAATGCACCCTGCCCATAGGGCTAGCTAGGGCCTACCTTAGGGGTGACTGACATGTAGTAAAAGGGGGGTCACAGACATGGCACACACTTTAGGTGCCACGTCACAGTGGCAGTAACACTGCACGCACAGGCCCTACAATGGCAGAGGCCTGTGATAGGTTTGAAAGGCTACTTTGGTGGGTGGCGCAATCAGCGCTGCAAGCCCACCAGTAGCATTTAATTTTACCAGCCCTGGGTATATGAGATACCACTTTACAAGGGACCGACAGGTAAATTAAATATGCCAAACAGGTGTAGACCAATCTTACCATAAGTAACACAGAGAGCACATGCACTTTACACTGAACAGAAGTGCTAAAGTGCCCAGAGTCCTAAAACCACCAACACCATGTCAGAAAAAGGCTAAGAGAAAGGCAAAAGTTTAGGGATGACCCTGCAAAAAGGGGCAAGTCCAACACCCCTGGATGAAAAATAAATTGCTTTATAGACCAGCTCAATGTTTCTCCTTGGAGGAATCTTCCTTATAATGTCCAGGCAAGAGTTATCCATATAGCACAGATCTTCTTCCTTGAGACTAAAAATAAAATGCCTCATTTGCAAATATCTAAAGAAAACTGTATAAAGAAGAGAGAACTGTAGCTGAATATTTCCAAATGTAGAAAAAACATCTTCATCAAATACTTGACCTAAAGTCCGAAGGTTGACCCTTCCCCAGGCCTTCCTAAAGCCATCATGAATACATTGAGACAAATTGGGATTGTAGCCTAAATACTTAAGCTGATTAAACAGGGTGATTCCAGAGTATATCCGCTTTAAAGAATTACAAATAAGATGAAAAACGTTTAACATCTTGTAGCGAGTTCGCTTAAAGTATATAGTGTCCACAATGCCCATACCAGGGGCTATTGATTCACCCAGCAGAAGAAACACAGTAAACAAATGGCTCTGCGGCCACTCACCCCACCCCAATACCAACCGGAGTCGTGAAAAGAATTGATGCCAGATAATAAAATCTAAGAATCGGAAGTGAACCCCCACCATATTCCTTAGGCTGTTGTAAAAACTGAGTTTTACTTCGGGGCTTCCGATAACTTCAGATAAACGTTTGCCATAATGCCTCCACTTTAGTGAAGAAAGCCACTGGAAGAAAAACTGGGATGCAGCGAATAAGATAAAGATACTGAGAGAGGATAATCATCTTAATAAGATTACAATGACCGATAAGTCCCAAATGACGCTGATTCCACTTGAGAAAAACATCAGCGGAATGTTGATTTAGCTTCCCATAATTATTCTCCAGGATATTAATAGTTAGAGTGACCCCAAGATACACCAAGGACTGTACCCACCTCGCATCCTGTCCAGGAGAAGCCACATTGGATAAGATTTGGGTCTTATCTGAGTTTAACTTATAACCAGCAACTTCTCCAAGTGATACGGCTGCTAAAACTACTGCACATAAGCCACTGATCATAGCAAATGCCAAAACAGCAACATCATCCGCGTAAGTCAAAACTTCATAATGGTGAAGTCTCAGAAACTGTATCTCTTCCAATAATCTAAGAGATTGAATAAATGGTTCTATATATAGCGTGAATAGCTGAGGGGAAAGAGGGCACCCCTGCCGGGTACCATGAAGAATAGAGATGGGATCAGATAACAAGTCAGCGCTATAAATCCTTGCCTTAAGACCAGAGTAAAGGCACCCAACTCTGGAGACAAATATTGAGCCTAAGCCTGCGGATTCCAGAACCCCCCAAAGGAAGGGCCAGGAGACCCGGTTGAAGGCCTTCCCAGCATCCAAACATATCATGCTGACTGGACCTCCACCAGAAGAGGCCACCTCCAAAGCCGAGATTGCAGAATTAACATGCAAAGTTGTGTCCCGACCAGGGATGAAACCATGCTTTTCAACAATATATATAAAACCCACCGTCTCCACCGACAACAGCCCCACCCCTCTCCCCAAACTAATCTCCCAGTCCCCTACCAATGTCCCATTGTAGGAAGCTGGCTTTTGTACCAAAATGAGGTGCACTATGTAGAAAGTCCAGACAACCGTTATTGGATTACAGGGCTTAGATAAATAATAATCCCAAATGCTCTCTTTTGTGGTAGAGTGGGTGATCAGTTTAGGCTTAGCAAAGAGTAGTGTTAAGCATTTGTTGTACACACAGAGTCAATAAACAAGATACAGGCTCAAGAAGAAACTCAAAACCAATTTAGAAAAATAACATATATTTTTATAGGGGTTTAGACACAAAGACCTTCGTGATCAGGTAAGTACTTTAATTTTACAGTAGAAACAGTAAAAAATACTAGCTGTGAGATCGGAGGCATGAGCCTCGAACGTGGTAATGTTAGCCTATGGGAGAAACATTCACTGCTTAGGGTCACTTGCAAACGACCTACAGGGCTGTTCTTCTGGACTTAAGGTGAGTAGGGGCCAAGGTCCTAGAAAATACCAAGGGCATCATTTACAATGAGGCTGCACCACTGCAGTGCCACCTTTTGCGAGGCTCTGGTGGTGCAGGGACCTGCTCCATATTTACCAGGCAGCACTAAGCCACTTTACGTGGCTTAATACAGCCTTGTAAATATCGTTCCCTTTAATGCAGTTTTCTGCGTTAAAGGGGCGTGCAATGGGTGTTGCTCGGGGAGTTCCCAGCAACACCCATGGCTTTTTGACACTGCCCCAGATTTACAAGGAATAGTAACTCTGAGGCAGCACCAAAAATGTACGCCTCCCCAGGGAAGTGTAAAGGAGGCGCAACGAGGAGAAATCCCTTTATTTCCCCTTGTTTTTCCTTTTTCTGTGTGCTTCATTCTACAGCACACATAGAAAGAGGAAAAAGCCTCTTGTGATTAACCTTCCTGCACAATAACAATCATCCCTGTGATCCCTGTCAGCTCAGGGGAAAAGGACAGGAACACACAGTATCTGATAGATACAGCGCATTCCTGCCCTTTCCTTTTCCGTAGGGTCGTGCATGGCAAAATCTTGTGAATAAGGCCACAAGAGTTTTTGTTTTACTTGCCCTTGTGTTTCCAGGTGCAGAGGTGCTTTCAACGGTGGTAGCCTCGGACACTGCACGCTGTAGTCAATGAGAAAAGTACCTGTAGGAAATTGTCTGCAAAGAGGGACTGGGGGACCAGTCCAGCAGAACCCAAAGGGGGGCTCCACTCTTGGGGGCCTCAGGGCCACAGAGACACCATCTGTTTCAATGGACTCAAGCTGAGGGGAGCTCAGGTGCATAGGTATTTTGTTTGGCGGGCTGTCGAGTTTGAGGCTTCCACGGTTCTTAGTACCTGCAGAAAAGGGAGAAGAAACACAGCAAAATGACTTCTGGCATGGAGCTGGCCTCTGGTGAAGTCCCTCGATGTGCAGGTTGGTTTTGGCGGTGATGTTGTTCGGACTGAACAAATAGCCTTGGTGCTGGCAACAGGCATCATTACATCGGGTATTGGTGTAAGGTGGATCCTGGGTTTCCTGTCATCTCCAGACTTTGTGGGGAAATGGATCTGACCTCCTGGGGCATCGTGACCTTTCCTGAGTGACTGTAGGATTGGTGGACCCGGTGGTCAGTAGATCGTTGTACCGGACGTCGCGGTTGGTACCTGCAGGCTGCAGGGAAGTGGCTTCTCCAATTCAAGGGAGATTCTGGCTGGTTGACGAAGTGCTGGCAGCCTTCTGAGGCTTTTGAAAGATGCACAGCTGCAGGACGAGTAGGGTCTGGGAGATTGTCAGGACAGGATCAGGCAGGGTTTGGCACCAAAGTCCACGGTTAGTCCTCTATTCTCACGTTCTTCAGCCCTTCTTTATCCTTCTTCCTTTGGAGTCAGTCAAATCTGACTTCCTGGTTTCAGGGGGCCACCTAAATACTAAATTTAGGGGCATTAAGGGGAGTGAAGAGTAGTAGCCAATGGGCAACTTAACATTGGAGTCACTACACCCTCTATATGACCACTTGCTGTGGGGAGTGGGCATAACTCTGTCCCAAAGTCCCTAATTCCACCAAAATCAAGATGGTGTAACCTTTCTTTTGTGGAGCACATCAGGCAGCCCGCCTTAGAGGTGTGACTAGCCTTGTGGTGCAACATGCTTACTTGCATAGCTAATTTACCACCCGTCCTGGTACAAAATGGGCCTCAAGGGATTGCATCTCCCAGGTCCGGGGGAAGCATATCAAAGGTGGTAGGGGCTTTGAAGACCCTGGCCTCCATATGCTAAATCACTAGTCATCCTGCTGGAGGAGGTGTGAACACCTTCCTCCGGAGCAGGCATTGTTTCTGACCTCATATTGCGTGGGCTCTCACCTGCAGGTGGTCAGAAACATGTTAGTGGTGGATGGCTGGACGATACCAGTCAACCACCACACTAGATAATGGTAGGTTTTTCATGGGGCACCTCTAAGATGCCTGCTGGGTGTTTATCTTAATAAATCCACTACTGACATCAGTAGGGATTTATTAAGACAAGGTGTCTGATACCAAATGCCATAGGTTTCAGTAAAGCCATCATGTAGCTGGGGAACTCGTAATGACAAGTGCCCAGTATATATATTGAAGATGGCTCCCTGTTCACTTGTACTATCTAGTAAACTAGACAGCACAGGGGCATATCTGCTCATGCAGATATGTCCTCACATATAATATAATGCACACTGCCTTTTGGGCTGTAAGGCCTGCTGTAGGGGTGACATACATGTATTGCAGGCAGTGTCTGTGGGCATGGCACCCAGGGTGTGTGTCATGCTGTGTTTTCATACTTGTTTGCAACATTTCACACAGCCTGCAATGACAGTCTGCATGAGTTTGGTAGAGGATCCCTTAGGGCTGCACAATGCATGCTGCAGCCTTCAGTGACCCTCTTTAGTACCCATGCCCTAGGTACCAGGGCCTTACAGAGTTGCTAAAGGTCTTGCCAATTGGAATACAATTGAACAGCTACCTTATTTAAGGGGAAAAAGCACTGGCACTGGGGACCTGGTTAACAGGAACCCAGTGCACTTCAGTCAGAATTGCATCAAATACCAGGCAAAAAGTGGGGGTGACCATGTCAAAAAGGGGCACTTTCCTACACCAATGTCCAAAGAAAACTGTCCAACAAAAGGCCAAAGTCCCACTCCCAAAACCCTTCCCATTTCCCACCTTCTCCACCCACAGCAAAAGTCCCTCCCACCAAAACAAAAAATTCAATAAAGGGCTTAGAAGAGGACGTTCTTGATGGGGGTCCGAAGTTCCTGCTGTTGTTGTTCGGGGCGTTCCATCTGATGACTGAGCTGCGCCAGCTGGCGCAGGACGTGGCGATGAAACTGACAGTCCTGGTGGAGGGGGCAACAGTGGTGGTTCGGATGGCTGCCAGCTGCCGGTGGTGCTGGCGATGGTGTTGCTGGGAGGATGGAGGCACTGGCGATGGCTGTAGGAACTGGGGCCCAGGTCAGAGGCAGCCGCCTCAGCCTCCTCCTCCTCCAGAGCGACCAGCCTGCAGTACTCACCCTGGATGTCCACCAACCTCTGCCGCTGCAGCCAGTCTGCTATCTCCTGCCGTGTAGGTGGTGGACCAGCAGGAGTAGCTATATCTAGAAAGAAAACAATGCTCTGTGCAAATACTTGTTTAAAATTATATAGTGGCACAGTAGAAGTACATTACTGGTCCCCTAGGGCCATTGGAATTTGATGTGATGATTTGGTGAGTCACAGGACCATTTTATACCCACACATGCATCACATAAAAGCACTGACTGACTGAAAACAATTGAGGCAGAATAACACCAGATTAAAAAAACAGAGTGATTTTTTTTTTTAAAGATGTCCTAGTAAATAACTAAACAGACACTTTTTGTGGAAAAATAAAAATAAATTACCTCTCATTAATGAATAAAGCATTTTGCACTATGAAGTACAAATCTTGTTATGCTAATTTTATATAGGCATGCTAGCTGGTGTGTCAGGTACTTTGCTACTCTTTGCAGTCTGCAGCTGAGGCAGCTGTAATGGACAATTATCTTACTTTAATTCCAATGCCCGGCTCGTCTCTAAATGCCTTTCAATTCTATCCTGACTCCAAGGAGGCAGATGAATAATAAGATACTGCTTCACACACGTCATTTATAAAATGCGGATATCCTGTCTTCCATAAGTAGACAGTGGGAAAAGGGTTGCACTGCAATACAGGGAAAGGAACAGGATATAGATTTTATTTGGCACGATCGTCACAGAGTTTTCCATAGGCAAAACTCAAAATCAGGCACTACGTCCCACTTCACTCGCTGGCCTCTCCCTCCATCACAAATTATTTTCAACAAATACATTTCCTTGGCAGTAAGGAAAGGAAGCTTAACTTACTCTACTACAGGGAAGTTAAATGGATTAGGCCGGGTAGGTAGAGGGTTTGCTATAGAATAGTGGGGTGTCACTGATCATCATCATGTGCTTAAGCTTTGGCTTAGTCAGTCACTGTAGTTGATGAATGTCAAAAGGGAAAAATCTTAACAAGCGTAAATCTATTATGGAAGCCGTGAAATATATGAATCACTTGGCCAGAAAAATGTGGCACATGAAAAAAATAGATTTTTCTATTATTTTGGTAGGCTGGTAGAGAACTTATGAAAGAATAAAAGAGTGAAGTACTATTGCTAGGAGGTGACTGAGTGGGCAGTGGGAGGGAAGGGAAACATACTTTTTGTTCGATTTTGGAAATTGCAATGCATTGAAAACTTGTAAATACCTCATTAACTGAAGCAGATGCACATTGCACAGCCATCACTGCAGTGCCAAATTTAACCATGCTGCAGTTGGGTCATGGGTGGCTAAATGCCATGGACAGGGAGGTGATGAATGATAATGGGTGGGATACATATCTGCCATGCTTAACAAACACAGTGAGTGTACTAGTAATTAAGTTGTCAATAAGCAAGCAATGTGACTCACTACCGCCCATCCCTGCCACCGCTGGTACTCCGCCTCGAACCACCTATGCACCTGGCGCACTGGTGCTGCCGTTGGCCCGTCCACTGGTGGTCTGTGTGGCTAAAAAAAGACATTACAAATTTTAGATGCCAGATACGCCTCTCCTTATTATTTTTTTTAAACTAAATACAACCGCAATACATCACTACAGTTTCAGTTAGCAGTATCTTCTTTCGAAAATATCAATTTGGGCATTTTGTTGGTTGACAATGTCAGAAAAGGTAAGTACTCAAGCCAACCAAAAACCTTTTGTAATAGAGGAGCAGAGCTGTGATGACTCTGAGTCATTGAAATGAAATGAAGGGGTGGAATAAATTGGTAAATGAAGGACATATCGTCTTGTTTGGCAAATGCAATTGGACTGTACTCACACTACTTGCCTACCATGCTGCCCTGTCATCAGAACTGCTGGTATACTGTATAAATGAATGATAATACACACTAGAACACAACATTTGGGGGGGGGTTCACCTTGACCATGGCCACTCTCTAGTTTTACTGTTTGAGCATGAGCTAGAAAAAGAAAGCCTTCTCAACAAACATGCATAGAGCATAGAGCAGCTTACTTGGGCCTGCAATCTTCACAGTTGAGTACCTAAGATCTGTTCTCGTAATCTTATAGTACCAATCGACAAGATATATAAGGGTAAAGGGAAAGCTTACTAACAAAGCAGAAGAAAGCTACAGACTAGTACAGACAGGAGGAAGTCAGCTACAGGAACATGAAGTATAGTAAAAAAGGATAATGCAGGGATAACGAGAATCTAACACACATGAGATTGAATGAAGAGGAGTTAAAAAAGGAGACAATCAAAGTATAAAAAAACAAGGAAACATTACTATAAATGGGGCGAGGTAAAAGTTAGAGAAATAATAATATTATATTAACAGTAGGACTTACTGTGGCCAGCCGATCCGTCAGCCGGGGCACTGGTGGTGGTATTTCCACCCGTCGCACACTGGTGGTGCCAGCCCTGGCTCCCTGACCCTCCGCCTATGCCCTCTTCTTGCCTTTGGGTGCTGATGTAAGAAATTAAGATAAAAAAATAGATTAGTGGTACAGTTAATTTCCCCAAAAAGATTTTGACAGGCAAAAGCAAATGGAGTAACATTGTACTTTTTGAAATCAGATCGCCCATACTACTAGTCTGGACTCGAGTTGACCTATTCCTAACTTCCTAAACCTAAGCCCTATTCCAAATTTCCTAAACTACATTCGGAACTACTAATGCATTGCAACAAATTATCTTTGCTTCTCATTTCAACCCTCTTTGTTGGGCCAACTCAATATCCCTTTTCAATGCTAACTCACTGATATTACTACTACAACAATCTTAGTGACAGGACAGTGGAGCCTGCATGACTACTTAAATATTCAGCCCAAGCGAGCGCCGATGACTACGATTAGGTAGCTCTGAGCACCTGGCTAGCTCAAACTGAATCACATAATATTCATAATGTAAACTTAACTGGCCTCTGAGGATGAGCATCATGCTATTTGAAAAACAAATTAGCATTGTAAAGCACAGAAAAATAAATAATTACTCACCGAGCCCCGCAACCTCGACAGAAAGCAGGGCTTGCTTCCAGTCAAGTATGTTGGGCCAGAGGTGCATCAACTGCTGCTGGGTGCGCTGGACCGCGCTGCTCCGGTGCATGAACCGGCACACCATCCCCAACAGCAGCCGACGCTCCCCCACAGTGTTACCCACTCCCAGGCCTGCAGCCTGCTGCCAACATGGAGGAGAGGTGGTGCTGCACATAAAACATCAGTGCTGCCACCTCGCCCTCTGAAAAATGGGGAGGGCTGCACTCCTTGGCAGCGTCGGTGACTGCAAGGTGTCGACTAGCAGCCGCACTGGCTCAGCCACTTCCTGTCTCACCCTGCTCTGCTATGGCGCTGGGTGAAAAAAAAAAGAAATAGGAAAAGAAGGAAGGAATTTGAAAGGAAGAACTAAGGATGCAAAGGGAAAACCAAAAGAAAGTTAAAAAACAGTCACAGAAAAAGAAAAAGAAAAAAAAAACTTACAATACACAAACACAAAGACACATACATAAAGTAAAGGTAAATGAGGGGTGGATGAGTGGGGTAGGGGGAGGATTGGAAATATTGAAATGTTGGATAGAAAAATCAGGCCCAGCACCATGCACAGAAGAGAAAGCAGGAAAAACAAAATGGTTGCGCCTTTTCGGACCGCATGGTGCCATTCAATCAGCTGAGCATGCTACTGGCATGAAAAGGGCTGAGCATTATTCCGTCCATTGGCAGAGTTCCGCAGAATCATGCAGAGTTTTTTGGAAACTCCACAGAATCCCACAGAGCAAAATTCCGCAAGTTCCGCCCGGCCTAAATAAGATGCTGGTGCTCTGCTAATTAGTTTGTCGCGATTTTACCAAAACAAACGAGGATGCTAAAGTGAGCTGCTCGATACATAGGGCCTGATTGCAAGTATAGGTGCTATTTATCACACCTCATAAATAATGATACCATAGGGTTCGTTATTTATTGGGTGAAATAAATAGCACCTCTTATGAGCTTCTGGGGAATAGCATGCAGATTTTGATGTTTATCACACCAAAATCTGCATGATACAGTAAACACCATATGCTTTTCCTTGTTAAATTTTGGCAGGTTTGGCCTGCTGAAATTTAACGAATGTTGAGTTAGTTAACACATCCAATAAATATCGGTTGGGGTAAATGAAACCAAACTTGCAATTCTGACCAATGCGTAAACAGGGGTTTCCGCATGGGTCGGAATTTAACAAGCTACTCATAATTAGGGCCTTTGCGCCAAAGCCACATCTGCATTCCTGACACGCTTTGTCTCAGATGGATTCTAGTGACTATCTAGGGGAAGCTTGCCCTATGGTAATGTGAACCCTTGCAACGTTGCTTTTCTCATACATTTGTCAGAAATGTCATCTTGGATGTGAAGGATTATATATGACATTTTCCCAGACCTGTTCTCTCAGTCCCGAATCAGACCAGCTCCATCACCTCCTGGCAACCATTATAGACTTCTTTCAGCTGATTCCAGGCCTCAGAACCATAGGCCCTTTTTGCTTGCAGGCAGAGGCGTAGCTACAGGGGGGTGTTTGGGGTGTTACACCACCCTAAGAAATCAAATAAATGTATTATCTAATAAATATTTGGGTGCAGGACCTTTCAGTCGGGTATGTAAGATGTCTGTTCGATTGCACCTGGGGTTTTTGAATATTCACTCTGACAAAAGCACACACACACACACACACCTACGCACACACACACACACACACACACACACACACACACACACACTCTTGTCTCTGTTTTGAAGGTCTTAATACATGGTTATTTTACAAAATACTGTGTTTTAAGTACCCTTCAAAATCTGCACTCCTTTCCCTTGCCACCAGTCCTCCAGCCCCCCTCATGTGCTGCTTCCCATATAATGATCAACATGATATTCCAGCGTGATGGTCAGAGATCTGAAGCTCACACTCCTCAGTTTTACTGATCAAGCTATGCCCCTGCATGCAGATAAGAGAGCCTTCTGGGAATTCTCGCAAATGTGGGTGATATAATCTAGTATCCACAATCTGTCAATTTGTCTTTTTACTGCAAAAGGAATTGCAAGGATACGAGGGTGGAATCATCCTCGGAATCTTTAGAATATAATGCATGCATAATCAAATGCACTGATTGAAATTACAGGAATTTAGGGGGTGACATGAACCTCAGAACACTTGGGATATATGCGACATGGACTGTCAAAGGCAATGATTTGCAAAACAAAAGGTGTCATGACTGTGAATTGCAGTGGAGAAAAACCACATGTCAGAGAAGAGAACCCTGGGTACACTAAAGCAAAGCTTGGATTTTTGGATTAATTTGTGTTTTCAAACTGAAGAGGCTATATTGTTTTACACAGATTCCTTCCTTTCACAGACAGCACAGATTCTTGACGAACCCAGGGTGGGTAACTCCGCTCCATCAGCGGAGTTTGCGGATTTTTGCCTACTCCGCGCTTCGCTGCAAACGCGGTTTAGGCAAAACTCCCCTCCGTGGCAGACCGGAGTTAGCCAGCCCCTCCACCCATCCAAATTAATTAAAATTTAAAAAAGAAGGCACTTACCTGCGTGGCTGCCTCCTCCTCTGCCTGGCCGCTCTCCTTCCTACTCCTCACTGTCCTTCTATGAAAAAACCCTACGTTGTATGTCTTGTGCATGTGCATGCGCACGCACAAGACGTACAACGTAGGAGTTTTAATTAATTTGGGAGGGGGAGGGAGCGGGGTGGAGCGGAGTTCCATGGAGTTTTTTCAAACTGCGTGGAGCTCCACATAGAGGCACTACGCTAGCTCCGCCCGCACTTATTCTTGACTAGTTTAGGCGAAATCAAGGTAGAGAAGTAGCAACGATTTTGCTAAGAAAAGTGATGTGGTGATGAGGGGGTGTGATTAGTATATAGTCTCAACTAGTCTGGTACCAGGCACCTATCTCTCTCGAACATTCCTTAACTTTACATAGGTTCTTTTATTCTTATCAAACCCGGTGTAGTGCAATTTAGCGCATCATACACATCTACATCATATATATTGATGTTATGCGATAATTCTATTAACCTGTGTGTAGCGTATTAATCAAATAAGGGTGGGTGGCTGTATTTAAGTGTAGTGAGAGACACATATATCACCATTTTATAATCATTGTATTCACTCATGCTAATTGTACCCATCTAGTTGCCATCTTTACTTTTAAAGCTTGACATGATTTGTGCATAGGCCTCAGCAACTCAAGTTATTTCCTAAATAAATGCACTGCAAGCTCTTGTTTTCTGTCCTCTGCAGGTGCTATCTCAAGAAGCGCTCATCAGTTACAATAGGCCTTTGCTATTGTACAAAATTGTTGAAATTAGTTCATCTAATTTGAATTTGTCCGTAGATATGTAGTGCATAGGGGTGGGACTGGGGATCTTGTACCAGTCTGTCCAAAGCATTGCTAACTTCAAGATCATGCAGCTGGGTGTTTCTGTTTCTTTGTCAGACCCTGTGAACCTGGGGAATCTACCTGCTCCTAAAAGATTTTGTCTCCTGATTGGACTAGCTACAGGGAGTTGATGGGAAGAAGCTTCTAGAACTTTCCTTTGCATAATAATTGTGTGTTCTTTAGATTGGTTGAGAAGATCCTGTCCTGTCTTCGCTGAGAGAAGACCTTTCTCAACTCTGCTCATTTTTCCTGCCCAGGGTGTTGAGCTTCATGCTTGAATGCCCATTTCCTCCCCAAGAACCTTAATTTGGTTCTTCTGATGCTGACACTCTCCTCCTTCTACTTCCCCTTGCCACTTTTGATGTTTTATTTAGAATAGGGAAATTCCTTTGTGGAACCGATCTATTTTTTATTTTGTGCTCTTTACATTGTTATAATTTGCATACTTTTCTTTATGATATACAAATTTAGATTGCATAATTACACAGATATACATGCTGTTTGTATAAATTAATTTACTAAATGATTGATTTGTAACCTTTATTCAATCTGCTAATAAACCTTCATGGTTTGGACATCATTCTCTCTGTCGTTATTGTGAAGCCACAATGAAATGTGTAGTAGATGTTAGCTCTTCCTTACAGTCAATAACTAAAAGTTCATATGAGCAATGGAGGCTCCAATATAATGACTAAACAGGAACATTGAGATACTGGAGCTCTGCCACATGAACTGGTAGCAAAATGAGGATGGTTTGCACTGAGGTGTAGGGAGATAGAAATATTCCTGGAAAGATCTAGAATTTGCCCCATTCTAGCTCATGTCCCTAAAGTCCATGGCCCATTTCGGAGTATTGGTGGTGTTTCAGCAGTTCTGAATGTGGTTGTGGTGTCCGAGGAGTGAGTATAAATAGGCTTGCGCATCGCAATTTGTAAACGTCAAGCTTGCAATGTATTGTGTTGAAATTTGTTCGTCCTGTGGTGTAGTGCCTGTTAGAGGTCCCAGAAGGCTGCCAAGCTGGATGGGAAGGTAATGTGCTTCTTTACGAAAATTGCTTGCTTGTGTAAATGTATATGCTCTTGCTGTTGAGCAGTTGAAGTTGTTATCAGACTCGCCATAGTCTAAGACACAAGGATAGATAAAGCATATTGTGGTTTAACTTGTCCGTTAAGGTTTGTAGTGCTAGTCCATGAGTACCATTGGCCTCACAATTAACAGAGGGAACTGTAACCTCTTGTTGTGATTGTACTAATAGTGATTGGTATTAGTAGCTCCTGTTGCACAAAGGAGAAGCTGCACTAGTCAGGGGGAATTCCCACTGATCGACATTTCACTTGTGTGTGTGATAGAGTTGGAAAAGCATTATTTACTGTTTAACTCTCTCAAGTTACTGATAACTTTGAACTTCTTTAGTGGAGCAGACAAAATTTATTTTTTAATTGTGCTTGCTTTGGCGTTTTTGTAAAAGTTCAGCTTGCACAAAGAGAATTGCAGCGGAGGGAGAGCCACTGCAAAATGCTGCAACCTACATCATTGGGTGCCGCGCAGGTATCAGTTGGTTGGTGTACGAGCTGCGCTGGTATTGGTTGGTTGGTGTAAGACCTGTGTTGGTACTGGGTATTGCACCATTAAGTGCTGTAGTGTGAAAGGCTCACACAGAAGTTACAGCATTGAGTTTGGATATTGGTATCAATACCCATTACATTGTGAGTTGTTGAAAATCGCAGCTTGTTCATATTGAACTATTTTACCCATGATTGTCAAGACGTTACTGCAATAATGAAGTGTTTCAGGATATTAATAGATTTGAGAGGTGATGTGAGAGTTTCTGTCTGAGAGGGCGAGGACCTCCTCCGCCAGGCAATTACATGGCCTTTACTTTGGACTCTACACATGCATTTTCCTTAACCAATGGAACAAGATAACGAGAAAGAAGGGACCTTGCAATTTCCTGATATGGTACATTTAATCAGAATATAATTGGAAATTTGATATGAGTATTATGCATGAAACCGCAGTCTGAACCAGCACAGTATGAGGCTTTGAATGCTTGGGAATGGGTTGCACATGCTAAGAATAAAGAGAAGTATCAGAATAAAACTAGAAGGACTGTGCATAGTTGGATGGATGCCAAGTGGGATGCTTAGACGCAGGTTGGAGGAGAGTCATGATTGATGGAGCTCAATTATATCCTGTACTGTTGAATGGAAGACCTAAGAAAAGAAAAGTACAGGGAGAGAATGATGCAGGATGCTCCGAGTAAGGCTAGTACCAACAGTGACTGTAGCGATGATTTCCTGGAGGACTTATTGTCCTACCGAACACTGCCCTATAATGTTGTTAAGGCTGCTGGTAGTGTTCCCCCGGATAGTAGCAAGGGCGCAATTACATCTGTTTTCCCCGCTCTAAATCAGGCAGGAGGACTTACCCCAACAGACCCAGTTGCGACCTCTCTGACTCAGACAACTCCCATTGTGACAATTCATATCACTATACCTCCAGTTATGCCATCCCAGTAATAACCACTCATATCTTAACAATTCAAACTAGTTCAACGAGACCCTACAGGAAAAAACAAATTCTGTAAAAGACTTGAAAGAGTCTCAAGAAAGCAATATGATAATAAATTAAAATCAGAATATAAGATATCCTTGAATATTTATCACGGAGACTGCAGAACCGCTAGAGCTGTTTTCTACTCTGATAAAATATCAAAAGCACAAAATTGTCATAAAACCCTTTTTAAAGTGGTCCATAGCCTCTCCGACCCCAGGAACTTTACCCCCCTCCCTCACTCTCACAGGATCAATGTGAAGAGCTGGCAGATTTCTATGTCAACAAAGTGACAAGCATCTGTCTCACTTTGGCCACAGGAGAAAAGGGCTCCACTCTACCTGGAAATGCCTGTTCTTACCTTACCCCATTCCTTCTCTGCTCAAGGAAGTAATTTCATTGGGCATTACTTTGCCATCAGTCCAACTACAATCTTTTCTACTGTTGGATGCTGCCCATTTCCTGGACTTATTGCTGCATATTAAATCGGGCTCCCCACTTGATCCGCTTCCTCCATCCAAGCTCAGCACTTTTAGCCCACATCTCTTATCTTTATTAGTGGATCTTCTGAAGTCCTCACTAAGTGAAAGTCCCTTACCAAATGCTTAGAAACACGCTAAGGTGCTCCCTTTGCTGAAAAAAACTAATTTGAACCCTTCTAATTGTGCCAACTACAGACCCATCTCTTTACTGTCCATTCTCTCCTTCGAGACCGCGACCTTCCCAGAGAGCTGGAAACACGCAGAGATCAACGCCCTACTCAAAAAACCCAAGGCGGACCCGAGAGACCTCAAGAACTTCCGGCCCATTTCCCTGCTTCCATTCCCAGCCAAGGTCATCGAGAAGATCGTCAACAAACAGCTAACCCGATACCTCGAAGAAAACAGCATCCTGGACCCATCCCAATCGGGGTTCCGCAGCAACCACAGCACTGAGACTGCCCTCATCGCCGCCACCGACGACATCAGGATCCTGCTGAACAACGGTGAGACCGCAGCCCTCATCCTGCTGGACCTCTCCGCCGCCTTCGACACTGTCTGCCACCGCACTCTACGCGCACGCCTCCACGACGCAGGGATCCGAGACAAGGCCCTGGAATGGGTCACCTCCTTCCTCGCCGGCAGAACCCAGAGAGTCCGCCTCCCACCATTCCGATCCGAAGCCTCCGAGATCATCTGCGGCGTACCCCAGGGATCATCCCTCAGCCCAACACTGTTCAACATCTACATGGCCCCGCTCGCACGCATCGCCAGACAGCACGACCTCAACATAATCTCCTACGCCGACGACACTCAACTGATCCTCTCCCTCACCAAGGACCCCTCGCTGCCAAATCCAACCTCCATGAAGGAATGAAGGCCGTCGCCGATTGGATGAAGATCAGCCGACTAAAACTGAACACGGAGAAGACGGAGGTCCTCATCCTCGGCTCCAACCCCTCAGCCTGGGACGACTCCTGGTGGCCAAACGATGCTGGGAGCAGCCCCGACACCCATCGACCACGCACGCAACCTGGGAGTCATCCTCGACTCAACGCTCTCCATGGCCAAGCAAGTCAATGCAGTCTCCTCCTCCTGCTTCAACACCCTCCGCATGCTTCGCAAGATCTACAGGTGGATCCCGACAGATACAAGAAGAACAGTCACCCAGGCCCTCGTCAGTAGCAGACTTGACTATGGGAACGCCCTCTACGCGGGAGCCCCGGCCAAGCTCATCAAGCGACTGCAACGCATACAAAACACCTCCGCACGCCTGAACCTCGATGTACCACGCCACAGCCACATCACCCCCACCTGAGGAACCTGCACTGGCTCCCTGTCGACAGGAGAATCTCCTTCAAACTCCTCATCCACGCACACAAGGCACTCCACAAGACTGGCCCAGCCTACCTCAACAGACGACTCCTCTTCTACGTCCCCAACCGCCAACTCCACTCCGCCGACCTCTCCCTCACCACCGTCCCTCGCATTAGAAGAACTACCACCGGCGGCAGATCCTTCTCCCACCTCGCCGCCAAGACCTGGAACACCCTTCCACTAAGCCTACGACAGACCCAAGACCTGCTGACCTTCAGGAGGCTACTCAAGACCTGGTTGTTCGACCAGTAGCAGCACCCCCCCCCCCTTTTTTCTCCCCAGCGCCTTGAGACCCTCGCGGGTAAGTAGTGTGCTTTACAAATTCTGTGATTGATTGATTGATTGATTCTTCCTAAGATTTGAAAAGAAAAACATTAACACCCAACTTACTTCGTATGTGGAAGCCTAGTATGCCCTTCAGCATTCCCAGGCAGGATTCAGAGGTAATCATAGCACAGACGTCACCCTTCTACGAGTCATGGAACATTTTCGATGACTCATAGATAGGGGCAGTATGGCCGTGCTGATCCTATTAGATCTCAGAGTGGCCTTTTATACTGTGTTTCACGACATTCTTGTCGATAGACTGGCTCAACTAGGCCTTCAAAACACAGCACTTGCCTGGTTAAAATCCTTATTGATGGACCGTACCTTTCAGGTCTTTTCCACCAACACAGAGTCAAGTTCACACTCGCTTACCAGGGGAGCCCCGCAGGGATCTGCCCTTAGCCCCATGCTTATTAATATTTATGTCTGCCTTTTGGCTGACATAGTGGAAAGCTGCTGTTTGATCCTATTTTCTACGCCAATGACACCCACATTATTTTCTCTCGATGAATACCAACTCCCTAAAATTGAATGGGGACAAGACAGAGGTGATGATACTGAGTAAAAACCCTCAGATTTGGGGTCCTCAACACTAGTCTTCCTCTCTGGGCACACTCCCCCAACCTGCCAACATGGTCAAAAGCCTGGGCTTCTGTCTAGATTTCACCTTGTCTACGAAGTCACAAGCAGCCAAGGTTACACCTTCCTGTTTCGCCATAATAAATTGGCTCAAAAAGATCCTATGGATGCTCCCCTTCTCTGCTCAGAGAACAGTCATTCAGGCCATGATTCCATCTAGGCTGGATTATGGTAACATCTTATAACTGGGCGCTGATAAGGCAGTGATTAGACGTCCTCAGATGGTCCAAGACAGTGCAGCTAGGCTGTAATTTCGGCTCCTTAAATACTCTTCTGTGTCTAGTTTCCTTCATGATTTCCACTGGCTCACAGTGGACAAGCAGATCAACTTCAAGGCTCTCTGCTTCATGGAAAAAAATCAAGCTTCACTCAGGCTCACAATTCCTACAAAAGCTGGCCGTGCCCTATTATCCTTCCAGCACCTTGCGTTACAGTAACCAGTCCCTCTTTTCAGTGCCCAAAATCAGATGTTCTTGAATGGATGGTCATTTATTCTTTTTTCTGGGCCCCAAGATGTGGAACACTTTTCCTGGGTCTATTAGAGGCTGCAACTCTGTATTCGCCTTCAGTAAGAAGTTAAAAGCGTGGTTATTTTAGGTCACGTTCTTAGACCACTGACTTCTGTCTTCAAGCACTTGGAAACCTTACAGGTAGCTATGTGCTATATAACAACTTCAATGATAATAATAATTGTTCCTACTGTGACTGCCCTAACTGCAATAGCTCCGATTCATGTAATTCCAAGCACTGCTGCCAGAATTCCCATTACTTCGACTGTTCCCCCATCACAGAAGTAGTTCTATGGAATCCAAATCCATTTACAGGAGCTATAGCTTCAGAACCGACTGTGCTTATCACTTTTCATGACACCCATCACTCAAGGCACTCCTGGATTTTTGGATTCAGAGGCACAGCCCAGGAGGGGTTAAGGATCACTGGAAAGTGAAGATACAGAGGAGACAGATGATAGCCCAATAACTCATTTAGATCTTAGACCGCTAGATGTCTCTAGATTGGTTGTGGAATTAGAGGAACTTATTAAGGGGAACTTGGATGTGAAATATATAGACAGATATCAAGAGAACACACGCGTATTTTTTAGCAAAAAAATTACTTGTCATGCTGTTAAGGCACATGATATATTGCCAGAATTGACAGCTGAGTACAATCTTGACATTTTCTAAGAGCCCAGCTTTTAAAAGAAGTTTTAGAGCTTATGTAAATGAGGAAATGCTTGTGAATATGCTGACTTCTTGAATAAAAATACACTTTAAGGAACTGGTCATAACTGGTCATACAGAAATGGAGTAAACTGGATAAATTAAGCGTTAGGTAGATTAAAAGAAACAGAAAAGAAAGAAAAAGGTAGATACTGGGGGAACAAAAATGATAACCCCATCGGATGGTGGTACCACAAAGGGTTTCCGTTTTGAGAGAGGTGCATGGGGGAGGATATGTTTCCTGGAGTGGAGGTGATCTTGCTCTATTTACAAATCAATTCCCAAAGTCGAGGGAGAATTATGATTTGTGGTACACTTAGGTTGATCGATTTGTGAAGATTTTGAAACTTTTGTGGGAAGACGTTTTCGACAATGTTGTACCCAGTGACTTACGGGTTGATGTAAGATGTTGGTACAGTATCAAAATGCTGAGCCCCCGAGAGTGGCTCAGAGACAAATTACCCTCTCCTGAGATAATACGGAAATATGAACAGGTAATTATCTTTTTGAAGGGAAAAATCCCACAGGAAGTGATTGATAGGCTGAAGATCAATTGTACAACTTTGGAAGCCAAAGAATCAGTGCATGCTTACAATGAGCGGTTGTTGCTGGTGTTTAGACAACATAGCTGTGTGAACAACCCTATGAGCAATTTTTTGTTGCAGTTTGTTCTTGGGTGCCCTACGGCGATTACCTTGCACATTCAGCAAAACATGATTTGTTGGCAAAGTAAAACTTTGAATGAAATACTTCGCTATTCTAAATATTGTAGTGATGATCACGAGATGAAGCATAAATGGTTCAAGGAGAAGTTTATGCTGGAGCACAGTAAGCTTGCACAAAAGGGATTTTAAAATGGCCCTTATGTGGGAGACAGTGTTGGTGGTGGAATGCAGAGAGTTGGATTTCAAGGCAGAGGACAGATGAAGCATGGTGGAAATAGTGTTCTACAACATATAGGTCATGGTGTTCCTATTGATCCAAATACCAGTATAGATGCGGCAACACTAAAACAGTAATTTATGTCATTATTGGCATTATTATTTAGGGCACTTGAATAAGTTAGTGCTGACAATCCAAATACTGTTTCTGGTGAATGTCAAAAATGTTAATCCTATGCAGATAAAAATGTACTAATGCAAAGTCCTCCGAATCCTAACATGTTGCAAGTCCTGAAGATGCAAGTTTTCCACGAGCCGAATGCGGGGAACCCAAGGTTCAATGTGAAGCAGGGTCCAAGAGCTAATTCAAACTCCTTTGAAAATGAATCCAGTTTTGAGGAGTTCCCGGTCTTTGATAGTCCAGACACTACGGATCTGATCAATCACAATAACGGTAACTGAGGGTAGAGGAAGATTGGGTATTTGGTGCAGTCTTGGTGGTAGACCAAAGTGATCTATTAGTGGAAGGTGAGGTGCAGGACCACCAAGTGTCCTTTTTGATCTACACTGGCACTACCCATTCCTCTATTAGAATATCAGGAAGTCCCAAACCTCTCCCTCTTGGGAAAACAGATCCAAGTTGTTGGTGTTGCAAAGAAACAAATTATAAACCCTGTATCAGCATGGGGCCCAGTTAAGATAGGTTCCTTTGAAGAAGTCCACCAATTTTTGATTATAGTTGGTTAATTTGTTGGGCCATGACTTATTGCACCAGTTAAATTATACAATTTACTATACACTGAAGTGTGTGAGTTTCAGACTCATGATGAAGATGTTGATTTCAAAATAGCTAAGCAAGGAACAGCTGTTTGCTGTTTCCCCTGATGACTGTGGAAGACTTACCTTGTGAGTTGAAAGACACTGTAAAGCCCAAAGTCTGGGATTTTTCAGGCAAAGATATTGGACACATTAAAGGTGCAGAGAATTCCAGATCACTGACAAACTTGATGCTGAATATCCTTTCACACCGCAATATATTCTCACAACAGAAACAATTGACAAAATTGCCCCAGTGATTGAGGCAAGGGAATTTGGAAGAGATTATTGGGAGTTAATGTAATTCCCCTATTATGGGTTAACAGACGCTGAGCCGCAATTACAGTATAGTGCAGGACCTTATAAAGATTAATGGCGTTGTTGTCCCATGTTGTCCTGTGGTACCGAATCCTGCTGTAATATTGTTTCAGAGTGTCTGTGAAGCCGAGTGGTTCAGTCATTGACTTATGCCAAGCATTCTTTTGCATCCAATTGCACATAGAGAGTCAATTTCTCTTCACATTCAGATTCCAAAATAGAATATTGGCATGGTGCTGAGTTCCTCAGGGGTATACAGAAAGCCTCTCATTCTTTAATCAGAACCTAAAAAAGAAACTGGAAACTCTAAAGCTACTGTGTAATTCAGTCATGATCCAGTACATTGAAGCTCTGTTAGTGGTGTCAATGTCACAAGAGGCATGCAGACAACATACTATTGCCGTGTTGAATCATCTGGCCAAAAATGGACAAAATTGTCTTCAAGTAAAATGAATGCTGCCAGAAAGAAGTCCTGCCTCTGCGACATCATATTGTAAAAGAAGCATGGAAAGTGTCACAAGAGAGAATCTCTGCCATTTTAAAAATAACACCTCCATCTACGCAGATATAAGTCAGGATGTTCTTGGGAATGGTGGGCTACTGTTGATAGTGGAAACCTAACTTCTCCCTAGTGGCGAGGCCTCTACAGAGGTTTGCACACAAGAATGTGTCTGATCTGATACCATGGGACAATGAAATCATGAACGCTTTCCTAGAGTTAAGAGAATGTCTCTGAAGAGCCCCGACTCTAGAAATGTCTGTTTACAGTAAAGAGTTTGTACTATTTTGCAGTGAGAGGGAAGGCTGTACTCTCTCATCGATTACTCAAACACATGGTGATTTTCGTAGGCCTGTGGCATATTTTCCAGCCACACTGCAGCCACAGGATTGCCCGGTTGCCTTGAAGCTGTTATGGCAGTTGCTGTCAACATCGAGCAGAGTGAGGATAAAGTGATGGGCTATCCCTTAAGGCTATGGTTCTGCACTCTGTAAAAGTGCTTCTCGTACCAAGACCCAACATTTGACTAGTAGCCGCCTCACAAAGTATGAACAGCTCATACTTGCGACAAAAAATATTACATTAAAGTGCTGCTCAAGCCTAATTCCTGCCACACTATTGCCATTGTTTGAGGTTGGACTTAGTGGGTGGGAGTTTGAACATGACTGTCTCAATGTCACTGAATTGTACACGAAGTCAAGACCTGATATCAAAGACAAACCACTTGCAGAGCCTGATTATGCATTGTTTGTGTATGGCTCATGCTTGAGAGATGACGGGGAAAACTACAGAGCTGCATACACTGTTTGCACTGTAGAAGGTGTCGTGGAAAAGCCACCTGGCTTTGTGGTGTAACTTCTGCCCAAGTGGCTGAACTGGTCGCTCTTACAAGAGCTTGTTGTGTTTTTGACCAATTGTAAGTTAACATTTTCACAGATAGTCTGTATGGGTTTGCTGTTGTTCATGATTTTGGATAGTTGTAGTCACAGAAAGGGTATATGACATCTTCTTGGTCTCCTATAAGGAATGGGAATTATGTAATGAAATTGTTGGAGGCAGTACAGATGCCTTGAGACATTACAGTGGTTAAATGGTATGCCATGAGGTTGCCCTATATGGAGCTCATGGTATATTGCACTTAACAGGGAATATTCAAATGAACCTGAAAATGAGACCACCTTCAATATATGGTTGATTGTTGCAGATACATGGGAAGAAGTCAAGAGACTACAAGCTCCCAAGATTGAACAAAAAGGGTGCATCACAGCAGGTTGTGTGAAGAATGGGGATGGGATTTGTGTTTCTGAAAATGGAAGACATGTGTTGCCAGACAGTTTGTTGCCCCGGACAGTGAGACACTTCCAAGGTACCGAATACACAGGAAGGGATGCCATGCTTAAGTTATTCAGACAAAATTAATTTAACCCCGTTTCAGAGTAATGGCCGAGAGCCTTTATCATCAATCTATTGTCTACCAGTAATTGAACGTAGGGAGAAGCACCCCAGTAACCATGAGTCACATAGGAAGATCAGGAAGTCCCTTTTACAGGATTCAACTAGATTTTATTGAAATGACTGTGTGCAATGGGCTGCAATATGTCCTGGTGTTAGTGTGCATCTTCTCCTATTGGGTGGAAGCCTACCTGACTAGGAGAAACAGTTTCACTGTCACCAAGATATTGCTGCATGAGTTGATACCCCAGTTTGAGTTCCCGGTTTCTCTACAGTCAGACCAAGGAACTCATTTAAATAAGGAGGTTCTGAGAATACTGTGTGTAGTTCTGCAGGTTGAACAATGAGTGCACTGTAGTTATCAACCTGAAGCTTCTGGCATTGTGGAACAGGTGAATGAGACACTGAAGTCCCAGCTGGCAAAGGTTTGTGCGTCTGCCTCTCTGAAGTGGCCAGATGCCTTGCCCCTGGTGTTGATGAGTCTCCGAAGTACTCCCGATGGGCGAACAGGTTTTTTTCCACATTAAATCCTCATGGGGAGGGCCTTGTGGTTGCCTTCTGTGCCTGCCAATGCGCTTATGAAGATTTCATATGATATGGTCCTCAACTACTGCAAAGGCCTGGATAATATGGTGTGTTCTGTCTCTCACCAGGTTAAAGCTGCAACTGCCCTCCCACATTCATAGCAGTGCCATGACCTTAGTTCTGGTAACTGGGTCCTTGTGAAGAAGCACATCAGACAGTCATGTTTGGAACCACATTGGAAAGGCTCCTTCCAGTTCATCTAGGTACCAACACTGCTGTCAAATGTGGAGGACTGCCTAATTGAGTCCCTGCCTCCCATACCCAATGAGTGATACATCCGGACAAAGAAGTGGTGAAGACAACCAATGATTCACTGAGCCAAACTCCCGACTACCCTGACGGGTCAGTGGGGAGTGGAGAGAGTGCTGAGACACCTCGGAGTCAACCAGTGATTCAGAATACGGAATGACTCAAAGTCAAGTCAATGTGAGTCCCGAGTCTGTGGTGAATGAGCTAGTTATTACCACAGTGAGCCAGTCTGCTGCACAATAAAATAATGACTCTGGTGCTGGTAAAGGGCCAAATAATGTGACCAGAAGTGACCGTCAAAGAGAAGGGTGGCCAAGGAATAGTGAGTGATTGAGGTCAGGTTCTATCTAGTGAACGCATCCCCCTGATCACTGTCACTGAAGAGACTGAGTTAAGTGGGATACATGACAGAGAAGATAAACAGTCAACAGTAGTTCGAAGATCAAAGAGAACGAGGGTGCCTAGTTGATGGTGTTGTGCCCCAGAGTAGACGTACTACCCCAACAGTGAACCTGTTCCAGTTTTGAGGCTACTTCAGTGGAAGTCTGAATTCCTGAATTTGACTGCAATCACTATAACGGACTGTGTCTATGAACTGAACTTTCTTGAAGTTTCCTTTTATTGAATATTGAAGATTCCCTATGGCCAAGGTTCCTGTAGAAGGGTAGGGTTGTCATTTTAGGAAAAGAAGAATTAGAGCTAGGGATGATTCACTCACGAAAAAGGCTAAAGGCTGTACATATGCTAATTAAATCGTGTAGCAATAAAATCAGTTTTGCTAATTCTGCACAAGTAGAAACTGCAGGAATTAAAAGGCTGCTTGCTGCTGTTCTACTCTTAAGGTCTGACTGTAGAGAAACTTTGAGTATCCTTATCAAGAATAAATGTAGAGTAGTTGTAGCTGTAGGTGTGAGAAAGTGCCCTCTTTCTGCATGGTTGCCCCCACTTTTTGCTGAATTGCTGATGGGCTTTGACTGAGTGTGCCCTGGGCTCCTGCTAATCAGGTACCTAGGGCCTATGTTCTTTCCCTAAAACTGCATTGAAGCCTAAACCCAACTGGCATCTCTGGCCACAGGTCAGCCCCTGGTAAATGGTACCACAGGTACCCAGGGCACTTTGACCAGAGAAGGCCTCTAAGGGCTGCAGCACTTATTGTGCCACCCTTAGAGGTCCTGTGCCCTTACACTCACACACTGCCTTTGCAGGTTGCGTGTTTTGGTGCAGAACAAAGTGAAGAGTCGACATGGCACACATCTCTGTGTGCCATGCCTACAACCCACTGCCCTGGCATAGATCATTCACCCCTCTAGCTGGGTGCACTATACCAGTGGTGAGGGTACAGGTGCATGAGCCCTGTACCCCTACAGTGTCTAAGGCCATTCTTAGACATTGTAAGTGCAGTGCTGCCATTAAGAGTATATGGTGCTGGGAGTTTGTCATTACGAACTCCACAGCACCATAATGGCAGCACTGAAAACTAAGAAGTTTGGAATCAAACTTCTCAGCACATTAAACCCACACTGATGCCAGTGTGGGATTTAATGAAAAATGCACACAGAGGGCATCTTAGAGATGCACCCTGAAAAATAACCTACCACTAGTGTCCAGACTGAGTGGCTGCTTTCAGCTGCCACCACCAGACATGTTTCTGGACCCCTGGGTCGAGAGCCTGTTGCTCTCTGGGGCCTGTAACAATGCACATCCTGGGACGAGATGCCAAGCCTCCTTCCCCAGGATGGGCAGGGTTCACGAAGGGGAAGCTTCAAAGGCTTTGTGAGCTTCCCCAGGCCACTTGCTGCTTTCAGCAACTGGTCCCCACTGGTTCTGACCCCCACTTTGGGCGGGAGAACCGGCGGGAAAAACAAGTGAGGAAGAGAGGTGTGCCCACCTCTGCCAACTCCACCCCGCAGGTGGGGGAGGCGAGGTGAAGCACAACTCTCAGCCCCCGCCATCTTGCAGATGGGGGGACTCAGCTAACCAGGGACAGGCTCATGCCCCCCTCCCACTGGAGGGTGGTATAAAAGCAAGGGACCCATTGGTCCCTACCTTTTACGTACCTGTAACGCCCCTAAATCTAGTATTTAGGGGCACCCCTGAACCTTGCTTCCTCAGACAAGAAGAAACTACATGAAGAAGAAGGACCGAACATCTGTGCTGCAGCTAACAAGAGGAAGACGCCCACTGCCTTGGCCCCAGCCCTACCGGCCTGTCTCCACCTCGAACCTGCTCCTGCGAAATCCCGGTGTGTCCTGCACCCAGCAAACTCGAAAAGCCCGGAGGACCTGCCTGCCTTCAACCACAAAGACTTTGTCTCCCGTGAGCACCGGATTTGTTCATCTGCAACCTCTGGCTCCAGCCGGACACCGTGAATCCGCCCCACTCTGCACCCTCCGTCCACGGCCCGAGCTCGAGTGGGCAAACACCCCGAGCAGGTCCACCCCCACGATTCTGACCCGAGATCCAGCGACTCCTGACCTGCCTCAAGCCTCCAGCCGACGCCTGCAGCCTAAATCCGGAAGGTCCCCCCAACCGCGACCAGGAGCTGGTAAGAAGATCCGATCCCAAAGGGCACCCCTGCACCCGACACCCCACGGCCTTCGGTGGCCAAACCAACGGTGCCTAACCAACCCCTAACTTCCCAACCTACCTCTCGAAGTGGTGGTCGCACCCAGAAGACCTTCATTCCCAAGCCTGCAGTGCCTTTGTAAACCGGAGGTTCCCCATTGCAAACAACAGGACGCCCAACGTCGAAACAGCACCCTGCACCCGGCCGCCCTAGTGCCTTTGGTGCTACTTTGTTTCCCCATTTGCCCTGAGCTAAAGTCCAGGAGCTTTGCTCCCACACCCAAGTGGCCTGCTTGTCAGCAGCCACCAACCGGAGGCCCCCTATCCCCCATTGGGCCTCAGCACTCTGCACCCGGCCGCCCTAGTGCCACTGATGGTGTAACTAGAGTGCATCCTTGACCCTGGGGGACCCCTGAGTCTACCCCCAGAACCTCAACTCCCACTACCAAATACTTAACTCAAAACCGATAACACTATTTTCCTCCATAGGGTAACATTGACTGTTTTTCTGTGAAAAGTTTTTAAGTGAGGAGTTTGAAAACCTAAAGAAATACTTTAAAAGTGTACTGTTTAACAAAAACGATTTTACTTACCTGTTTACAGGAAATATCCCAGAGTAGTATCCAGGTATACTACTCTGAGTAAGAAAAGTAATCCAAAAGTAACTTACCTGTAATCTTACTGAAAACCCCATTCAAAGTATATATACTGTATTCTGAAAAGCATTGCATTATCAGTAACACTACTGTAATCAAATCAAAGTACATTACAATTCAAACTGTGTTTCAATCTGTATATTTACTGCAAAGTACTTATCACTTACCTGTGCCAGGCTTGCTTGGTCCTAGGAAATAAAATAACTAAAAGAATATTTTTATACAAAAACAATTGGTCTGAAGTTCAATCTTTGAGTGTGTGAATTCATTTGCTGACTGGGTGTGTACAACAAATGCTTAACACTGTCCTCTGATACTGCCTTACTGCTCGACCACACTACCACAAATAGAGAGTGAGGTGCTATCTAACTCTACCTCTGCCTACGTTTGGGGTTCCACTGGACTCTGTGCACACTGTACCTCACTTTGGTATAGTATATACAGAGCCAGCTTCCTACAGTAGGTTTTTGGGAGACCAGACCTGGCTGTCAATAGCTTGTTGTCGCTCATGTATTAGATTGTCTTTTTAAAATTGATAACTAAACAGAACAATGTTTGGATTGTTAAATATGTTGAGAGATGCCGGTTTTACATATTTTTTGTGAGAAAATATATCTGCCACTGTGGGGAGCCCAACAAATTATTTTGACATGAGTGGTTTGCGGCATTAAAAAGACCATTGCCGTAACTGAATACTGAACTCCTTCTATTCACTGAAGTCTACCTGAGCAGCGAAGAAGGACCTTGGGGTAAAAGTGGGACTCACTGGCCCCATCGGGTGGAGAGAGAGTGTCTGTCTTGCTCTCAGCAGATCTCTTCTTCATTTTACCCACTCTCTGGCGGGTCTGAGGGGCAGCAGGCCAAGGTGAGGGATCGAACCATTATAGGAAGCAATAGTTATGTATTACTCCTTGTCTGTGCCACTGCCTACTCGTGGTTTGAAGCATACCCTCCTGCCTGGTAGTCAGCTCATGCAAAGGTTCAGGTTTGTGCAAAATCAAAATTCTGCGTGTGAGGCTTTGTAAGGTCGATTTTGTGAAGTTGTGGGGCTACCCCACAAAAAGTCTGTTTTTGAGAGTCTTCTACTTCAAACCATACTTTTGGCTGGATGTTTTTAAAGTGCCTGTCAAGGTTGTGAAGTTGTACAAAAAAGTCATAAAGTTGGCAGAATCAGGCTTCGCACACCCCCTGTTTTTGGAATCCTCCGGACAAAGCTGTGAATGTGTTTGCTGTAGTTTGCTAATTACTGACGATGAGCTGCTCCCTACCTGCCCCAAAACAGTTGTACCAACATTTTGCTATTGAATTGAGAAATTATCATGTGTCACATTAATTTTGCTTTTCTACTAGGAGAAAAAAGATAACATTTGAATTTTATTTAGATAATGCTTTTTAATGACATGACCAACACGAATCACAGTCAAGCAATAAACAATGTAATAAGAGACAATAAAATATTTGAATAAAGGTAAATTATTTTATAGCTCACGCAGTCCATCGTTTTGCTTTGCATCAGCATTCTGCAGCACACATAGAAGGAGGAAATAACCTCTAATGATTGTTTATGTACAGGAAGGTGTCCCTTCCTGCACATAAACAATCTCCCCACGATGCAGGCATCTTTGCACCATGGTGCAAGGGTGCCTGTGCTGGCGCATGGCAGCAGTGTGTGCGCCAGCGCAGGGGGAAGCACAGAGGGGCATATTTATGTTCCCTGGCGCATCCCTGCAAATCAGCAGGGATGCGCCAGGGAAGATGCGACACGCAAGTTTGCCCTTGCGCCACCGCCGATGCGCCGCACAGAATGGCAGATGCGTGGTCGCATCCCCCGATGGAAAGGCGGCGCATTGCTGGAGTCGCGTCGCAAGCGCGACGCAGCTCCAGCAATGCTCGGGGGTGCCCTATCCCTAACATGGTGCGTCAATCCTTACGCCTGCTTCAAGCAGGCGCAGGGTTTTGACGCAGCATGGGCGTAAAAGTGACTCAGTGAAATCTTGTAGATTTCACTGCGTCACTTTTACGTGGCGTACCTGCGAGGGAATGCCCACCCTGCGCTTGAACGCCCACATGAAACCTGATGCAGGTATCATGTGGCGCAGGGGTTTACATCGTGACGCATCTCCCTAGATGCGTCACTTTGTAAATATTGCGCAACGTGGCGCATGGTTTGCGTCGCCGCTGCGTCACATGAGTGACGCAACGGCGGCGCAAAAGTGGCGCAAGGGGCTTGTAAATATGCCCCAGAGATGCAACATATTGTCATAAATATGTCGCATCCCTGTGTTTTGAAAGTGACTCAGTGCGGCGCAGCAAAATGGCTTGCGGCACGCACTGAGTCACTTTCCGTGTAAATCTGGCCCACGGAGTTGATCACATGCTCTCGTGGATCTGGGAAACTTAAGAGCTTTGAGTAATAGAATGGGTAAGTCAAATTAACTTCCAAGCGGGTGAATCTGATCCCTAAGCAGAAACAGAGAGAGAGAGACGGGGGGAGAGAGAGAGAGAGAGAGTCGTGACCTTGGTTAAAAAAAAAGTTAAGGAAGAAATCTAATTTGTTTACATAAGATGCTAATACGTGATTACCACATTGATGCACTTTCACTCAGTGCTCGTTCTGCTGCAGCGCAGATAGGGCGTAGATAAGACCCTGAGAAGGGCACTTCATGCAATGTCGCGCCCACAAGTGCGGCAGTATAGATAACCGAGAAAACCGGGTATTAAAATATCTGTCGCTTATCGCGTCCATCGAGAGACCGACTTTTATCAATGCATGACGTCCTTAGAAGATGAAAAGGTTTTCTTGAAGTCTTCAAGACGCAGATTAAGGGCTAAATAGGATTTGCTTCTTAATTAACAAGGCCCTGGCAGGGCTGCCATGCCTGATTTGCATTACTTGTCACTGGCGAGGGACTCGGTGCCTGCGCAGACGCTGCTCTACCTCTGTTACATTTTCTGAGGTCAAACTGATTAAGAGCACTGGCGATCACAGTCATGCCTGGCTCAATTTCTTGTGACGGGTGTTGATTCCTTCAAATTAAATAGAGATAGAAAAAGACTGTACACGCCATTAGGTTGGTAAATGTCAATATATGTCACATCAAGGCCTGTGCATCGCAGTGCGTTACATTTCTTGAAGGACTCAGTATCCCCGCAAAAGGTGTTCGTGTTATCGGTGCTCATAACATTAACAGCAGGATTTTTGTCACAAGAAAAATGAAAGTCAGTGTTCCATTCATGCGCAAACAATTCTCATCGACAAAGTCAGTGAGGTTGACTTTTGGATAGACGGTGCTTGCACACAAACATCACATTAACGCATGAATTAAAAATCAAAGGGGCATATTCTCAAGGAGTCATCGCCAATTTATTGGCACTTTAGCGCCGCAAAAGTGGCGATAGACTTATCGCCCTATTCACAAGCTGGTGCAAACTGCCGACATCGCCAGTTTTCCTGCGATAGCTGCCGCAAAACACATCGCCACGGATGAGAGCGACAATTAACGCTAATGATATGCAGAGTAGGCGTTCCCGTGCAAAAACACACGAAAACACCACTTCGCGATATTCTCAACGACCAGCCAGATCTGCGATGCCGTACAAAAACAGGCGATAAGGCGCGTTAGCAGCAGGGACTTAACACCTGCTTTTTACTGGTCTTAAGTAGGACGAAAACCTGCAGTACAAAGGGAGCCCAGGCCAGAGCCACATCTGAAGACCAACAGATGCCATGGAGCTACTAATCATGCAGCTTGGAGACCCAAGAGGGCCACAACACCCACCGCCACCACCCCCAGCACCACCCCCACCCCCAGGACCACCCCCCCCCGGACCACCACCGAGGCAGCGCAGAACAAGACAGCGGACCTTCCGAAAACGCATCAGCCTCACAGACTTAATGCCGGAGGATGTCATTGCCCGCTACAGGCTCAAAAGGACAACCATCCTCCGCATCATGACCCACATTGCCCACAGGCTGACGGTACCAACACAGCAGACAACCAACTTCCCTCCGCAGACAAAGCTGCTGGCTGTGCTGCACCTGTTGGCCTCTGGTACCTTCCAACCAACAACTGCCAGAGTCGGAGGAGTCTCACAGCCAGCCCTATCAAAGGCCATCACACCTGTCCTGGATGCCATCATCAGTTTCATACCCCAGCACCTTCACTTCCCCCACACTGCGCATAAACAGCTGGAGACCAAGCAAGGCTTCTACGCCATAGCTGGATTCCCGCACGTGTTGGGGGCAATCGACTGCATACATGTCCTACTTGTGCCCCCTGCTGACACTGCACACAATTACCGCAACAGGAAGCACATGCATTCCATCAATGTGCAGGCAATAGTGGACCACCGGGGACTGTTCACCAATGTCGTCGCCAACTTCCCAGGCAGTGTGTATGATTCATACATCTTCCGACAGTCCATCATCAACCAGCGCTTTCAGGATGGCACCTATGGAAATGGACTGCTCGTTGGTAAGTACCAACGGAACACACCACACACCTCAATTCCACAATCACACAACGCATAACTGTGGGAATGGACACGTAACAAAATCACATTCAACATGCCAACCAACATGCACACCTGCCAGACATGACATCACAAATAACCGTGGTAAGAGGGGCCAGAAATGTGGACAAACCATACACTAAGGCATAGCCCCTCTGCCACACATTTGCAAAACGTGGGGAGAGGTGGGAACCCCGATTGTGCGAAGGAGGCAATGGACCTATGAATAACAATGTACACAATGCCAAGTGTGGCGGTGATGTGCTGGACAGTCTTGATTATGCAGAGCACAGACATGTCCATGTGGACACATACTGCTGGAGTCTGTAGTGTCGTGGACAGTGGACGCAACCATGTCATCACAGGCAGTGGGGACCACCTTGGACAAGTAGCCGTGTCGGCCCCCCTGTAAGTGTAAGCGTAGTGGGCAGGGCCGACACATGCCAGTCCAGCGTAGGGGAGTGACTAAATAGGCCGGGGCTCAGGGAGTGGTTCACTTCCAGGACGGCCACCGAAGTAACTACTGCGTGTGGCTCTGTGCCCGCCATATCCTGACCATAGGCCTACACACACGTGGCTGACCACCTACAATGGGCAGTCACACCGGTGATGAGGTGGCTACGTCCCACGCCACCCGGCGCACATCTCGTCATCGCCTGCAGTGGCGTGTCTGCCAGGGCGGCGTCCCTCACCCTGCCACGAGGCCGCCGTCGTGACGGGTGGTGCCTGCGCGATCCTGTGCGCCTGCCGCACCCCAGCCCGCTGATCCCCAGACCCGACCTGCACCCAGTTGTGAATGCCCACCCCTGCGCACCCAGGCCTCACTGCTCAACTGCCGCCATTGGCGTCTCTCCAAGAGGGCCCACCACGTGCCGGTGCAATCTCCAAGGCCGGGCTCCGCAAGCTTGGCAGCCTCCTCAGCCGATCGCTGGATTCTGTGCAACAGGCCCCCAGCGCACCCAGCGGCACCGCACCGCAGAGTTGCAAGTTGGCTACTGCTGCCTTCTGACCACACTGTGGTACAGCAAGTAACAGACACATCCTTTCCAGTCCGCCCCTCCAGGACTGCTGCATCATCGCAGGCTGCACACCCGCTCAGCTCTTCCGGTGGGCCGAAGTCAGTGCACCACAAGTCACCGTCCAGCCTCCAGCATTATAGCATGATGCACACCCGCTCAGCTCTTCCGGTGGGCCTACCTCAGTGCACCGCAAGTCATCGCCACGTGGCGGTTGGCCCGTGCCGGACGCAGGGCCTCAGGTGCCACTAACTCAGTGCACCACAAGTCACCGTCCAGCCACCAGGCCTGCTGCATCATCGCAGGCTGCACACCCGCTCAGCTCTTCCGGTGGGCCAAACTCAGTGCACCGCAAGTCATTGTCCCGAGGGGTTACCCCACAAGTCCGCCTCCAGTAGCCAACAGCATGTCCTTGGTAACGCCACTGGAGCCCTTCACAGTCACGGGGCCACCCCCGTCCCAGGCAGGCCACCAGTAAGCCTGGGTAGATCGTCTGGAGACGTACTCCGAAGCGCACAACATCCCAGCGCCGCCGCGGCGGCGCACGCGTGTGAGGAGTGCGGAGAAATAGCCCGGGGCTCTGGGCGTGGTTCAGTTCTGGGCTCTGGGCATGGTCCAGTTCCGGCCTGGCCACAAAAGTGACTATGGCGTGTGTCTCCGTAGTAGTGTCTGCGCCACCCGGCCTGTAATCGACAATGTTGCAATGTAGCATGCAGCAGGAGGGCGGCCTCGCCCGAATGGATTAATAAAGGAGCGCAAGACCACTCGGGGTCTCGGCTCATACATGCCAACTGTTGTGTTGGTATCTACGTTGCTGCAGCCTGAACCGAAGGCCTAGCCTCAATATCAGCGCGAGTTCAGCC
This sequence comes from Calotriton arnoldi, assembly GCA_963921515.1. Taxonomy (NCBI): domain Eukaryota; kingdom Metazoa; phylum Chordata; class Amphibia; order Caudata; family Salamandridae; genus Calotriton; species Calotriton arnoldi. Next base: position 664,447 of record CAWUFW010003720.1, read on the forward strand.
AGGCCAGAACTCCACATCTGTGTCCGCCCTATCCTTACCATAGGCCTACACACACGTGGCCGCCCACCTTCAACGGCCAATATTACAGTCTTGCTGTCAGTCCTGCGGACATGCGCAGACAGGCATGACAATGGTGTGCCATAGGAGTGCAGCACACACAAGTAAATAGGCTCAGTGGGAGGGAGGAGCAGCTGTGAGGCTACGTAATACACATTGTCCTACCACATTTGCGAGCAGCAATACATGGTTAACATGAATCCCAAGGTCGCACAAATCACACACCACGAAACTTGTATGTCTGCCAACACAGCATGCAGAACTTACCTCTCACAGGTGATCAAGGATATGCACTCTGCCCGTGGATGATGACACCCCTCCGAGACCCGAACACCCCGGCCCAGAGGCAGTACAATGTGGCCCACAAACGCACAATGGGCATTGTTGAACGCACATTTGGCATGTTGAAATCACGTTTTAGGTGCCTGGACATCACCGGTGGAAGACTCATGTACAGCCCAGAAATAGTGTGCAAGATGATCACTGCATGTTGTGTATTGCACAACATATGTGTACGCACCAATGCCCCATGGATCCAAGTCCCAGAAGCACCGGACGATGATGAGGAAGATGATGCAGGTGGACCACACCTCACTGCAGCCACAGCAGGAATAGCCCGAAGGAACACAATCATCAACAATTTCTTCACATGAGCACGTCACATTGTGACTGTCCACAGCAATCATGGCACAGTACAAGATGACCACATGACCAGCATTTGCAAATAAAATCTTAGCAAAACACATTCCCCGTGTGCATGTCAGTCCTCTGCATTAGCACAATACTCTGACGGGTGTAAGTGCAACATTGAGTGCTAACATTCACATATGTTGCAAGAAGAGATGGTGTGTATGTCACCTCTGTACCGAGAGGCCGTTTAGGGCGTCACGTATTCGATATGCCATATCAGGGTGTCACATGTAGAACATCATGCCACTCATCAGCGTCCCACGTGTACATGAACATGACATGAAGGCAGTCATTGGTGTTCAGGAAAAGACAACAGGGTGCCATTTGTGGTCAGAGATGTACCTGCCTGATGCAAATATACACCCTGTGTGTCGAGTCCCACAACATGAACAACATGGCCGTAAGGGGGATGTGGGCACAGTGGACACCTCAGCAACATTGGGAGATGCACACCAGCCTAGAAGCCAGCAGGTCCACCTTGCGTGGAACACACCAAGGTGTCCCCTGGTCAAATGTGCCATGTACAGGTCACATGTGTACACGGACGTCATCCATCAAGAGTAGTGATCAGTGCCAGCTAATAGGTGCAAGGTGAGTGGTCAACCACCTCCTCACAGCTACCTGCACCCATCACTGTCAGACTGCAGCAAAACAGCACTGCTACATGAGAGCATGCAATACTGACCGTGAGGGCACGTACATGGCTGGTAAGGGTTCAACCATGCCGGAAGGCAAAGCAGTGACATCCCCCCCACCCAATCCCCATAACATTTCCAGAATGCAAGCAGATGACAAACTAACATTGTGGATGACAGCCCCTCTGTCTGAACTAGAAGGCGGTAGCACATCTGCACCTCCGACCTTGGGAATGCATGCGCCCGGCACCCCCTGAGCAATACCATAGCAGCTGCTGATGGCTCCCACACTACGCACAGCGCTAACCAGAGACCAACGTATACACACCCCACACACAGGAGTCCTTGCTCGTAGTTCACTTGCATGGTATGACCTTCACACTTACGCACCGACCATCCCAGGAGTCCAAACGCTCCACACTCAAACCAATCATTGCTCCGAGCTGTGGCTTCCACATAACTTTGACTTTGCCTTTGTGACACACAGCCCTATTTCATACATTGACGTGGGGCTAAGTTTGGAAATAGTGAGATTGTTGTTTTGGAGCAATGAGGCCACAGCTCGTTCACACATTCCCAGTCATCTCACTGCCTATCTGGGTCACGGACATACATGCACATTGAAATCAGTTCCCAGGAAGCACCGATGTTTGGAATCACTGCCCCTACATACATCCATACTTTCATACTTGCTTGATCATGGACATGACTCATCTGTGTGAATTTGAATGTCTTAATCACATTCAGTGGAGTGGTGAAGGTGGACCAGTACCTGGCCATGCACACGCTACTTTACAATGTTGCCCCGTGGAGGGCCATCCAGGGTCCTTTGGGGAGGGAAAAGTACATCGTAGGAGAGGGAGTTCAGTCCGCGGTCTGATTTCTGTGTCATTGGTTGCCTACACAAATGTAGCAGTCCATGTCGGGGGCCAAGGTGAGTGTCGCAGAGTGTTAAGGGGGACAGTGGAGGGTGTTATTCCTGGGCATGATGAAGAGGGCAGAACCAAGCAGAAAGAGGCCATATGGCGGAGATGAATGCTACCGCTTCCTACTTAGCCCAACGGCAGATTCATCCTCATCATCGTCCTCATATGTGTGATGTGCCTCACATGTGGGTGGTGGTGTTTTGTCTGCGGCACTGTGTGGCAGTGACACATCAAGGGCCGGAGGTGGATTGTCAGCCGCACTGTGAGGCACTGACACATCAGGGGGCGCTGATGTGGAGGGAGTAGTGGCAGCAGCATTCATCTGCGTCAGGCCTTGTGGCAGCACTGCCATGATGAGGATCTGCAGGGCATGGTAGATCCATGCTACATCTCGCTGGTGTGCAGCCGTGGCAGCCATTCTTCCCGCCTGCATCCGCTCCATGTTCTCCATGTTCCTTCCCATGTTGGCCAACTCACGGCTGAGATCGCTGGAGCCACTCTGACTAGACAGTTGTTCTTGTCTACGAGTCATGACTCCGGCAATGTCAGCCATGGATTGTTGGAGACCATGGAGTGGACTGTGGGTGGCCGTTAGGGCCTATAGGTGGTCCCTGATGAGACTTGGACACCCACGTATGGCATCTAGTTTGGCTGCCATGAGGTCGAACCCCACCCGCACCTGCTCTGCCATCCCCTTCTGTCCCTGCGACACACGGCATTGGAATGCCATGTGTTGTTCGTGGGGATCCTGGGAGACAGCCGTGGTGGTGGGTGCTTCCTGCTGTGTGGTCTGTGCAGGGGGTGGGTTCTCCTCGATGCAGCTGGGCTGCCCTGCTCCTGGGGGTGGGGTGCTGAGGGTGTCCATGAGCTGTTGGAGGGCGTCGGGGTCGATGGTGTGTAGGTCCTCTTCATCATCGGTGATGAGGAGTCCGGTCTGCTCTGCAGGAGGTGATGATTCTCCCTCTGCAATGTGAAGGGGAGATGCAGTTTGACATTGTGTTCACAAGTATGTTGACGCATTGGCCAAGTTTACAAACAGACTGCATGTCAATGTACATTTTGACTGTTTGTGTGGAGATGCCTATTTAATGCTGGACAGTTGACATTTCGCCACCATCACGGATGTGAGGTTGAATTTGTCCATTATCATCTCACAGTTTCCTGCTATGCCAAATGCGAATGGCCATTTTCTACACACAAGCGGCAGCAGTTATGTCCTCTGTTCTGTTGTGAAAGTGTTGCAGTTTGGTCCACTTTGTTGTAAATGTTAAGGTGCTCTGAGTGTTATGTGTGTGTGCTGCATTGTGGGTGATTTGCCCCTTCAGCTCTGATTTGGCTGGCCCTTATCCTTTTCAGGCGGTGTGCCTTTCACTTCTTTGCTTATACAGTGCTGAGCTGTTGCAGACTTGGGTAAATTGGGCTCTTGGTCGGAGTTGTGACTCTTGGGCATGGTTTTTCCGCAGATGTGCTGTACTTACTTGTGCATGTGTGCCATTGTGCCCATCTCCCCCCATCCCCCCAGTCCCTGGTGGTTACTCACCCTGTTGCTGTTGTGTCAGGTCATGTTGAGCAGTGTCCGGTCCTCCGACTCCTGCCACCGTCTCCACTCTGATGACTGTGGACACCATTTCCTCCATTTCCTCCATCTCATCCAGCTCCTCCTGTGGCGCAGGACTCCCACCCCCAGTCTGCATTACTGCTTTGCGGTTGTTGGCGAGTTTCAGCTTGGTTTTGTGCTTCACATCATTCCAGCGCCTCTTGACCTCTTCCATTGTCCTCCTCAGGACTCCGACTGCATTCACCTTGTCCACGATGGACTGCCATATTCCATTTTTTGTTGCCAATGACACAGTGGAAGTGACGAACAGTTGTTGATGGTGTTCTGTCACCTCCGTAATCAGGATCCTGTTTTCCTGCGGACTGAACCGCGTCTTCCTCTTCTTCTTCTCCTTGCCCTTCCCTGACCCCGAGGTCCCAGGCTGGTCCTCCGTGGGGCTTGTGAGGTTCGGGTTGTCCTCTGTGCTTGCTCCGGCTACCTCCATGGTGCTTCGCAGTTGTTTGTGTTTTATTTGTATTTCATTTTTGCCGCTTTTATAGTGATTTTTCCCGCCTTACTTGTGGGACTTGCGGGCCTGGTGCTGCTTTTCGCTGGATTTTTATCGCAGTTGGGCCCATCGCAACTTTTTTCACGTTCGGGTTTCCTTATTTATCGCCGTTGCAGTAGTTGTATCGCGGACATTTGAGGCGTTATCGGGAAACTATCGCATGTTACTGCCGTGTTGAGAATACGACGTTGACACAGAGTTATTTTCCCGCGATAGACGGCGATATGAAAAATTGCGTTAGCCTATTTTGGCGATGTTTATCGCACGTTCTTGAAAATATCCCCCAAAGTACATATTTTTTATATAGCGAGCACATCTGCTGTTTACAGTTTCCGATTTCTGTCAAAACATGTGCTACTCAGTCGCGGCTCCTGGTGGGAGTGCTGCGGGGAGGTGGGGCGGGGGAGGGGCAGGGTGGGGGGTAGTAAACTCTGGCATACGGCCGAACGGAGGTAAGTACATAAATAAATAAATAAAACGAATTACATTGCGCGCGCTGCACGCCATTGGCTAGATGTGAGAGAAGAGTGGAAAGCAAGGAACAAGAAAAAGAAACTGAGGATGGAGTCTGTAAATGGAACGCTCTCCTTCAAAAGAAAGCATTAATGGGAAGCTGACCTTAAACAGCTGGCGGGCGAGGAGAAAACATGAGAAGAAAATAGGCCTCAGAAATTTTAAGGAGAACCTAAAAGAGGGCAGGAGGCATAAATCAATGTTGGGGAGCAAAGCAAAGCAAAGTCAGTGAGGACTTAGGGTCTGATAAAAAGTTTGGATACATAGTGGGCTGTCAGAGAAATGTCACAGCAACCCAGAGAGAGACAGGTGTCCCTGTCCACAAGCCAACACACAATGCCTGACCTTCCACAAACAACAAACATACCAGCTCACCTGCAGTCTCCATGATACAGAATAAAGGCCATGATTACGAGTTTGGCGGTGTGGGAGCAGGCCGTCAGGCTAGAGCCCCACTCCCACACTGCCAAACTAGGCCGCTGACCGCCTGCCAGATTAGGAGTTTTCTCTTGGTCTGGTAGGCAGTTCTTTGGGGGTTCACTCGGCGCTGCTGTTCTAAGGCTCATAAGTGAGCCTCAGAAAGTTAGCTCATAGGGACTGCCAAAGCCTGTTCCTGCATGACATTGACTGTGCAGTCCATGCCGTGCAGGTACCGGGGCGCATGCACACAGCAGGGCACACCATGTGCCTCTCTGCATGCATCCCCTGGTCCTGAGGCGACATGGGCCCCTATAGGGCGCCCTTAGTTTCCTCACTGCCACACTTTTCTTGGCAGGCTCACCGCCATGAAAACTGTGGCAGTGAGGAAACTCGTAATATGCTTGGTGCTGCCACAGCGGCACTGTCCGCATATTGCGAGCCTCAGACCGCCCGGCCACTGTTGCGGTGGTTACATGGCGGGCCGACCGCCATACTCCGAATACGGCAGTCGGACCGCCGGTGTGGTGGTAGCCACACCGCCACTGCTGTGCCATCCCAGGTTTGGTGGTCCACAGACCGCCAAACTCTAAATTAGCCCCAAAGTTTGGCAGAAGACAAATAAGCACACTGTGGAGAGAATGTGGGAATAACGGATAGAAAGCGAAGTGAACAGAAGTGTTGAAGAAGATTTCATGCCCACTCAATCTTAAGATCCTTCATGGCAAATTCAGATTTGAGTTAGAGGAAAATTGATGAAAATGCCAATTCAGTCCGTGGCTTCTCTATGGTGAAATTAATTCTCCGGGATGATGGAATGCTTTTGCACCATGGACATCCAATATTTCTAACGATCATTTGTTGGTAACAATACAGGAGTATCATTATGCTCATTCCACTATGTGGCCTCATTGCTGTATTACTGCATATATAGCATTGCAATTCAGTAGCTTTATTTTTGTAATACTAGCATATAACACACTTAGGTTGGCCAGATCCCTCGACTTGCACCAAACACTGAGGGTCTGATTCAGAAACGTAAACCTACACTTCGGTGTAGCTTTATGGTTGTTTGCAATTCACAGAGGTATTTTACCTGTAGTATCTTTATAAGTATGGAGTCTCTGCACATAAAAAGATAGGATAGTCCTATCTTTTCATGTGCAGAGACTCCGCAGTCATAAAGAGACTACTAGTAAAATACCTCTGTGAATAGCAAACAATCGTAAAATTACACAAAAGTGTAAGTTTATATTTGTGAATCAGGCCCAGAGGGTTCCCTTTACAAGTCATTGTTATCAGATGCACTCGTTAATAAAAAAAAAATGAAGACTACCGCTCCCTGAATGCACTGATTTGTAAATGAATGCCCAGGACCAAAATATGGTGCCTAGCATTCATGGAGAAAGTTAGCAAAATGCTTACCTATTTTTCTAACTTTGTTTGCAAACAGGTATCTCAGAATAAAAAGTATAAAAGAAAAGGTTACACACATTATACTATTTGTTTTTACTTTGTTAAATTTACATAAGAGGCTGTACTACAGAAAGACCCCAGAGGGTGCAATAGTCCTTTGCACTTATTTTTTCAATCACTTAAGGCACTTTGGTTTCACAGAAGGATGCTGCACACACTTTTCAGCTCCTTCTTTAATATGGATAGCACTGTTGTATATTTTGTGCCCAAGCAATCCATAGGAGACATTCCTTCATTTGCAGTGGGCCTTGCCCAGAAAAATGAGGGAGCACTTTTGTCTCAGGACCTTTGCTGTATTACTATATATCTGTATGGCACAGGGTCAAACAAGCCATCAGAAGTGCGCTGACTAAGCACCACATATAAAGTGGTGCACGAAGTGCCTTCATAGTGGAGGCTTAGGGATTTTAGGGACCTCCCCAGCCATCCCCTGGAATTAGGCACACTTTTCACCCATATGCAGGATGATCACAGACCCTCCTCAATGTGCTGCACTGATAGAGAGACCAGTGACGGCAGACCATTGGTCCATCTTTCAATGGTGACCTGTACACAGCACAGGCATGAGCTTGCACTTGCAATGGAAACAGCACATTTTTATGTAAAATAATGCACTATTCTTGTATGTGCCAGGCGCACCCAATTCCAGATGCGTGAAGGTCAGATAGTGATAGTGCACCGCTTTACTTAATATTGCCAATGGAATTTATCAAATCTTCATTTTATGATCCTATTATCAAAAAAATAAAATGATACTGCTATTTGGTAAAAGCATGAAAAAATAGGAACCACCCCAGAAGATATTTTAATTATTTTTCCATGCTTTGATGGCTGCATATATCGGTTGTTTTTGCTAACAATTGCTCCCGAGCAATACATTGTTGAAATGCTAGAAGGGTCCTGACACGAAGAGCTCCACATTAAAAATAAGAATATAAAGACAAGCAAGCAGACCCAGATATGCATTACATTGTGATTGAATCAAATGCCTGCCTCAAAGTGCTCTTTGTACAAAATGAGCTTTGTCTTTAGTCACACTAGAAGGCCATCAATAAAAGCAGCCAAAATTGTATTAGAATGTGAGAAAGCTAAACCTGACTGATCTACTTGGGTGAGTTCACCTTGATTGTTATCACTGGTTACTGAAATGTCTCGTGCACATTGTATACTTTTGAACCGCCAAAAGTATCCCAAAGTATACATACATGTAAGGTAGACTCTATCTCCATAAAACAGGTGCTCACGCTCTGAAAATTTTCCATGCAGATTTTAATCCATGATCTTAACAATGACATAATTCTTCATTATCACATAGCCGACTGGTTTTTCCACAGTCAATAAAAGTGAGTATTTTGGGCAGTGTTTAGCATTTATTTTCCAGTGCGTTTCAGGGTTCAGACTCCATCATTAGGGGAATTCAACATAAGGCCAACACTAGGATAATGAATAGAATCATCATTTCACTATTCAAATTACTATTAGCATTTCCCACCAGTGTCATCATAAACATTCATTTAATAGATTTATTTTACGTGCACTATTTTTACTTCCTTTGAGACCGGTGTTCAAATCGCCGTGCTTCACATCACCTCCTGAGTAAGGAGCATACAATCTAAATGGCCATCACAGGCGCGTACAAAAAGACTTGTATCATGATCATTTGACTTACAAAGTTTTTGTTTCACTCTATTACATTTAATTAATGAATACTCTCTTATCATAAATATATTTTTATATAGCTAAAGACAAAAGATAACTACTCCTGTGCAATATACGGATGAATACAAATTAACAATATTGATAAGCTGTCAATGTGTATAGAATATTTTATGTCCATTGCAGTCCTAACACTTGGATTATACCTCGCCTACTAATATCCAGTCTCTCCCAAGACTGGGGTAGAGAAAGAAATTTAAATCTAAATCTGTTGATTCAAAATTCAAGGTAGTATCAATTGTTCAATTCCTAGAGTCGGCAATAACCACTTCAAGACACATTTATTCACATTTTGATTCAAATTAAACAACTATAAGAAACAACTAAAGTAAACAATTCATTTCAGAGTTGTGGCGCCGCGGCCAAGGCGACTGACGCTGGAATCTGGGGCTCACGGTTCGATCCCCGGCGGCAGGTCAGGTCAGCCCAGCACCATGTGACTCTGGGCAATAGCTTGCTTAATCTTCCCGACGGTCACCAGTGCCGGGATACCTTTGGGTAGCTGTTCGCGCTTTACAGAAAAAAAAGAAATACTGGATTTCTGTCCTTTTGAGTATTGTGTTTCTAAAAATTCTATCCACCACGTCTCCTGTTTTAAAAGTCATTTCTGTATACTGCCTCCTCTGTCAAATTGTATTACAATTTCACAAACCTGAAATGTCAGTTAATTTATTTGAAGTCTCATGCTCATAAAATGTCTTGGTGCAGAAAATATCTCACTGTTAACTCTAATACCTGATTTATGGTCTGATATTTTAGTTTGTATCATCCTAGTTCTTTAGCCCACATAAGCTTTGCCGCATTGGCATTTTACCAAATATGCCAAATTACTTGTCATGCATGTTGCAAAATGTTTCACTTTAATTTTTTTGCCTGTTGTTCGGTGTTGTATCTCCTTGTCTCTAATCACATTGTTACATTGTGTACAATGTAGACGTGGAAAAGTACCTTTAGATTGGTTTTTCTCCCTAGCCTGTATTATTGTATTACTTTGCCTTGAGTATTGCAATAACATCTTGGCGTGCCTTTGATCTTTTTTGTTAGTTTTTGAATTAATGCTTTTGGTCTTTCAATTGCCTTAATTTTCTGCATAGCTTCTTCGACTGTGGCTTGAGAGAAGTGTTTTTTTATAGAATTTTATGCATATTTTTTGCTTCTCTTATCTGATACTGCTCTTGGGGCCAGATGTACGACCGTTTTTTGCGGTCGCAAAAGGGTTTTAGGCCAGTTTGTGACCGCATAAAACGTGTGGCCCATGTACCAACCCTATTTTGCGAGTCGCTAATCAATTAGCGACTCGCAAAATAGGGTTAGCGACTCGCTATTAGGAAGGGGCCTTCCAAGGGCGTCCCTTCCTACTAGCGACTCCAAAACCTATGTATGAATGTTTTGCGACCGCAATTGCGGTTGCAAAACACTCGCAGTTTACCACCCTTCTCAGAATGGTGGCAAGACACTCGTAAACGGGAAGGGGTCCTCAGGGGACCCCTTCCCCTTTGGGAATGCATGCACAATTAATTTTAAGGGCAGGCAGTGGTCCCAGGGACCACTGCCTGCCCTTAAAAAATGAAACTGAAACGTTTCATTTTTATTTTTTAAATGCATCCCATTTTCTTTTAAGAAAAATGGGCTGCATTAAAAAAAACTGCTTTATTTAAAAGCAGCCCCAGACATGGTGGTCTGCTGATCCCAGCAGGCCACCATCCCTGGGAGTGCTAGCCAAACCCAATGGGGTCGCAAATTGCGACAGCCTCATTAATATTCATGAGGAATGCAATTTGCGACCCCATTGGGAATAGCAAACAGTGTCTCAGACACTGTTGTACATAGCATTTTGCGATTCGCAAATTGCGATTCGCAATTTGTTGCAATTTGCGAGTCGCAAAATGCTATGGTCGTACATCTGGCACTTGATCTTTTTTTATTATCTTAAGTCTGAGTAGTTGACTAAAGAGTATATTTGGAAGCAATGTCCTAGGATAAAAGCTTGTGTCATCCAACAGGCTTTTGTATCATTTGCTTTTAAACTTAGATCTGTAATGCATCTTATTACTAGCTATTATTTTTAGGTGTAAGAAGGTAACCTCTGATTGTCAAAGTAAATGCAAATTTCGAAAGTCTTTCAGTTCATTCTCTGTGCCCTTCCACAGTCCTAGCACATTATTGATATAGTGCTACCATTGATGGAGGAGGCCCTTCCATCTTTTGGTTTGACAATATCAGATTCTGTTCAGCCTGATGCATAAAAAAATTTGAAGTATTAATGATATTGGATCATTTAAAGTATTTGTAAAAGAAAAACATCTTTCTCCTCAAAGTCACAATGTTCTAGAATAAAGGTTTCCACTGCCTTCTTTCCTTCCTCGTGTGGAATATTACCATAGAGGTTTACAACATCACATGTAAATAATCTGTATTGCTCATCTACTGTATAGTCATCTGACTTCAAAACTATTTCAGTTGCATCCTTGATTGAACAGGAATCCACTTCAAAGCTGCTTGAAATGTGCTTCCACAAATTTATAAAATGTCACAAAGTATGTTTTTGTGCAATTAATCTCAATGCAGGATTTGTCATATTCTAGTGCATTTTAGGAAGAACATAAAGTACTGGAAGTAGTCTTCTGGTTGGATCAAAAATCGATTTTCAGGTTCATCATTTCACTCATTCTGATGTACTATCTCAATCCGAATTTCTGTTTGTTTTATGATTTCTTGAGTTGGATCTTCAGAGAGTCTTAAGAGTAGGTAACTAATACTTTATTGCATATATTTAAAATACAATCAATTACTATACAAATCATGAAAACAATAAACAGTTATAAAATATTAAATATGTAAAAATGAAATCAATACATATTAATATTTCACCATTGAAAGTACGTTGAATGCAAAAATAAGAAATTTAATTAGACAGATGATAAAACCATTAGATGAACTGTGAAAACAAAAGGGAAAGCCTCCTTTACTGTTCTATTGTTGACAGCTCTAAAGAAGGATTATGAATATAAATTGTAATCTAAATATAGACAAATATTTGTGCTCCAAAATCTTATCCTTCTTGTTGCATAAGCGGCATATTCTCTCATCTTTTGTCAAGTTCCTCCAAGTACCCTCGATGTGCAGAATTGGAATATAAAGTAGCTTCATCCTCAGATAGGACATTTTGATATTGGGTTCTAGGTTAGAGTCTAGGTAGGACTGTTTCTTTGTATATAAGAATCATGAATTAATGACAAATGTTTATATGATAAAGTTAAATCATTAGACTAAAAAGTGAATGTAGATTTTAGTAGGATATATCTATCTTTTTCTTAATTGAATCTGGTGAGCAACTATTACTGTAGATAATTTCTTGGAAGTTTACATTTTCAAACTTCCATCCTTTTTGTTCCCACATTCACAAATGTATTTAATGATAGCAATATTACTTTGAGAACATAAGGATGCTAGTTTAAATTCAAGCCTTCTTCAACAGAGCAGAGTTGATATTCAACAGTACAGAATAATTTTAAATCTTAGGACAGGAGAACCATATAGGAGAATAGAAGCCAATTTAGAAATTAGATTGGTAATAGTTGGATCGATAGCTCTGTTGCTGTAAAGTTGTGGGTATCATTTTAGGGCATTTGTGATGTCACTGTCTTTATTGTTAGGTTTTGTGACATGTTCTTACCAGTTTAATTATTAATCAATGTTTATGCCAAGATCGGGGTAATTTTCAAATAGCTCAAATATTGAGGTTCCCAATTTCCATTTGAATCGTTTTACTGATCCAACAAAAGTATCAATTAGCCACTATTTCTGTTATATTCATTTGGTCAATTTAGTTGATGTTGAAGACCAAGTTGGGCTAGCAAAAAAATAACAAGGTCATCTACGTAGACTTGGTAAGTAATTTTATGGTGGGCCAGTTTTATAGCAAGTCCCTCTGAAGAATCAAGGTTGATTGACGTCCTAGTTAATAAAAATAAGGTCATTATGTATTCAAGTGTGAAGTGTGGGCCTGTAACTTGTTTGACAAAAAATGAATTATTTTGTGTTCCTCTGCCCATTCTTTCCATTTTTGTAACAGAAATTTGGCAAAAACATTCCTTTTGTATCCAAAAGAGCTATTAGACATTAGAATATTAGCTCTTTCTTAGGCCCTTTAACGAATGGCCTGAAGGCCTGTAGGCTCTGTAGGATGAAGGGATTGAACCTGTATATAAAACTTAAAAATGAGGTCAGGTTCTGCTTCTAAACAGCAATCGGAATTCTATTTTTCTTTTGGGCTTGCGAACATGAAATACCATGTGATTAATAACATGATGCCTAAGGTAACAGAGTAAATATGTTCAAATTCCATGTGTACACAAGAAAGAGAGTTTGTGGCCTATAACTCAGTGATAAATAATTCCAATTTTTTTATAGGCAATATATTAGTCACAGGTTGTTTTGTAAAGCAAAGGGTTATGGACAATTAGCATTCAGAATTTTCTGAGTCTTGTCGTGATTGACTCCTGTAAATTTATCCTCTTGCCTCACTCAGTATATAGCTACAGTAAATGTTTTGAGTTTGGATTTTAGCTGTTTATCTTGAGGTTGCAATGTACAGTTTGAAAATGTCTTATTGTTTTCCTACAGTTTCCTTTTTCAGCTTTGATGAAGACATTGTCTTTATTAATTTGATGGATTGTTTTATTGATCTAGATTTGACACATGGCGATGACAAGAAAAAATAAATGTTTGAAAGAAAATGTTCCCAATACAATATCTGCATTTAAAATATTCTTAGGTCATTGATGAATACTTTCACAAAATTAGTAACAAAATTTTACTCCCTGACTAGATTTAATTTATGTACCGAATTACTGTTCTACTTTATCTTGAATTTGTTGATGATGACAGTAATTATCTGATCTCAAAGTTTTAAAGTTGTCATATAATTTGTGTTGCAATAGCAAGTTGATATGTTAGGGTTTATGATCACTTTAGTTTCTTGTTATGATTTTAAAATTGTTCCACAAGCTGAAATCTGCCACATGTAAATAAGTATAAACAATTCTGGAATTGAAATTATTTTGTAAAAAGGCTGGGTATACTGGACAGTCATGCATATGTCTTCTGTTTAATGTTCTTAAGCCCAAGTAGTTAAAACATGAATATATAATTTTTCCTAATGGTTTTACCCTCTCATCAGGTAGTTGGGCATCAGGGACATTGTAAACAAGTTGAATGAAACTTCCAGAGAAAACTTATCTGCATTAAATAATTGATTTTCATTGAAGTCAGTAGTATTTACAATTTTAGGTTAAGAGTAAGCATCAATGAGATTTTCTCATTCTTTAAAAGTTTAGTTAATTGCAGATTTATCATTTGTGAATCTTGGAGAAAAGTATACAGTGATAATTAATAAGTGTGTTTTATTTCTGCTTTTTATTAAAGGTGCAAGGAAATGTGTCAAACATGCTTTATTTTTTGTACCTTTCATCTCTGAGGTATTGCTGATAAGAGTTAATAATCCTCCTCTTGGGCTGCTGGTAGGGTTTCCCAGGCAAGTCTAAAGTCACCTTGTTCACCAATTAATGATAGCATATTGTTAATGTACCATTTCCCATCCATCAGGACAATAGCTCTACTCTTGACTGCTTCTTTCACTATTGTTTCCTGATTTTTTGCTAACAGCAATAGCCTTTTCATTTCAGATTGTTTACAATTAGTGTACCATTATTTGGGAGCGAAATCTGTTTTATGGATGTCATTCAATACTGCTTTTCCATAGATCTCAATTGTTTTATTTAGTATTGGTGCTTCTTGTGTAGATTTATGTTTACATTTCCGTTCATCATCTGGCTGATCAAAATGATGTTGTTGCTGTATCCATTGTAATTTATGTATAAATTTAAACAGCTGAACTTTAGTTTCATACACATTGGAATTTTAAGTCGAAACAAATGACAATCCCTTTTGTAACATGTTACGTAAAGGAGTTGATATCTGCAGTTTGGATAAATTCACTACAAATGTTTCATGTCCTCACTCATAGATCTCTGTGTTTTTGTTCTCACTTTCAGTTCTTGTGTTTTTCCTCTTCCTCTGTCTTTGTCCCTAGCTTGATCTAAAAAAGGATTGCTTACACATACTTTCAGGGCGGTCTGATCTGAATTATTTTGAATATTGCTCTCACCATCTATATTACTTCTGGTGGAGCTATCGAATGTGTCATCTAAATAAGGCTAATTAAAATGTTTGTCTTCTTTCAGAGCTTTCCACCGAATTCTATACCAAATCATTCTTTTAATCGTATGTAACAATTCAACATTTTCTCAATTTACTTTGTTCAATCCCTTTCATGCATTTTACAATCACGTCATTCATTTCTTTAAGCACTATAAAGAATTCTTCACTCTGCATTTGTGTCAATAATTCTGTTTTAATTTGTTTGATTTCATCACCCAATTCATCAATCTCTCATGTTAACTCCTGTCCTGTTAATAGATTCAGATCCAGACTACAATTATTGCAAAGCGTATTCCAGCTTCTTAGAAAGACTCTTCTTTCTTTACACAGTGTAGGCTTCAGTGGTATCCTCAACCCTCAGTTTTTTTTTATTTCACCATATGATTGTCAGCTAATGTTATTGCATGTATTTTGTGTCCCACCAACCATCTGAGTATTTGTTCTAACTTTCTTACATTACTTTCCTTTGTTGTTTTCATGGAGTTCCTGGGAATGTTTCTTTCATTGCTCCCAGAAAGCTAGACATGGCCATGACACTTCCATACCAAGTTCTGTCAAGCAATATCAAAGAAATTCTACACACTAACTCTCTTTTTGGGTCTCACCTATAAGCAGCTTTACAATACAATAAATAGGCTCTGGTCAATATTTTTTATTCTTGTGTTTGCTTTTGATTGGATGGCTTTCTTGTGTATCCCAGAACACAGCTACTCTTTCTGAGATTTTAATTGTTATTCTTGTGTTTGGCCCACTTCCAGAGCATTAATATTTTTAATTTGTTATTGATTAGATGAGTTGGATCCTACTATTGCGCACAGGTATAATTATTTATTGCTTGATTAACAAAAATCATTGCAATTAAAACATTAATATCATGTATTTAAAAAAAAAATAAGTTCCTTAGTCAATTCAATCCAATAAGCTTTATTCAATTTCTTACAAAAAAAATCATAAAAGCTAGTGCAATAAAATTATTTATATTTATCATTAATATTTTCAACATCAGTAAAACTCATATAATAACACTATTATTATACAGTTATCCATACAGGGTACTGATCTTTTACTACACCTAAGAACAATTATGATTAAAATTTCATAGTATGATGGTTTTTCTGCATCTGATTACGTTCCTTAGGAAGCATACTATAGACCTAGTAAAATCTTCGTTATCTAAGAAATGCAAAAATAAAAATGCAGCATGGCATTGTCTAGAAACCAAATAACTTTAAAATCGGCAGGATCCACCTCTTTCTTTGTACTTCATAAAATTTACAGAAGAGGACTGCGTGTATTGTCGACTGCACTGACATGTCATCACATGGACATTTACTTAACATTGTCGACCATTCATTGATTACAGAGAAAGTTATTGATCGATGGAAGATACCAAGCCTAAAACTGGTGAGGGCAAATCTATCCTGTAAAAATTCAATGTTTTTAAGGTAGGGCTGGATGCGGTACGTGGTCAGTATCAATTGGTTGGACTGTACAGTTGGCCTCAATATTTCTGCGGAAAATCTGTTAGTCTCTAAAAGAGTCATACACTCTCTTTTAAGATCTTTTCTAGTGACAGAAAGTATAGAGCCTGGATCTTCATAATATTCTGGATCTCCCAAATCATTCATAAAATCTTTTATATATTTCAGCCATGGGATGTCAAGAGCCCGATAGAGATTGGTACAGTCTCTTATGTTATCCCTGTTAAAAATGGTTTTCGTGGTGGTCCAAATCCTGTGCCACAAAAGAACTGGTTGAATTTTTATTAACTTCGTTATATAGGGTAGCCCCAACTCTGTGTGACATATGTAAGTAGAAGAACTGCCTGGGACAGCCAAACGAAATCTTAAGAAGGCATTCTCCACCAGCTGTAGGGGATGGGTATCAGAATTACCCCATACACCAGCTCCATATATAGCGGTGGTAAGACATTTTGCCCTATATATGCTCAACAACTCTTCTGGAGGACTTTTTCCCAATTTTCTTGCAAAATTCGCTAGGGCAGCTGTGGCTTTCAGAAATAAAAGCTTCCTGGCTTAAACTGCCTGGGACCATCTTTGTACATTCTATCTTTTTATCATCTATGTATATGTCTCTACACTTTGTGCTCCCTCTCCCACACTTCATATTAAAAGTCTTTGGGATATTAACTCGGAGAATCAAATTCTGCATATACACGGTGAAAGCAGTCAATACTCGTTGGAGCCCCAATTGTGTACGGGACATCAAGACAGCATCATCAGTGAAGAGAAGGGCAGGTATAGGGCGGTTATCAATTTGTGGCAATGCTTGTCCCAGTCCATTGGTGTAGAGCATAAATAAAATAGGTGCCAGGACACAGCCCTGTCTTACCCCCCCTCTCTACGCCGGATGGTGCGGTACAATCACCCTTTGCCCCATAACGTACCCTTGCTTTCGTACCAGCATAGAGCTGCCTCACAAAATGTAAGAGTGGAGCTTCCACACCCACATTGGCCAAAATGGTCCATAGTTTATCGTGTTCTACTCAGTCAAAGGCTGCAGTTAAATCTACGAATGCCAGATATAATCTACCCTGTTTGGCCACTGTATACTTCCCAATTAAAATATTTAAGTTTAATCCCAGCTCCACTGTACCTAGGCCCCACGAAAACCAAACTGCAACTCAGATAAAACATTGTTGTCTTCGGCCCAGTCCTGAAGTCTATTAAGTACAATGCGCCCCACCACCTTAACCAGGGAATCAAGGAGTGATATTGGCCGATAGCAAGCAGGGTTCTGACTGTCCCCTTTCTTAAGGATCGGTACCAATAGTGATTCGGACCATGTTGTAATAAAACCTGAGGAACAGCAAGCTGCTATCACTTGGGTCAACAGTGGGCCCCATAACTGCAAATTGACTTTAAAAAGGTCTACAGGCACACCATCTGGACCAGGTGCTGTCCCTCCCTTGCTAGACTTGATTGCATGGTTAACCTCGTGTAATGTAAAGTGAAGATCAATGGGGTAATCCCCTGGGACAATTATTACCTGCGCTGGCTGTATTTCATCTATGGCTGGCTTGTCAAGTGAGGAGTTATACATACTAGAATAATGTTTCACCCATTCATCTTCACCAATAGCAATCTCTATAGTGGGGATGTCATGGGATATCAGAAAGGGAGTATTTACTGCCCACCAAAAAGCTGTGTTATCTCTAGCCAATGTAGCTTCGTGCAAGGCTATCCAAGCTTCCCTTCTGATATCTCCCTTACACTCCTGCAAAGCCTGTCTGTATTCCCGTCTGCATACTTTTATTTCTCCGCTGTTTCTTAGTGGTTTATGTAGAGCATGTTTCAATTGTGTGTATGTTTTCGTACATCTAGCATTAAACCATCCTTAATTTCCCTTATGTTCTTTTTTGTTTTCCACTGTTAGGGCCTCCTTAATTCCTTGAGTGATCTGTGCGAAGGATTCTAAAATTTCAGCATGAACAGTCGCCTCATCAAGACAGGCTAAGAAGGCTGTTTGATGTTTACACACTATGGGCCTGATTCACAAAGGTAAAATAAGACGAAAGTCTAACTTTACGACTTTCGGTATTCACAAAGAGCATTTACTACTCGTAAATGCCCTTTGTGAATACCAAAAGTTGAACTTTACGAATTTCGGTATTCACAAAGGGCATTTACGAGTAGTAAACGCCCTTTGTGAATACCAAAAACCGTAAAGTTAGACTTTCGTCTTATTTTACCTTTGTGAATCTGGCCCTAATTCTTAGTGAATTCAACTGGGTCCACTTTAGACCAGCGAAGTGAACAACCATTGATTTTATTCAGAGCTATGTCTTGAACCAAGTAGCAAAGCCTAAATCAACCATGAACAAAATTTAATTTGAGCAATCCCCATAATTGGAATGTGGGAAATGAGTATAAGAATTATTGTCATCAGATACTATGCCACAATTTTTCTCCCCATTGAACAATCACAAGCCAGTATTGAAATCTCCACCCCAAAGGACAAACGTATCTTTTAAAATTTCGTTAAGTACATTATTAAGGTCTGTACTCAATTTTCTCAAGACCCCCAGTATTTGTTCGGGCGGAGCATTATTATAAAAGTTTAGCACAACTATACAGTGATATTTATCAGTTTCAATAATAATAAATTGGTAATGAATTTCAGAAATTGCCAAGGTTATCTTGATCACATTCATGTCATTTGACACATACGTAGTTAGCCCGCCCTTGGATCTCCCATGTGCAGATGGTACTGCTGCGATTTGAAAGGTCATGTACCCACTAATATGCATAGTATCCTCTGCCCAGGTTTCTTGAAAACAAAGAATGTTAAATTTCCATACAAAGTCCAACCATAAGGGATGTGTTGCTTTTTTCCGTAAACCAACAACATTCCAAAATAATGCACAGCATTGATTGTCTCTGTTGTTATCTTTGTAGTTAATTTCATTTACCCTTGGGGGGGTTGAAATCGTGGGTAAAATATCTGAATTTAGGCCCATTCCTCGGTCTACCCTTTTGGCAGGATTAACCAATAAGATATCGGAGCCTGTATGATGAAAACGTAAAGTCGTTTGTGGCGTGTCTGCAATTAATCCTTTACCTACGTTTGTCCCAGTCTCAAATCTATGCTCTGATGTATCTGGGGCTATATATAAGGTATATAAGGAACGCTGCCGGGAGGAGATGCGGTTTTTGTCCTATTTCGTTTGCAAGACTTGTATGTCTCATATACCTCGTCTTCCTTGGAGAAAAGTGTACCCTTAAGGCCATCATTTCTATGGTCCATCGAATATGGCCGACTTAACGATGCATTATTTGAATCTATGTCCGTAGTGATATAGCAGTATTACAATTTAGGTGGGAATCCATTATTTTCCTTCCCACCCTCGTCTCCTCCCATGATCCGGATACCAACAGTGGGTGTTATATGATTCTGGTGACTGCGGCTTACCGTTGTTACTTGATACCTACTGGATATCCTTTCCACAACTAGGGATTGTGAAGATTGTGAGCCCCCCCTTTTTTAGTGCTCAGTTATATATGATCCTAAGTAATATGGATGGCCTCCTGCCACAGGATTTATTTGCACAGACAGCGCCCTGATGAAGGTTGCTACTATCCACGGCCAACTACCAAAATGCGTGTCGGCGTTTTTCTGTCAGTTTGAGTTAACATTCTATAATGTCACCAATATCTACACATTGAGCAGTTACTCCTTTGTATTGCGATTTGTCTTGTTGTTTGTAATGTAAATATTGTTGTGTTCAGTGTTTTACATTGTTTTTCTGATTATTGTGGTTGTTATTAGTGCTTCGTGATTTACTATGTGTGTTTTTCCTTTGTTTGTGCAGTATTATATTTCTAACATGTATTGGTCTACCGTACTTGTGGGTGCTCACAACTACATTACTGTATGTATCATTGTTCTGGTTTATATACAAAAAAGAATATATATACAGTTCTTTTATAGAAAAAGGTTCTTTGCATTAAAAATGTATTAAAAAAAATATATTTTTGTATGAGATTAATAAATTATATAAAAAATACTAGTCTGATTCCTGGCTCCTTGTATATTGTTGATGTACTACATATGCTATATACAGTGCTTTGGAGAAGTTCTTGTTTTTTTACCATATATATAAGGTTTGTACATTACATAGTACATCACCAATATCTAACTTATTCAGTCAATCTACTTCTTCTAATATAGGAAGGCTATCAAACCGGTTATTAACAGGAATGTTATATACATAGTGAGCATTTGCATTTGAATCCCCATGATTATTTCTTGGTCTTATGTTAATCAGTGGCTGGTAAAAATAGCCGAACTGCAATAAGTTAATATCATTACTAGTAATCGTTTGGCAGCCCACTCTCCTGATAATATTTTCTACCAAGTGTGGTTTTTTAAGCGATAATACCACAAAATCACCATGCAAAATTTTACGATCTCTGCCGATCCAGCTAACTCTTCTGACCATTTTAAAATCTGAAAAAAGTGCCTGACTTAGACCTGTTTTCATGCCTATCCAGTGCAGGGCTTTATTTCTCAAGGTATCCCAAGATTCTATTTCCTGGGTCGCTAATCTCAGGACATTAGCTACCGTTAGCATCACTAATAAACTAACCCAAAACAGGGGACCCTGAGAAATACCTACGAGTAATAGGCCGATCCTCCATGATAAATTCATACACCATTCAGACCAGCCATTAAACTCTTACAACTCCCAGACACCCCAGCGCTCTAGATGGCGATCCACCCCCTTACCCAATGCCTCCTCCTCGAGACCGGCCAGGACCAAGATCTCTCTATCTGACAATTACATCCTAGCCATTCTCCATACGTACAAGAATGCACACCATGACCTACCACATAGCCTCAATCCTATCGCAACAATTATCTCGAACCCACACAGAGACCAAACACCAGAGAGATAAACAAGGCCAACCTCAAACCAGTACCCATCACAGAGAAAACCTCACCGAACACCAAACCCCACCTGAAATGCATACTCCTAAATTGCAGATCGGCCTGGAAACACACAGCTGACAGTGCAGACCATATCCTTATCCATGACCTTGACCTACTCCTTCTAACTGATACATGGCTAAAGAATGACTCTGCATCAATCCTTGACCTTCTAATCCCGCCAGGCTATGACAATATAAGAGCATGATAAGAGCAGATAGACTGAAAAGGTCTGGGGGTGGCATAGCCGGCATACGATGCATCAACCTTACGGTGGCTTAGTCTCCAACTATCGACCTTACCACGTGCGAATACCTAGGCATAAGCATTTTGAGCAACAACAGGCCCCTATGTAAACTACATTTGATCTACCACCCTCCTGGCAACAATCTCGCATTCACCGAACAAATCATGGAAATCATCTCTTCTTCGGTGACTTCAATCTTCATTGGAATGACCATAACAACCCCACAGTTAACAGCCTAAAAACCTTCCTAACTGAACTCAAACTTGTCCAATTCTGTGATAGCCCAACGCATATCCTTGGCGCAACACTGGATCTTGTCATTGCTAGGTCAAACTCCATCATACTTAAATCGATCGTCCCTTGTGACTGGACGGATCACCACAGCATCTCCTTCCTCATCACTGAACCAACGAAGACACATAAACTCCAACTTAAGAAACCCAAACAATGGAAAAGAAACACTCACGACATTAACCGCAATGACCTGATACTCCTCACCAACAATTTACTATCACCACCAGCGGACTTGGCAGATGTCCACGACCTCACAACCCACTATAACAACTCGATGACTAGCATTCTTGACACAGTGGAGCCCTTTCAACTACAAAGGCTGTTCTCTCAAGACACCAAACCTTGGTACAATGCCTAAATGATCAATGACGCAACCTAAGATTAGCGGAATGGGCCTGGAAATCTGCACCGTCACTAGAGCACCTTAAACAACTAAGATCAAGGAGGAGCAACTACAACAAACACATCAACATCTCAAAAGCTAATTTCTTCAAAGATCAACCAAACAATGCTAGAAATCGACCAAGAAAACAGTTCGATATTATCAAACATCAGTCCGCTCAACAACCCACCGATTCCTCACTAAGCCCCAACCCGCAACCTAATTGCAACACATTTGCCACCAACTTCTTGGAAAAATGTAAAATGATAGAAAAAGAGCTCCATAAAGCAAAAGAACAACTCACATTGTCACCCCCACCTAACCCCCACGCGCTGCCGTCGGCACAAAACTCTATCCAACATGACCTCAAAAACAAAGCGTCTTGGAACACTTTCCGAAACCTTGACGAAAATGACATCCTCAGGTTACTAATAACACTCAAACCATCAAATCACTTCTGTTATCCGCTTCCAGCCAACATCTTCAGCGAGATCAAAACTGCTCTTATACCCATCTGTACAAAGATAGTGAATGCATCTCTAGCGCAAGGAACCCTTCCAAACTGCCTAAAAGCAGTACAGGTAACCCCCATTCTAAAAAAACCTACAGCTGACTACACAATCCCAGATAACTACCGTCCAATATCCACTATTCCTTCCCTAATAAAACTACTGGAGAAGTTCATCCATTCCCAACTATGCAACCATATAGCTCAATTCCACCTCATCTACCACTACCAATCAGGCTTCCGGTAGAATCACAGCATGGAAACTGCCCTGACACACATCGTCGATGACGCACTCAGAATACTAGATAAAAACGAATCCTGCCTCCTAATCCTCCTAGACCTATCATCAGCCTTCGATACGGTCAAACATAACAGTCTCCTGGACCTACTTGAACACAGAATGGGTTTATCAGGGGCTGTCCTAAAGTGGTTTGCCTCTTTCTTAGACAACCGAACTCAAAGAATCAAGATCAACCAATCGCTGTCCAAGACCACGCCGGTCACCCTGGGAGTCCCTCAAGGTTCCGCCTTATCTCCTACCCTCTTCAATCTATTCATGGAACCCTTAACCGAAATTCTGAAACTCTCCAATATTCATTACCACATGTATGCAGATGATACCCAACTATGCCTAAAAATATCATCTCCGGATGACATTGGCCTACTCAACACAACTCTGCAAAAAACCCACATCTGGCTAACAAAAAACCTCCTCAAACTCAATGCGCTCAAAACAGACTTTCTCCTAATCTCCCCACCACAAGGAAACAGCGACATAGAAAACTGGATGAAACACTTAACAGCCTTCGACTGCAAACCTCACATTATCGATTCCACAAGATCACTGGGAATAATACTCGACAATAATCTCATCATGAGGGAACACATCAGCACAGCCACCAGAGGAGCAAACTTTCGTATGAACATTGTCGGAAAACTAAAACCCTTCCTCAACGACGATGACCTAAAAACAGCCATTCAAGCTCTAGTTATACCCAGAACAGACTATGGGAATACAACCCTATGTGGCTTGCCGAGATTCAGACTGGCTCCTTTAAGAGCCTCACTCAACACGGCTGCAAGACTCGTCACTGACTCCAAAAATAACAATCACATCACCCCTGATCTAAAGGCACTGAACTGGCCTTATGAGGCAAGATCACAGCTAAAAATTGCCTGCATGACACACAAAGCCCTGCACTTCATCAGATCAAAGTATCGAGCTAACAAACTGGAATTTAGGAAAAAGAAAACCTACAATCTGGAACGCCCTGCCCCCGGCAATCAGAATGAACCCCTCCACCACCTCCTTCAAAAAAGAAGTCAAACTACTTCTAATGAATAAAACTTTCTCCTGATCCCAGCTCTGGTGCGAGTTGGATACCAACCAGACGCTGCTCACCTACCAGGGTCCGAGATGAACTCTAAGCGAGAATTACTAACACACTCTGGACCTTCAACGAGAACCGACAACATTTATGAGCTCCTGTTAGCTACTTATATCTATGTGACTAGTTCTCACCTTTTCTTTTGATGTAACTTTTGAAAAGCGCTCTGATACCCTCAACGGGTCTAGTCCGCACTGTATAAAACTTTATAAATGAAAAAATAAAAAAATAAAAATACTGTATAAGGGGTAGCTGCGGGGGGGGGGGTCCAAACGATTCATGTCGGGCGAGTGCCTAATTTGGTTCTGACGTAGGTTAGAATATTTATTATTAAGGGGTGTACAAATGTTTGCCCTTTTTTGAATTATCCCGCCGTGTATCTAGTTGGGTAGGGTGTAAAGTAGCCGTCGTGACTTCTGCTAGTGTCCTTGAGCCAACCTTTATTTGACATGCATTACAATATGCCTCTGTGGTTTGCTTGACTACCGGAGAGGCAGCCTGTGGGCTAGTTGTTCCCCCTTTACTAATGGGCTCATGTGACCCCCCCTTGCTTTTGAGTTAAGCTATCATGGCTGTCCGCCCTTGCCCTTCCGGGGTGGTTATTTAACATCTCTTCGATCGAGGCAACTCTGTTGGTTAAACTAGCAAGGCATCTTGTAGAAATGTATCTAGATCTTCCACTATTGTAAATAATTTTCTAGATTCTGTCTGGGGGGTTTTAGATTGATTTTTTACGTGAGATCTTCCCTTTAAGCCTGTTGCTGGTATGGCTGATATTGTACTGCATTTAATATGTTTTTTTACTGTATTTATCTCTCTAGGAGTGCCCTCAGGATTTCTGGGGCGTTTCGAAGGTGGCTGTGTGTCACATTCAAGGTCACTAACTGATATGTGTTACGACACGTTTTGAACGCAGCCATTTTGGATTTGTTGGGCCAGAAGCAGTCTGGGGATGGAGTCCCCCTGAAGCAAAGTGTTTCTTGTGGTCCCGCGCAGCGGGACACGGCCCGTACTCTTATGGCGCTCCTGCACCGGAAGCAATCTTGTGGCCCCTCCTACTCAGCACGGCAGGCCAGCAGTAGTCTGGGGATGGAGTCCCCCTGAAGCAGAGTGTTCCTTGTGGTCCCGTGCAGCGGGGCACGACCCGTACTCTTATGGCGCTCCTGTACCAGAAGCAATGTTGTGGCCCCTCCTCTTCAGCCCGGCAGGCCAGCAGCAGTCTGGGGATGGAGTCCACCTGAAGCAGAGTGTTCCTTGTGGTCCCGTGCAGTGGGGCACGGCCTGTACTCTTATGGCGCTCCTGCGCCGGAAGCAATCTTGTGGCCCCCTCTTCCTCAGCACGGCAGGCCAGCAGCAGTCCGGGGGATAGAGTCCCCCTGAAGCAGAGTGTTCCTTTCAAAATTTCTGTTGCTAATATGGAGAGAGTGGATGTTCATAAAGTGAAAAACAGGTTCTTGACATCAATATGTGAGGCCGTGGGTTGCTCAAAGAGCTGGATTCCTTAGAGTGCACATATAGTCTTCAACTGTCACAAACAGTCTCTGAGGGTCTTCGAATTCCAGGAGAGACTTAGACCTTCTTCGCCTATTGTGTGGCTTCCATAGCATTTTTTGTCCTCATTCGGCATGTTTTCCCATCCTCCAGGACACTCAGGGTTCTTGTTCTCTGAGGGGCGCACTTCAAAACTGAAATTAGTTGGCCGAGGAAGCCTGAATTATTTTGGAAATGCGCGAAGACTGAGGGGCTGAAGTTAACAGGATTCTTTTTTTGCCCAGCCTTCAGCACAAAATAGCCAGCAGAACTTAACAGCCGCTGTTCAGCACAACCAGCACTTAGACTTCCTGTCAGTTCCTTAGTCAAATTGATATATTAATTAACTACTTTCATTTTTGTTTACCTAATTTGCCAATTGATATACAACTGTACACAAAAAGAAAAATGTTTTTAATGGTTACATGCCGTACTGGAACATTGATACCACAGATACATATCCTTTATCGCAGTCGTTCATTAATCATAGAAAAAGCAACATATAATAATCAAGTAGTTCCCAAGGAAATATGATAAAAAAAGAAAACTGTAAACATTATGTACCATTATACAATTAAACTATAAAGTGCCTAAGTGCTCACACATGATCTATAGAATCTACTCACACAAATAGCTAAAAGACCTGTCCATCATAGACCGTAATATAGGCCATAAAACAATATTAAAAGTTGTAAACATTATATACCATTGTGCAAATGAACAGTAAAGTGTCTCTGTGCTTTCACATAATCTTTAGGGCTTAATTATAGAAGTTACCAAAGCAGAGTCATTGGGTCAGATTTGCATAAACATACAAAGTGCAGGTGCCAAAAACAATAACCTTATATTATCTGATCCTTTAAAATATCCCATTACAATAGTTATAAACCAGTAAATATGAGCCACAGGACCAGCATTTTTTTAACAATTGTTAAAAATGTTATCATTTGACTGATCAAAGGGATCGACACACCGGACATACATAAAAATGAAGGCCTGACGTGCCGATCTTACCACAGCCTTAACAAATAAAGGTTTTAGTAGTGCAGAACGTGTTTTAAACAATTTAGGACACATACACACACAATGTGTAATGAGGTTTCACAGGACCACCCACACAATCTACAATCAGTAGTTGGCCATTGTTCTATCCAGGTCGGCAAGCGCTATTTAGTTGGATATATGCCAAGTCTTAATTTTAAAAATATGTCCTTCATATGGGCCGAAAAATAGGCAGTCAGATAGGGCTGAATTCGCAGGGACTGATGAGAATTAATCACTGACCAAGCATGTGTTTTTATCACTAGTGCAGCCTTATCTGCAGTAAGTCAATTAATTTTAATCTTTTAATTTAAGAACTCTGGAAAATTGTTAAAATATGGGATCTCCAAGCATCTGTGTAGACGAATATAGCATGCTACAACGCATGCAATCACATCGCGTTCCTTAACAAAGCGATCGTTACAACTACCGCGTTGTTAGAACGCGATGCCATTACAACGCAAGTCATTACATCGACTTGCAGTAGATGGCGCTCTAACATTAGGAATAGTATAATTTACTATTCCAACTCCAGCCTACGCAACAGTAGGGAAGGTGTTGGAATAGTAAATTATACTATTCCTTATGTTAGTGTGCCATCTACTGCAAGTCGATGTAATGACTTGCGTAGTAATGGCATCGCGCTTCTAACAACGTGGTCGTTGTAACGACCGCGTTGTAAAGGTATCGCGGTCTAATGACCGCGATGTAAAGGTTGTTTCCTGTGTAGACAGAATAAATTATTTCACACCAGCAAGTATTTGCTAGGGAGTCACAATCTGATAAAAACAAAGAATGCATACATTTAAAAAATGACCCTTGTACCACCATTTACTGTCTTTGGAGACCAAACTCCAATCGAATTCCGGCTTGGCCAATTGACCTGGGGATTCCAAAGACTGATTTACAGGCCTTGATTACTAGTAAATCCAATAATTTGGCATCTTTCCCCCTTGTAATAGGCGAGCCATATGCAATTGTTGGCTGGAGCTTGGCTCCCATAACTTTGAGAAGATGTTCAAATGATTGACACCTCAACGATTTATATAAAGATTTAAATGCATAAATTAGAGATTATGTTTTTGCCCTCAGGACTTTAAAATGGCTTTCATACAAGACTTTATTGGACAATTAACATCCAAAATTTTACTGAGTCTTGTCGTGACTGACTCCTGTAAATTTATACAAGCTTCCTCTTGCTTCACTCAGTATATAGCTACAGTAAATGTTTTGAGTTTGGATTTTAGTTGTTTATTTTGAGGTTGCGATGTTCAGGTTGAAAATGTCTTATTCTTTTCCTACACTTTCTTTTTTCAGCTTTGATGAAGACATTGTCTTTATTAATTTGATGGATTGTTTTGTTGGTCTAGATTCACCACATGGTGATGAGAGGAAAAATAAATGTTTGAAAGACAATGTTCTCAGTACACGATCTGCGTTTAAGATATGTTTAAGTCATTGATGAATACTTTCACAAAATTAGTAACAAAATCTTACTTCCAGACTAGATATAATTTATGTAATGAATTGCTGTTCTACTTTATCTTGAATTTGTTGAAGATTACAGTAGTTCTTTTAGATAGTGCACAAGCTTTATGTTTTTTTTTATAGTTCCTCATTTGCTGCCGGACATCTTGGAATGGTAAGTTGAAGGAAAAAAAGGTCCAAAATGGCCAACATTGGGTCAGTACCAAAGCCGGACTGGCGTAGCGGGCACTGGGCATTTCCCCAGTGGGCCGCCAGGGTGGGGGCCGGTTCTGGGCCCCAGGGGGGCCGTTTTTGTTACCGGGGGCTGGCAATATCGGCCCCCTGTAACAAAATCGGCCGAAACCGGCCCTAGCAAACAGCTCGGCCGCACTCCCCTTACCCCCCCAGGGGGGGCAGCCAAGCAGTTTGCCAGAGCCGTTTTCGGTTCCCAGTCCGGCCCTGGTCAGTACACATGTTCCTCCTTCCGTGAACCGGGGCCATCTTGCAATGTTTTTTCTTTATGATCATAACAATTTAATTGTGGCTGCCCATGTGAGCGCACGCATGGGCAGGCACGTTTACAAAAGTATTAAAAAATGGTCACCTCTGGGTGCTGACACAGTCACAGTTGTCTTGATTTTTCTGAAATTCATTTTATTCATAACAAACAAGCATTGTGAAGCCAACAACTCGGAGCCGCATTATAAAAGGCGAGATCTATTGGTTTTGTAAATGCTTGCTTTAAGCTATGTACAGTAATTTTCCATGAATGGTGCAATCATCCTAAAGTCAAACTCAAAAATGAGAATAATCAAGACTTCTAAGACTTTTTTTTAAAACTGATTTCACGTTTAGGAACATTTTACAAACCATTGATTATGGGACATCACTGACAGTGGTGGCAAGACTGATTATATTTGTCGGACTAGTATTTCTTCCTGTTGCCTGTACAGGGAAACTTGCCTAATGCCTTTTCTGTCTAAAACGGTCTGCCAGTTCCCTGCACCCTAGTTCTTTGCACATCTATAAGGTGCATGGATGTCATATATATATGCTTGCCCAGTATCCCGTGTAGCAGGGTGAGCAATATAAATTGCAGACTTCTCCAAAGCTACTTGAGGACTTTTGATATGAACCACACTCTATGGTGAGGAGGAGGGGAGACAGAGGGCCTCTTTGAAGTATAGTGGCAATCTGTGCCCCTTTCCTGCTCCATCAGCTAAGTAACTAAGGGGGGAATTCACAAGCCCCATGCGCCTCCGGTACATCACTTTTTCCCATGTTAAAAGTGACGCATCGGCGGCGCAAGGGGCTTGTAAATAAGCCCCTGGTTAATTCCTCTTTCGAACCATGTTCAGGGACTCTCTAACAGAGAGTTCAGAACCACACTCCTCATTACTGCAAACACAAGATGAAAGTCGCAAGTGTAATCATAAAACAGCCTTGTCATGTCCATGTTGGAGTTAGCTACAGCCCTAGATATTTGCCAGATTGTCATCTAGCAGTCCCCGAGGCGATTTATTATATTTTGCACTGATATTTCATTAAAATATCCTTAGCTACAAGTGTCGGGGAATAGGACAAAGTTAGTGAAGGCTAACTCCCCAACTCTGTGGTCTCCTTCTGCATTTCATGTGTAAAATTTAGCTTGAAGTCATGACCTTTCCTTTCCAAGTAAAAACACTGCCAGACAATGAGTTATGAACTGCACCTATTTTACAGTATTGTAAGTCCCAGACCCACAGTGGAACAAGTTTCACATCATCACAATTTGAGACCAGTAACGCCTGAATGCCATGCCATGTAAAAAGTTCCATATCAATATAATCATAATAAGCCACAGTGACATAACGAGGCAGATTTACAAACATATTTATAAATCCAGAAATGTATTCCTTTTCCATTTTTTCTAACATTTGGAGATTTTTTCCTTGGGAGTCATACAGAGTCTGAAGTTTTTAAGAAATCCTTAAAAGTTGTACCTTAATGAGTGTTATTGCAGCTTCATGCTAATTCATGCATTGTTGTCAACCTTTGGAAAGTTCTCATGAGCAAGAATAGGAAAAATGTGCATTTACGCACAAAAAACGTGTTTCCTTTTGTTTCCACGGGAAACATATTTTCACTGAGCTGAAACCCCTTTTCTCTACCACCACTTTTGATAGGATATGGGAGTGCTCCCTTCCCTTTCTTATTGTGGAAGTACTTCAATCCTGCCTTATGCACGAATAATTTAATGTGTGCTTCATAGTAGTAAATTACTTGGAAACCATTTATGAATATCAACAAGATCCGATTTTGTGGGTGTGCGTGCGAGTCAGCAGGAGCTGCCACCGTTTGTGCCACCACTCACCTCCCTTTTACTTTCTCTTAGAACATTCTCCCACAGACGGAAAGTAAACTAATTGATAGACATTTTCTATATGAAAAAGTGGATTTGTGTTTGTATGCTTGCAGATCCTGGTTCTGTTTATGAGGATTATCATTTTGTGGACAAAAATGTAACTGTGTACGCACGTAAGTGACATGTAGGGATGGACGAAACAAGTGCAGAGTAGAATGCAGTAGCATAGAGTGCAGTGGTGTAGAGTAGAGTGGTGCATGCAAAGTGGAGTAGAGTGCAGTAGAGGAGAGGGGCATAAAGTACAGTGGCATTGAGTGCGGTGGTGCAAAGTGCAGTGGTGCAGAGTAGAGTGAAGTGGCGTAGAGTGCAGTGGCATAGAGTAGAGTACAGAGCACAGAGTGCAGGGGTATAGAGTGCAGTGGTGTAGAATAGAGTGGTACAGAGTAGAGTACAGTGGAGTAGAGTACAATGGCATAGAGTAGAGTGGTGCAGAGTAGAGAAGAGTGAAAGAGTACAGTCGCGTAGAGTGGTGCAGAGCAGAGTGCGGTAGCATAGAGTGCAGTGGCATGGAGTAGAGTGGTGCCGAGTAAAGTAGAGTGACATAGAGTGAAGTGGCACAGAGTGCAGTGGTGTAGGGTGCAGTGACATAAAAAAGAGTGGTTAAGAGTAGAGTGGCGTAGAGTGCAGTGGCGTAGAGTGCTGTGGTATAGAGTAGAGTAGTGCAAAGTAGATTAGAGTGGCCTATAGTGTAGTGGCATAGAGTGGTGTAGAGTAGAGTGGTGTAGTGTGCAGAGGTGTAGAGAGGTGTAGTGTAGAGTGTCGTGGAGTGCAATGGTGCATGTAAAGATGAGTAGAGTACAATAAAGTAGAGTGGCATAGAGTACAGTGGCACAGAGTGTAGTGGCGAAGAGTACAGTAGAGTGGCATAGTGTGCAGTGGTGTTGAGTGCAGTGACGTAGAGCGCAGTGGTACGAAGTACAGTGCAATGGCGTAAAGTGCAGTGGCGAAGGGGGCAGTAGAATAGAGTAGAACGCAGTGGCATAGAGTCTAGTGGCTTAAAGTGCAGTGGCATAGAATACAGTGATACATAGTAGAGTACAGTGGTGTAGAGTGCAGCTGCAAAGAGTGCAGTGGGGGGCAATACTGTGGTGCAGAGTAAAGGGCAGTGGTGTAGACTGCAGTGGTATAGAGTAGAGTGGTGCAGAGTAGGGTGGCGTAGAGTGCAATGGCATAAAGTAGAGTGGTGCAGCATAGATTAGAGTGGCATAGAGTAGAGTGGCAAGTGTCATCGAGTGCATTGGTGTAGAGTGTAGTGGCTTAGATTACAGTGGTGTAGAGTACAGTGGTGTAGAGTGCAGTGGTGCAGAGTAGAGTGGCATAATGTGCAGTGGTGTACAGTACAGTGGCATTGAGTTGAATGCAGTGGCTTAAAATGCAGTGAAATAAAGCAGGGTGGTGCATAGTAGAGTGGTGTAGAGTAGAGTGCAATGGCATAGAGCGCAGTGGCTTAAAGCACAGGGTGGGGGAGCGAGGGAAAAGAAGCAACATTGAAGGGGTGGGTGGAAATAGAAGCTACATGGTTGGGAATATGAAAGACAGACAGAAAACACAAGCACTCATATGAAATGCTTGAATACAAAAAAGTAGCTCCAAACATGGGAGCAGTGTATGGACACAAGTACTTGGTTCAGGCTCCAGGGGAGGGCTAAACACAAGAAGAGGACATGACGCCTGCAGCCTATGACAAACGGGAACGAAGCAAATGAGAGCGATGCTGAAGCTAACAAATGATAAGCTATGGGTGGGATGTAAGCCCACTGTATGTAAACAAAAGTCTCACAGCATGTGCTGTGTATGTGAAACCTAAAAATTTTGAAAAGAACATACTAGGCACCCAAAGTTATGCTCCAAAATGCAGTTTCTTATTCCCTGGGTGCGTATATTTATTTCTCATAATGTCTTATGTAATATATATGTGATTCGACAATTCACATTTTACACTGCTCAATTAAATAATTTCCATACATTCAATTGTAAACATGTTCATAACAAACTGGATTTTATAATATACAATGTATCATTTCGCAAAACATATGTTTAAATCATTCCTTTAGAAATGTTCACTATTGATATGTCCAATACCAGAACAGCCAACAAGTTTAGCAACAGCTGTTGCTTTCTCAAGGCTGCAATTAAACAAAAGAACCAACATCATGGTCTAGTCAGTCCTTACTACATTACCCCACCTAGCTCCAGCTCTGAAAATTATCCTGTGGCCTAGTAGCCACAGTACGATCTAATACCCCTGTGATGTTTCAATCCACTGGTAATACCAAGGTTACAAGGCCCCCATTTATGCTCACACATCCCCAAACTCCTACCCCTTTGAGTACCCAACTATAATTCAAAACTTTACGCAAAAATGAGATTTCTAGTCTTTGTCCACAGATGCATCAAATCTGTCTCTCCTGAGGTTCACAGTCAGTGCTTAGTTTGACCCGGTGGTTTCGGGTGCTCGGCACTGGCACCTAATTGTCAACGCAGGCACTTATGACAGTCTGCCACTTGGTTGCATTGTTTAATAATTTAATATGCATAAAAAATGACTAATAGCTTTGGGGGCTTGGAACAGTCTGAATTGTCACACTTGGAGTGGGATGGTTAGTAGTTTTGTTGTTACTGTCATTGGCAGCGCTGGCAGGGGCTGCAAGCCTGAGTGAAATCCTGATGAGGGCCCTGGCCCTTATTTTTTTTTACAAAGTAAGCACTGTCCACAGCCAGCCAAGGCTCCTCATATCCCAATCCCTGCACTCCCAGAAAAGGTCCAGCCTGGGTCGTCCTCTTCTGCTCCTAGCACTGGAGGCTTCTTTCTTCAGTGCTGGCAAGCCCCAGCTGCATCAGTCCGTCCTCCATGTGGCCTTTGTGAGGCCTACCTGGTCTTTAAACCGACTTTTCCTTAATCCTTGCGCCATGCTCCCAATCACAAACACCAGGCTGCTGGTATCTCTGTGCAGATATACTTCATAGAGAGACAAACATACTAAGCCACACATGCTGCACGCGGTAACAGTAAACTGATGCTTTGTATCAGTCCACAGACACTGTGAAATTTATATTGGATTGGGTATTATCAGGCGATGTGTAGTAATGGAACCTGCACTCCCTCCCACCCATAACCAACCCCTTGAGAAATAGCTCGTGCCTGGAGGTGAGGAAATATAAAATATTTTTTCTGATTGTTGTGGAATTTAGACCCTGACACACTCCAAGCAGTGAACTGTTCACAAATGAAGAAACCAAATTATTTACTTATTCATTTTCGAGTTTAACATTCATAAGTATATATTAGCTTCTTGGAGTATGCTCTAAGACCAGTAGCGGTCGGTGGTGGGAGTGCTGCCGGGCGCTGACGTTGGGCGGGGGAGGGGCAGGGTGGGGGGTAGTAAACTACAGATTACGGCCGATTACAGGTAAGTACACATATAAATAAATAAAAAGAATTTCATTGCGCGTGCTGCATCGCCAAATGCGATGCAGCGCGCGCAACGAAATTCGTTTTATTTATTTATATGTGTACTTACCTGTAATCGGCCGTAATCCGTAGTGTACTACCCCCCACCCTGCCCCTCCCCCGCCCCACGTCAGTGCCCGGCGGCACTCCCACCACCGACCGCTACTGTCTAAGACAGTGATACTCAAAGTACGGCCCGGGGGCCGCATGCCGCCCTCCTGACCTTCCCATGTGGCCCTCCTGACCTTCACATGCCTGCAGAACAACAGCACTGGCCTGCTGTAATTTCTCGAGAGCAGTAACATTCAGAAAGATATTAAATAAACGCTTAAACGTTTATTTACATCTAAATGAAGTAAAAGAAAAGATGCAAATAAGTTGTCCTGCACCACTAATTTTAGCAACATATTTAGTTTTAAGATATCTAGCATTAAATGTGCACAAAATATGATAAAAACTCTCAAAATTTCATAAAAGTGTATATTATTAACTTGCAAAGGTGTTCCACCTTAGCACATCAGATTAAATCAGTGCATTAGCAAGCATTTTTTTAAAGTGATAGTTTTTAAGAACAAACGTAAAAATTGTCATGCCTCCTACCACCCTGACAATGCCAATAGTGAACTAAGAGGCAAATCAGTAAATCATCAGGGTCATGTGGACCCCCTGGGTAGCCTTGGTTGTTGCTATACATGGATAACATTATAGTTTATTAAATCAAACACAGGAGAAGGTTTTGTAGAGCATACATCCAGAATTCGAGTATTTTAAGGTGCTTTTATATGTGATAATGAAGAAAGGGAGGCAAAGTGAAATAAAACAATTGCCTAGGATCACACAATTTGGTCAAGTAGTGAAGCTGGGATTGACCCCTGGTTTACTGGTTTCCCCTATGCCCACCTTACCCTGTTCCCAATAAAGTCTCTCTCCCACCCTGCTGGCATCAATGTGGCCCTCGGGCACAGCACAGACCATACTTTGTGGCCCCTGGAACAATGTTTGCAAGTACCCATGCTCTAAGAAATGTAATAGCTTTGTTTATAAATGAGATTCTCATCTAATGGGGTCCTCAACTTAAAAATTAATATGTAAAAGGCAAGTTTGTCAAATAATAAATTTTGAGATAAGTGTACGGTTTAGTAGTCTAAAACTGTCATTTTTCAGATACATTTTATAGATATGCAGATTAAAGTCAAACGTCATATGTGATTCATAAAAGTCGTATTACTCTGTGTGATACCTGTAGGTAATCTGCTACTGGAGTATGTTTTACATGGTATTGTTCAGAATGGTCAATTTTGGGGGAATGACATGAGACACAGTTGACAAGCCATTCAATGCCAAATAGATTGTGGAAGAGATGGGTCTTTAGATTAATACAGAATGTCTGTGGGAAGGCGAAGAAGAAAAGGAGAGTAGTTCTAACAGTAGGAAACTTGATAGGGCGAAGACCTTCCCCTTTACAGTGTGCCTCTCAACAGGGACTTTGAGAGCTGGTACTGGAAATCTATAAACTGGCATATGATCTGGGGTTACCAATATTCTGGAGATGTTTTTCATAGTTGTTCCATGCAGGGTATTAAGGATCAGGCAAAGAGCTAAATTAATTCATTATTAGATTAATTCAGATACCAATCCATTGAACCAATATCATATATGAAAACAGCATAATAATAAAACCACAAAATAGAGAAAATTCATCACAGCTCAGAGCAACATAGGAACATAAACAGTACATGTAAACAATTTGATTATGTGATGTATTCTATTATGGATCATATTATTTAAAATTGCATGTGCAACAAGACATCATTTGATAAATCAATCACTCTCCAATAACCGCAGCTAGTCTAACCTTGTTTTAGAAAAATCATCGTAGGGGTGAAAGTCCTCCAGACACAATTTTCTTAGCAAAATGGTGCTTGAAAGGTATTTGTATTCTACAGAGAGAAAGCCCTTGAGTGCAAGTTACAGACACAACGTCATCCAAAATAGATTTTAGGCATTTCATTCTAAAAATTTAAATACAAGGGACACAAAAACAAAAAATGGCTTTTGTCTTTCCTAGTGGAACCATCACAAATACACCACAATCTCGCTCCATTTTGGGGTCTAACTGCTCAAGGACAGGATCCATGGACAAAAGTTAATAAAAGGCAAGCCAATATGCTCGTGTTTCACATGATCAGGATATTCTCCTTTAATTTATTCCAATTTACAATTGCTATAGTAATTACCCATTTTGGATTCCAACATCACAATTAAGTCCTCAACATTACACTAGTCAAAGATAGAA
Source organism: Calotriton arnoldi (assembly GCA_963921515.1). Taxonomy (NCBI): domain Eukaryota; kingdom Metazoa; phylum Chordata; class Amphibia; order Caudata; family Salamandridae; genus Calotriton; species Calotriton arnoldi. The sequence goes on from CAWUFW010003720.1 coordinate 700,662, forward strand.
GTGGAACATCTTGTGGAAACAAGGTAATAATTGTTTGTGATAAGTAATGTTTAGAAGCTGCATTGAGCAATGGCGAACTCTTCCCCCTTCCTTGTTGTTGGTTTTAAAGTTGTTGTTAATTCTGGATTATAAAACTGATCTGCGATTTTACGATGTAAGGCAAATCCCTATTGTTTTCTGAGACACTGGTGGCTTCATGTATCGCAAGTAGGCTGTCAGACTCATGTAAGTGATATGTGTCGATCTCATAGTCACTGTATGGACTCACCTTAAGCATTGAGCCTTCTCATGAAAATTGATTAACAATATGATGTAATGTCAGCACTATATCGTATTTAGACAAAGGATCGACAGCTTATTCAGAAAATGCTAACCTTAACAAATGTCTATACGATGTCAACTTAATGTAACCCCTATACTGCACTACCGCTAAATAATGATATGATACTGTCATATGTGAAATAGCAATAAAAAAGTTCAAACAGAAATATTACACTAGTCAAAGAAACGACCCTTAATTATTTGCTGGATCAGTCCAAAACCAACCAGGCTAATTTTCATCAACAAGTCATATACACCAGTCAAAGAATTTGTAAAGAGTTGTGACACCTCCTAATATCCTTCAGCATATCTCAAAGTCCAACAGCTTTGGGGTTTTACCATACATTGGTCCAGAAAAACAAGGGGACAGATTTACAAGGTCTGGCGCATCTCTGCAAATCAGCAGGGATGCGCCAGAACACTTGCGACACGCAAAACCACCCGTGCGCCACCACTGATGCGCCGCATTTACAATGCGGCGTGCCATGGCGCACGGATGGGCAGATGCGTGTCGCATCCCCCGGCGGAAAGGCGGCGCATTGCTGGAGTCGTGTCGCAAGCGCGACGTGGCTCCAGCAAGGCTCGGGGGTGCCCTATGCCTATGCCCTATGCCTAACATGCTGCGTCACTCCTTACGCCTGCTTCAAGCAGGCGCAGGGTTTTGACGCAGCATGGGCGTAAAAGTGACTCAGTGAAATCTTGTAGATTTCACTGCATCACTTTTACAAGGCGTACCTGCGAGGGAACGCCCACCCTGCGCCGGAACGCCCGCATGAAACCTGACGCAGGTTTCATGTGGCACAGGGGTTTACAACGTGACGCATCTCCCTAGATGCGTCACGTTGTAAATACGGCGCAACATGGCGCATGGTTTACGCCGCAAAAGTGACGCAACGGCGGCGTAAAAGTGTCGCAAGGGGCTTGTAAATCTGCCCCAAGGGCTTTAAAGCAGCAACGCAAGACCATTGGTATCCTTAGTGCAAGTAGAGGAGCCAATTTGAGAACCCATACTGAAATGTTGTTTTAGAAAATGGCTAAAGTATTGATATCCTCCATTAAACAAAGTTCAGCTCTACAGAGGGCACTTGCTTCAAATTTTAAGCTAGGTGCAGAGAGTGGTCCACCTCCTGTTTTAAAATTATATGTACATAGAACATGGAGGTTTTATTCTTGACTATAAGTTTTTTTTCTAATTGACTAGCCCAGTTACCTTGGTTGTTGAATCAGAATCTAATCCCGATATAATGAAACCGGGAGCCTAATTCTAGTGGGGTTCTGTTCACTCTAAAACTTTTTCCAGGGATGTATAAACTATGCGACAAACATGGGGCAAGTAAGCATAACTGCCTCATGTCCTTGTTAATGCGGAAAGCTTCAATACATTCCCCCAAGTTACCAAATTTAACCTCTGTACTTCTATCACTGAACAGTGCGAATACAGCATCTACGAGACTTTCTAACAGTTTATTCATGGGCTGTTCAGGAAAGTTCTGTCACTACTGTCGAAGAACACTTCTAAGTCTAAAAAGGCAAGAAAGAGAATCCTTTTTGTTAAAGTAATAAATATCATAATTAACAGAAATAGCCTCAATGGTGCCCTGGCACTGCCTAAATATTACTTAACAATCTGTATTGAGGCATGAAGATACGTAGAGCCATATTTACAATATTTTGACACAGGACAGCGCAGCAACCCTTCCTGCTGTACTGCTGTGCGTGAAAAGAAAGGGGTAGGAATGCGCCTTATCTACAAGATACAGTACATTCCTGTCCTTTTCCCCTAACTGGCGCACAATGGGATGCCATGCGCCAATGCAGGCACAATAGCGCCATGGTGCAAGGGTGTCTGCGCTGTAGGAGTGATTGTTTTTGTGCAGGAAGAACACCTTCCTCCACACAAACAATCACGAGAGGTGTTTTCTTCTTTCTATGTGTGCTGTAGAATGCAGCACACATAGAAAAAGGAAAAACGTGGAAAAATAAAGGTATTGCTCCTTGCTGCGCCTCCCTTACAACTCCCCAGAGAAGGCGTAGGAATCTGAAGCATTCCCAGTTTAAAAAACTACGGGCCTCATTTACAAACTTTTGACACACAACAGCGCAGCAGGAAGGCCTGCTGTGCTGCCTTGCGTCAAAAGAAAAGGACAGGAATGCTCCGTATCTACAAGATACAGCACATTCCTGTCCTTCTTCCCTGCGCCAGTTCACAAACAGCAGCCGTGCACCAGCGCAAGCACCCTTCTGTCATTTTGCAAGGGTGCCTGCACTGAGGGAATGATTGCTTTTGTGCAGGAAGGGACACCTTCCTGCACAAAAACAATTATTAAAGGCATTTTCCTCTTTCAATGCGTGCTGCATAGAAAGAAAGAGGAAAAAACGAGGCGAAATAAAAGTATTTCTCCTCGGTGCGCCTCCTTACGCCTCCCCTGGGGGAGACGTAGGATTCTGACGCATTCCCAGGTTCACAAAATGTTGTAAATATGAGAGTGCATCAAGTTCAATGGATGTTGGTTGGGACACCCACAGCAACACCCATGGAATGCCCCTTTCACGCAGAGTTATGCGTGAAAGGGAAACATATTTACAAGGTCATGAAAAGTTACTCAGGGTGACTTTACATAGCCTTGTAAATATGGGGAAGCCCATTGTGCTGCTGGTGCGTCAATAAATGTGACGCACCAGCGGCTCAATTGGTTTGTAAATAAGCCTCCTTGTAAATCTGGGAATGCGTCAAGTTCCATGGGCGTTGCGTGGGAACACCCACAGCAACACCCATGGAACACCCCTTTCACGGACAGCAATGCGTGAAAGGGGCTATATTCAAAAGGCAATGAAAAGTCACGCAGGGTGGCTTTACATGGCCTTGTAAATATGGGCAGGTACACTGTGCCGCTGGTGAGTAACAAAAAGTGACACACCATTGGCTCAATGGGCTTGTAAATAAGCCCCTAAATTTCCCAATGTATCTTTTGAAACATTCCTCAAAGGCAGTCGCGGTCCGTGTAGGAGTGCCAGCCGGGCTGCATCGCCAAATGCGATGCAGTGCGCGCCACGAAATTCGTTTCATTGATTTAAATGTTTACTTACCTGTATTGGTCCGTAATCTGTACTTTTCTACCCCCCACCCTGCCCCTCCCCCGCCCCACGTCACCGCCCGGCCGGCACTCCTACACGGACCGCGACTGCTCAAAGGTTAACCTGTGCAATTCTATAAATAAATCAGTCTAGAGAACCTTTGTTCCCCTTGTTACAATAGGGATTATGATAGCTTCATTTCGGGAAGTAGGGTTTACATCACATTTAGCATTCCATTAAATAGCACATATATTGGTGTAACTCAAAGGCAAATATCATGTATAACTAAGGTGGGAGGACAAATCCCGTTCACAGAGCTTAACAACTAGTACTGAATACTACATTGGAGGCAAATAAGGTTAAATAATTTGGTTGTTAACTATTGCTGTTGTAAATGTGTAGTAAAGGAAGACTTTTTAATAATCAGACTACAAATTAGGGATGTCTTGATTCTAAACATCTCAGATACATTGAATTCTAGGGTGCTTTGAGACCTTGGAGCTCATTTGCAATTTCATACGAAAAACGTGGCATATTCTTATCAGTCAACGTTTATTGTATTGAATTCCATTGTTCTTCAATGAAGTCGTCTTGTTTGTGCTTTATTAATTTCCAATATTGGGCTTTCTTGTAACAATAGAACTGATCCAGTATCACTCAGGTGGTATTTGATGACCCTAATTAACTCCACTTTTGCCCCTCTGCATTTTTTCATCATGTCTCCCTTGACCAAGAGAGGTAATCTCGTATCTAACAGGACGAGGCAAATAGGCACTTTGTCTCCGATTTGTTTCAAATAAATTAATGTACTGCAACCGAGGGCGATCAGCTTTTTCATACTTCTGCTCTATAGATGGCAAGATTTTGCTAATTAAATCGGGGTAAAAAGTAACGCCTTCAGGTTCTATTATGATTGGCCTGCAAGGGCCGGCTAGACTAACTAATGTATTTACTGCTGGGATTTACAGCTCGAAAAGTAACATTGACATGATCAGGATCACTCTATTCCTTGTCATAAACAACTAAGGGCCTCATTTACAAGAAAGTGCCGCAGCGTGGCACCGCAAGCCCTTTGGCTGCGCCAAGCTGCGGCACTTTCAAAGCACAGGGATGCGTCATATCTACAAGGATATGATGGATCCCTGTGCTCTCCCCTGCGCTGGTGCACAATTATCTGCCATGTGCCGACGCAGGCACCCTTGCAAGGATGCATGAGTCACAGGAATGATTGTTTATGTGCAAGAAGGTGGCCCTTCCTGCACATAAACAATGCGAAATGGCGTTTTTCAACTTCTATGTGTGTGATGCATTAGCACACATAGAACTTGTAAAACGTCATTTTTTAATGATTGTTTATGTGCAGGAAGGGACACCTTCCTGCACATAAACAATCATAAGAGGTGATTTCCTCATTCTATGTGTGCTGCAGAATGCTGCACGCATAGAAAGAGGAAACAAATGGGGAGAAATGAATACGTTGCGCCTCCGCATTCAGAAACTTTTCCAGGTTTACGATTTCTCGTAAATCTGGAAATGTGTCAGGTTCCACAGGTGTTGCATGGAAACACCCACAGCAACACCAATGGAACTCCCCTTTCACACAAAGTACTGTGTGTAAAGGGGCCGTATTTACAAGGACAGGAGAAGTAACGCAGGGTGGCTTTTCCTGTCCTTGTAAATATGGGACAACAGAATGCGCCGCCAGTGCGTCACAAAAATATACAAGCCCATTGCGCTGCCGTTGCATCACTTTTGATATGTGAAAAAGTGACATCCTGGCGGTGTAAGGGGCTTGTAGATAAGCCCCTAAGTCCTGAGCAATATACCACCCCAGCTCTTTTAATAGGTACTCTAAGCATCAGGAGGAATTTTCTCTGGAAAAAAGTCATTTTCACGTCTTCACGTAGACTCGCCCCATAATGCTTTCTGGGGCCCTGGATTTTACTTACTGTTATACCCATATCTCAGCTTATGGTGGCCCTATGTCGATAGGACCACCACCAAATTGTTCAGCATGATGTGTTCTTGCTCCCCAGGTCATCTTCTGGGTCCTCACCCTAGGTTGGGGGCACCCCAAAATCATCACCTTTCCTGCAGTTTAATGCATTTCTAAGCTCTCCCATGGCTTTATCTTTTGTTCTTCAGGCAGGAGTAGTTTGCTTTCTAGGGGCCTTGTGTATGGTAGCATTTTAGAAGGCCTACAAATGCATAATTAACTGTTTATGTGGTTACGCCCTCTAGGGGCTAATTGTATGGTTACACTGCAATGCTTTTCACCATACTGTTTCACTGTGATACCCTCTAGGGCTTGATCTGACCATTACAGTTTACTCAAAAAACAAATTTGAGAGCAACCCTTCATACACAAAGGGAACTGGGTCAAAATAACCAATAACAAAATATTGTTCCCTATGATAATGATTTTTATTTTACTGCCTCTACCTCATACTCTTCACACACTTACATACATACAATGCATCCAAACTATAAGCCTTGTTTTTTAGTAAAAATATCTCCTCCTTTATTAAAGAAATGATTTCGTAAACAGCGTTAGAAATATTTTAAAACTCAAAACAATTCATAAATAATTCATAAAATCTTTTTACAGAAGAGACAGTTTTATGATGGATTATCTCCCATATGTGTAGTGATCCTTTATCTGCACATCAATTATACTTTAGCGCATATTTAGCATTTCTTTATAGACAAGTAACCACATTTCAATTTTATTCACTGCTACATATGGAATAATAGACAATCGTATTCAGGTAATACATCTAACAATAAGTCCCCAAAGTAAAAGCATACATCTAATTTTGAATAATAAAACAATGCAATACAAAACAGTTGTCGACGCGGTGTTTCGGTGGACTAAAACTGGTTGACACCACCTTCTTCAGGACAGACTTTAGATTAAAAACAATATTGTTCACTCTAGAAATAAAAACAATAAATACATAAACATTCAATAAAGGAGGACCTCTTACATCTAAAAGACAGGCTATAGATCTTGTAAACATATTCCACTCACTAATACTCCATTTATGTACATCTCTAACAACCTTTACTATTCAATTCAATTCAATCAGCTTTATTCGATTAAGTATAATAATCACAAAAGCACAATATAATATCAATACATTACAGATCCAATAACATTTAAACGAATTTGATTACACCATGATTGAATTCCTACATTTTAAAACATACTTTAAAAATATTAAAACTGATACAATCAACTGTTCTTCTCCTAATATTTGTATAAACAAAAAAGTGGGGCGGCACTGTCTTAAATCACTTTTTTTTAAAATAGGCAAAATCCACCTTTTCCTATTACAAGAGTAAAATTTACAAAAGAACAAAACATGGATAGTTGATTGAGCAGACACATCATCACATGGGCATTTCTGCAACTCCTTTGACCAATCATTCTGAGTGGGAAAAGTAACGAGCCTGTGAAAAATACCCAATCTCAGACGGGTCAACAAAATCTATCATAATCTCTTGTAAACATACCTAAGTAAGGCTGAAGTCTATCAATTGGGGATATTAGCTGGTGTGCTTGTACCAAAAATTTTTCCAGTTCCATATTTCTTCTCTTGTTTTCCAAGAAGTTTAAACAGCTAAATTTAAGTTCTTCCCTGCCGACATCTTGTAGGCTAAGGGGCTCCATAAAATATTCAGGGTGGCCGAGTTTACAAACAAAGTTTTTAATGTACTCAAGCCATCTAATGTTCAGAGCCCCATCCAATTGACCACAGTCTCTAAGTATCTGTCTATTAAGCTCCAATGATTCTGAGGTCCAGATCCTGTGCCACAAGAGTACCGGTTGGATTTTGCACAAGTCCACAATGTGAGAAATGCCTAATTCAGTGTGGCAGATAAAAGTAGAAATGCTATCGGGAACAATCAATAAAAATCTTAGAAACCTATTCTCAATATATTGAAGTGACTTAACATTCTCAGAGCCCCAGATACCTGCCCCATAAGTGGCTATGGAAATACATTTAGCTTTGTAGATCTGTAAAAGGATATCCGGGGCCCGTTTCCCGAACTTCCTACTAAAATTCAAAAGTGCGGCTACCGCTTTGGAGAACAGTAGTCTTCTAGTCCTGATTGCCTGTGTCCAAGACCCCTTCTTATCGAATAATATTCCCAAATATGAGAAGGTGTTACAACATTCGATATGCTTCTTACCTATTGAGATCGGTCTAAAATTCCCATTACCTGCCCCGCATTTCATCACAAAAGTTTTGGCGATATTAACTTTTAACCCTAATTTATCCATATAATTAGTAAAACAGCTAACTAACCTCTGCATGCCTATTGGGGTCCGTGACATAAGAACCGCATCATCGGCGTACATTAATGCGGGAATAGGTCTCTTGCCAACTTGTGGGAGGTCCTGGCACTCTTTCTCCAGGGTACTACCCAGGTCATTAATATATAGTAAGAACAGGAAGGGTGCCAGGACACATCCTTGTCTCACACCCTCCTCACCCTAAAGTGCTTAGTGCATTCCCTCCAACCCCGTAGCGAATCCTAGCTTTTGCCCCCGCATATAATTGTCTTAAAAATAAAACTATGGAACTATCCACCCCCAGGTTCATTAAAATTCTCCACAGTTCCTCATGGATTACACAATCAAACGCTGAAGATAAATCTACAAACATTAGATACAACCTTCCCCTTTTTGCCTTCGTGTATTTACCAATCATCATGTTCAAATTTAATCCCTGGTCGATTGTGCCCATGCCCTTGCGGAAGCCAAACTGTAAATCACTAAGAATCGAGTGGTCTTCCGCCCAATCTTGTAGCCTTGATAACAAGACTCTACCAATAATCTTTATTGTAGAGTCTAATAATGATATCGGCCTGTAACAGGCTGGGTCCAACCTGTCCCCTTTTTTAAAAATGGGAACCACGGTTGATTCGTACCAGGAAGGTAAAAGGGTGGTTGCACTACATGAATTTAAAACTTGAGTTAAAAGAGGACCCCATAATAAAATATTATATTTGAAAAGATCTGCAGGGATACCATCCGGTCCCGGTGCCTTTCCTCCCATGCTCGATTCAATAGGTAAAATGACTTCGCTCAACTCGAATCTTAGGTTATTACCCTCAGTGCCTTGTCTAGTGGCCAAGATCACTTCAGTCGCTGGCTCTACCTCTAACATGGGAACGGAGTTACTATATAATTTTTCTAAATGCTCCAGCCATTCTACCTCACTAATAGCTATCTCAATCATAGCCCTATCTTTCTCTATCAAAAAGGGCGCATTGACAGCCCTCCAAAAAGCGGAGGAGTCCTTTAGCTTCGATGCTATGTGCAAGTCCCGCCATGCTTCATTTTTGAGAGTTGTTTTCCTTAACTTTAATGCTGCATTATACTCTCTACGCACAAGTCTAACGTCCTCCACGACTCTTGGCTCTATGTGTAACGCTTGCTTAAGCTTAGCATGGGCCTTAGAACATGTTGCATCAAACCAACCTGACTTAGGTTTTTTGTTGTTGTTAAGTTTCCTTAGCAAGTCCTGCTTAATGTACTTTGTAATTACCAGAAAACCGTCAATGATGTCTTTATGCGAGGAACTTTCATCTAAACACATGTTAACTGCCTCCATACAATTCGTAATGACCTTCCCTGTAAATAAACCAGGGTCCAATTTATCCCATCTTAGGGCATATCCATTTTGCCTAGAAACGGTAAGATTCCCAATGGTTAAACATGTTTGATCAGTAATGTTTCCATTTAACAAGAGGGATATGCTCAGAGGGAAATGATCACTAACTGAAATTTCGTGGGTATAAAAATCCTCCACTCTAGTAGCGTACCTGCAAGACATCAAAATAAAATCTATGGTTGAAGGTTTTCCATGCCCATTATAAGTAGTGCTAAAAGGCACGGGTTTAGAGCATAACATGTTAGCAAATCCCAGGTCTGCGTCAAACATAATTTCATTTAAGGTATACCCACATTTGTTATGAGCAAAGTGCTGGAAGGGATGATCCTTGTCACATGAAATACCACAGCACCCACTGTCTGCATACATGCAAAATATTACAATTAAAGTCTCCCCCATACAATGCATACTTCTCTGGGGGATGCAGCCTGGGTATTATGTATAATAATATTAATAGATCTCACTACCTCTTCAAACCTATTAGAAGGAATGTTATTATAGAAATTGACCACCAGCTGACGTAATGACCTATCTATGTCAATCGTCAGGACCTGATAATAGATGTCAGTGCCAATCAGGACAGTTTTTTCCAGGTTCAAAAGGTTCGACACATAAATGCATAGACCCCCCTTAGCTCTCCCATGAGTTGATGGAATAGCTGGGGTATGGAAGGATCTATAGCCAATTATGTGTATGGGTTCCTGAGTCCAAGTCTCCTGAATAGCAAGTACATCGTATTCTTTCACAAAGTCATTCCAGGTATGATCAATCACCTTTGTTTTCAACCCAGCCACATTCCAAAAACAGATCTGACAACAATTCATCCTATCAGTCCTTTTTGCCATTTCTGGCACGCAGGCATTAGCTATCGGGAGAGTAAGCTGTGGGGGCTGTACATTCCATGGTATATCAAAGATAGCGGTGGTAGAGGAACTAGAGTTAAGGTTTCCAACTGCCACAATGACATCCTCATTATGTCCGTGATTTTGTCCCCTGCTGGGCCTATTTAGGACCTCTATGATTTCTTCCTGTTCAGGTATCAGGATCCTTTCACGGTTATGGCTAGAAAGAATAGACGGGGAAACCTCCTTCCCAAGGTTGTGTATATGCAGTCAATCTACCTCTTCTAGGTTGTGAAGAGCTTCGAACCTATTATGGATCTGGACATTATAATATTGTTTCTGGTTTACCGGGTGAGGGGCTGAATGTACCACTGAAAGATGTTCATACACTGGTCGATAGAAATATCCCAGGGGAAGAATGTTTATGCCACCTTGAGAAATGGACTGAGCTCCACCCCTAGACAAAATCATTTGTACCAACCGTGGGTCGGCAAATGATAGTACCACACAGTCACCATTTAACCTTTTTGCCCCCGCCCTACCCATCTTATCCGTCTCGCCATCTTAAATTCAGCAAATAACTTTTCAGGATAGCCTATCCTAGTACCTAGCCAGCCAAGGCTTTTATTTCTTAGTGAAACCCAGGATTCTTCAGCCCCAGGAGGCAATGTCGGTACATTGGCTAAAATCACAGTATATGGCATAGCCGCCGGAGGGAGATCTAATATAGTAGCTTGGTGTGGGATTGTCTGGTTTGCCTGTTTGACATGCACCCCCAGATTTCCCTTATCTACCGCAGATTGTGTGCCGAGGGCTAGCCCTTCAGTTAACGTGTGTTTTTGATGGTGATTTGTTACGCCGAAACTATGAGGGTTAGGCAGGAGTGGGGGAGTAGACATGTGGGGTTTATACAGGGCATCGGGCTGTACCGGGTTATGGCTTGGAATTCTATCTCCTAAAGGAACCCTCGTCGAGGATTTCCCCCCCACGGCGACGGATCCATTAGGCAGACTAACGTCATTAGTAGACTCCTCCCGTCTTGCCAAGGATGACACCAAAACGTCCAATTTGATGGAAATAGAGGACGTAAAATCTCTGATAAACCTGGCTAAGGTTTCTAATGTGAGTTTCACCGATTCTAAATCTTTTTTAAGACCATTTCCACTCTCCCTTGCTAAAGTTTCTCTAATCTTTTGTTTGGCTTTAGGTTGAATCTTACCTTTTTTTACAATTTTGTTACAAGGATTAGGGCTAGGGATTGGCGCCTCAGAGGCGAGGTCTATAATTGGGGCATAGGAAGGTTTAACTTTCCTTTGACGTTTGCCTGGTGGCTGTAGTGCACTCTCCTGGTCACTACCCAAAAAATGTTCAGATATATGGTCAGATACATCAAGTATGCAACCATTTATTTTGACTTCTCTTCTTGTTGGACTTGTATGGGGAAGTGGAGGAGTGGGAGAACATATGGGCAGGCCTACTTCTAGTTCAGCCACATTAACCCCATCAGTACTTAGTCTCTCTGTGTTGATGACTTCCTCCACTGAACTAATTTGTTTTTCTATAGCCCCCATGGCCCCAGTCAGATAGTTTAGCAAAGTCTGCCTAGGGCCTGTTGTCTGACTTATCTTAGATGTACCCTGTGACTTCCTTTTCCCCATTTTGAACAAATGAAACAATGCACAATATACACACAAAATTCGTAATACAGAAATCCAATAGTCAAACCCCCCCAACCAGACAGGGCAAAACAAGGTTACTCAAAATCAATGACTTCCAGATTTCACAAGTTCATGGGTATTGACCGCATAAGGGTTTTTAAAGTCAATCTTAGTCACTTAGCCACGCGTAAACAGACGCATATACAAACAGATAAGAGAAGGACTATGATTAACAATCTCTTACTATGCCGATGAACCAAGAGAAACGGCCCAGCCCGGCCTCATCCGATCTATGACGGGCTAAGACGGGCCCGTCTTGGCCCGGTCTTCGCCGGGCACGCCCCGCGCGCGTCCCCGCGCTGCGGTACCTGCTCTCAGGCTTTGTAGCTCCTGCCCGCCTCCAGGGGCAGTCACCAAAGTGCGTTGTCCGGTGTGCTCGCTCCCACAAGGGTTCAGGTGCAAAGTGCGCTGTGTCCCGGTTTCAGAGAGGCCTTTACTATTTAATACTCTAATTAATGTAAATCAATCATCTACAGTGCTTGTCACAAGCATTAGAATTTCCTACAAGTGATGCCTTCACAATGTTCCACATTCATCTATATTAACATTCACTCCCCAATCTTACTTGGCAGTTTCTTACTTACAGTTTATCTTATCAATTGTGTAGAAATTCATCTCGTGTAGTAGTTCAGTTCCTTAGAATTTAATTCAACAATCAATAGGGGTTTCCTCTCCTCTCCCACTTATAATCTGCAAAGTTGTATATTAACTCCATTATCTTCTTTGATAATTTCCCTCTTCTTTTATTATTATTTATTATTGATAATTGCTAACCCCTGCACAAAGTTAAGCCCTCCTGACTCACTCTTACTGGGAGTGGCACACAGATGTTACTGCAGATGCCTACACATTACCAAACAGGCACTCCCATATGCACCAGGACTAGTGCTACTAGCCATCCCTAGGACAATGGGATTAACGCCGGCAGCGGAACTGGAGACATGGCACGCTGCAGGAATAAGTACCTTAGGCGACTTATACAGAGAGGGCGTGTTAGCACCATATGACATTCTAATGGAGGAGGATGGTTTGCCTCCAGGTCAGTTTCTACTCCATCAGTCACTATTGGGTACACTACGACAGCACTGGGGGGGACATGACCTCCGAACTTTTAATACATTTCACAGTACAGTACTTGCAGGTGATGGGTGGAGGCAGACACCTCACACACTGGTTAGCCGACTCCATGCACCATCACACTACCCCCTACTTGTACTGAGCGCCTGATCTGCATCATTGGGAGGTATGCCTACTGGGCCTTTATCGTAGATCCAAACAACACAATGTGACCTCTCACTTCCTGGATTTAAGATTTATAGTCGCCAAACGCCTTATCACAAAGAGATGGAACTCTCCTACACCCCTGATGTTTGCTGCCTGGCGGCGCTCTATTGACAACTGGGCGCAAGCCGAAAGTGTAGCCCTGCATAGGGAGGACACACTGGGGCTGTGGAAATATCCCAATTTGAGCTGTCCTGGGACACCATACTCCTAGCTTTGCATGCACACGGAGAGGCAGGAAATGTACTTGCTGACACACTTGATAACCTGGCGCAATAAGAGGTGAAGCAATTAGAGCACCTCCTCCCCCTCATCTCCTACTTCTATGCTGATGAAGCATTTCCACATTTGTTGGCACTCTATTGGATGTCCTCCTCCCCCCATTTCCCTCCTCTGATGATAAGTCATTTGCAAACACCACACATATGTTGAGTATGGCAATTGGGTTGACGCATGGATATCTGTAGGGTCTGAAAACTGAGTTGCACTATGTTACTGGTTGGTTATTCCCCTTTTCCCATCCGTTATTTCGTATGATTATTGTTGATAGAAAAATAACGAACTGTTTTATAATTCATTTATTTTTTGCACAGGTGACTCCCTGGTTGAACACACCTTATGGGAACAATGCTTGCCACCCAATACTTAGGTGCTCCCCTACCACGGTATGCTTCTACTGTGTTCCACCCTAGAGACCGGACAGCATATAATATATCCCAAATAGACTGGTGCATGGCGGGGCATACTCACATGATGTGCTTATGTTTGAGTTCACCACGCTATGTCTCTCATGGTGTAGTAAGAAGTTGGATACTTATATGTTCTTGAACCGTGCACCTAAGAAACATTTATTGTGAATAGAAATGTGATGCTGTCCATGAAACTTATCTACAATAAACAGATTCAAACCCAAAAAAATAATAATGTGCTGCAGACATAGGAATTGCAATGTGTAATGATTTTTGATTTTTATTGTATCTTTTATGGTTCTTCTCTTAACCGAATAAAGAATATTTGAAGATAACCCAATATAGCTTCCAGTTTTGCTACACTCCAGGAGATATTCGTAAGAAGGCCTTCTTAGGTCGAGACTGCAGTCAGCATGCATTCTGTGCTGATTGGCGTCGATCTCTCGTATCTTAAAAAAGAAACTCCAAAAAGAGGCATTAAAAGCGACCTAAATTTTTAGGAGGTGTTAATTTCCCGGATTTCCGGACTTATCATAATGCATTCTCTCTTAAACAAACTTCGTTATTCTTAACAGAAGATGATAATTCTTACTCTTTGCCATTATGGGTAGACGTTGAAAAATCTTTCTTTCATCCTTTTTCTTTTCAAGAAACTGTATCATTTTCTCAGAGACCCTCTTCATTTTCTCTCCCTATACTCAATAATTCTTGTGCACTTCTTCAACCTATATTCTTCAATCATCTCTCCTCTTCAGATAAATTTCTTCAATCTTCCATATGGTACAATAAAAATATTAAACTACATAACAAAGTGCTCTATTGGAAAGATTGGCACCTTAAAGGTCTATATTGGATTCATCAACTCCGTCATAACGACACGTGGTTGTCTTTTTCCTCCGCTCAGTCACGCTTTCTTTTTCCCTCATCATACCTCTCCAAATATACTTCTTTACTTTCACAAATCCAAGCATTTTATCACGCCATCACATCCACAAATCACCCCTCTTCCTCACCCCCACATACTCTATCCATATTGTCCCTCTCCCCGTCAGCATCACAACTTTACCAATCACTATCATCTTTTCCACCCATTAGGGATAAGACTGAAGTAGAATTGCTTTGGGAAAGTGACCTTCAGTCCTCCTTCTCTACATACACATGGAATAAGATTTGGATTAAAATTAGAAAATCCTCCCATGCTGCCAACACTACCCAGACTCTTTTCTACATATACAATCGAATCTTATTTACTCCCGTCTCATTACACAAAATAAACCCTACTCTACCTGCCTCCTGTTGGTCTTGTAATGCAACCCCAGCAGACCTAAAGCATATGCTTTTCTTATGCCCTCAAGTCCATAAATTTTGGATACAAGTCTGGACACAGATCAACGCCATCTTTCACACTCAAATCCCCTTTTCTTTTGTTAACTTATTTTTAGGGAGCCTCTCCGAGGACTGGAGTTCACAATCATGTAGGTCCTTCCTAATTGACTTACTCCTTGCGGTGGCCTACCAACAAATCACTAAATCCTGGAAGGATACCTCCAACCTTTCTTATCGTGCTTGGTGGTATGGGGTTTGTTACAACCATAGACTAGATAGAGCATATGCCCACCCCATCTCCCTTGCCATTAAAAGGGATCTCCTTTGGTTACCTATTACTAACTTTCTTAACGTATCAGCACAAGCCTCCCATACTCCTGATCCTCGAGTTGAAGAAGTTCCTAAACCTCCATGAACAATATATATATGTATTTCATGTTATATTTAATCCTTAAGCATTATACTCACTTTGTTTATACTGTTTTATATTTACTGTTTTAGATTTTGATCAAATTTATATAGTAGTTATGATATATTGATACTAGCTCTCTTTCACCCTTTTTCCTCTCTCTCTTCTTTTCTTTTCTTACTTGTTTTACAAAATTGTACTAAAAATTTCTATTACGTGACAATTTTCTCTATATATTGTATTGCATTTTTACCCTGTATCAATAAACTTTCTTTCTAAACTTAAAAAAAAAGAGGCATTAAGCCCGCGATTACTTACATTTGGCTGGCTTCATGGTCACTCTCATGTCCTTACTTCTGACTGGTCATCGCACCAGCGTTCACTTACTACTACGTGTGTGCGTGTCCCTTTGATGGTGCAGGGACCAAGTACAGATTGATTTTGCTTTATTAGTCTCCCTCCGCTGGTCACGCTCACATGAGGTACTTTCTTCCCCCCCACGTATCCCCCTCATGTTGTTGTTTTCACTTGTTTTATATTATGGTGCTGGTCCCATCACTAATTGCACAATCTACTTTTAATCTTTGTTGATTTGTAAGTGTGTTTGTCATGGTATTTTGCGAAAATGTATCCTGCAGTGCACAACTTCCATCCTGCTCCTCGAAACCACCATTGTGGTGTTATTATGGCAGCATTTTGTTTAAAACATTTCGTGCATAACAAACAAATGAAATGCAAAAGAAAACATTCAAATGAAAAGGCCACCTTTTGCTGTATGTTTAATTTTAGAACACTGTGGGCCCGATTCACAAAGGTAAACTTAGACTTAAATCTAAGTTTACTGCTTTTTGGTATTCACAAATATGTTACTGCTAGTAACTTGACTACCAGTAAACTTACTAGTAGTAAAGTTACCAATAGTAAAGTTACTACTAGTAAGTTTACTAGTAGTAAAGTTACAAGTAGTATCTTACTTTTGTGAATGCCTAAAAGTAGTAAACCTACACTTAAGTCTAAGTTTACCTTTGTGAAACTGGCCCTGTGTTTTGCAGCAGACAGGAAACAACTCTGCCTGCTAAATGTGTGAAGCCAGCTGAGAAAAGTTATGTATTCACCATCTCTTGCCTGTTTTCAGTTTTACTCTCTTGAAATGGCTGATTTCCTAAAAGACTTGGGGGCCATGTACATTCTATCCCGGGCCAAGCTGGCTTATGGGACAATATGGTCGTGCCAGGAGGACTGATCTGACAGAAGTAATTATTTAATCTGCCTTGCCCACATGACTTTTTTAAAATTGTTGCTGCACCCCTTTCCCTTACATGTTCCTGTCATTTCATAAATAGAGCATCTGCCAAGGAAAGGCATACGGGACATGGAGTGCTTCGGGGTTTATTTATATATATTTTGGAGGCCTTCCAACGCGCTTTACATGATAACAGTGCTTCTCTTAGACCAGAGTGCCAGATGTTACTATGGAAGCCCGGGGTGGGTAATCGACTTACCCCAGAGTAACAGGGTGTTGTGCTGAGGTCCAGGCTTGAGCCTGGCTCTACAGCCACCAACGGCAGCTTTATCCTTTAAGACACTTCTCTTCCTTTTGGAATTTTAGGTGCAGAGCACTTAACTATTCTCACGTTCATTCCCAGGCCATGTACATTCTAGCCCGAGTCCGACTGGCCTATAGGGCAATCTGTCAGTGCCAGGAGGACTGGCCTGACAAGTCTGTGTGTTAGCAGTCTTTGGGCTATTTGTGGCCCTTTTTCATGGTCTGGTGGGGTAGTTTTTACAACTGATTTTCCTTATTTTACCACAGTATCTTCAGCAAGTACACATGCATGCTTTCTCCCATACTTTGCAAAACACCTATAAAGCATGTCTTTACAAGTTCAAAACTGGCCTGATTTGCAAATGGCGGCCACTTTTTTAGATATCTTCTTCGCCAATTAAGCCCACTTTTTAGGTCTTGCATGCGGTGCACAGACATAATATCGATGTAGGAATATCGATGTGCCAGAATATCGAGTTTTTAATATCTAGGTGGCACAATATCGACATGCAAGAATATCGTTGACCAGAATATCGACATGAAGGTAAGAAATAACGTTTTTTTTAATATCGAAGTTAGTAATATCGTTAGTAAAAATATCGTTGTTAATAATATCGACATTTATTTTAGTGTTTTGTATTTTACTATGTGTGTTTAAAGTATGTGATGTAATTATTTTGTATAAGTATAGCTTATTTTTTTAATGTATGTGTGAAATTTTTAGAACTAATTAATTTTATGTTAATTAATTTTTGTGTATTTTAGTTCCGTAGCGGGTTGTGGGTTTATAGGGGAATAGGGTGGGAAGTAATTTAATTAGAATACATTTATTAATAATTTTTAGAAGTTACAAATGTTTTAAAAATTACATTTTGCATTTTAGTTCTGTAGCGGGTTGTGGGTTTACAGGGGAATAGGGTGGGAAGTAATTTAATTATAATTAATTAATATTTTTTATTAATTAATATTTATGTATTTAATATTTTATATTGTTAATTGTGATAATTTAATTGTTATTAATTAGTTATTAATTGGTTATTAATTATTAATAATTGATTGGTTAATATGTTAATTGTGTCATTTTTTTAGGAGCGGGTTGTGGGTTTATAGGGGAATAGGGTGGGAAGTAAATTAATTATAATTAATTAATTAATTTATATTTTTAATTAATTAATATTTATGTATTTAATATTTTGCATTGTTAATTGTGATAATTAACTTGTTATTAATAAGTTATTAATTGGTTATTAATTATTAATAATTAACTGGTAAATATGTTAGTTGTGTTATTTTTTTAGGAGTGGGTTGTGGGTTTATAGGGGAGTAGGGTGGAAAGTAATCCAATTATAATTAATTAATTAATAATTGTTATTAATTAATATGTATGTATTTAATATTTTATATTGTTAAATGTGGTTATTAATTAGTTATAAATTGGCCATTACTAATTATTAATTAATTATTAATTATGTTAATTGTGTCTTTTTTTAAGAGCATGTTGTGGGATGATAGGGGAGTAGGGTGGGAAGTAATTACATTTTAATATTTTTTAAAATATTTTTTTATATATTATTTATTTAATTTTATTTAAAAGTGTTAATTCTGTGAATTAATTTATTACTGATTGTTTTTAATTTGCTTGTTAATTGTTATTAGTTAATTAATTAATTAATTGTTAATTTATTATGTTAATTGTGTTATGTTTTACAACATAAGTGGGGTTATTTATAGGGGAATATGGTGGGAGGTAAATTAATTTTAATTAGTTAATTATTTGTTAATTAATGTTCATTATTTTGCTGGAGTGGGAATAGTAAATTATTCCCCTCCGCTATCCAACACTTTCCCTACTGTTGCACTTGCTGGAGTGGGAATAGTAATTTTATCCCATCGGCTATCCAACACTTTCCCTACTGTTGCACTCCCTGGAGTGGGAATAGTAAATTATTCCCCTCCGCTATCCAACACTTTCCTACTGTTGCACTCGTTGGAGTGGGAATAGTAATTTTATCCCCTTCGCTATCCAACACTTTCCCTACTGTTGCACTATCTGGAGTGGGAATAGTAATTTTATCCCCTCCGCTATCCAACACTTTCCCTACTGTTGCACACGCTGGAGTGGGAATAGTAAATTATTCCCCTCCGCTATCCAACACTTTCCCTACTGTTGACTTGCTGGAGTGGGAATAGTAAATTATTCCCCTCCGCTATCCAACACTTTCATACTGTTGCACTTGCTGGAGTGGGAATAGTAATTTTATCCCCTCCGCTATCCAACACTTTCCCTACTGTTTCACTCCCTGGAGTGGGAATAGTAATTTTATTCCCTCCGCTATCCAACACTTTCCCTACTCTTGCACTTCCTGGAGTGGGAATAGTAATTTTATCCCCTACGCTATCCAACATTTTCCCTACTGTTTCAGTTAATGTAGTGTAAAATGTTTTTAAAATTAAAAAATTATTTTAATATTCTAATTTATTAAATATATATTTTATTTTTATGTTTATGTTACAGGTGTATGTATATATATATATGTATTTATAATTTGTATTATGTTTCTAACATTTTATAATTTATTATAATAATTATTAATATTATTAAGTAAATATATATAATAATTTTTATATATGTATGTTTAATTTATTTTTACATTACATTTATTATTTATAATTTTTAACATTTTTTAATAATTCTAACTATGTTTTTATTAATTATATGTATTATTTAATTTATTTAAAATTATTTATTAGAGATTTTTAAAAGAACGATATTTTGAACAACGATATTTTTAACAACGATATTTTTGTTTCGATATTTTTGTACTTACCATTGTAAAGATAGGATGTCTATATTCTTGACATCGATATTTTGAACACGATATTTGTGTAGGTCGATATTCCTGTCGTCGATATTCTGTCAGTGATCCCTTGCCTGCCACAGCGCATACATGAGCTAGTGCATGCGCCCTCACTTGCAACAGATATTGTGCTCTGCAAGGGACTTGGAGCCAACCCATTGCTTACCATTTGTGGGCTTCTTTGTCACTCTATTTTGCTGCCTCCTAATTGGGCAGCACGAGGTGGCTTCACTTCCTTTTCTTTCATCTGCAGCACAGACCAAGTACAGATAGCTGCATCGTGAATAGGCCCCTTCCTCTGCTGGCACTGTGATTGAGGTACTATTCTTTTTCCCGTCATATTACTTCTTATTTCCCACCCAAACACCCTCCGTCCATGTTGCTTCTTCCCCCAGCCCAACCCTCTTCTTGTCTGCGATGCTTCTTTCCTACCACTCCTCCAGCCCCTGTTGTCCGTGTTGCCCCTTCCGTCCTGTTGCCTGTGTTGCCTCCGATTTACCCACCATAAAAAAGTGCTATGACACCAGCCAATGCAGCCCGTATCATATAGCTTTTAGAACCTTTCCACATCATAGTTCTTTTATTTTTTAACTTTAAGCCATGAAGCACAGCAGCCACGCTGCTCTACAACATGGCAAAAGACATTGGCAAAGCCAATAGCTCTCACATAGGCGAGGCCTATTGGCTTTGACAATGCTTGTTATTACCTTCTTCTAATCTAAGCATTCTTCTTGACTTTAGTTAAACTGTCTCCTCCAAATTCTCGAGAGTTGATTCGGGGACCCAATATTCTTTGGACTAACTTTGCCGCTAATGGAAGGTGCTACAATAGGGTTGTAACTAACAATGTGTCCTAACACCTCACATTATGTACAACTGGACCAGCACCTGCTAAATTACCCTTACTGCAACAAACTATATGGGTGACAAGTAGAAGCAGGAGACCACAAATTCTGTGTCTGAACTAGAAGTGTGCCATTTCCAATAAAAAGAAAAGAGTTTAGAGTATCTGAACCTGACTTCTTTTTGGATTTACCTAAAGACTTTAAATGTGGGTACTCAAAATCCAGCATCTGGAGTCTAGTTGCTGAGTATGGTATGAATAACCTGGTGATGTTTCTCTGAGCATGCAGGATGAGGCAGAGTTTCATTATGCATGTATTACTGTAAGGGGCATTAGTTTAGGGCAAACACAGCCAAAAGCCTGTGGAATGGTGTACATGGTCAAAGGCAATAATATAGTCAATGAGTGATTGAACGGGACACTGGGTTCTGAGAGTAAAGGATGGCTGTTGCTTGCTTGTGATGTAGTGTTCGCTAAAGAGGTGGAGCAGCATTGGAGCAGTTCCGCCGGGTGCAGGAATGGCATTCCAGAACATATTGAATCTTTTTGGTTGGCAGCCAATGAACAGCCTTAATTGCTCCCCTAACATGTTCATAACTTTTCAGGCCCTGAATTAGCAAGGTTACTACATTTTGAATCTTTGCCAGTGTTTTACTAAGAGGTCCCTGTACATACCATTGCAATATTTAATGTAGAAATATTGGTCAAAAGTCTAGCATATTACATGGACAGCTGCAAAGGTGGAAAACTACATTCTCTACCACAGTACTAAATCATTAGCTTGAGTGGGGGAAAATAGTATGTAAAATGTAGGGTAAAATCTGAGAAATAAGCTCTATTGTTTCACAGTTCAGCCAAAGGCAGTTCTGTGCCAACCATTATTGTACATGTTGAAGCCAATCATTTACTGCTCTCCTGTTTTCTTGGTCTTTCCAGACTTTTATGTGAGCCTGGATGCTGATGCCATACAAGTTATAACCAACATTGTGGCTATGGGGGATAAATGCAATTTGGGAGTATGTTGGTGTTAAAAGGCTGGTAAAAGGAAGGACCCTTGGGTCACACCATAAGTCACTTGGGAGATTTTAAAGAAAAATGATTCAAGTGTTACATGTGGGTGTGGAGTTTAAAATGTGAGGATTTACATGAAAATTCAGTAGGCATACCTTTAATTCACAACACTGCTTGGGGAATTATATGCAGGTGTTGACAGAGCACCAGACAGTGGTTTCTCTATGATGAGTCCAGCTAAAGTCAGAATACAGATCTCAGAAACTGAAAACCACATGAGTCCAACAGATTCTATATGAACCTCGCACACCCAGATACCATTTAAATGTGTGAACTTGGCTACATTCCGGTCCATTACTTTGGGCCCACCTATTGTCTACGATTGAATTGTTTTGTCTGTTTGGCCCATCCATCCAACAATTCAAGTTTCTTCCAGAGTTACAGGCTGCTTGACCTCAAGCTAAAATCTTTTAGTTAAATAATTGTTTTTAATTTTTCCCTATACCTTACCATAGGAAGGCTCCCCAGTTGGGATGAATATATCTGTATGGTAAATAGGGAATAGGGAGGACTTAAAAACGTTTATCAAACATGTAAAATGTTATTAAAAATATTTCTATGTTACATATTATTGTAAATTCATTTTTATATATTTACTAGAACAAATACAAATGCTATAACAGTATTACCTTAATTTTGAATTCAATCTTTATTTAATGTGAACATATTAAATAAAATTGAAATTATTTTTCTGAAGCTTCAATTAATTTTTTATTGTTGGTTAATTATTATTAAAAGTGAGGCATAGAATTAATTAAAAGTAATTTAAATATATTTCATTAAACGTAATTTTACATTAACTTTCAAATTTACAAAAGGTTGTTAAAATATTTTATTTCTGAATATTAAATGTATTTTATCTTCATATACTGTTTAATAATAAATTATATTTACCAATATTTTTAACTATTTTAAATAATTTAATTTAATTTACCATTATTTCCTTTTGGGTTTTATATTAAGTTTTCACCTCTATTATTTTGTATGGGAGGGTGTTGCACTGTCAGTGGTTGGCAATGTGTGGTGGTGGAATTTCTACTGTTTTATTTTGACAGTAGTAAATATGGCTACACCCCGTTTATTAGGGGTGGAGATGTATAAGTCTGCACGTTTGAGTAACTTTATGCTCAGCTGTTGTGAAGAGCCCAAAGTGGTAAAGTTACTCAAAAGTGAAAAAGTAAACTTGCATGTGTAACTTACTGACAAGTGTAAGTCACCTTTGTGAATAGCCCAAACCGAGGGCCTGATTTAGAACTTGACTGACGGGTTACTCCGTCACAACTTTGACGGATTTCCTGTCCATCGAAATATGAATCCCATAGGATGTAATGGGAGTTATATTTCAGCGGACGTGATATCCGTCATTGTTGTGACGGAGTAACCGCCAAGTTCTAAATCAGGCCCAGAGTTTGGAGACTATTCCAAAACTGGGTATGTTGGTTCATTTTATGAAGCATCCAAAATACACAGAATCAATGGACGTTATCACAAACCTGGGTGTCTAAACTAGCATTGCCTCTTCTATGGCATCTTGATTTACCCAGTTGTAAAATATTAATGAACATCCCATTGTTGTAATCATATCTTCTATGAATAAAGACTGTCTGGACCTCATGCATTAATTTATGAAGAAGTTGCTCTAAATGGTCTGGGCAAATTTTAGTAAGGACTTTTCAGTCACCTTTTAACAGAAAGATATGACTATAGCATGCACAGTCTATAAGATCCTTATCATCTGTATTAGTATGATATTATACAATTTCATTGCCTTTGGGACGTATTCATCTGTTATGTTGAGTTAATATACAAAGCACAAGATGAAAAGATTTCATTGACAAAACACTTTTTTCAAAGAACAGCTGGGCCAGGTGTTTTTTCTGATATGAAATGATATCTGATATGATTGATGACGTTTTTGATTTCTGCTTGTGCAATACATTTGCTAAGGAGGTCCAGCACTTCTATGGATATTTCAAGAAGATTGCTTTCTTTCAATAATACATTTTTATTTTATTCTGAAATTAATGGATTGATGAACAAATGAGTAAGAAAGTTCAATTATTTAATAATTTTGCTACTTAAATGCACTGCCATTCTCTAAAGCAGTGAAATTGGAGAAAATTGTCTTGTCCAGTTGCTTCAGAATTCATCTCCTATTGATCATGGGTATACCCACCTGCTTATGAATCTGAAACATTTTGTTATGATCTGTTGCAAACTTGTCTAAAGCACTGTGCCTCACATTTGAAACACTAGATGCATCAGTCTGTCGCCTAGTTCCCATTTATGGGACTCTGAATATTTCCTGCATAGCCATCTGGTGTTTCATTGTGCATGCTAGGGGCATGGTTTGCTAATATTTCCACATTTTTCATTGTCCATTTCCAGAGTTTTCGAGCCACCTTCAACAATGCTGGGGATTGTGTACGCCCTTGTATACAGACATATTACATAGTTGTAGTGTTGTGCTTCTTCACAGTGGCATGAGTGTTTTGCATCGCTAGAAGGAACACTCATCGGGTCAATCTCGTTGCCATGAGTTCCAGTGAGCTGATGTGGCATAGACCTTTTTTGATCCAGGCACTATTGATATTTATATCAAGCATAAGTGCACCCTATCCCAACAGAGAAACATCTGTTGTCAGATATAGATGTGGCCTTGTATGCTGCAAAGACTGGCATCTGAAGATATTGTCTTTCGCCATCCCCCATTGCAATGCCTACTTTAGTTGTGGATTAGCTGTTACTGAGTCACCCCCATATCCATGGATTTATTGCCGTTGAATATTCAGCTATTTTTAAATTATTCTCGCCCACAATAGACATTGTGGTATGAGTTGGATGCATGACAACAAAGGGCGTGATTATGAATTTGGTGGTGTGATGCACCTCCAAACCTACGGTGGTGCTGTGGCAACTGCCGCACCGGCGGGCCGACCCCCGTATTATGACTTTGGTGGCCAGACCGCCAAAGGACCGCTGCTACCGCCAAAGATCCATGATCTCTGGTGGTCTTGCAGCGGTCTGAGGCCACAATATGCTGGTGGTGCAGCTGCTGCAACACCAAGCATATTATGAGTTTCTTCACTGCCCTCCTTTTCATGGTGATGAGCCTGCAATGAAAAGGGTTATGGTGAGGAAACTAAGGGGGCCCTATAGAGCCCCCTGGTGCCTTGGTGTACAGGGTGCATGCAGGGGGGCAAATGGTGTGCTTCCCAGTCCTTCTGCAACCCCAGGTTCTGCATGGCATGGACTTAACAGTCCATGCCATGCTAAAATGTGCTGTGGTGGTCCCACAGCAATGCCTTTCTAAGGCTCTTCTATGAGCCTTTAAAAGGCAATGCCGTGGGCCAGCCGCCGTAGGACCGCCCCCCGTATTACAACTTGTAATCCGGTGGCCGGTTGGTGGTAGAGTTTGGCAGTGTGGCGCTGGCATGCCGTTCCGCTCCCACCCTGCCAAACAGATAATCAGGCCCAAAGTCCGTAAAGTTGCCCCGACCTATCTTACTTATTGCTTTGGGCTTTGTTGCTAGACAAGACGCTTGCATAATTAGTTTGTTTCCTCTTTCCTAAGATGGAAAAACCATCTCTTCCTTTGTGAGAATGCTGGCTCCTGAAAAGACTAGGGGCCCGATTCACAAAGGTAAAGTTAGACCATGGGTCTAAGTTAAGACCAAATGTCTAACTTTACTACTTTTTGGTGTTCACAAAGGTAAGTTACGAGTAGTATCTTTATGACTGCAGAGTTTCCACACTCGGACAGAGTTTCCACACTCAGACGGAATCTCTGCACTCAGAGTGGAATCTCCGCACTCAGAGTGGAATCTCCGCACTGGGGCGGAAACTCCACAGTCGTAAAGATACTACTCGTAACTTATCTTTGTGAAAACCGAAAAGCAGTAAAGTTAGACTTTTGGTCTAAACTTAGACAGTTTCGACTTTTTCATGTTGACAGACAGGCCTAAGTTTGATAAAGTTGTCAACAGCTCCTGTGTCATGACCTGGCATTTCCTATGGATGTGCTTCCTTATGAGCCAGTCATCCACATAAGGATATACCACACAACATTTTCTCCGTAGATAGGCTGTTTTGTGAAACTGTGAGGAGCAGATTACAAGTCAAACGGTAATGCCTTGAATTGATAATGGTGACCTGCAATCATGAAGCACAAATGAAAGCTAAAATAATACTCTAAGGGGCCCATTACGATACCCGGCGTAAATAAATCCGCCAGGCATGGAAGCGGCAAAAATCCGCCCGCACACACCGCCTGAACACCGACCACGCCATTACGATTACACAAACCGAAAACCGCCATCGGCGGAAAAAGCACACAAAATACCGCCCGCCAACGTCCGAGTCGGAGTCAAACCGCCCGCCACGGACGGAAACACGCACGACAACACAAAACCGCCCGCCCTCATGGCCGACACACCGCACGTGAAATTACGATCGCACCGACATGAGCGCGGAAAACCACAAATATACCGCCCGCCAGCGCAAACAACGCCGATGAGAATCGACACGGCAGAAGCCATGGCGCCAACGTACCTGCACAGAAACGATCCGCACACAAAACCAATAGCACACAACATGGCCAACAAGTCCACACAGCAAGGCACGCACAAATACACAAGCACAGTACACATCCCGAAAACACCCCCCGGACAAACAAAAAATACAAAGGCCAGAACCCCAGACACAACACACCTGAAAACAACAGACCATGAGGACACACCCACATAGGTGAGTACAAAAGCAGCACTCCCACAGACCACAACCCCTTGCTACATTGCAAACCAGAGAGGAGAGGAGAGGACACAGTGACACAGCAAGGACAGCAGCACACCACAGAAACGCACACATCACTACCACCACCACCACCACCACCACCACCAAACACCACCACCACCACCACCACCACCACCAAACACCGGCACCACAAACCCCTGCACATTACACAACACACACCGCACCAGCACCACAAACATCATGGCACCACAAAGAATGCCCAAGTTCACGCCCATGGAGCTGACGGTCATGGTCGACGAGATCATCAAGGTGTACCCACAAATCTATGGGAACATGGTCCAGCACACACCACTAGCCACCAGAAACAGAATGTGGAACCGGATCGTAGACCAGGTCAATGCAGTCGGGACCCTGCCCAGGAACAGAGTCGAGATTAACAAACGTTGGAATGACGTAAAGAGCCTGGTCAAGAAGAAGGAGGGCAAAAACAGAGAGCTGGCTGCCGTCACTGGCGGAGGGAATCCCGCGCTCTTTAAGACCTTCAAAGCATGGGAGGAGAAGGTGCGAGTCGTAATCCATCCGGAGATCCTCGCCGGATTAGCAGGGGGAGTGGAGGCTGGTAAGTACAAACTAATGTATACCAGCACACCGCTATGTTCTCACATGCACTACCACCATGCCACAGCTCCCAGGGACAAACACCCCCATGTCCAGCACAAAATACACAACACATCACACACGCATGCAACAGACACTACCACACACAGCCCAAACCGAACAACTGTAAGATGCGTGGGGACATGTGTACACTAAGCCAGCCACGTAACCACCAACAGGTCCCCAAATATGCCAGAAGCGCCACAACGAGCAGCCACCACACCCATGTGTCCGCCACAGCTGCACTAACCGACAAGTAACAGGTAAGTGGCAGGAACACAAAGTGCAGTGGGTGGGACGGTGGACAGCCCAAGTACAACACACACCAGGCCCCAGTCCCACAGCACAGCAAGGAGGAGCATCCCCCACACCCCACAGCCACGTGTCAGCCACCGCAGTGCACAATGACAGCCGAAAGGCAGACATCACGGTCCACAGCAATCGGTGTCAGTGGGTGTCCAGCCACCCCCACGACCCACAACACCCCCCCACCCCCACAGACCTGCAACATGGAGCACCCCCCGCTTAGAGCCATGTGGCATCCAGTACAGTGCACGCACGAACAACTTGCAGGTGGGAAACTGGACAGGGCTGGATTACTGGAGGCATGAGGACCATAACACGACCAACACATGGGACATGTCACGTAGCAGACGAACACGCAGCACCGCCCACCGTCACGAACAAGTGAACAATGTGCACACGGACATGAACAACAGACTCACACCCCACATGACCCATCACAGACATAGCAACACCCAAGGAGCCACGTCTGCATGCACAAGCCACACTGAATATAGTCCCACACGGCAGCCACTGTGCAACTCATCACACACAACCGAAACACCATTGAAGTCCTGTCCATGTAGCCCCTACTGCCTGTCAACCACACACCCCACAACTACGCCTATGTAAGACAAACAACACTAGACGCAACAGAGCGGAACAACATAAATGCACACGAACACCACTGAACCCATCAAACTCACAGACACACCATGCACATACAACATACCATCCATCCCATCCGTCAGCCCCAGTCTCATGAAAGGCATGTCATCCGCACAGCTGCCACACATACAGCAGTCACGCTAAGACACATGCCCATGACCAACCATGTGCCAGAAGTCAATTAAGCGCACGACACACTGTGAGCAACAACACACAACATGGGCCACACCCCCCGAGCACTGCAGTGATGCACATGGCACAGGGCAGCACGCACACCAAGGAGATGGGACAACTGCAATACGTTGGCTGGCACACAACTATCACTCACTCATAACGATGCGTCCAATGCCATGTCCAGTAATCACAACAGACAGCAAATATGCAGGCCATGTCAAGCATGCACACACCTCAAACCATGCACTGTCATGCTGCCACAACACATGTCACGTTCGGCACCCATGGCTCATAGCATGTACCCCAAAAGCATATCCCCTCCCAAATGCGAATCTGGGGCATAGCCCCCATGTTGCCATATGCGTTCCTAAGCGTTCCATTTGAACCCCAAAAGCATATCCCCTCCCAAATGCGAATCTGGGGCATAGCCCCCATGTTGCCATATGCGTTCCTAAGCGTTCCATTTGAACCCCAAAAGCATATCCCCTCCCAAATGCGAATCTGGGGCATAGCCCCCATGTTGCCATATGCGTTCCTAAGCGTTCCATTTGAACCCCAAAAGCATATCCCCTCCCAAATGCGAATCTGGGGCATGGCCCCCATGTTGCCATATGCGTTCCTAAGCGTTCCATTTGAACCCCAAAAGCAAAGTACAAACCAGACCCAGGATGGGCCAGGAGCCCGCATACACCAGAGTCACAATAAGTAGGGGCACAGCAACACACCCATCGGCATGGCCAATCCGTCCCATGCCACATGTGCACAGCACACAGTCCCATTGCCAAGCACACACAACTACAGATGCTACAGCCACACACATGCCTCTGGGAAACCCATGTACGAGATTGCACGAACTGTCAATGTCAGACGACAAATACATACTTCGCCAGGTGCAACACAATAACAAATCTCATTCTCTCCACAGGTGACGAACTGCTGGATGCTGGGGATGGAGCCAGCAGCCAGCACAGCCAGCCTACAAGCCCCCAACGAGGACACACGGATCTGGAGGATCTGTCCTCCTCTTCGGACACGGACAACCAAGCAGGCCCATCTGGTGTGGCAGGGCCCAGCCGCTCCCCAGGACCCCTCCTACCCACCAACCCATCATCCAGGGCTGCTGAACATTCCCAGCCCCCTGCTGCCACTGTCGTTGCGGCCACACCCACGGTCATTGTGGCCACTACCACTGCCGCAACCGCCACCATCGCCGCACCGACCACCACCGCCGCCACCACCGCCACGTCTTCGCTGGCACCAGCCCCAGCGCAGGTGGTGGCCCGGACGACTGGATCCACCCTGGGAGCCACAGCGAGGACCGTGGTGAGCAATGTGGCTAGTGGGCAGGCCGGTGGCAGCAGGACTGGTAGGAGGAGCAGGGTCAGGGAAACGCCAGCCTCCCCTGGGAGCCATGCCCTGCCTCACATGGCCAGAGTCCTTGGGGCCTATGAAGAGGCCCAAGGACAATGGGTCCGGTCTGCTTCAGACACGCGTGAGGTGCTGAGGGTGCTGAGGTCCATGGACGCCCGTATGGGCCAAATCGTGGACCTCATGGGACAGCTGGTGGTGGCGGTGAGGTCACAGCCAGGGACAGCAGCTCCCCTCCGCCACCACCTGCCGGGGCGCAGGGTGGAGCAGCAGTGTCCAGTTCCCCTGCGTCCACAGCCAGTGATCACACCTCAACCACCAGCATGTCGCAAGCAGGCACCCCCTCGCAAACGTGGAAGGGGCCGTCCGAAGAGGAAACAGATCTCCCGGGAGGACTTCGCACGCTCCAAACGCAAGTGAGGCAGCCAGCCAGCCTTCCGCCAGCCTTCCTTGACCAGCCACTGCATTGACTTGGACTACGATCCCACTCCACACAGCCATCTGGATGGCATGTGTGTGTTGGACTATGGACATAGAACCAGTGGGTACACCCTGATCATCACGCAGCCATGACCGACAGCTCATTGTCACTGCACGCACCACTTTTGTCATCACCTTACACACAATCACATGTCACAGTTTGTAATAAATGCACCTTTTTCACTAACTGCTGTTTGTGCCCTGTGTCTTATTTGTACGGAATACAACGGCCACCTTGGGCGGAAAGGCACCTGATGCGTGGCATGGCATTTGAATCCGGAGGGCCTGTAGGGACCTAGGGGTGGGAGACAGAACAGGAGCACATTCAATGAGTGTGTCACACACCCATCACACAGTACATGTCAACAACTACAAGCAATGTACACACATCGCACAGAGCAATAGGGCACAATGCCACAGCCACCAACAGTGGCATACTACCCTGGCCATGGAGCGTTGACACACAGCACGCAGTGAACAAACGGCCACCCTGACACAGCACACACACACCTGCACAGATACAGCCACATCAGCCGTCGTACATGGACACTCACCGTCAAGTGAAGTAGCGGGCGATGAGCTGCTGCCGCACATTACCAGCTTCCTCCTCTCCGCTGTCCTCCTCACTCGAGCTGTCCTGGTCTGCGGGCTGGGGCCCTGGTTGATCTCCGTCATCCACGATGAGGGGGATCTGCTTCCGAATGGCCAGATTGTGCAGCATGCAGCACGCCACCACTATCCGGCACACCTTCTGTGGGGAGTACGCCAGCGCACCCTCGGTGCGGTCCAGGCACCTGAACCTGGACTTGAGGAGGCCAAAGGTACGCTCGACCACACGTCTGGTCCTCCCATGTGCCTCATTGTAGCGATCGTCTGCTGGGGTGCGAGGATTCCTCAATGGACTGAGCAGCCATGCCCCATTCGGATACGCAGAGTCACCTGGGTGTGAGGGACACAGAGAACCGTTGCTAATCCAACTGGACAGGGGACAGCATCGCACAGCCAGCACGCTACACCACTCCACATACTCACCGACAATACAGGCATGATCCTGTTGCATATTGGACATCAGTCGTGGCAAGATGCTGTTGCGCATTATGTGTGCGTCATGGGCCGAGCCTGGGAACTTTGCACACACGTGGGTGATCACCATGTCCGCAAGGCACACCACTTGCACATTCAGGGAGTGCGTGTGCTTCCTGTTGCGGTACAGGTTCTCAGTGGCCTGTGGTGGAACAAGGCCGACATGTGTGCAGTCAATGGCTCCAACGACGTGTGGGATTCTGCCAAGGGCATAGAATGCACCCTTCACTGCCGCCAATTCACGAGCCCTGGGGAAGCGGATGTACCTGTTCCGGTACAGCATCATGGCTGCCAGTACATCCCTCAGCACCTTGCTGAACATGGGCTGGGACATCCCTCCTCCACTGCCCACTGTGTGCTGGAATGACCCAGTGGCGAAGAAATGCATGGCGGCCATCACCTTAGCCGTGGGGGTGACAGCAGTCGGATACACCCTGCGGGGACGGAGATGGGGTTCTAACATGGCACACAGTCGATGCAGGGTTGGCCTGTCCAGCCGAAACTTCCTAATAACCTCTGTATCGTCCATGTCCGCCAGCAATTGGTATGGGTGGTCAATGTTCGGTCTCCGCCTAGGGACAATGGCAGAGGACACATGTCAATGCAACACGACACATAGCAATTTCGCATACACATCACTGACATGACTGAGCAAGCACATGAGCCACAGCCCAGCTGTCAAGCTGGGACGGCACGGCCACAATACACTTACACAGGTCTCCCAACAATGGCAATGGCTAGTGATACAAACCACTGCCATGTGCATGCACATGGGGATCTAGGCCCCAATGACTTGCGGGGCGTGCTGATGGGGACTGACTGCATATCCGTCAAGCGGCAACGCCACGGCAACATGAATGTCTGCTGAGCATGGAACTGCTTCCGTGGCTGGATGAGTATGGCACACGACGACGACGATGTGGGCACAGGCTGAGCGGCCAAAACAAGTGGGACCTGTGGCACGAGGGGATATGAGACAGTAGTAGGTGTCAGCACTGCACCCTATGTACAGCACTGTACGGATCAAACCTCCCGAAACATTGACAGGTGTCCACATTGACAGCCCCATGCCAAGACGGCTGTGTGCTTGCAGTCACACGTCACAGGTGAGAGGTTACATTGCACGTGCCAGGTGGCAGTCGTACATAGTGGGAGCTGGCATGTGTGTGCATGTGTCTCCTGTTCAGGATCCACCAGATGGGCGCTGACTCTGTACTGACCATTGGACACAGCATGTTCCGTGGAAGGCTTGTGTGTGTGGGATGGTGGCACTGGATGTGCCTCCGTTGGGTGGGGGCCATGCACAGGGCGGGTACGTCGATGATTGCGCATTGTTGGTCACAGTGGGTGCACCCACTAAGATGTGTTGCCCTGTGTTCAATTCCTATGTCCGCATGATGATGGACTGTAGATGTGGGCAGACTACACATTGGTCGATGTGCTGTCTATATGCATGTGCCTTCACACCAGGCACAGCTGCCCCTGCACATGTGACCCCTGCTGGACTCGCTGCTGGGTCTGTGGAGCTGATGCACCTTCTGCGCGTGGGGCGGGCAGCTCTCCTCACTTCCCTCATTGCGCATGTCATGACTTTGCCGCAGGTGACATGGATCATGGAGGGCCCACATGTACGCGTGGGTAGGCTACACATGATTGTACACTGGTCGCCACCCCCAGTCAGTGTTTCGAATGGGAAGGTTGTCGTGCTGGTGGTATGTTCGATGTGGCGGATGGGCGGGCCTAGGTGCGGGCTTACATTCCGGACATGGGGGGTAGTTGTATTGGCGACTAGTTGCAGTACACACGGGACACGTCTCTTCCTTTCCACATCTGGGTCATCCCTTGTACTAACTGACAGTGATACAGTCATCTTCGCCCCAGCCCTCATGTCCTCCCCTCGCTCCCCCAATATGCATGCTCACCTGCGAGGCTAGCGCTTGCACAGGCAGCCCCAAGCTCGCACCAGAGAGGGCAAGGAGTGTATGTGTGGGTCCAGTTGCACGAGTGGGCTGTCTCAGGGTATGATGTGTGGCGGGACGCCGTCCACCTGCGTGGTGCCCCAAATGGAGACCCGGCCTGCATGGACTATGCATCACAGTCTTCGCCTTCCGGATCCGCCACCTGTGACACCCAGTGGCTGTGGCTGCCCTTGCGGCCAGGCCGTGTCCGTCTGTGGCAGATGGCCCACACATTCACTCTTTGGCCTCTCTGGGGAGGGCTCGGGGGTGGTGGCGCACGCGCTTGCACTTAGTCGCAATGGCATGTGGCGTGGTTGGTATGATGGGCAATGGATGGGATGGTGCGAGCCACCTCCCGTGATGTCAGTGCTGCTCGTGCTGTGGTGCGTCCCCCTACACTTCCATTTGACTTGTGCCATGCTAGACGTTGAGGTTCTATTGCCTGCGTGATATGACCAGGAGGAGCGCGAGGAGACCTCTCACACACCATGCTCCACTGCCATCCCGTGCCCTGTATCGCCTGTGCGGATTGACTATGTTGGGGTTACACCTGGTCGACTGGGGCTGTGTGTGCCTTGTCAAGGGGCATGGCGGGCGCACAACAGGATCCAGCTTGTCCACAGAGGGTGGGCTGAGGTGCGCCTGGTACCGCTTTGTACGTGTGCCCGGCTGCTGTGCACACACGTGTTCACTCCCCCCGACAGGTGTCCTCTCACAATGCCCAGGGAAGCGGTGGTGTACTGTTCATGACCCCTCCCAACACGGCGTGCTCCAACTTGGCATGTGCGCATCTACCCGTCGCACCCACCCACCTGAGCACTGCGTCCATACGACTTCACACGACAGATGTGTGTCTTCCACTGTAGTGCTACTCATTTGCGTTGACATCCAATACCAGTGGACTACATGGTCATGTCACGACTGCCGTGTACTTCACATACTCTCATCCTCTCTCATTCGTACTTGTGAAATGAGTCAGCGGAGACAGTTTTGGTTTCAAACATTATATTGAGTCTTCTGTCCTCTGTGATGCAGTATAGTGGACACTACTGGCAGCGGAATACATGTTGAGGATATACTGAGCATGATTACAAATGGGATAGGGTGTGGGGTTACATGTGATTGGCTGTTGCATGTGGGATGTGGGCTTCAGAGTGACATCTGCTTGGCCAAGGCTGTGCTAATGTACATTTACGTATTGCTGCGGAGCTGCGGACTTTGACACAGACGGTATACATGTAGCCTACCAGACCGCTTGGCATCATGGGCACAGTCCATCTCAGTTCCATGTGACAGGTTTGCTGCGGTTGTTCCTCATGCACGCGTGCATGTGAGATGACATCAGGGCATGTGCTTGCGTGCATGCAGCGGCGTGCCACTTGTTGTTGCACTGTGGTGGTTACTGGACATGTCACAGTCACTGGGGTCGTGTTGTTGTTGTATGCACTTGTCGTCCATGCAAAGGTCCTGGTATGGGATTCCCGGGGCGGGGGTGGGAGGGGTGCAGCACCCACAGACTCCAGGCGACCTATTCATGTCCACTGAGCGGTGTGTGTGTCCATGTGCGCTGGATCCATGTCGTGTCCTGGTTGTTCGTGCAGTTCCGTCCATGTGGGTGCGATACACAGAGCCCATGCCACTGCCTCCCACGATGCATGCGGTGTTCCTGGATGTGATGGGGAACAGTGTGCATGTCCCGGTCATATCCGATGTCATGGCGATGTCGTTGATGGTGTGGTTACAGTTGCCGGTCGTTTGGTATGGCTGTTGTGGTGGTGACTGGCCAGTCCGTGCGGAAGCTAAGCATGGGTGCGGGGTTGGACATCATAGGTCACTCGGGGAACCTGCGTTGTGGTCCGACGTATTTACAGGTTGTCAGGTATGCGATGCCGTCCAGCAGGGCTTCCATGTCATTGGTGGTGTACATGTTTGCCAGCCAATGTAGCGGATGGTGGCTGTCAAGGTGTTGTTCGTAAGTTGTCCCTTGGAGGACCATGATGGGGCATGCTGGGTGACATTCGATGTAGCTGTTCTCGATGATCCGTCGTGTGGAGGCACAGTGGTCCCATTTCAGTGCGGGTGCGATGTTGGCCACATACGCCATGCCCCCATAGGCAGAGCAGGCCCTGTCGTGTGCGTCCAGAGGGAGGAGTAGTGGTAGCAGGTCCACCTTCAGACATGCCGGGTTGGAGAGGCATATCTCGACGGGATGCTGGTAGGGACACCTCCGACAGTAGAAGACGGGCATGACGCAGCTGAACAATGTGATGCGGTAAGTCAGTCGGTAACTTACGTTCAGCAGGGACAGGAGATCGCATCCCAATGTATGGCACAGGTTGGTTTTGTACAGCTTGAGCTGTTCGGCGTAGTTGGGTAGGTGTGTTGCGGTTGCCATTTCGCAGCGGTTCGTTGAGGTGGCGTGCTCCGGCTGTGTGTGCAGTCTGCAATGTGTACGCTCCGGGGTTGCTGTGAGCTCTGTGTAGTCGTAGGGAGACAGGACTTGTGTTCTGTTGGCTTGTTTGGAGGACACGGGCCCTCTTCCCACATGCTTCTCAGACAGTTCAAGGTCAGTGCTGTGTGACTCCTTCCAATTAACTTGCATGTGGCCGACATGGGGGAGTGTTTTCTTCTTTCTTCCCCGTCCGTTGTGTGCTTCTGTGATATGCGCTATCTGCCCTGTGGTCGGTCTCCTCGGCATGCCTGTGTTGGTCTATTCTTGGACAATGGCTGTATTCACCGGCTTCTGTCGTAGGGCTGTGGTTTCGGAGTTGGAATGGAAGGTCATTCAGTGCTGTCTGCTCTCCCTTGTGTGGGCGGCAGGCTGCCTTTCCGCTCTGCGTTGGGCCTTGTGTGTGAATGTTATTCTTGGGCCACCTGTTGTCGGTCCCCGGGCTCTTTGGTGTTCCGTTTTATATGTCTTGTTCATATGTGCAGGGTGGTATGGGTGTTTCTGTGTGGTACTGGCGTTCCTCTTCCCGAAGGGGCCCTGCTTCTCCTAGTTGGTGTTGCCGCCGCTGTGTGCTACGCCATGTTTGTTACACTGGGGTGTGTCCTGCTGTTGCGTGTCTTCACTGACATGTGTGCGTCGGTTGTGTGGCGTTGGGTGTTGTCCGTGAATTGGGCGTTGGGGACATGTCTGTGGCCGGCCTGTCACGTGTCATGTGCGTTCGGGGTGGGGCTGATGTGTGTGCTGCTTGGTTGTGTCCCTGTGTCTGTGTGCGACGCATGCATGGCGCTGCGGTTGGCCTCTGCGTTGTGCGCATGTGTGGCGGCGTCATCGGCGCTTTGGGGCCGTGACGGGGTGGTTGGTTACTAGTCCCAGGTGGTGTGTACACATGTGTTCTGCGATGTTACGATTTGGCCTGTGTGTCATATGTGGATGCGATGGTGGATGTGTAGTGTACACGCGCTGGTGGGGGGTTGTCCGCTTTTTCCGCCCTTGCACTGTGTGCGCTGTTTGCGTGCACTTGTTGTGTGTGTGCCTACCTGCGTCTCCGCGGTACGTTGCGTCCTTGGTGGTGCATCAGCAGAAGCATGGGGAGTGCCTGCAGTGCTGGATTCATGCTCGGGGAGCCGCTTCTTCGTTGTCCGTGCTCGGCATCCGTGTTACCGCTTCGGTTTGTCGTACGGTATCTCTTGGCCGTGGGAGCCGTTTGTTTGCGGCATCGTAATTTATGCGCCGGGCGGGACGTGTTTCGTCGGACGGTGTGTGTCAGTTGGGCTGCGCCGCTACATGTACGGGCGCACTTTGATGGCGGACGGTGTTGCTGGCTTGCCGGCGGTGTTTGGCCTACTTTTCGCATCGTAATTGGACGGGCGTGTGGACTGCTGCGTGCCGGCGGTAACTGGTGGTTTTTGCATCCGCCAGCACGGCGGTGGTGCTTCCGCCCGCCATCGTAATGTGCCCCTAAGCAACCTAATAATCGCATTAACAATAAAATCCAACAAAAACCATCAACAACGAAATGCAAACTTTTATTAATAAATATTGCACAAAATATCTTTATTTATCAGCCTATAACACAAATTTAAATAAAGTAATGCGCAATGAGACTGATAAATAAAAATGCTATAAAATACAAATTATAATAAATGTGTCCCAAATCAAAATCCTATTCAGTTAAAATACATTGAAAACATTACATCACATTTAAACAAAATACAAGAGTTCATTTTCACTTACACATAAATAAATAATTATTTAAACAGTCATTACCCACCCCAAAATATATAAAAAAAAGTTAGGGGCATATTATCAAGCCCCTATCGCCACCACAACGTCACTTTTTGTGATGTTGTGGTGGCGATAGGGTCAGTGCCCTATTATCAAGGCAGCGTTAAGCCACTTAACGTGGCTTAAAGCCACGTTAAGTGGCTTAACGCTGCCTTGATAATAGGGCCCTTTCACGCTAAACTTAGCGTGAAAGGGGCGTGCAGTGGGTGTTGCGGTGGGCGTTCCACCGCAACACCCATTGAAGTCGACGCTGCCACCTATTATCAAGTTTGGCGATAATAGGTGGCAGCGTCGAACTTAAGACCAGAAAAATCCTGGTCTTAAGGTGGCAAAACAAGGAGAAATGCTTTATTTCTCCTCGTTTTTATTTTTCCATGTGTGCTGCCTTGTGCAGCACACATGGAAAAAGCAAAATGCCATGGTTTGTTCATGTACAGGAAGGTGTCCCTTCCTGTACATGAACAAACCGTTTTTTAAAATGCCATTTTGTAACTTCCATGTGTGCTGCACGAAGCAGCACAGATGAAAGTTACAAAATGGCATTTTAGGTTTGTTTATGTGCAGGAAGGGACTCCTTCCTACACATAAACAAACCTCCCTGCTCGCAGACACCCTTGCACTCTGGTGCAAGGGTGCCTGCGCTGGCGCTAAGTTGTGTAACTTAGCGCCATCGCAGGGGGAAACGCCAGGCTGCACCATATCCTTGTTAATATGGTGCAGCCTGGCGTTTCCGAAGTGGCGGAGAGAGGCATTAAGCCAAGACGGCTAACGCCTCTCTCCGCCACTTCCTTGATAATATGCCCCAGTTAGTCTTACAGTTTTGTAGCTGAGGTCAATTATCCACCATTACTCCACAAAAAACAAACCAACATAAATAGGCCAACCTAAACCCAAAAATAATTAGAAATGCAAAATCCAAAACTAAATCCAAACACATAATACATATACCTAGAGAACAATAAAACCCCTCAAAAAGTTAAATAAAAAACACTCCAGAAAGGCCAAAAAATAAAAGGAAATATAAAAATAATGTAACCAAAAACATTTTCTTTTCTAAAAAAAAAAATCACACCCAAAAATTGGAAAAATCTTATACTTTGACCAAGGATCTTGAAATAAAAAATAACATACCCACTCTTACCAAATATACACCCTAAAAAACATTACAATCATTTCAACAATCACTTGCAAATCATAACCACAATAAACTACACTACACAAATAGGCGTACTGCATTATACTACATAACACTAAAAAGCTAATTGACAATTAATAACACAAACACTATGAAATAACACACTATTCTACAATAACTACACCTATCCACCCTCCCACCCCAAAATCCCCTGAAAAATGTACAATTTGTCTTAACTTATAACTTGAGCAGCAGCAGCGAATCGAAACTGACAGGAACAAAAACCACCAAGCAATGATGTAAACAGTGTACAAAATACAGATAGTGCTCAGGAAAATAGCTGCCAAAATAAACATTGGGAACAAAACACTATTTTCCTTTGACAACAAATGCAAATATTAAAAGTAAAGATATAGAAAACAAACTATATATGTAAAAAATATATACAATATGTAATAATGTAAAAAAGTAACAAACCAATACCAATGTACATGTGACAAATATATTAGAGAGTACTTTAAAACTATACAAGCATAGTACTTACTAGTATAAATACAAATGTACAGACTGTTACAAAAATGTTTATATACAATATACATGTGAAAAATTAGATATGTGAAGAAAACCATATGTGACATGCAAAACAACAAAGTAATGTATATGTTAAAAATGTATTTTTTAAAATTACATTAAATGTTTTAATTATTGAAAAATATATATCCCTATGTATCTAAGTAAAGAAATTTTATAACATGTTGTAACTATTTTTTGTGGTATACCAAATGTATATTTGATAAACTACAGTATAAAAAAGTACATGCAAAACATAATTAAGAATGCGTACATAAAATATATATAACATTGTAATTGGTATTTTCTTTTTCTAAAACACCACAACAAAATCAACTACATGCACTACAATCATGTAAAACTTTACTTTTCTAGAATGTATACATACATAACTCAAATATCCCTACAAACAAAACACAAAATAATAAAATATACTTATAAACACTCTGAGCCTGATTTAGATCTTGGCAGATCTGGTCCTGCAGTCACTTTTTCAACGGTTTCACCTCCCTCCTACTTGGCAGTCCGCCCACTCTATTTAGATGTTAGTGGGTCCATGGACAAAATACCCGCTAACAAAAGAGTGCAGCTTACTCCGTCAGGAATTTTCACCCACATCAACAGCGTTATAGGCAGAAGCAGCTGTCGGCCGGAGTCCAGCCAAGATTACCGTTGGGCCAATCACAATGTGCTTTTCCGTCGAGGAAACTGTGGCAGGGATACCTCCTACTTTCAGTTGGTGGAATCGAAGGAAATGAGATAGAAACACCTTTTTTCTGTTTTCCACTTCTGTTTCTGTCTTGAACCCCAATATCCAGGTCCTCCCTTTGCTGCTACTACATGACCACGACGATAATCAGCTCCGTTGTCACAGGGATCTAAGGTAAGCTTCTTTTATACTTGCCTTACTATGAATAGTGTGTTGACATTTGCTTTAGTCTCGTGTATTTTTACATTGCCATCTTACATGACTTCATTTTTTTATGTGTAATGCATTAGTGTACATTTTGCAACGTATCAAGGTAAAATGAACACACGTATTGACACTTAAAAAAATATATGTTGTTGTCGTGCTTGTGGATGTTGCGCTTGTGGTGTCTGTGGGTGTGCTTTCAAGAGTGCACATGTGTTGTTCGTGTGCGATGCAATATGTAAGAAAAGGGGCATAACACATTACCTACAAATATTTTAGTAGCAAACAAAACATATATGTGCACTGACACATAAATCAGTAGTATTTACCAGTCTCCACTCCACTAGGGACTCATTCCATCAGCAATCCGCTGCTACGACAACACCAGCTCAACGGGGACATCTAAATTGGCCCGGTACAAACCTTCGTACCTGACAGCGTCAGAGTACTGTTTGCCAGCAGAGGAGTCCTCCTCCTTGACGACGGTGCGCCGCTTACGTGATGGGAAATAGTCCGTCTATGCAGATGGTGGTTCAGCCAGCACACATCTAAATAGGGTGAGTGGGATACCGTTAGCTTGGCAGAGTACTTGGAAACTCAGCCGTGGAGGGACGATGGGAGTCCCATCAAGATCTAAATCAGGCCATTGCAGACTAAAAACATGTAATAAATTATTCCCACTCCAATATAAGCCATCTTACGGTAGGTGTGAGCATTAAACGGGTAAAATGAACTATGCCTTGGGAGCAGAATCCCCAACCTCAATTTTTAAGATACCCCAAAATTTAGATCACCCCAAATTTATCTCTGGTGATTCTGGTTGTTGACATCAGTACGCAAGGGAACTTTAAAAATTATGGTAGGCAATTGCTATGGCCTTGTAATTGATGATTCATACACTCTGGAGGAGCTAATTCAGGAGTTAGCTAATTTTTCTACTCCAGTGATAATAAATAGCATTTTTAATATAGCATCAAAAGACACAGATAGAAAGTTGTCATAAAAGAACTGTCAGTGAAAGCCCATATGCAGGAGGCTTTGAGATGCTGAAAAACATGACTACAATTTGGTTGATTGCTGGTGAGAAATGCATCCTACAATAGCTGGTTTGACTTGTTTAAGCAAACAGTTCAAATGTCAGGCTAGGATAAACTACATCTACTGAAATGAGGTGCATCAATGCTGAAATAATACCTCCCGGTTTTATTTGACCATACACTAATGTCTGTCAAAATCTCTTTGGACACATTGGATAGACAGCATTAAAAAAACTTCTGGAAAGCAGACATGTCCATCAAGGCAAATCCTGAACAACAAAAACAGTTATGAGCAGGAACTCTGGAATTCTTTTTACCACAACAAAGGCTTAGACAGAGACATTTGTGTCTGAGAGACCTTGAAAGTATATTTATCAGACAAGACTGTCACTAAGAAAAAGACTTGTATGGAAATTCAGCAGAACGAGTCAGACTCACTAATAGCATATAACCTGTTAGCTACAAATCCCATCCCAGAACATATAAAAAATCTGTCACTAGCTCATACCTCGGTACAAAATATTTTAATTATAAAAATCCAGAGAAACCAGTACTATAGAAACGGAGCCCAAGCAAATAGTGCCTGTTTTCTTGAAATTCAACCAACATTTATAAAAGGCAAGGTTAAATCCACTGGTTCAAGAATCAAATGAATTCCTTACTAAAGCTAGTCTAGACAGACTGACTACAGAAGAATAAAGAAATGTAATTCAACCTATAACCAGAGAAGAAGTTAGAGAGGTTATTTGATCAGCCCCACCTACAAGAGCACCCAGGGAGGATGAAGGAGGATGAAATTTACTAATTATCTACAAATATTTAGATACCACATTGGTCTTTAATAAGAGTTGTCAAGGTATCAGATCACTCTGCTCCTTCTAAAAAGGTACGCTTACTATATTTCAGAAATCTCAAAAAGACCCTAATGACTGTGGGTTCTATAGGCCTATTATTTTGCTAAATGCAGACTACTATTTGGTTTTTGAAAATATTTGCGATAAGGCCACGTTGATTAATCCGCTCATTCTTCCAATCCAAGCAGGTTTTATTCCAGGCTGTCTATTATCCTCTAATGTGCAATATATTTAGGAGGCAATTGATTTTGATGAGATTTTTCATCAATACACTTGGGTCTGTGGTTTCTGTATGCCGAGAAGGCATTCAACCTGGTGAGCGGGCCTTTTTGCAAAGTTTAGATGCAGCAATGGCTTTTCCTCATCAGTTCACCAGGCTTCTTGTCTCTTTGTACCAGGAATTTAAGTCAGATCAGATCTAATAATCAATGGAGATAATATTGGCCATGTTATTGTTCAAGTGGGGACCAGGTAGAGTTATACATTATCGCATTACTATTGGCTGTATTGATGGAACCATTATCACATTTCATAAATAGAGAACTAAAGATAAGATTACTTTAGCAATTAAATTATTTCCCTATGCATGTGATGTTGTTATGTTCATCTCTCCAGATCCTGACAATCGAGAACATGTGTTCGAGGCCATCAAAACATTTTCTAGAGTATATGGATATAAAATAATTGAAGCCAGAATTTAAGGAATATTAATCAGCTACTCTAAATCAGATCTGTCAAGGGAGATGCAAAAAAATGTTTACTAACTGGGCTGTAGGGAATTTAGGGATTATGGTAAATGCACAAGTATCCATTGTTTATAAATGAAACAATGCATATTTGTTGATGAAAATAGCAAAGGATTTCTGATCTTGTGACACATTGAACTTACCCCTGTCAGAAGAATAAAATGATAACCTTGCCCAGGTGTTTTTTTTTATTCCAATGTCCAGTGTCTTCCAAGCAGGTGCAAAAAATCATTCTTCCCCAAGCTCATTCATTTAATTATCTCTTTCATATGGTAAAACACTCTTCATTTCACAAACAAGACTTTACTGCATCACCAGCCAATGATGGCAGGTCTATTCCAGATTTTGAATTTTATTATTTAACAGCTCAAACTAAAATTCTTAGTAAAGATATTATTTCAACCACTGAAAATTAGTATGCTTCAAACCTTACAGATTATATGGTAGCTAACCTAGGGGCGCTGTAATATGTCAAGTTTAACAGTTAGACTGAATATACCAGTAATGCAACTGGTGCTATGTAAAGCGCTCCGATACCCGATTCGGGCCAAGTTTGCGCTATATAAAACTCTGTAAAAAAAAAAAAAAAATTGTTAAAAAGAGAGATGTGTAAAGTAGACAATATTTTGACAGAGAAGTTAAAATCAGTAAATGAACGAGACTATATCCCAATATGGCATAACCCACAGTTAACCCAGATTTCACGTGCTTATGTTTTGAATGGTGTAAAAAGAGCTCTTGGAAGATAATCAAATTTTGGGTGATAATTGTCCCATAGAGTTTTAGATATGAATCAAATTTTGAGGTGGATCTTTTAAATTCTTCAAGGTAAGGAGCTATTTTCTAAAATATAATAGAGGGAAAAGTGGCATGTTTGACAGCGTGCTCTGCTATCCATCTGATCACGGTTGCATAAGGCAAATATATCAGAAATTATCAGCAATGCAATGTCATGACAATAAAAAAATTCTGCCAAACGGGCAGAGGATCTAAGGAAATAACACCCAAAGAAGGGTTTGGCTTTACTATAACCACACATTCTCTGCCAGTAAGTTCTCTCCTCAGGCGAAACCGAGACTTCTGTTTATATTTTAAATACTACACCTCAGAGAATATACATATATTTACAGCTGAGATAAGCA
Organism: Calotriton arnoldi; assembly: GCA_963921515.1. Lineage (NCBI taxonomy): Eukaryota > Metazoa > Chordata > Amphibia > Caudata > Salamandridae > Calotriton > Calotriton arnoldi. Next base: position 744,380 of record CAWUFW010003720.1, read on the forward strand.
ATATCTGTATTAGATGTTTGAATGCAGTTGGACCTGAAAGCCCATGATGTGGTACTGCCCTAAAATTCCCATATCTGGCTTGGATTTACACTTACACAAGCACTTAAAATAAAAATGTATTTGGATCTGAGCGTGGCTTTTGATTGGGTGATGCTGAGCCAGGATAATGGAAACAATTTGGTAGTTGACAGTTATCTTAGGGTCCCTAGTAGCCAGAAATAACATCTCATAGTGGAGAAATACACATTCAATAACCAGTGCTGAATGGACAATGAAAATGTAAAAAATATGCAAATAGAAAAGCTACATTTTCTTCATATTGGCTACCCTCTGGTATATACATTGGGGAAAATTTGAGACTTGGATTAAAACTTCTGAAGTGAACTGCACCTCACGGTAAGAAGCACATTGGATTATGTTAAATTTTCTTCCTTCTCTTGAAGTTGCTTTTGCCTATTTTCCCTCTTCATATTAATTTTGAGATAGTTTAATTAAATTATATTTTTAAGGTTTACGTTTTCATTAAAACCATATACAATAAATAGGAGAACAACTGCATAAAACATAATTCGATAAAAAGAGATTACTTGAACAATATAACTCAAGTATATTAAAGTTAACCAATACTTTTGCACTCATACAACTTTAAACACAGATCTAAAAATGTAGGGGCTGATTATGATGACGGTGGGACCACTACCAACAGCCCGTCGGTGGCGGTTCCACCGCCATCAAGGACCATGTTATCCGCCCGTCATCCTAATCAGCCCAGTAGTTCTGAGTCTAACATTTTTGGATGATGTACCCCTCAAACAGAATTGAAATTATTCTGATTCCTTCAGCGCAAAGGATCGACCTAAGACATTTTCTATGTATACCAGGGTCTGATGGACATAGGCAGAATATATGTTCAATTGAGTCAAAGGCGGTTTTAGATAGACAACAAGATGGATTTCCATGAGTCGGTTAATTCCAATACCATCAAATTGGGTGAAGGGAAAGTAAACCGTAAAAAGGCTCTCTTTGCGTTAATATGGTGTTAAACCCCAAGTATGGGTGACAGTGCATAGTGTAAGTTCCTGAAATGTAATTCCTATTTTTATATGTTAGTGTATTCTTATAATCAGTTTAAAAATGTTTTTATTTCTTGTTTTAAAAGCAGATTACAAGCAATTCTATTCACCTTTGGTAATTACTTTTGAGCTGGAATATTGAAAGTTGATAGGAGTTTGCTTAAATTTTGTTTGTAAAGTACCAATTCAGAATTGTGTCTAGCCAGTTTGTCCTTGATAATTGATCTTGTGGTGCTAATGCTAGAAGAGTGACAATTCCACTAATAATTTGGTAGATTGATGAACATGATTGCCTTCATGGGGTGAACCCAAGTTCTAACTGTAGATTGCTTTGAGGGGTTGATTATCTTTCATCGAATACTTTCTCGAAGGAATTCAGATGGAGACATTAAAGTTTTCCTATAAAATTGCATTTCCACAGTAAGAGCTGGAATGAATTTAGCTTTTATTATGGTTAGTGTAGGGATCATTGCCCCGTCACCATGTTTTTGTGCAAATCTTTTTTTAGCTCCTGTAACTGTTGATGTTTTGGAACGTAGATGTTCAATTTGTGAATTCTAATTGTGCTTCTTTTCAACAGTTATTCCCAAACAATTGTATTGCTGGGTATGCTCCATCCTTGTTGTGTCTATGGTCCACTTGAAATTTGGCCTTTTGCAACCAGACAACATAAAATGAGTCTTCTTAATGTTTATTTGTAGGTTGTTGTCAATGTTATAGTCATGAATTCGTGAGAACTGCCTTTGTAAGCCCATCTTGCTAGTTTAGATGTGTCTCTGCTGCTGTGGTGAAATACTGCAGTTAGACTGGATATGCAGATAGAGAACAGCAGCGGTGCATGAATGCATCCCTGTATTAGGCTGTTGTAGGTAAAAAATGTCCCTGTCCATGCGAATTGGTTCTTCCCATGCAGCAACTTGGGCCAGGCAAGGCAAGTTTTCAAAAATTACTACTACCTTTTTTCATATTTTTTGGCCCAGCTTCCTTTAATAATAGAACCTATTGCTTTTTAGATACCTGGTGCTCTGTCCTGATAATGATCTCCCAGTAACCATAGGTTCAGACGCCGTTGACTACAGACGTATATGGACTCTACCCATTATCCCCAAGCCTAGAAATAACTGAAGGAGTCAAGAGTCATACTTCTTTTTATTCTTGTTTGTGATGCACTTTTTTCACTTGTTACTTAAATTTGCAATCTTTTCACGTATGTGAGCACTAGATCAACCATAACTATTCTAATTGTGAAAAATAAATTGTATTATCTTTTTGCTAATGGGGGGATTTAAATTCTTTAAATTCTTCATATTTCAAGTTAACTACTGTGTATGTATACTTAATTGAGATTTGTACATTCATCTGTGGATAGTGCTGACATCCACGAGAAGATAGATGTTTCAAAATGGGACCACATTGAACTATTGTTTTCTGATATATCGCCCCAGGTTCCTGGTGTAACACAGTGAACTTAACCTTGTTTTATGGTATACATATAAGGAGTAAGACACTCTGTACCATTTGTGAAGCCCTTCCGAGAGCTGTTTAAGATCTCTAGACTCTCTTTACAAATCAAAGGTCACAAGTCAAACAAAGGTACATTTTCCAAAGGAAGGGTCATATTTTTGAATTGGTAAGATCAGAAATACACGCACTAGGAATTAGTCTCTGTAAACCACACACAAAGATGAGACAATTTATCCTAGAGGTTTTTGTTATTCTATCTAGGCAGACAAATTAGCAGATCCAGAAACAGACATGCATTTATTTTGGCAGTTCATTCTTGCTTCTCCCTAGTGTATGCTCTGGGTATAGTTTAACTTGTGGTGTTTATCCAGCATTGCAGGTGCACAGACACACAAGTCTGCCCCCCAGCAAGGAGCAAGAGAATGATTGGATTTTGTTTCTTAACCTACAATATAATCAGTGTCTGGCTCTTTTATGTACCCCACAAGTGTGTGTGGTCTATCATCTGGAAATGAAAGACCTAAGAAAATGATGGTGGATGTGGACAGCTGCAGAATATGGGCCAAATGTAAGCCTGCACCTATGAAAACTACTAGCCTCAGACATTTCTCAAAAGTACTCACTTGGGAGAGTCCTGGGTGATGTGTTTGTGTGGATGCTGCAACCTTTTTTTACCAATAATCCTCAGCAAATGTCAAACTTCAGTTAAAAAAAATCTGCAATTTGTGATGAACAGCAAAAGTCCCACCATCTAGTGTTCCCACACTTCTACCAACACACACATTACATCACATGTGTAGATAGGCATACCATAATTAAATGGAGTAGGCCAATACTATGGCAATATGAAGTCAGTGTGCTGTATATGTGATTTTCACGTTGCTAACATTTTGGCGGATGTGTGTCCATTCAATAGGCCCACCCACACAAACGAGGTACTGTTTTTATAAAGAGAAATATGGGAAGGTTGTATTGTTGGACTTTCTCCTTTTGGCAGAATTTCTGGAGTGTTCTGTCATAGAAAGGAGAAGCAATTTGGATTTCTGTTTTTACCTACACTGTGACATTTTCAGGGCATTCTGGGAACTCAGGCATGCAGGGATTCGTGCAAGCCACATTGCGCCATCTATCCCTTTGTCTCTATCTATTTGAAATGTTTGCGATTGGTTGGTTTCCATGGCTGGCAGCGACCCTGGCGCAAATATTTCAGACATACCCTATGGAAGCTCCCCCATAAAAACATTCCTTGCTGTCCACTGTATGGATCGCTGCAAACACCTATTGAAAACATGTGCATGTTTGTTAACTCCACACAGGGGAAACCAGGGGGAACAACGTTGTGGGTTAAACTTTGTCAGGAAAATATTCCTCCATGAGGGAAACCAGAGGAAATGACCATGCTTTGAACAACAAAATGTTAGAAATTTGACAAACATCAGGTTCAGTGTGGGTCCATAGTCAGACAGTCAGAGCAAGGGAGATATGACACCCAGCACTAGTAACCTTAAGATGTGAAAGTGTTAAAAATATATGGCTGTGTTATATTTCAATACAACCTTGGGTCACTATGTTTTTAAAAAAACAGTAAAAAATCTGTCAAATGTCATGTTTGATGCATTCTACTGGCTAGCTAATCAGCGTAAGTGAGGTCGGGCACCCACTGATAGAAACATAAGGGGCCTCATTTATGAAAAGTGACGCATCGCTGGGCAAAAACAGCAATGCATCACATTTTATAGCACCATCCTTATGACACCATTAATGCGCCATATTTGCAATACGGCGCTCCATGGCGCAAGGATTTACAGATACGTCAGGAATCTTGACTTGTCAGGTGGCGCAAAAATGCTGCATTGCTGGAGTGTGTTGGATAACTGACGCAACTCCAACAATGTGTCATCACACATGAGCGAGTCCAATGTGAAAATCCCTGCTTCAAGCAGGCGTAAGGATTGTGACGCAGTCAAGTCGTAGAAGTGGCGCAGTGAAATCTCATAGATTTCACTGCCCCACTTCTACGAGGCATTTTCACGGGGGAACGCCCATCTTGCATACATTATACCTTGTGCAGGTATAATGTAGTGCAGGCCTTTACAAAGTGATGCATCTGCCCAGATGCGTCACTTTGTAAATAAGGGGCAGTGTGACGCATTGTTTACGCCGCCGCAGCGTCACAGAAAAGTGACGCAATGGTGGCGCAAGCCCTTCATAAATAAGGCCAAGATAGTTAGATGTTGAAAATATATGGTTGTGCTTTGTTTCCATACTGCTAAGTGATGTATATATGACTAAAATGTAGGTACACTAAACTGGCATTTCACTTTCAGTTGCTTTCCAATATTCCCAGATGCACTGCACACAGTTTTTAACTGCGGGCACCCCAATCCCCTGCACAAACCATACATGTGTCTTACTCCTACACTCCGGGGATCCAAAGGAGCACAAATTGGGGTCATGTCTTAGCAGGCATATGTTCCTGCATGAGGGAGAATGGAGTAAACAAAGACATTTTGAAAAATAATATTGAAAATCTTACAATCCTCATGTTCAACAAATTCAACCCACCAGAAAATCAGAGCAAGGAGGTCTGGCGTCCAGTAATATAGATAAGGTGGAATACAGACTCTAGCAGACCACCATCTCTCTCATGACCACCATCTAGCAGACCACCATCTCTGTCATGCCATGTCTCAATTTACGACCTACCCCATTAGTGTTTTTGAGGTAGGTCAGATTACGATCTACTCTGAATTGGAATTTTACATACTGATATAGGTTCATAAAATTCTCTACTGGTCGACAATGCGAACAGATTTTTGTGACCACTATTTTGTAAACCTGACCCATATTTTATATGGATGAACAAAGAGATCAAAGTGGTCCATATACATGAGCAACCTAAAGCCAATATTTTTTTTTTTTAAAAAGCTCCGACATAGAGGTGAGTGTTTATATCCCAGCAATAAAATGGTTAAAAAAATACAAACTTGTCTTAAAGATTTTGGGGCATATTCACAAGAAGCTATCGCCGAATTAACGGCACTTTATCGCAGCCAAAGTCGTGATAAATTTACCTCCCCATTCACAAGCCGGTGTTAACAGCCCACAGCACCAGTTTACCCGCGATAGCAGCCGCAAAAAACATCGCCACAGAGGACCCCCGAAAATATCGCTAATGAGATGCAGAGTAGGCGTTCCCGTGCCAAAAGCCGAGACAACATCACACCTCAACATTGACAACGACCAGCCACATCGGCGATAAAAACACAAAACAGGCGATAAGGCGCGTTAGCACCAGGAAATTTACACCTGCTCTGACCTGGTGTAAAGTCGGACGGCAGCCAGCACCACAAAAGGGAGCACAGCCCAGGGCCACATCCGAAGGGCAACAGATGCCATGGAGCCACTCATCATGCGGCCCGGACACCCAAGAGGGCCACAACACCCACCGCCACCATCCCAGGATCCCAACCCACACCCAGAAACCCCCCCCCCCGGACCACCACAGACTCAGCGCAGACAAAGACAGCGGACCCCCAGGAAGCGTACCAGCCGCACAGACCCAACATCTGACAATGTCACCGTCCACTACAGGCTGAAAGTGACAAACATCCTATGCATCCTGACCATCATCGCCTAACAGGCCTACGGCACCAACACAGCAGACAACCAACATCCCACCCCACACAAAGCTGCTGGCTTGGCTGCACCTGTTGGCCCCTGGTACCCCCCAACCAACACCCGCCAGAGTCGGAGGAGTCTCACAGCCAGCCACATACAAGTCCCCCACACCTGTCCTGGACATCACCATCACCCTGGTACCACAGTCCCCATACGTACAACACAATGCGCAGGATCCGCTGGAGACCAAGCAAGGACCATATGCCCAAGCAGGATGCACGCACGTGTTGGGGGCAATACACAGCACACATGTACTACCTGTGCCCCCTGGTGACACAGCACACAATCACCGCAACAGGAAGCACACGTCTCACATCAATGTGCAGGCAACAACAGAACACCGTGGAACACCCAACAAAGTCACCTTCAAATACACATGGGTTTGTCGGTTTGCATACAAGAGGAAGGAGCACGCGAAGGAGACTGTTAAGTCCCGGCAGGCCAACGGGGGATCTTTAAAGCACGATCTGACGAGGTGTTGGCTGATGTAAAGTCCACATTCATTAGGACTTTTTATCGCTTTGAGGGCCATAGCTCCAGTGGTCAAGACACGTCGGATTTAGAACAAAGCTTAATCAGTGAGGGTGTGTTCCCTGTGTTTCGTATTATTCTTGCCTGTCAATATAGAATCATCGCAAGAAAGAGGCCAATAAGGGATGATGTGCATGCCCCTACTCTGAGAAATATTATTGCAGCCAAACTGAGAAAGAAGTCGTTTTCGGGGAGGAGATATATCTCCCTTCTATATTAATTATCTGATGAATGTTTTGGGAGACACTGAACAGTAGTTTTAAGCCAGAAGAAGGTGGTGAACTTAATGATACCACCGAAACACGTCGCTTTGGTTAAGAAAGCACCCAAGCAATACCTGGTCTAAGTAGGAGAAAGGGAACGCTACTTAACATCGAACCAGGGCTATTAGTATTATTTTTTATGGACTTGGAGTGCTTATTAAATTCATCGGGTTGTTGATGAGTTATTGCCTGATGTAATTCTCCCATTTGTTTGTACATGAAATGTTTTTAATATATGTGTATTGATGAAATATATTTTTTTAAATCTTTTTATATATGTGGAATTTATAAGGACCCTAGTAATAAAAATATATGTTAGAATTTATATTATGTTTTTGGTTTCTATTGGGTGCTGGTGATTGGGCCGCGAGTGGATGTGAGTAAGGTATTTCTGTATGCTTCAAAAAGAGTCCAAAGGGATTTTTGCTTTTGACAGAAGTGACCTTCAAATACACAGCCAGTGTGCATGATACCTTCATCCTCCGACAGTCCATCATCAACCAGCGTTCCCCGGATGGCAACAAGGGAAATGCACAGCCCCTTGGCAATATCCAAATGAACACCCCACACACCTCAACTCCACAACCATGCAACTCACAACTCTGGCAATGCACACGTCACAAAATCACATACAACAGGCACAACAACATGCCCACCCACCAGACATGACAGAACAACTTACAATGTTCACATGGGCAAGCCCTGAACATGAGCCAGCAACGGCATGGCACCTCAGCCACATAATAGCCGAATGTGGGGAGAGGTGGCAACCAGGCATGTGTGAAGGATGCAGTAGAACCATGATTGGGAAAGTACACAATGCCAAGAGTGCCGGAGATGTGCTGGACACACCGCAGTATCAGAACACACCCATATCCATGGCGACATACACCGCTTGTGTATGGAGTGTAGTGGACAGTGGACGCCACCATGTCACCCCAGCCAGTGGGGGACCTCGCGGAAATGTTGCCTGTTTCGCCCCCCCCCTAAGCGTCACCGGAGTGGGATGGCCCGGCGTACGCCACGCCAGCGTAGGGGTGTGAATAAAAAGCACGTAGGCCTGGGCGTGGTCCTCTTCCGGAAAGACCCACGTCTCTGCCAGGGTGGCGCCTCCCACCCCGCCATGAGGCCGACGCCGTCCTCGTGTGCAGAGTTGCCTGCGATGCTGTGCGCCTGCGGGACCCCGGCACGCTGGACCACGAACCCATCAGGCCCGCCCCTGCGCAGCCAGGCCACACTGATCACCTGCCGACACCGGCGTGTGTCAAGGAGGGCCCACCACGTGCCGGCGCAAGCTCCAAGCCTGAGGCCCGCGACCTTGGCAGCCACCTCAGACCATCACGGCCTCCAAGACACAGGCCCGCTTTATTCCTTTTTCGTTGACGTACTCCTCTGCCGCCTTCGGCCTACTCTTCGGACCAGTAGGTCCCATATGTGAAACTGTGTCCTGAGTCATGAATGGCAGTTACCCCAAATCCGGGCAAGCGGCCACAGCACCAGACCCCCCGATCAGTGAGGCATAGTTCCATATGGGCATCTTGCGACACGTGGTGCCACTAACCCTGTTCAACATCAGCCGGCTACACGTGGTGCCACTAACCCTGTTCAACGTCAGCCGGCTACACGTGGTGCCACTAACCCTGTTCAATGCCAGCCGGCGACATGTGGATGAGGGACCAGGACTACCCTGCTGACCAGTAGGTCACACATCCAGCACCTAGTCGCAAAGCACAAATGGCGGAGTCCACACCAGTGGTCGCACGGAGAGGTGTAAGAGGAAGATGCGGCTCAGTCCGGACGAATGCCAGGTCACATACACGGAGGTGACCGAACACATGGTGCCACTGAACCTGAACTACGCAGGCCGTGGGGCCATCCAACCTATGCCGGCGACACTCAGTGAATGGGCCGTGCTGACCGCTGCCTCAGGCCTACACCACGGTCAGGTAGGTCACACATTTGGAACTGAGTCTTGATTACACCATGGCAGTGAACATTATTTAAGGCAGAGAACTGTTCACTATACACCCTTCGATGTGGTGGCAACAAGTCTGTGCATGGCATCACAACCACACGTGTCTGTGGGCCTACGCGGACCACTGCCCTCGGCCTACGCTGCGCATGAGTGGGATCACAGATTTGGAACTGAACATCGGTAATTCAAAAGGCAGAATACATTGCTTTGCACGCACGGAGGGGCGTAAGAGGATGGCGCGTTGCAGTCCGGAGGGAACAGGATCAGCGTCACGGAGGTGATTGAACACTACCGACAACTGCCACTGTGTCACTAACTCTGTGCCTCGTGAAGCAACGACCCATGGCTGTGGGCCACTGCTGACCGCTGCCTCCGGCCTACACTGCGGTCCAGTAGGTCACAGCACCTTGATTTGGCATTCTTGGAGTTCACATCTGTGTACCGGCATCATCGCAGACTGCATCCCCTCCCAGCACCTGTGCCACTAAGTTTGTTCCCCGACATTCCTGGACACACACTGGTCGTACATTGGGGGCGTTTGAGTCTATGGACTAGGGGCTAGTTTTCATCCTCATGCAGCTGATCCCGAATTGTTGGTGAAAACGAGGGTTGCGCTTTCCACTCCTCCATTTGCTGCTTCCAGATAACATCAGACCTTCCGCATCATGCCCTGGAGGACACCTTCCACTGTCCTCCGCAACCCTCTGCAACATACACCTCGGACCTTGATGGGGACCCGCTCAGGTTGCATGGCCCATCTGACTGCACCGCAAGTCACCATCCCGTGGCTGGGTGCCTGTGCCGGCCGCAATGCATCCGGGGCCACTAACTCTGTGCTGCTCAGGCCTGGGACCCCTTCTTCTGAGACATTGAATGGCCTCTGTAGCGATGGTCTTGGGGTCATCAACGCCATGTGTCTGTGGCCCTGCGCTGTCCGCATCCTCCGGCCCCAACTGCGGGCCACCAGGGCCCACACATAGCATCGAGTCTTGACCAGCCTGGACGACGCATCACCGCAGGAGGCACACGCCACCACTGCAAGGACCACCTCCAACCGCCATCTGCCAGAGTCGAAACGGTGGTCCTGACAGACCTACGGAGCTGCTCAGACCTGTCGTGGATGCCATCATCGGCCTGCTACCCTGCTCAGCACTCCAGGTGCCAGTGACTCAGTGCACCGCAAGCCATTGTCCGTTACTGATTGAGTATTGTGCTGCTGTGAGGTTGCGCAGCAATGTCTCCTCATGCAGTGGGGAAGACCTGGGACTATAATGAGGAAGATGTGTCAAGTGTGCGGACGGGAGAAGGCACAGACAATGGGAGGGCAGGAGGCAACAGCCCCTAGGCAGGAATGCAGACTGGTGGTGGTAGTCAAGCTACACACCTGGATATATTACTGGGTATTGCGCTGTGGACTGCAGACGCAACTGTCACCTCAGGCAGTGTGGGAGACCTGGGACGTTGATGAGGAAGTTGATGCAGGTGTAACACACCCCACTGCATCTGCATCAGGACTGACCGGAAGGGACACAATCCTAGCAATTTCGTCACATGAGCGCGCTCTTCTCTAGTGCCCCTACCTCAGTGCACTGCAACTCACGGAACCTCCTGACTGAATATTGTGTGACCTCTGTCCTTACTCCGGATCCCTCCATGTTGCTCAGCAGTTGACCCTGTTATGCTGGTGTTTTCTGTTTCCATTACACTGGTGTCCACTGTTCAGGTTGTTGCCAGCACCAAGCACTCTATGCGGGCTGGCTTATACTCACCCCACACACATCCAGCACAGGCGTCACTGTACATTTGGCCCTGCCAATAAAGGGGCCGGGCGCACGTGCCCGTAGCCAGTTCAACATGATATGTGCATGTGTCCCTGTGGTCTTGTTGTATGCATGGGGGCCCTGGGCCCTACGACATTACATTGTGCTGTGTACAGCGGATGCAGACATGTCACCGCAGGCAGTTGGCTAGAACCTGGACATGTAGCTTTGTGGTCACCCACTCAATTCGTAAGGGGAGTGGACTGTGCCGTCGTACGCAGAGCCAACGTGGGTGTGTGACTGATATGTGCGTGCCCCTGGGCATGGTTCTGTACAGGGTATGTGCATCTGCATGTGTCTCTATGGCAGTGTGGGTCTCCTTTGTGGGGTGTAGGTGGTCCCTGAAGGGTTTTGGACACCCACATATGTGTTCTAGTTCGCATTCCATGGGTTGGGCAACACCTGCACCTGTTGGGCCACCTCCTTTTGGCATTCTGACACCTGGCATTGGGGTGCCCTGTGTGGGTGGGTGAAGTGTTGTGAGCCAGCCGTGATTGCGGGTGCTTCATGCTGTGTGGTCTGTTGCAGGGTGTGGGTTCTCCTCTGAGTAGCTTGTCTGCCCTGGTCCTGGTGGTGGGTTGTGTGGGATGTCCATGGGCTGTTGTAAGGCGTCGGTGTTGAAGGTGTGGTGTTCGTCTCCGGCATCACTGATGGTTTGTCTGTTCTGACCTGCTGGAGGTGTTGTTTGTCCCTCTGCATTGTGAAGGGGAGGTGCATGTTGGCATTGTGTTGGCGCCTTGTTCTTGTCGACATGCAGACTGTGTGACAATGTTAATTTCAATCTTTATTTCGATTTAAAAAAAACCATAAAAGATTACATAAAAACATCATACAACAATACTTAAAAAGGGTAACCCGCCCAATAATACACAATTTAAAAACAATTATAACAATTTCTTAAAACCCAAATACAAAGCTCCACAGGACTAGCTAAAATCAAACATCTGATTATAAATTGATTAACATTACATATTCGTTAAAAATACCTAAAATTTCAATCCCAATCTCTTTCTTGTTAAATCAACACAAAAAAGGTATCTACTTAAACTAAACACAATAGTTTGTGTTGTGTCTGTTCGCAGTACTCTTCCTGCCTCATTACATAATCTAATACCCAAGAGCTGACAAATTGGTTTGATCCACTTCCTCCTAGCATGTATGTAGGCTGGACAAAAAATAACACGTGCAATTCATTCTCTTTTGCACCTGTGTGACAGATATCACAACAACCATTGTTTGCAACATCTACGCTACGTACCCATTTCATAGTATTTGCTTTAATTTGCAAAATCCCGTAGCGAAATTTAAGATAAAGAGATTTGGCAAGTTGTGGTTGAATTTCGTCTAAGAAGGACTCGAATTTGCCATTTGGTTTTGTTGCGAGGAACCTAGTAGATAAAGTACCTAAGTTTGGACAATGTAACAAAGTACCTTGTACAAATGCCCAAAAAGTCTGTTTCAACAGCTTTTTTGATCCCAGCGACAAACCCTGAGGTTCTTCCCAAAAATGTTTTAGTCCTAATTTATAAAACCAATCCTGTATATGATTCAGCCATGATAACCTTGTGGTATTTTTTATTCTAAAAATTTCTTCCAACCCTTCTCTATAATGAGCAAGTTCATCTGTGGCCCACAGGCGTACCCAAAATAATAGTGGCCGCAAAGCCGCATGCTGGTCAATGCGGCGAATATTTAAGTCTATTATTACTGGTATTAAAGGCGTACGTTTTGGCAAACATAACAATTTCCTTAAAAATGTGTTCTCATACACCATAAAACTATTCTTTGTCGCATGACCTCACAGTTCAGCCCCATATAAGCAAGCAGGTTGTACCCTATATTTATATAACTCCAACGCAGGAGAGACAGCTTTAGATAAGCTGCTCTCGTGCATCCTTACTATTGGGACTGAATTTTGAATTAATATTGTTTTACTTTTATCCAACTGTGGTCTCCAGTTTATTTTAGAATCCAGAGTAATACCTAAATAATTAAAATTTTGCACATATTCTATCCTCTCGTTTCTTACAGTTAAGTTTTTTTAAAAGATTTGTGCGGATTAACAGCCATGTATTTCGTTTTAGTAGAGTTAATTTCCAAGCCCTTTGTTTCACAGTAAGTTTCGAAAGTATTAAGTAAGTGTTGCAGACCTTTGGGGGTTTGTGATATTAAGATTGTATCATCGGCAAATAAAAGTGCCGGTACTGGCACCCCCCCCAACTTGGGAGAGTCATGCTCGCAGCCCAAGAGATATTCAGGGATATCGTTAACGTACAGCGAAAATAAAGTAGGGGCCAGCACACAACCTTGCCTTACCCCCCTATTTACTTGTATTCGATCAGTAAGTTCGCCATTTGGCCCCCATCTAACCCTTGCAAAATTATCCTCGTGTAACCTAATAATCTGCAAAAGGATTTCCCCTGGGACACCCTGATCTTTTAGTGATTTCCACAGGAGATTTCTAGGTATGAGGTCGAAGGCTGACTTAAGGTCTACAAAAGCTATATACAAATGAGTTTTCTTAACTGTAATATACTTCCAAATTATACAAAGAAATCTAAAAACCTGATCAATAGTGCTAGTTTTTGCTCTAAAGCCTGCTTGGTACTTTGATAAAATGTTATACTCCCCAATCCAATCGGTCAATTTATTTAGGATTTGACGTGCATATATTTTTTGTAAAACGTCAATTAGACTAATCGGCCGATAGTGCGACGGATCCTGGTGGTTACCCTTTTTAAAAATAGTTGTAATCTCTGCACCCCTCCACGTTTCAGGAATTGGTGCACCCGATGCAACTGTATTGCACAAAAGGTTAATGTAGGGAGCCCAAATCTCCTTTTCATGCCTCCATAGGTCACCTGGTATCTTATCAGGCCCAGGGGCCTTCCCTTGTTTTATTGCATTTATTGCTACTAATGTTTCCGCTAAACTAAAATGTAGAGGGGTCTCACTTAAATGAATAACAGATTCTTCATAATTAAAATTAGTATCTTTCTTGGTAGTTGAGTATAATTGTGAAAAGTGGGTTACCCATGTGTTTGCATCAAGAAAAAGGTCCTTGTTACATTTCCCTTTTTTGTTACCCTTTGATAGTAAGCGCCAAAAGGTAACCTGGTCATTTAATTTGCATGCTTTTATCAGTTCAGACCAAATATTGTCCTCCCAGCTTTTCTTTGCCTTAGTTATCACCCCCTTATAGAGAATCCTTTTTTCTCTTAGGGTTACTATATCCCTATCCTTTGATGCCTGAATCAAATCCTTTTTTGCATTACGACATTCTTTATTATACCATGGATTCTCTAGCGAGGCTAATTTAGATATTCCCTTTTTTTTTATTTGTTTTGGGGCCTTACTTAATATTGGTTCAAGTCCCTCTACCAACCCATCATGCATTTCCATGATTGGTATCTCTATTAATGGCAAGTTAATATACGGAGAGACTATTTCTATATAAATTTCATAAATTTTTTTTAATGATCTTATCATTCCCCAAAACCAAAGGCCATCTAAGTGCTCTTCGGTTATTCGATACCAGGGGCTCAATTGAACTATGACAAAGGTCACGTCTCCTTAAGCTATTTTGTCGAAATAGGGAAGCTGAGAGCGTCAAGCATAAAGGACGATGATCACTCTCTATTCTGTCTTCCACAACCAAGTCTTGCAACATGGACCATAAAGGGACAGAAACCAATATATAGTCTATATAGCTTTTAGAGTTGCCCCGCATAAATGTAGGTAAATTAGGATTGTCAGAAGACAATCGCCCATTACAGGCGCGTAAACCATGAGCTGAGACCAACCTCAGTAACTGCGCTACAGCACATGTACACGAAACCGCTGGGGTGCTATTCAATGTTGGAATATTGTTGGCCAAATCCTCATCTTCAAAAATATTTTCGAATCCAGCCACTGGTTCAAATTTTCGATTAAAATCACCCCCAATAATTATCAGAGCACTCTTGTTTATTCTAGTTAGCATTTGATCCAACTGCTCAATGACTTGAACATCTCTACTTGCTACACTTGGTCTGCTATATATATTAAAAATGTAGACTTCCCTTTTATCTGGTGCTAAAAACTTAATTCCCAATATATCTTGACTAGGGGAATCAATTTGCGTAAACTCAGCGCCCAAAGTAATTTTTAACCAAATAACAAGGCCTCCCGAGGGCCTTCCTCTCACAGAGGGAATTGCAGCAGTACTAAAGGTTTTAAACCCTACTTTATGGGGGGTTTCTATTGCCCAGGTTTCTTGGAGGAGGACTATTTCACTCTGACCTATATAATCCTGCCATATTACATCCCTTTGATTTTTCTTAATCCCTGCAATATTCCAAGAAGTCAACTTTATCTCTGTTACACGTTCCTCGCTATTTTGATCACCGATTAACTTCTTCTTATATCCATTTTCCAAACCTAATGTTTCTTCACTATTATTACCATAGTTATTAATAACAAAATTATCATTTAATATAAGTTCCTCTCCCTGATAAACTGGTTGATCTTTCACAATATTCGCTATGTTTACATCTGCTATATCTTTTGTGAGTCCTCCAAATTTCCTACGTGCATTTACGTTCAGAGTGCTGTTAAAATTAACTGTCTGGTTCCCTTCACGAGTGCCAGTATGCACCTCAAGGGGCATATTATCATTTTCTATAATTCCCATTTCCATAGGGATGGTTAGAGCAGCAGTAGGTATCAATGCAAGAACACCATCATTAGGTTTGGATCTTAAATCTTTACAGGTAATTATCCTTGACTTCTCCTGTCCTAATTTGAATAGTTGTCAGTCCTGGAGGTCCAGGTCTGACAATGCTAAAAACCTATTAGATTTTATAACTGATGGGAATCCAGTAACTTTGATCCCACTTTCCGGCTTATAGAAGTATCCTAAGGAGAGTGCACTAATATCAGTCTTGGGGGTAAAAGTTGCATCACAATAATGTAAGAGATGATGAACCATCTTTGGTCTGCGGAAATTGACCACAATGCAATCACCTCTTATGCTCTTAATGGATTGCCCTATCCACCCTACTCTACGAACCATTATTATCTCACGAGCATTAGATGAGTGGAAGTTTTTGTGTTTGGTCAACCAATCAAAAGTTTTGTTCCATAAATCCATCCAATTTTCTTTCTGCCCAACCCTCAAAGGTGGAACCCTGTCAAAATCAAAACATAAGGACATGATTCCGGGGGAAGACACAATATTTCAGTATTAGGGATTTTGGAAGCATTTGATTCACTACTTCTCTGGCACCCAGCAAGAGAACTAGCGTCATACATTTCACCCGTAGTTGTTACATGTCCCTTCTGTACACCTTGTGAGACTATCACATCTGAACCCTCGGACGGGGGAACCAATCTATTTATCCTCTTATTATTCTCATTTATTATAGCTATGTTCTCATCTTGGTTAGCTGGTGGACAACTAGCTATCACTAACCTTTGGTCCTCCCTTTCTGCTCCAGTAGGTAACACAGTAGGTAACACACCTACAATGTTATTACTTAGGGTATTGATTGCTGACTCGAGGAGGCTGATTTTATAAAAACATTTTTCAACCAGATCACTAACACAAATTAAGGCTGCTCCTAACCCAGGATCATTCACTCCTGTAGAGAACTCAGTCATAACTCCCTTATTGCTAGCTACTTCCTGCGCTGATGACAATAAGGTCAACTCTGTTTGTGTACCAACAGAAATATTTTTCGGTAAACAGAAGATGCCAGTACTGCCCTTGCCCCTAGATTTACTTGACTCTATATTCCCCTTTTTTTTATTTAACCGTGGCTCAATCGTATCTTTGGTCACAGTCTTCGCGACCCTAGCCCTAGTGACTCTATCAGGAACCACCGGAGAACTTAATATTTCTTCAGAGGAAGGTAAAAAAGGGATAGAGCTCAATGGGGCACATGTTGCAATATTCGGTGAAATCTCCTGATCCACACCCTCGGTACAGGTGAAGGGATACCAGTTATTAAATGTCTCTGTAAAGTAGCAGGGTCTAGGGAAAGACGTCTCTCAGTCAGGTGAATTTCGTGGGTTAGGAGTGACTCCGCTCTTACCAAGAATGCATCTAGTGTGCCAGCAACCCCCTTGCGTTTTTCCATTTTCTTTAAATGGCCAGTTAGATCAAACAACCCAGGTATTCTCTATGTTTAAACTCCTACACAGTACCTTAGGTATTTCCACAATGGTAAGGCGCACAATCTGAACTCCTCAGAGGGGTGGCCCAGCCCAGCCTCGGTCTGTCTCGGACGGTCTCAGACGGACCCGCCCTTGGCCCGGGCTTCGCCCGGCACGTCCCGCGCACGTCCCGCGCTGCGGGTGTAGAGGCTGCGCTTTATGCGCGAAGATGGTCCGGTGCCTCCCCCTCGTTAACAGGACCCGAAACACCTGGGCAGACTCGCGTTGCACCCTGGATGATGTAGTCCTCCAAGGGTGGTGAAACAGGATACAGCGTTTACCAGCGCCCACAGCAAAGACCAGCAGTGAAAGGCAACAACGTTAGTTGTGACTGTGTGGGGGGGTGTGGCTATTTGAGTTGGGACAGTGTACATTTGGCCTACATGGCTGATGTGGGGTTGTAGCCGTAGATATGCATTTCACAGTTCCCTGCTCTGTCCAATGTGATTGTTCTGTTTCTGCGCCTGGGCGGACCCAGTTGTGTCCCCTGTTCTGCAGTGTGGGTGTTGCACTTTGTGCCACATTGTCATGGTATGTGCTGTGATTGCTATATGTGTGTGCTGCAGTGTGCCACGGGGATGGGGGACATGTCACTGGGTAATTGTGGGTGTGCAGTGTGCTACACCTCATTGTGCATGTGTGCCATTGTGCCCATCACCCCGGTCCCCCCAGTCCCTGTTGGATCCTCACCCTGTTGTTGTTGTGTCAGGTCCTCTCGAGCTGTGTCCGTACTCCCTACTCCTTGCACCGTCTCAACACTGATGACTGTGGCCTGGGTTTCCTCCAGCTCCTCCTGTGGCGCTGGACTGCCACCTCCTGTTGCCGTTGCTGCCTTCCTGTTGGCAGCAGGTTTGTGCCTGGTTTGGGTTGTCACGTCCTGGCGGAGCCTCTTGGCCTCCTGGATTGGCCTCCTAGGCACTCCGACTGCATTCCAGGTGGTCTGCTTGTGGGTCAGTTGCTGGTAGTGTTCTGTCACCTCCGTGACGCTGGTCTTGTTTTCCTGCGGTCTGCACCCCGTCTTCCTCTCCCTATTCTCCTTGGCCTTCCCCGACCCAGTTGTTCCTTGCTGGTGGTCTGTGGGGGTTGTGGGGTTCGTGTTGACCTCTGCGCTGGGTCAGGGTGCATCCATGTTGCTACGTGCTTTGGCTTGTTTCTGGTGTGTTGTTTCTGTGGTTTTGATGGTGCAATTTCACACCAGACGCGTGGAATTTGCAGGCCTGTGGCTGTTTTTCGCTGCTTTTTTTTACCGCGATTGGCCTCATCGCATGATTTCTCGCGTTTCGCATTTTTTCGGCGTGGCATTGATTTTCACGCAGACGTTTGATGCGTTATCTGGTGGCTATCGCATGCTACCGCCTTGTTGTGAATTCCATGTTGACACAGGGTTATTTTCCCGCGATAGGCTGCGATATTGAAAGTTGCGTTACGCTACTCTTGCGGTAGTTATCACACGTTCTTGTGAATATACCCCTTTGTTTTATTTATGAGCCATAGCTCTCCCTTGCATTACTATGCAGCATTCTTGCTTTATAATATAGCAATGCTATTGGGTATGTGCCATGAACAGATCATTTGAAACTCTTCCGTCATTCACCTTCTTCTGTGTAATATGATGTAATATTTGATATTTAGACCTTAGCTGTGGTTCGTGTGTCTCTTCTTCATAGACTCATCCTATCAACCTGTATATTTATATGGTGCCATAGTATTTCTGGATTCTGAATTGAGTGCATTAGATTCAGTGCCTCCAGGGTATACTCTGATGGTCTGACAAAGGCATGGACACGCTGTTGTTGAGGTCGGGGCACAGAGCTCAGAGCACGGATCTCGGATCGACTGTTTGAAGCTTCACCGCTCAGACACAGGCATAGACAGTCACAGAACATGGAGCGTGGTGCTCAGAGCAGGGGCAGCGGCTAAAGTGGGGGAATCCTAAGCTGCCTAGTGCTGAACGCCGCATTGAACGGGGTGCTTCCTTGTGGGCTCGTGACAGAGCCGCGGTTCAGGCTCAGACTGAGACAAGTTGTATCACCCCCTTCCCTGACTTCCATCTTCACTTCAACCTTGCAGTGAACCTCGTTCCTCCCTCCCCCGTATTGGGGACCTCCGGTGCCTGTAGAGTGAGGTGAGAGTGGTGAGACACAGAGGAAAGGTGAGTGAACGCTGTAGCGAACGCTGAAGTAAAAGGTTGCTTCATACTCCTCCTTTGAACTTATTGAACTTGTTGAATTTATTGAATTCACGTCCTAAGGCCACTCCAGGTCAGGCAAAGGACTGTGTGATTCACACGCAGTATAATCAAGACCATGTCATGGCTGTAATTATGGAGCAAACCTTGTGTCAAATTTAATAAACATAGAAGCAATACTGTGAGGAGTGAAGAGTATGAGGCCCAAGCAGCGTGACTGCAGGGTTTAGGCTCTGCTGCTATAGGGTTGAGCCGGGTGGAACCGGAGATGGTGTGGCTAAGTCCAGGTACAGTCTGCCAGCCTCCTGAATGCTCCCCCATGCTTGGCCAAACCCACAAACCACTAGTTGGAACTACCAGCCAAGGAAGCTAGGCAATGAAGTGGAGTAGAGAGTCCTGGACGCTGGCATAATAACTCTGAATGGTGTGGCATGGCGGCAGGTTTTAGGGAATGCTGCTAGAGGGTTGAGCCGAGGGGAAGAGGAGACAGCCTGGCTAGTTTGAGGTGCATTCTGCAAGCCCCTTGAATGCTATCCCCGCCCCCTGGCTCAACCTTCAGCAGGTGTCTCAGGTGCATCTAGGCTGCCGAAAATATGGGGTCCAGTCATTTCCTTGGGACACCTCAGCCAGTGAAAATGCGAAAGAAAATGAAGAACGAATTACCAAACTCTATTATTAGCTCACCAATAGTTCTAAAGGTCCCAGCTGGTTCTTTATCCTGAAGCCCTGCAAACTCACTTATGGGGAAAGTGACTAAAGCTACGGTTCCTGAGTGCATAACCATTCAATCCTCCATTGCGGATTATTTTAAACACTCAAGGAAACAATACAAGAGGTTCTAAATAATCTGTGAACCTTGGCTTTGAGCTTCCCCTACCCAGTTTCATACAGTGACCAGCTTCCAGGCTCCCAGGATATGGTATCTAATGATAATCTAGCAAATAAGCAAAGTTTAGACATATCAGCAAATAAGCAAATTTTAGATAGCGCCATAAAATTGAGTAATGCTCAAGTAATGATCAAGGCTTATTGCAAAGGCGCAAGTCCATTGTTCTGACCCAGAGTCCTGCACTTTGTTCAAGAATTTGCTACCTATGATCAAAATGAGCCAACAAACGTCCCCCACTATGGCTCTGACTCTGACTGCACTAAAATTATTGATAAAAGATAGGAGTATACTCAATATCACTTCGACACAGGATCTATCGAGCACTGATTCAAGTAGTGAAAAGACTGACATAGACCTATTTAGGGGCATATTAACAATGGCCAGCGATAATTATCGCTGGCCATGCTGAGCGACGAATTCCCTAACGCAGGCTATCTCTGGTATTTATCGCCCTGGTAGCGCGTTATTAACAAAGCGTTTCCCCAGGGCGATAAAAATTCCAGAGATAGCGAGGTTTTCGCCGTTTTGCAGGAACATCGCTGGTTTTCCAGCGATGTTCCCTGCAAAACGGCGATAACCTTGCTGATACGACCCTGTGGTCGTATCAGCATAATTCACCCCCTATGTCTAACATAGGTAAGTCAGGATTTTAGCAGACGTTAGATTTTGGCGAAAACGGCCGTTTTCGCCAAAATCTAACGTCTGCTAAAATCCTATGGGCTGCCTTGTAAATATCGCGAAGTGAACATCAGTGATATTTGCAAGGCAGTCCATCCGGGGTACGCCCAGTGACGCCCACTTTGCATCTCATTAGAGATGCAAAGGGGGGCGTCGGGAAAAAGGGTGCTAACATGTGATTATGCATGTTAGCACCCTCTTGTTGATAGGGCGATAGTTTTATCTCCGTTTTTCTGGCTTTTAAAGCCAGAAAAACGGAGATAAAGCCCTTGTAGATATGCCCCTTAGTCCAGTCCCATCTATAGGTTTAAAAATGTCCAATCCAAAACTCACTCTAACTATGTTGAAAATAAATTTTGAAAATATGACTCCTAAATATACGAATAAAATCAATGAACATCCTTCGACAGAGTCAAGCTTAATAATGGCTGATCATATGAAATATATGAATAATTCAATTAAGTCTGCTGATCTTTCCTCCAAGGCAAAATATGATCCAATTATTTCTGACCCAGTGAAGACCCCAAAGAGCCTTTTCAGCACCCTTCAGGCCCATGGAGCAACTTGCTTAACACTATGGATGCGATAACAGCAACCCTAAACTTCCACTCAGATAAACTGAATATACAGTTGGAGTTGCTTAATACCCTTGTTCTTTTTGTGGCAGGGATAGATTCCAAATTGCAAAAACTGAGAAACTTAATAGTAAAAGTGCATTATGACACAAATAACTAACTAGTAATAGGCAGTTGTGCCCGTATATTGGATATTGTTTCCAATCTTCCAGCGATAGTTGACTCCCCTGTGGATGAAGTTAAAAATATAGCCACCTTACAAAGGGAAAAACCTGTAAAAAATCCATCTCTTGGCCCACATTTGTGTCAAAATGTCTGTCAAATTCAGGATTTGCCAATTATACAAATGGACCGAGTAACGACGAGCGCCAGAAGCCCGGTGAAAGAAAAGGAAACCATGATTAATGTCCATCAATCAAATGCTACTGAAATTGTATCGTCAGAGCAGCTGTTGTCAAGTGAGGTAACGCAGTAGCAAAGTACATCAAATCGTCTTAATACCCAAAAAAGGTCTAACAAAAAGTGACAGAAAGGCCTGAAATAATTCAAAGAAATTAACGATAACCACAAGCTTTGATGAACTGATTAAAGATTGCTATCCAATTTTCAAACCTAAACCCAGTAACAACTGCCTACAACAGATAACAATTGGTAGCAATGGAGGTCGATTATCCTGAATGGCATCCACTGATTTCAACACAGGCAAAAAACAGTAGAATGGTTAAATCAAGGCAAAGTAAAAAAAAGACTCTACTGCCCCTGTAAAAGGTGTGAAGGGTTGAATAAAAATATCTATGGCCATAAACCAACTTAATGGATTGGAGAACACACAGAATGGATAACTCATCACATTGGTACCTAATAAAGCTAATAACCAACAAATGTATAATACTATTAGTGGGGGGGCTGTTGATTCCCACATAATTACATCCCAGTTGGGAAACTCGAGTAGTCTTACGATAAATAGTCCATGTTCAGGTATGGATCGTGGCAATGGGTTACATGAAGGTACTTGAATACCCAACCTTCCTACCAATCATATTAGGCTTTTCTTTATTCCCATGTATGAATCTAGAGGTTTCTATGACATTCTTAACCGAAGTGCCATTTTAAAACTATTAGCATTGATTCGAATCTTATCCAGATCTTATCCAGTCTTACAATTGCAGACATCAAGGCAATCAACTTTAAGCAAGATCCTTCCAATACTTCACGGAAACTACTCATGTCACATGGTAAACATCTGAACTTCAAACCAAAGTTTTTGACTGCAGAGTGCAGTTTGCAGAGTGGGTTATTGAAGGTAAGAATGATATATTTTCAAATTACCCAACAATTCTGATTCCGTCTTTGCCCTTAAGGAGAGAAGGTCAGCCTAGACTTCCCTCCAAAATTGTAAAACAGCCTACCTTTCTTCTACAAGGGGTATCGGTCCTCTCTTCAAACTGACCAAGAGTTCGTGTTTTACATTCACAAAGTTTCTAAATCTCGCATTTGTGAACGAACCGCTAAGAGGAGTATCCTCAAGGAGGATTGGACTTGGCTTCCATTTGTCCCATCTAGACCAATTACCACCTGTGAAAAATGATGTACAGTTAACTTTGATTAACAACAATTGCCAATTTTAGGCTGTCTGTGATGGAGAAGACGTCGGATACATCAAGCGGGTTGTCTCTGCCAAAGTTTTTACCCTTGCACGAAGGGCCAGATGTACAAAACGTTGGTTGTAAAATACTGGTCACAATTTGCTTCCAGTAGTTTTTGTGACCAGTGCGGTATATGTGTACTAATAGGTTGGTTTGACCTACCTCATGAATATTGAGGAGGTAGGTCACAAATTGTGGCCCACTACGATTTACAGCTATCACAGGGATTGTCTTGTTCAGTGCGGATCAGGACGCCGACTTGCGCGGTCCCTCTTTCTTGAAGGTGACCCTGTAGCAGTCCTTAGAGGTGATCCTGTAATTACCAATGGGCACACTCATTAGACGGATATGTTTCTAATCTTTCCTGGCATGATTTTTTCTGCTTTAAATTCTTTTGAGCTGGTGAATTAGGCTTTTCCATGAGCTACCGATCTTGCTTCTACATTTGCGTTCTTGTCCTGATTATGACCCTTCATTCACTATGGGTCGAAACATTTTCGAGAACTACAACAATAGGAACTGATTTATTTTGGACTGTGGTGGTACCAGGAATCCTGTTATCCAAAACATACATATATAGGCAATATTGGGCCATTGTTTTCAAGTATTACACACACTGCAACACTATACCATGTTTTACATTCACTGCATGATCACTGGAGCACTGAGCACATTTGATTGAACTGTGAATTTATGTATGAAAAGTCTACAAGTGGTATTTTTCTTCATTTCTTCATATTTTGTAATCTTGGCATCTCCTGTGAATTGATTAATTACGTGTATATTATCTTCCTATTATGATTGAGCACCCCATAAGAAACTGTTTATTCTTCTTGTGATTATATGCCCCTGGTTTCTGGGGGTTTAGGGCAGCCTCTGTAAAGCAAACTATTTTTTAAATGCAGCCCATTTTCCTTGCAGGAAACAGGACTGCATTTAAAAAGAAAATGTTATTTTTTTATTTTTTGTTTGATTAGGAGGAGACACTGGTCCTGTGGACCACTGCCTTCTCTTAAACAAATGGTTTTTTTTCCCATTCACAAAGGGGAAGAGGTCCCAAGGGTACTCCTTCCTGTTTGCAAATGGGTTACCACCCCAACTTAGAGGTCGGAAAATATCAATGTTTTGCAAACTGAATTCGGTGACAAACATTGATAAATATGATACCAATTCTATATTTGGAAGGAACGCCTACAGCACGCTCCTTCCAGATACTGAATCAGTATCCATTTTTAAACCCATTTAGTGATTCAGGAAAACGTTTCTGAATCGCTAACTGATTTAGCGCATAAAAAATAGAGTTTTACCCTTCATAAACTCACTGATTTTCTGAATCAGAGAGTTTTCAAATGCTAAAACCCTTTGTACATATGGGCTCTTGTCTCTAAACGAAAGTAAAAAATCTTCTGTGGGGAAAGGCTCAAGGCTCAAGGCTGAGGCCTGTATTGGTGCCTTGAAGTCAGATACACTGTCATGGAACTACCACTGAAGCCATAGTTTTTGGTGCTAAAAGCTCCAAGTATTACCCCAGTCCAGGGTTTTACCTTTGGTCTAAATCACTTTTTAGTGCTCAAAATCCTCCAGTGGGGCAACGCGAGAAGCCCTAGCCTACCAGGACTCCACGAGGCTGGTTACCTTTAAGTCACACCTTTAAGTCAAGATCCAGCTGAACCCTTTTTCATTGTGGAAAAAGCTAAAATTGCTCTGCTTGAGCCTGACCCCCACCCCGGGAAAGCCTCAGTACCTAAGTCCTACTTTCCTCCACGTGTAGGGAACGTGACAGACTTCTAGGCCCTACTTTTCTCTCCAGCCGGGGCTCTTACAATGTCCAGTCATCTGAGGCCCCACTTGATTTCAAGAGTCTTTCTGCCATTTGTTTCGCTGGAGCATGCAAACAGGAAGCTGAACACTTCACCCTCGGAAAGCAGTTCCTGTCTCTGGATACTAGCAGAAATCAGATGTCCTTGAGTCCTCTTCTTCCAGTAGGGGACAGGGGACGTCTTTCATCCAGTAGGACCTTATTCTTCAGGTGCAGTATTCTCAGGTCCAGGAATGTTCTGAGGCGGTGGTAGTGAGATGCAAGTCTTATCCTGTCCACTAGCCAGTTACTGGAGATCTTTCCCTTCCCAATCCTGACTATTCCAAACCCGATCCCAGTCCCAATCCTAGATCCACCTCCTTTTGTAGCACATCCTCTCCACCTTGCTGTAAAGATTCCCAAGATTCCTAAATTCAGGATGGTTGAACTCATCTTCCCCCTGGCGGAACACATGGCAGGACCCTAGCAATGCCACAATTTAGAAGAGCTCTCGTCCTCTCTGTCATAGTCAGAAATGTTTCTCACTTCTGCTGGTTTTAGAGCCAAAGGGTTTTGGTGGCCTCTGGGAATAAATGGAAGCAGGTCCTAACAGCCCCATTTGGGATCAGGAAGTCAAATAAGAATATTTAAGGCTATTCATTCTTCTGCCAGCCCAAATCCCTCCCAGATGGCTAATTTCTGTGAAGGGCCAGTTTTTGACAACACTTATGCGATCTAGGGGCTGGGCCCTGTCCTCTGGAAGTCACCTTCAACAACTCCAGCCAGGAATGTGTATTAGCCTCTAGGGGTGCGATAAAAGGCATAACTGCTTTTAAGGCCTTTCCGGTTCAGGAAACCAAAAATATATTTCCATAAAGTTACTTTTTCACTAAAGTTATCAAAACTTTGATTTCGCTCTTAAATTAGACTTTTAAAACTAAGGGGAAATGAACTCTCAATGGCTTCTCCAGGATTTCCCCAAATGAAGATGAAAAAAATAGTTTAACAATGGCTTGGGTCTGTGTCAATGAGTGTGGGTTAGGTGTCAGACATGTAGCGAAATGTTCTACAGTGCAGTGTCTACGATTTAGACTTTAAAGTTCCTTTTACATTCACAGAAATGTTACATTTACCGCCACCCTTGGAAACTTTTCTTAGGATTCTGCATCCTTCTTCCAACCATGCATTTTAGGATATTCCAACTTTTTTTGGTGAGAATTTGAGATTCATTTAGAAGGGAAGAAGGGATCAGGAGTAACCTATGAAATATGAGGCCTATATACATGATGATCCTGTTGCAGGTATCTGATATTTAAATGGTGATAGGGATTCTTTTCATGAATTTTGATTGCCATGCTGCACAGGAACAATATTTCTGAGTAGCTAGACACATTCACGCTTGAGATTTTGAAGTTGTGCTACAAGGTAATATCACAGAGCACAGATGCATGCCATTCCTCCCATGTCTTTGAGCACCACCAAGATTTATGCAGGTCTCTAGCAGGCATAGTTACTCACATTTAACACAACAAAATACAGCACACATACAAAGAGGAAGTAAGAAACATATTTCTCCTTGTTAAGCCTCACTGGGGAAGGCGTTGCTTTTTGACATATTCTCAGGTTTACTAGCTTTAGTAGATTTGGGAATACGCCAAAATCCATTTGTGGATGCACTTGAACGCTCATGTTCCACCCATTAAACACCTTTCCGGAATAAGGTAAGGCAAGACAGCATTGTGCGCTGCCTTACCTTACTTTGTATTTACTAAACCACATAAAGTAGCTTTGCATGGCTTTGCAAATGCCAAAAAGGGTTTTGTGGCAGGGCTGCGCCATAAAAGTGATGCAACCCCTGTGGCAAAACCTTAGTAAATCTGCTCCGAGGCCAATTCCAAATGAAATAGATAAAACTCTTTTGCAGCTTTTGTATGTCTGGTCTGGGGAGAACCCCTTGTGAACATGGAAATAGTTTAGTAATATTGAAATGTTGTTCTTAATTATAGCATTCACCACTCCTAACAAGGAAAGAAACGGATGCTTTCTTTTATGTAGGCCAGGTGCAGTTGTTGCAGCATAAGCGAGGTAAAATGTTATTATACGCTTACTCTCCTTACTACTCTGACTGTATTGCACCCTTTACAATTAGGAAATCTGCAGCATTTCCATTTACCACAGAGGCAATGATCCTCTGATTAATCTTTCTCTGCCGATAGGAGGGGTGGAGATTAGGGTGGCCAAAGCACTACGTTCGCTCTCCAATGAGGACCATTAATTGACAGCTAACTCACAAATTTGAGATCAGATTTAGGTACACCACTCTCAAGACCATGCTATCAAAAAAAAATAGCGATGGAAAGACCCAACCTCCTGAATAAATTAAGTTGGACTAGAATAATGCAGACCAAAAGCTCGGCAACAGCAACACAGGACAAAAGAAGTCATATTTGATGTTCTGTAATAGCTCCCTGATTCTCCCAGCAACACATTTAAATCATTTGCAAAATAGCACAGTTTAAATGAAAGAACCAACAAGACTCAATAATAGACTTAAACATACATTAGATTAATTTTGTTATGGTATTAAAGATTCAAAATCCATTACAATGAGCAATCTTTTGACAATTTCAGTTAAAAATATCACAGCTTGCATTAAAGCACGAAACATTTAGGCAAGGCTGTATCGGATAGTTATTATAAAAATCATTTTACAGAGTTACAGAGTCCCACTACCATTAAGGCAGAAGGATAGTTTGTTTGTCTAACAGCTCAAATCCTACGAAGAAGGGGAAAGGGTTGAGATTTAAAGTCCATTAAGGGCAATTCCATTATTATAGAAGAAAAGAAATGAAAAAAATTACATTGAAATGGTTCAGCAACGAAGGTTTCAGTCCATTAGCTACCAACTGTAGCATCAGCAAAGCAGTCCAAAAGTAAAAAGACTGGGGCATATTAGCAAGAACATGCGATAAATATCGCAAACCTTGCTTAGCGCGCCTTTTTTTATCGCCGGCTATCGCTGGATATTACCGCGGAAATAACATGCTATTAGCAAGGTTTATCTCCATTGCGATAAAATATCCAGCGATAGCGGCGAAACCCAGCTTTAACGCGAGAAATCCAGCGATAAAATCCTATCGCTAATTCTGGGGACTTAACCGTACAATCCACCTCCCATTGACTTTCATTGCTAAGTCATGTTTTTATCAGTTCTTAAAAACAAGCGATAATCGGGGTTAGCGCACGTTTTTTTATCGCTTCGCGGGTATTGCTAATAGGCGATAGGTATGTAAGCGACTGTTTACCGTCGCTTTTAGTTGGGAATGCCTACCTTGCATGTCATTAGCGATAAATATCGCTGACATGCAAGGCGATGTAATTCCCGGCCTCTAACGCCTGAAAGCTGTCGCTAACGCCTGTTAGCGACAGCTTGCTAATAGGGCGTTAAAAATATCGCCGCTTTAGCGGCAAAAAGTGCCGCTAAAGCGGCGATAAAGCCCTTGCTAATATGCCCCATAGTTCTTAGTAATCATCAAAAATCGATCACCATAGTGTCCTCTCACACGGAAAAGAAAAAGTATGGTGATGCCTCAAAGTAGGAAAAATCAGAATGGCAGTTGCGTAGCCCCTCCTTTGGGTTTTCTTCTATAAAGTCTTTAACATAATCCCAGTGATGTAGCATCACACCACCATAGACAGACTGTCATATGCTCAGATTCACATAATGTCACCTAGGACATTTGCAACAGTAAAATGCTTTCCCATGCTAGTCATGAGAAACAAAAGATTTGAAAGTCCACATAGGCCTAACATCGGTGAAAAGAAAATACTAATTATCAGTCTACAGTAACAGCTGAAATCCTGTTCCCACATGAATAATTCACTGTGTACATTGAAGAAACATTTAGGAATGTCGAAAGTTACACATACACTAAACAAATAAAGCAACATTTCACTAGTTGTAAAAGGACAATTGTATTAGGTCAGGGGAAAGGTCAGCATTAGAGAAGAAGCATTTTCAAGAAAAAATTTAAATTGCATATTTCACATTTCAAACAAAATAAAATCTAAATCAATATCAAATATAATGTAATAAAATCAATTCAAATAGGGAATATGTAGAACTTTACCAGATAGTATTACATGGAATTAGCTATTGTTAGAAATATCCTACTACCACATTTTTTCTCAATATTCATATAAGTATATAATTTTCTAAATTCACACTACAAAATTCGTTTTTCATTATTTATAAACTATAGCATCTCTAGTATTATTATGCAAAATTTCAAGATCGTACCTAGTTTCTACACATTTTTGCAATGACTTTTCTAAATGGTGCATTCTAACAGAAGACAACAGAAACACTAGGCCACTTTATTAATAGCAAAATTTCATCAGTAAATGCTAATCAACAATTCATTAGTGCAATTTGTTTAAATGTATAAGTTTTACTTTGTTTTTAAGTTTCCTTCATTTTTCATTTTAAAACACCCTTTTATGGTGCTTCTTCTACACTTGTCTCAGTTTCATGAGTCACTGTGTCTAACGTGTGTAAAGTGCACTTTCAGCTTTTCGTGTCTTTAATAAGTAAATATGTTGTGTATTATGATTTTTTTTAAATCGTACTTCATTACAGTTATTTAGACCTGCATAGCATTCATGATTTTTTATGTCCCTATTCCTGATTCTCACACAGACCCATTTTAGTGGGGTTAAGGTTTACAGGATATGTTGCCCCGGCACTTACATACCCTCCCCCATGCTCACCCACAGATACAATAGATCGAAAAGTCTTACACCCCTCCCCTGGCAAAGTTAGGTTATAGTGTAGTCTCACCTCTCGCATAAATACCTGGGTATCCGTTAGGCAAATCTACCACACTGTACACCGACGCGAATCACGCATGTACGAGTAATTTACATAAAGAGTCCGTACAACAAACTTATAAGACATATACTGTTAATAAGTAAAGTAGTTTTTAATTTGTAATGTTTTCAGTGTGCAACAATAAAACGGAAGGCCCATGATAAGTTGTCAATATCTGCATATATACTATGTATGTGTAACTTTGCAACTCTGTACTAAATGGTATACTTAAATTTATGCACATCCTCAACTGCTCTGTTGTCTAAGTATGTTAAAATAAAAATCAATATACATTATTGGAGAAAAAAGGTTTACAGGATATGGTAGGATTCATTAGTAGCAGATAAAAATATTTAGACAAGTACATGTTGAGTTTAAAACCAGACCCTGTTGTGAATTTCCCCACCTACTTTTCTAGTTTTTGTAATGTATATGTCGGATCTGTTCATTGCCCTCAATTTGACACCATGGAAACCTTATTTTAATAACTATTCCTACCTGCTGAACCTCTGAAACATCACAAAACACCAGCTGTAAAGTAAGATCCTGTGATCTTCTAGAACAATGTATCCAAAGTTTCCACTGATGGAACCTCTCAGAATGTATTAATGAGGATATCACCATTAGGACATTGATTTTTGTGGGGAGAGTTTAAACTTTAGATAAACTATGTTTTAGACTATCCTTGTGATTGTAATAGATCTTCCTATAATATGATTGGGCATTAATACGATTGAGTACTACGTCCTAAAGTTTATGTTAAGTGTTGCACACCATTTAAAGTTTGTATGTGAGAGCAAAGAGGTCAAACATTCTAGTAAGGTTTGATCAAAAACACTACACAGTAATGTTGCAGTAGGCAGCAGTATGGCATAGGCTCTGGAATCCTGATTCCTCCAATACTTGTCGGTAACCCACAGTGACAGAATTCACCAGCTCCTAAAATTAGCACACAGCCTGATCTGAAGCATAAAAAGACAGATGCTACCGGAGCAGCAGCTGCCCCAGAAGAACACTTATTGAACAAATGATACATGCTGTTTGAAACCAGTATGTGGTTAGAAAAACATTTTTGCGGATGTTCCTGAACTATCTGCTCCAGAGGGAAAGCTATATTGGCTTGTGCTTTAATCTTTGAATGCAGTAATTCTCTTCTTTATTCTGTCGCAAAACATGTGCCAATGTAACTATTCAGCTTTCATTGCATTTATTTACAGGAATTTATAGAATGTAACACTAAACCTAAAGTGGTCTTTTGGTACTGACGAGAAATGAAAGGAGGCTGAGGGGCATGGGAGGGATTATTCAGTGAATGTCCAGGTTTTTAAATGCGTACAGAATTTATAGTGCGACAGCTCGCTGCGGAGGTTTCCGGACATCTCTCTTTGCACATGAGCGCCCTTACGTCCCATTTTAAGTCTGACGTTAGCCAAGATCTTTTGATTGAATTAAAAATTTTATAATATACTTACATGTAGGGGCTTTCAGCCACCTCTCTTTATCTGTTGCCATTTTTTGTGGTATGCACGTTTTGTTTTTGCCCGCTATAGCACATAGCATGGGGCAGTGGATCAGCACCCGTAAGCCACGAGTTAACTTCACTTTGAGTGGCTGCATTTTGCTCTCTCCCAAGGAGGACATCAGCACACATGCTAGTTCCCTTCAGTGGCAGTGTTTTTGTGCTTACTCTATAATGGACTTAGTGTTGGCTTGTGTTTAGAGCAGGATGCTTCTGATGCACATTCCAACTTTATCAGCTCCCCTCTCCTGCAAATGCTGTTGTAAATTCCACTTGGAGTGTTTTGCTTTTTCCACTGCTGCTATTCAGTCAGTTCTTCCTTCCTTCCTCCATTCCTTCCTCTTTCTTTCTCTTTTCCTCTTTCTTGCCTCGTTTCTCTTTCTTTTTTTCTTTCCTATTGCAAATAATTTATTTTTTTAAATTGATGAGGACCCGGTATGTTCCTATACAATAAAGTTTTCCAAAAACCATGAAAAAATAAAACAAGAATTGCCAGAAGGCTGACGGCCAAAGCATGGTCTGTTGGCTTTGCCAATGCTTGCTTAAGTTGGACCTGGGAAGGGCAAAAATAGTACCTTTAGCTTCAGCTAGATTTCTCAATGGATTCTAATTTGCAAACTTGCTGTTCAACAAGCTGAACCTTTGGAACTCATGAATACAAAATATCATGCAAACATCTTAAAAAGTATGGTATTGTTTGAGCAATGCGAGCCAGTGAAGTTAGTGCTACTGATACCTGGCCAAACTACTACACTTTCCTAAGAGTTCCGACTGCAGCATTCTGAATGTTTTGTAATTTTTTGTCATATGTGTGGGTCTTGTAAATAAACATTGATGCCACATATTGCATTTAACTTCCAAGCCATGGATGCATTTTTGTGCCATTTACTTAGAAGGGGAACAGCTTAAAAAGTAATGGAAGTATAATCCTGAGTACAATGGGTTAGGGTAAGAGAGTGTGGGGTAGGGTCGGACATATAGCTCTAAAGAACAAAGGGGCTTATTTACAAGGCCCTTGCGCCACTTTTGCATCATTTTTAATATGGGAAAAGTGACGCAAAAATGGCGCAAGGGGCTTGTAAATCTGCCCCAAAATATTCTGTAATATTTGTTGACGTTTCACCTACTGGTAACCGCATATAAAATCCAATCTAACTACCTTAAATGGAAAATGCTAGTGTGTGCCACCGGAGTATCACCGTGGGTCATTAGTATCTCATATATGGCTGGTACTGGTCCCATTGCGTCTATGTACCTCATAATGATGTCATGTCTCTGATTACCTATTCCCTGATCTCTGGGTCAAAAAGCCAACAACTGATCTGGAGACAATGCATTGTCTACGATTTACACTTTAAAGTTTATTTTAGATTCAAGGAAATATTACATTTATCCCCACCCTTTAACATTTTTCTTAGATTCTGCATTCCCCTTCCCACCATGCATTTCAGGATACCCCATCTTTATTTGGTAAGAATTTCAGATTCATTTAAAAGGGCAGGAAGGACCCATAAACTTTAAGGCCTACCCACATGGTGATCCTGTTCCAGGTATCCAATATGGATACACCTATGGGGATTCTTTTCATGGATCTTGATCTCCCTACTCTCACAAGAACCATAACAGTATTCCCAAAAGGGGATTTCCCAATCATGTCCTTTCCCATCTAGAGCAATATCTCTCAATAGCTAGACACATTCATCCACTGATATTTCAAAGTTGTGCTAATAATACAAAATGGCACTGGTGCACACCATTTCTCCCACATCTTTAAGAACCATCATGATTTACATTACAATTCTAGGTCTCTTACAAATTAAATGGGTCAAACTCTTTTGCAGCTTTTATATATCTGCTCTTGAGGAACAACCTTGTGAGCATGGAAGTAGTTTGATACTATTGGAATGTTTTTCTTAATTATTGCAGTCACTATTCCTAACCAAGAAAGAAAGAGATGCTTTCTTATATGTAGGCCAGGTACAGTTAATTTGCCCTGTATGGTGGGCCACTCATGATTTTTATGTCTATATTCCCGATCTTCACTCAGACCCATTTTAGTGGGGTTAAGGTTTACAGGATATGAATATATTCATTAGCAGCAGATAAAAATATTTAGACATGTACATGTTTAGTTTAAAACCAGACCCTGTTGAGAATTTCCCCACCTCCTTTACTACTTTTTCCAATAAATATGTTGGATCTGTTCTTTGCTCTGAATTTGGTAACATGGAACCTTCTTTAATAACTATGCCTCCCTACTGAGTATGGTGCTGAGTGGCTCATATAGTAAGGCAGGACAGTGACAGAAGCAATGGAAGTCAGAATCTTGTAAGAAAGCTTTTATTACCATTCTACCAGCACAGATCCTGGTACCTAGACACTTCCACTGCCTACCAACATACCAGCAAAAGACATTTATGGAAGTTAACATCCTCTAGCATCCACTGACATTGTCACATTCTACAACATAACAAGATAGATGTCTTACACGCCCTTCCCTCATAGAAATGAACAATTCATACAAGCAAAGTTAAACAAAGCAGTAGCTGATATCTCACAATAAAATATAATTAGACTGTGTACAATTGTGGCGTGGCCAGGGTCACACTGGCCATTAGGGCAATCAGGCAGTGCCCGATGGGCTGGTCTGACATGTTAGTGTGGGCCCTTTTTTGACTGTTTGTGGGCCTGTTTTATAGTCTGCTGGGGCATTTTTTACTGTTGATTTCCTTGATATTAAAACAAACATTGCCTGCAGCAAGCTCACATCCATACCGTCTCCCATACCTTGCAAAACACTTATATAGAGTGTCTTTAGGAGTTCAACACTGCCCCAATTTAGAAACATAGGCCACTTTTTTAGCTATTTAATTTACTAATGGAGGTCACTTCTATGTTGGTGCCTGGGCCTATTTTTTGTCCCAGTCCGACTCCGTACGTGGCACCAATTACTAACAAATATTTGAAAATCCTGGGCCCTTGCGGACATTTTCGTTTTCCTGCCCTTGCAGCGATTACACTCATGTGTACCCAGCACTCCTCATTATTTCCAGATTCACTCACTACAATTAAGCCATTAGGCTATTGCTTTTGAACACCTTCCCCCAGCATGGCCCACTGAGTTTCACACACCAGTCCTTCACCTTCTCACGGTTCTCCACCATATCTCATCTTAACTTCAATGCATAGCCAAGACACTGTCAATCATTACCAAATAATACACCATAATTCCAGACTCACTACGGATTGCTTTGCATAGTGCTACTCTAGTCAAACATAGTACTGGGAAGTCATCCAATGTCACAGCATTACAGACAATATTTATGTTTGATCCTGGCTCTGTGAAGGCAGTCTCGGCCTTGCCCATGATAACTCTCTTCCCGTTCAATGTCCCACCCTAAATCCATGTCCTTGCATGTCCTTGGGAATAATTCTTCCAGTCATAGTACACCATGTATCATCCTTGAGCTGTAGCTGACTGCTCCAGGACCTTATCAGTTGATCAAGGGCGGGCCCGTCCTGCGCCCATCAGCGACAGGAGGAGGCAGGCGGGCCACCTCCCTTGGCAATGGAAATCTAGCATCCGGGGCTACCCTTGGGTGTGGTTGGGGCTCGATTCTTACTCAAGTGAATCTTCAGGGCTTATGGATAGAGCCTGACACCAAGCTTGGAACCGCTGTGAAGAGCCTGCTATTTGTTTTTCTACCAGCTCCACTGCCTGGGAGACATTCTTCCTTCAGCTGACCCTGACCGAGGGGTGAGTCACAGTAGGCTCACAGTTGCTGGCGCCTATGGTTATCGCAATCCTCAGCTGGTCCCTAACCTACTGATATCTGCAACACAAGGCACAGGCCAGTGCCCGTCTGTGATTGTGTATGCTAAAGGCCGGAAGAGGCTGGGTTGGCCCGCTAAGGTACTGTCTCCACACAAGGAACTTTATCATCTATTGCCTGTCCTTTTGTTGGAATCTGTTGTGCTTAGACATTTTGATGTGGACTGTTTCTTATTCATAATTAACAATATAATACTCTTTGCAATGGGAGTAATTGGAATTGTTTGGGTTGGCTCAGTGGGCTTAGTGCGCATAATTGAGCTAGTATGGGAAAGCGCCAGGCCATAGATCATGCCCAGGGAAAAACAAAGCAACAAAAGAAAGCATGAACCAAAGAAAGAAGTACCCTTGAAGAAATAAACCACCTAATAGAGGAAGTAGATAGCCTCATTGGCCCTGAGCATTCCAAGCCGAGCGTGGCTCGGATTGAACGTAAATTGAAGCATCTGCCCACGAAATGTCTAGCAGCGGCAGCAACTTTAGAAAGTAACAAGAGTGTCCAAGGGAACTCATATGGGGCAATGGGGTTGCAATCAAACCAGGGCAAAAAACCCAACACAATAACCCGTTATCTAACTGGACACGCTATACACAAATCCAGGTCCAAGGAAATTCAAAATAGTGCAAACCCATTAAAATCTACCAAATCCATATCTTTGCTTCCCGAGATCAACCCAAAGGCACCAAACAATTCCATGATAAGCTAGTCACCGCACCACCAACAATAACAACACATGAAGAAGGGCCCCTAAATCATCTTAAACAACAGATTAGGGATCTAAACCAGGAAATTAGTGCCCTTAGGGCAACGCTTAGTAGTCTAGCTGACACTCTTAACAACGTACTACTTGATGCACTCCATATTAAAAATCAGCTGAAAGATCGTATAGTCCCTGAGCGAAGTCAGAAGTACCACGAAAGACAGGTTGACAGGTTTATAGAGGGTTCCCTTGGGCAGCTCCCAAAGGCACCACACATAGACTCATTTCCTATGCATAAACACACAAATCGACAGTTAGTCACATATTCTAATAAGCCAGCACAAATATTTCCAAGACAATCTCAGCCTGACAAATCCTTTGTTGCTCCTGGGCTTTTGCTAAGATCACCCCCCTATGCAACTAGAAAAAAACAAATTCCATGAGAGACAGCGCGGGCACCAGATCAAAAATGCATAGTACATTTGATAAATGTACTGAAACCGCCACCTACCCTAATCAAAGAAGATGAGGGCTCATTAATAAACAAATGCATCCAATGAATTCGACATGCAAGGGGATGTCGTTCAATTATAAGGACATAATAGGGGCTCAACAATATTCCTATCAGGGTACTCATCTGGATTGCATTGCATTGACATTCTTTCACAGCGATCTAGTAGATAATCTAGTGGCTTTTGATGCTCATACTTCCCATCTAGTCAATACAAGCATCTGATTTAAATACAAGCTCCCAGAAATCCCACTACAGTCTGGTACGCACAACTTACTGATTCCACCCACCGTGGTGACTCCATCACGAGAACTAGATTGATGTTCATGGATACCCTCCCAAGAGCATAATCAGGTCTTGATTCCTGAATGCTCACCAACCATCAATCAACAGTAAGCACTCCCTTGGAAACCTTTTCCATCTGTGAACCAATGAAATGACAAACCTAGCACCGCAGTCCTTGGCAATCGGACACCTTCACTTCAGCCTCTCACAGTATCCCAGATATCTTTTTTGTCTTGGAATATAGCCAGTCTAAGATCCAAGGGTGCCTCCCCAAACTGGAATAACTTAGTCGAAATGTACAATATCTGCCTATTTCAAGAAACATGGTCTATAGATCCATTATTTCACCCTGGGTTTTTGAATTATTACGCTCCAGTGACCCGTAGTGTGTTGGGCAGGCCATCGTGGGTTAACAATATGGATAAGGCAAGATATAGGCTATAAGATACAGGTCCTACCCACACACAGCCTTGATATTATCGGTATTCCCCTGCAGGTCAGTTCTCGTGTCAATATTGACATCTATAATGTATATGTGAGAGGATCAAGAGGCAGACAGAGGTCCAGAACTGTGATGGCCCTCAATGAACTATTAGATAATTCCTCGGGTACATCCTCTCTAGTAATAGCTGGGGACTTTAACACAACTTTTGAGCCACTTGACCCAGATGACAATAATCTAACCGAAAAGGAAGATGTGCTCTGGGGTATCCCAAGCTTAGAATTAGCACCAATCAAAAGATGGACAGAAGCAGCCCTACAACTTAAAGCTTTATGCCTGGAAAGGGGCATTAGGGCAGCCAATGGGAGATCCATATCTGAAAGACAGGGGGCCAATACCTACAAAAGTGGCCACCATGCAAGTCATATTGGCTATCTCTTAATCAATCTGAAACTGTGGTCTGTGCTCATTGATATGACAAGAATCGAGAGAGTCGAGAGTGACCACAACCCACTGAGCTTTGCAATCGAATCTTTGAAAACCTGTAAGGGAATAAACCCTCCTACTTTGACTTCGACCAGAGACCTGCTAATTTCTAATGATATGAGACGAGTCAAGTGGACTAAGGTAGTAGAAAAGCCAGACATATTGTCAACCATAAGCAGAGACGTGTCACTCGTGACAGCGGAACTAGAGGCATACCTGCCAAACACAGTGACATGTGAAGCCATGACAAATGTTCACAACAAACTATTTGAAAAACTAAGAACCCACTTTCTTAGACCTTCTCATATCAATAGCAATCCTCCCAAGCTACAACAACATTGGTACAATATAGAATGTAGACAAGCACGAAAGCTCCTCGTAGAGGCTATAAAATCTAAAAATCCAATCTGTATCCAACAAGCGAGGAAATCGTGTAAGACCGCCCAGAGCAGTGCCAAAAAAGATTTGGCTGTAAAGAGATGGCAGGACCTTAAATCAGCATGCTCTGGGGAAAACTTCCAACACTTTTGGCAATTAGTAAAATGGGGAGGGGGGCAACCAACACCCCCGAAAAATCATATAGCCCCAGATGCATGTACTGAACACTTTGCATGACAGCAAAGATGATGACCAGCAAAGCGAGTCTTTTGCAATTCCCTCGCATACAGTCAAATTGACCTTTGCACCTTCAGATATAAAAGCTGCCCTTAGAGCAATCACAGGGGGGAGAGCCCCCGGTCTTGACAGCATTCAGGCTGATATATTTTTGCACGATAAGGACATGTGGTCAAGGTACATATTATCATTAGCTAATGCTTTAGCCCGTGGTGCCCCTATTCCAGATTACGGTCGGGGTGCCGAGATAATACCTATCTACAAAAAGGGTGATAGGTACTTGCCAAGAAACTATAGGCCTATAAGCCTAATAGATTCAATTCAAAAGGTGGTGGCTCGCTTAGTACTGGCAAAGGTTCAGGAATGGATAACTACTAACGACATCCTGTCCCCACTACTGGTGGGTTTTCGAGCGCATGTTAGCACTATTGACCAAGCATTCTGCTTTCTGCTAATATATTGGCGGACAGTTGTGATAGGAAAGGGCAGCATGTATGCTGCCTTTGTTGACCTTAAGTCAGTCTTTGACTTAGTCTTACGCAAAAAGCTTTGGATAGTGCTACAGGATCTGGGAATGCCCACGGACTTGTTGTCTTTAATTGTAAGGCTTCATGAGGAAAACTTTGCACAAGTCTGTTGGGGCGCTCAGGATAATGTCACTGATCTGTTCCCAGTGGAAAAGGGGGTATGCCAAGGGTGTGTCATGGCTCTTTCTAAATGGAGTGCCACAATTCCTAACTACATATCCATCAGACGCCCAGGTTCTAGCAGGCACAAAGATTCCCATCCTGATGTTTGCAGACGACACGCTCATAATCTCTAAAACTCTGAGTGATTTGCAACGCGCACTTTCCCGTTTTGAAGTCTTCTGCAGCATACGAGGGCTAGTAATCAATACTACTAAAACAAAATTCATGGTCTTTAACCAGCATCAATCATTCAGGGCCACTATTAAACTTGATGGGGAGCCCTTAGAACAAATGTATTTACTTATTTAGTAATCACATTAGCAAAAGAATGGAGTTTGAGGCCCCAAATCGAAATCATGGCCCTAAACACCGTCAGCTAACTGGTGCATTAACAAAAGAATTCAAAACTTCATTGACAAAGCCGATCAGCCCTGTACTGCAGATCTACAATACAAAAGTAGTGAGCTCGGTCCTATATGGGTCAGAACTCTGAGGTTTTGAGAATTTGACTCCTCTCATCACAGCAGAGAGGTAGGGGCATATTATCAAGAACTGCCTTAAAATTATCGCCGGTTTAGCGGCAGAAAACTGCCGCTAAAGCGGCGATAATGGGCTTGATAATATGCCCTGGAGAATTCCAATAGAAGCCCATGTTCACACCAGAACATGGACTTCTATTGGAATTCTCAAGGGCATATTATCAAGCCCATTATCACCGCTTTAGCGGCAGTTTTCTGCCGCTAAACCGGCGATAATTTTTAACGCCGTTCTTGATAATATGCCCCTAAGTTCTTTCGAACAATCACTAGTCTACCACAAAGCACTCCCTTAAACCTCTGCTTAATGGCCTAGGTCAAAAACCTTTGGAAGATATAGCAAGATTTCGCCCTATTTTATATTGGCGTAGAATATGGTCCCCTCATGAGCTGGCCAATTATGCTGATGCTCTTAGGGATGTCATTGAGACCGACCGCTCATCCAAGATCGGCTGGCTCCTTGACATCAAGGGCATAATGTCCAATATGGGAATGCAGCAACTATGGGAGAATCCAATTGGCGCTCAGTTCCCTACAAAAGAAAAAATTAAAGAACACTATTGGGAAATGATTAGGATAAAGAACTTCAGAGCAACAGAGAGTACCTCATGACCAGGGATGTTTTTAGAATTCAAGCCTTTCCCCCGGTACAAGCATTATTGGGACACAATATCGAAGCCCTTTGACAGGAGATTATATTTTCAATTCAGTGTAGGTTCTCTCCCATTAAAATCTTTTACATGCAAGTGGTCCTCCACTGTCGATAAAAAATGCCCCAATTGTGCAGACCACATCGAAACGTATTCTCACATTCTATTTGTCTGCCCTGCCTATGTGGGCCCGCACAAGAAATGGCTTAAACCAACCTGCAAGAACTTGGGTACCAGAAACAGCAGTGTTGCTCTGAGATTACTATGCTCAGACTCTTCTTTGCAATATGCAATTTCTGTTGCCAAGTTCCTGGGATGGATGTGGATCATAAGATCAAAGATCCAACCCTAGTTTACTGTAACCCTAAGAAAATTGTACCGGAATTTAGATGGACCCATTTTGACAAATAGAGCTATCTTGAGGATCTCTTTTTGCTTGTCCATGCTCTGTTGGTGCTCCATGTATATGTTTGTGTGATATTTTATGGTTTTAACTATTTATATTTTATATCTCTTTTATGACATGAATTGTCGAAATAAAGTTTTTGATGTATGTAGGGCTAAACTAACCGGAGCTGCCGCCGAACGGACATAATCCTGCACATTGAGCATTTATTGTGACTTAGCCCTACATACAAGACTCCAACCGGCTGGTGGAAGTCGAGTAAACTTCTGGATGAGGCTCCAACCGGCTGGTGGAGACCTCCTTGCACGTCGTGAATTAGCAGATCCCATCTATTGAGGTATCTGCACTGTGGCTCCAACCGGCTGGTGGAGACCATTTCTGTTCTACGCAGATCTCATCTATTGAG
The DNA here is from genome assembly GCA_963921515.1 of Calotriton arnoldi. NCBI lineage: Eukaryota > Metazoa > Chordata > Amphibia > Caudata > Salamandridae > Calotriton > Calotriton arnoldi. The sequence continues at coordinate 785,104 of CAWUFW010003720.1, forward strand.
GATTTGCCTTTTTGGCTGTCCATCTACCCTTCAATAGTCCTGAGGAAGACCCGCTCAGATGCACCTCAATTTTGCGCTTCTACAAGGGTCGAAACGTTGACAAACTGCATATGTCCACATAGGTTCCAAGATCACCAATTAATTCATCAAGGAATCTTGGAATACATGTTTAAAACCATATAGGACAATAGGAAAAATAGACTGTTTTGATTTCACATGTATATAGTGTACTGTCCATTTCACTAATCACTATGTGTCACTTATTCACCAATGTCACTTATTATGTCTGTTGCAATTGAGTTTGCATATGTGACAGCCCTCAGTATTTGATACTCAATCTAAATATACAAATTGAATTTTGTTTCGGTGTGTGTTCCTTTCTCTTCATTGCACAATATTGTTATGTGTACCATAAATACGTTTTCTGCTTTCTAAATCTAGAAAGCGGTTCTCAAAGCAATTGTTGATAACACAACAGAACCAGTTGTTTTATTGTATGTTAATACCCAGGTTCTGAGGGACACCGGGTCGCCCCATTATTTGTGATATGGTGCAATATTACAGGGCTGGGAAAAACAGCAAGACATCAAGCATTCACCAGGCACACTGCGGGTCCCGTGCCCATGCGCTTGTGCCCCCATCTGCCACTGCCTCGCAACCAGGAAGTCTGGTGGAGGGGCAAGGCTACACAGGCTTAGCAGGAAACCAAAAGCAGCACCAGAGCAAAAACCAAAAAAGAGAAAGTGGAATTGTCAAATATCCATTCATAAAGATTCATTTTTGCAATACTTTAAAGATTAATTTCTGCAATACTTTAAAGACTCATTTCTGCAATGCTTTAAAGATCCATTTCTGCAATACCAATAAATGCAAACTCGCACTGCAGGAGTGGCCCTGATCACCGTCCATCAGAGACCACATAAATCTGCAAAACGACAAAAAGAGAGAGGCGCCTCTACACCAGTAAACTAGGACCTAGAAAACACCAAGGAACCAAGATGGGAAAAAAGAATCAGGGTCTGGTTTTGTATAAGGAGGATGCTGCCCTGGGCACCCCCCAGGCCGCAAAAGATGTCAGCCCAGAGGCTCAGCAGCCCCAGAATGGTATTAGGGGCTTCCTAGTGCAGCCTGAAAAGTCCAAATCATCAATCAAAACACAGGCAACATCACCTAGGATGCACGACCCAGACTACTCAAGGCCAGACAGAGGACTCGCCAATTACACCAGACTGAAGAAGGACTCACCTACCACGAGCCAACACCCACACCTCAACTCCCCGTAACCCAGGCTCCAGTCTAGAGCCAAAAGGCCAAGCACTGGGGGAATCCCCTACCCCTATCATTGAGCCCAACGAAGGAAGCCCCAGGCATCCTGGAGAAAGGCATTGACATAGCCATTAACCACCAACTGGCAGGTAGAGTGGTGCCATTAAGCCCGGAGATACGAATAATAAAAGGAAAGGTGATCACCGTGAAAGAAAGCAGGAATCCAACAGGGGACGGGGGAACAGCCCCAGCTCATGAAGCCCAGAGGAGGGATCTCTAAAGGTCTAAGCCTCTATAGCCCCCATCACTCGCCCAGATACAACAAGAAAGGGCAGCAAACCCAGGAGGTGGCATAACAGCGAAAGAAAACAGAAAAGAGGAAGAGAACCATGCAAGAATACAGGAGCAAAAACAACTATCCATGAAAAAGGGGATTGAAAACACGAACATCATAGAAGGCCCAAAACTCAACCCACAAGCCACCCCACTGCCAACTGCCCTGGCAGCATCGGAAAAACCAGCCAGAAGAGAAACAACTGAGGCAAGGCTGGAAAAGACCATGCAAGAAAGGTGCTCTCTGTGGAGCTGGTGCTCGGATTTCTCAAGCACCTGCTACACCCATAATCAGGAATCCGAGCCATCAGTCAGAATGACAGAGCAGCAAACAGCGGCAATACCACAAATGGCGACAATCGTGAATATCAACAATACACTGGATGCAATGGGCAATGTGGCACTTCTACATGCTGACAAGTTGGAAGTGCAAATCTCTATACTGCAAAAAATTGCCACATTTATCGTAGGAATAGATGGCAAGCTGGATACCCTAAATAATCTAATCATTAGAGCCCAAGACTCGGTCAAAGTGGAACAAAAGCAAGAGACTTGCCGTTGTGAACCAATAATAGAAAAGCTAGCAACTCTACCAACACTGATGACAACCCTGATTGATGACCTGAAAAATGGGCCGACTCAAAAGTAAGATCTAAAAGAACAAAATGTCCCCAAAACAACGTCTATGCCAGCATGTGATCAAACTTAGAAAGATAAGGGCGTACCTCTTAAAAATCGGGAAGGGGAAAGAATACAGGTAGAAGCTCCACCTGACTACCCTAGCGTCCGAGAAAATGATCTTCAACAGATAAGCAATACCTCGAATCAGTCATACCCAGGGCACAGGATGTCTCAACCACAAAAGCACAACATAAACTCAGACCCACAGGAAAAAGAGAGAATCAACATGTCAAGGAAAAATAAGAAAAGACTAAAATAAAAAAAAATACATAAAAGTAACAATTGCAACAGAAGATCAACCCTTATCCAATGGCTATGATCAAACCCAGAAGAGGATCATGGGAAAGCAGAACCCCACATACCAAAAGCCAAGGAGGGAACTACATCTAAGCAAGAGACAAAAGCCAGTCCCCAGGGGCCCTACAATTTACTGCAAAAAAAGACCTCTGAGGAATTACCAGAGGCCACATCAACATCCAATGAGACCTCGGTCCTTGAAGACACTAGTAAACCAGTTCGGCCTACGAAAAAGGACCCCTTAACCTTCCTCTGCATTCCTCCAAGAAATCAGTCAGCCCAGCAGGAGTAAAGTGCCCCGCCAGTTTCCCTTAAATCCTCAGTGGGCTCACAGACCATGGACACAATAACAGTGCCAAGAAATGGGAGAGAGGAAGTCTTCTGGGGCCACCCAGATGAGCCATCTGACCATCATCCACCACAAACAAACCCAGTAGAAAAATGGGAGGCCCCCACAGGCATGTTAAAGAATCTAAGGGAAGTCAAATCCCCTAGGATACCAGTACTGACCCAGGGCAGGCCAGGCAAAACGGAAGAAGTCACCCGCAAGACCACAATTCGGAAGACCCACTCCCAAGGAAGTGACAAAATTAAGCCGGGAATAGATCAAATAATGCATTTGTATCTGGAATACGAGTCAAGGGGAACTGGAGATATCCTCAATAGAGGGAACTTTCTGAACTTATGTGCAAAAATAGCAGGCCTGGAGCAAATTTTCTTGGCTGATATAGAAGGGGTTGGCTTCCTGCAACCAGGGAAGGGCAAGATCAACGAACGCACAGAAATCATCTTTAATAGCCCAAACCCCGTCTATGCCCTAAAGGAAAACAAAACACAGCTTGAGCAATGGGGCATGAAAGTTGATCCCGTGGTAAGGAAATATCCAGCCTGCTTTCTGGAGCAGGATGTGGATATCAAAAGGCAGTGCCATGAGCAGAATCTAAAACCCATGGTCACGTCTACAATTGGCTCGGTTCTAAGGGGCTCAACAGGGGGCAGCTGGCCTCCGGAAACTATGGAAGAGCCATTAACAATAATAACAACCAGATCCGGCATAGGCTAACACTGCACAGCCCAACATTTGGTGCCAACCAACTGGGCATGGCTCTCAAGCGCATTAAACACCCAACCCTAACCCAGGGGCCCTGCAACAACATGACCGGGGGCCTGGTCTGAAAATAAGCTCATGGAACATAAGAAGGCTAACAGAGTCATCAATCAAGAGGTCGACCATAAAAGATCTGTGGAAACAAGACATCATCGCCCTTCACGAAACCTGGGCACTAAATTCCTCTCCCTGGCTGGGCTTTCTAGCATATGAATCCCTTGCAAAGGCCTCACAAGCGGGTGGAGACATGCCTCGAGTGGGGTATCAAATTATGGTAAAAATGACTTAATGGCATCAACCAAGATCTTAAAAGCAGGAAAAGGGGACTATATCTTAGTGAAAATAACCCTGACTAGCGAAAGTCGAACAAGGAGTAGGTTTTCTCCCATTGTAGGCAGCATGTACCTCGACCCCTCCAGGTAAAAAAGGGAAAACACCCCGACTTCTGTGCTCGCAATCCTTCAAGATAACAGTGTCGCAAACCCAGATGATATGTGGCTAATCATGGGCGACTTCAACGCTAACTTAATGCAAGATGACCAAAGCAACAGCCTAATAAGCTCATAAGATGAGATCTGGGATATACAACCACTTCAATTGCAATACCAAAGAGCTGATAAGCAAGACAAAGAGCTCACAACACAAACAAATCAATTGGGCCTATTTGTCATAAATGGTAGAGTGCTCCTGGATATCCCTGCAGCCTACACACACTCTTCTTCTTTTAGGATGGCCACCATAGATTGCATGTGGGTGTCTTTGGCTCACTTCCAACACATAAAAAAATGTGAAATTATTACAACCTTAGCCAGCGACCACGTCATCCTCAGCTGCGAAGCCCAAATATGGCACCTATGTCGCCCCAAAATCACCCTGATTGGAAAGCAAAGAAAACTAGAACCCATCAAAAGGATAAGGTGGGACATGGACAAGCATGACGGGTATGGCAGGTGCGTGGATTCCTTCTTGATGGTGATTTCAATGGCAGAGAATGAGGCTCTCAATTTAAATATATGGGGTCTTCTGGCTACATTTTTAAAAGAGTCAGACACTAGCAACATATTGACGGTCAGTAATAAAGATGCATTTGACCCCAAAACCGTACTAAGTAGCAAAAGCAAACTAAGCGCTCTAAAAAAACTATTAAATAAAATCCTTAAAATCCCCAGTAACAACAAGGGGGAGAACAACTGGATACGTCTACAGAGATTAAGGAAAAAATATAGAAAGGCGCTCTACATCCAAAGGAAAGAAGAGGAGGCCAGATCATGGGCCAAATCTTGCATGATACTAAAATCAAAAGACCAGAGGAAATTCTGGAAGTGGATCAATTAAAAACCTAACTGCACAGACACAAGTGACAGGTAGCAACATTTCATCCGCTGACTGGGAATCATATGTCATAAGCCTCTACAGGGAACAGGGGATTGACAAAAAAGATCTCATAAAGGAACAACAGACTCGGGGTATGAACACCCACTAAAATCATGACAGATAAAGAATTAAAACAAGGCTGCATATTAGCACCACTCCTGTTCAACCTGTATCTTGCTGATCTTCCAAAGCACAAATGGCAAACTGGCTCGATAGGACCCAATCAATGTGCTATTGAAGAGTCTTCTACCTCCCGAACTGCATGGCACCCGGCCAAATCAGAGAGAAGTTTTGCCTGATCTCACAGCACTGGGCACTCAAAGCCAAATGTTTGACATATTGCATGAAAGCCAAACAAGCTAAAGAAAACACGCTAAAAAGGACAATCTGGGAAACTATAAAGAACCCCCAGACCAATTGGTATAACTATTTTAGCTCCGCACTGGATTCATTAGAGGGGCAGGAGATCTGGTCCAGCGGCTTTTCAATACCAACAACCTCAAGACTAATAGCTAAGCTACCAAAAATAATTTCAAGGGAGCAGGACAGCCGCTCGATCAAGAACTTGGCCCATGGCCATTCGGCATGCACCCTATATAATCTAGGAGTGCTGCCGATTTACCTCTCCCTTCCCTTTAATCTAGCACTAAAACAGGAGCTACTAAGGCTGCGATTGGGCTTAATCCTGTTAAAATCATACTTGTATGGCCGCAGAAGCCAGGAAGAGCAGGACAGCTGCTGTAGATTTTGCGCAAAACAGGAAGAATCACAAACTCATATCCTTGTGTGAATGTGAAAAGCTGCTCCCTCTCAGGATTTTCTGGCTGCCTCCAATATGGCGCGCTTTGAACGTCAGAACATGCAGTGCAGCGGTCGAATCATGCCTGAAGGGTGAATCCTCACAGCTGGCGGCCCGATTTCTGAAATTCATAAGATCCGCACTAACATTGCCAGCAGGGGTAAAATACATTATGTCATAATAGACTGTCCTACTTTCCTTAGGAGATTAACCATTCCCCATCTCTCTCTGATCAAAGTGCAGCGCCAATAAAAACCCCAGCCTTGTTAAAAAGCACTACCCGTTCATACAAATACTTTCCTGACCAACATCAACTAACCTAGACTTCAATATCCGAGTTAACTCCTCTCTCTCTTGACATTCAAGGATAGTGGTGACCGGTCTGTGTTAACCACCTTCGTTTGTTTTCTCCCCCTCCGCTACACTGGTTATCTATTTTTCATGTTGCTCTGTTTTTGCTTCCCTACTGCCTTCCTACTAAGTAATGCAATTTCCTTTGGTTTTGTACAGTGTGTATGTAAAGCGCTCTGATACCCACGGGTCTAGCTAGCGCTATATAAAACTTTTAAAATAAAATAAAAATAAAATTAAAAATCCCGATGTTGCCCAATGCCTCTCTCTGACCGCATTGAAATCTCTAAGGCTACACCGCAGGAAGACTCTTGTTTTAGACTAAAGACTAGTTTTGTCACCATTTTAGAAATTGCAACTTTGGGCCCACATCAAGCCATATAATGGGGCCCTGTGGGCATCCCCGCAATCCATCAAGGTTCTACCGCATTGAAATCCCACATGGTGACTGCGCTGGAAGACTTTTGTTTTAAAATAAAGATTTGTTCTTAAATAATACTTTATTAATTGTATTTTAACTGAGGCCTCAACAAACCACAGTGTGGGAGCTATGGGGGCATGCCTGCAATCCATCAACAGGCAATTATCGTACCCTAGTGGTATTTTTGCAGTTTCATGCTTGCACTTTCCAGTAATGTATTCCTGATAGGCATACTGATCAATTTTCAATTATACTATTTTACAAATTTTAAGAATTTCTATCCTCATGGGTTTAACACTACATGCTGCTAATGTGTACAAATATCTACAATGTTTTCCCCCCATAGGAAAACATTATGCTGCTATTAGGTAGGAATGAACTATTGGTTTCATTGTAATGATTTTAAATAATCGCACAATAAAGAATTCTATTTTCAATTCTTCCAGAGGGTGGAACTCAGGTTAATTTAGTGACTTTAGTTATTCACCCTAATAGGGACTGTGGTTATTACTTGAGGTGGGTACCTAACCTCCTCAACTAATAGCCAAATTCCTTACAGTAACCGACACTCATACAATTTACCAGCTCCTAAAATTACTACATAGAATCATTCTGAAGCAGAAAAAGACAGAGGCTACCAGAGCAGCAGCTGCATCAGAAGAACACTTGTTGAACAAATAATTAACCAAGCTGTTTGAAACCAGTATGTGGTTAGAAGAAACATTTTGTGGATGTTCCTGAACTATCTGCTCCAGAGGGAAAGCTATATTGTCTTGTGCTTTAATCTTTGATTGCATCAATGTAACTATTCAGTTTTTATTTTATTTATTTATCGGAATTTATAGAATGTAGCACTCAGACTAAAGAGTTCTCTTGATGCTGGCGAGAACTGAAAGGAGGCTGAGTGGCATCGGAGGGATGATAGGTGAACTGACAGGTTTTGATATGTCTGCAGATTGAGTTAGCTCCTTTTCAGTGGGGGACCTGTCACACACTAATACTGCGGGGTCAGGGTGTTCTGATCACCAAAGCATGGAGTGGGCTGGCGCTCACTCCATTCATAGAGGGTGGATGGGTCCTGCCTCGTCCATGCTCCTGTACCTCACATAGGATGTGCACAGACTAACACAAATTTTGAACTTGGCCCTCACTGCACGGTCACCCTCATAGTTTTTCCCTTCACCCCTACTGTTTTTTTAACCTGTTTTTATTGGCTTTCAGGACTCTGTGTACTTTTCCATTGTTGGTGCTTGTGTTCTTTCCCTTAAACATGGTAAAATTGTCTTACATCCAATTGGCACATTTAATTCACTTATAAGTCCCTAGTAAAGTAGGATTACATGTACCCAGGGCCTGTAAATGAAATGCTACCAGTGGGTCTGCAGCACGTATTATGCCACCCACTTAAGTAGCCTTTTAAACATGTCTCTGACCTGCCATTGCAGCCTGTGTGCTGTTTTAAACTACCATTTTGACCTGTCAAAATAAACCCCTTGCCCGGCCTAAACCTCCCTATTTATTACATATATGTCACCCCCAATGTAGGCCCTAAACATCCCATATGGCAGAGTGCAGTGTACTTAAAAAGTTGTACATGTTCTTTTAAGCTTTACATGTCCTGGTAGTGAAAACCCACAAATTCGTTTTTCACTACTGTGAGTCCTATCTCTCCCATAGGATGACATTGGGTTAACTTATTACATTCAATAAGTGAAAACTTTTGTTTGGGAACAGGTAGAAGTGTCATGTTTAGTCTCTAATGAATTATAATTTAAAACCGTCTTCAAGAGTTAAGTCGCATTTTAAATTACAATTCTGAAACTGCCACTTTTAAAAAGTTAAAACAACAAGGTGATGGATGAAATGCTTGAATTAATCTCAGTCACTGAAAATCGCACAGTGCACATCCTAATCCATTGTATTTTACCCACCATGCCACCTCAGTTTGGACCCAGCCATACACAAATCAGTCTTGACCCTACTCCTCATGGGAACAGTCCAGCCCGAACTGCCAGGTCAGGTCCTCCCTGCTCCAGAACACAAGCAACCTAGGACCAGTTTCGCACTAGTTAGGGCTCTTCAGACAGGTATAGCTTGGTCCCAGGGGCACAGTGAGCTCGGGACACATATCTGGGCATACTCAGCACACTTAAGGCGTCAAATGCAAAAACAATAAGGTGATGTCTGGAATGCTTGAATTAATCTCAGCCTGGTGACAGCTAAAGCTATCTAGAATTGCAGACCTAAAAAACAACATTTACAATGTTAATCAATCAATCAACAAGCTTTATTCAAGTTTTTTTAAAACATAAAAGCCCACATTTTAAAAATTTACAATAAATACAAAGCCACATCTGATGTTTCTCAATAAAAAACATATACAACCATACTTAAAAAATCAACTGATCACAAGATGAAACTTGGACAATACTCATTAGAAAACACTGTTTTGAATATGTTCTAAGATAATCATACAGTTGAGTCAAAACATTTGTGTCCTTGGCAAATTCTAAAGTGTTTAAATTGATGAACTAAGCTTTGAATCTTTGTACAAACATTATTTAAAAACATTCCTGATAAGTTATTAAAACAGCAGTTCTTTTCCTGTTACAAAGGGCAGATTTAAAAAAAGAATGTACACAAAATTAAACAAGAGGTGAACTAAGTTGCTGAAAGCATAGCAAGGCAGGTCTACAAGTGACAAAGCCAAAACTTCTGAGAACAGGGATTAAAAAATGCTTGGTAAATGCGACATGAAATTTACAAAAAAAGGTAAAGTACAATAAATTTTGGGTGGTGGATTAATCACAAGGACAAATCAGAATTGATGAGCGATTGTGCTGCTCCAAGGAGAAACACAAGTAGCATTGTATAATACCAAATCGAATTTGGTGAGGAGAGACCTGTCCCGTCTATTGGTTACCATGCCCAGATAGGGTTCTGTACCTGTGATCATACAGATACTAAGATGCTCTCGGTTAGTACCCTTGGCTAATTCAGCAGCATCCCTCTCCTCCCTCCTGAGAGCAAAAACGTTTGCGTTCAGCCAACTTTTGTCCTTGGAAGTAAAGTTTTGGGGATTTGAGAAAAGTGAGGGTCTGCCAAATTTACTGGCTACTGATTGAATATACGAGAGCCAGGGAATTCGGAGCCCATGATCTCAAGACAGACAATCTTCAATGATGTGCCTGTTTGGAGTCGCTTGCAGATGCCCCCAGTTTGAACACCATAGTAATAATGGGGCAAATTGATGGAGTAGAATGCAGCACACGTTGAAAGAGGTAAAAACATGGAAAAATAAAGATATCTCTCCTCTTCACGCCACACCTGGGGAGGTGTAAGATTTTGGCGCATTTCCAGGTTTACAAGTCCTTGTAAATCTGGAAATGCACCAAAAACCATGAGAGTTGCCTGGGAACACCCACCACAACACCCATGGAACGCCCCTCTTGCATAGAGTAATGCAACAAAGTGATTTGCACTGTGATGCCGTACTCCAGATTTATGAAGTCACTCAGAGCCATGCCAAGTGGCTTGGCTTGGCTGCATAAATCTGTTGTGTTGCGGGGTGCAAGCATGACTCAAACTTCTCATAAATATGCCCCTAATTGTTTATTGTTTTCACAACCTCTGTTGAAAAGTGAAATACATGTGTGTTCCTGTTGTAAAATCTAACACTGAAATTAGGGAATTAATTTCATTAAACATTCCAGAATTTAGAAATTTATCTTATTTCTATCTTGACCCGTATAGTAGTTTGAATCCACTGTGGAATTCGACGCCAATCAATCACATCGCATTAATCTTCCCGGGATCTTGGAAAAAAAGTAGCATGCTTGAAATGGAACATTGTGTTTCTTTCTTTTATATAAATGTTTATAACACGAGACTAGAGATATTTGCTGTTCTTGAATTATACCATTGTTGTCACTGAGATATAGATTTTGTCAAGGCTAAAACATGTTCCACAAATTATGACAATTACTGTTCTTTTTACTTATTACTGTATTGTAAACCAAATCAATATTTCCCAGTTACTGGCATGTTTGTTTATTGAAGATAATAGACCTATAGAACATAGTGTTCCGTTGTAGGACATTTTCTTTATTAGAACAGTGTCATTGTAAAATTGGTTTGTAAGCCTACAGGCAGTGAGATGTGAAATGTGTGCAGTCTTTTGGCTTGACAGTGTAAAACGAGGTGGAAACTCATGCAAGTCGACCCCTTGAGGTGTGACACCTTCAGACAGTCTTCACTTTTTAGTCAACAGAGCCTTGTCTGCTGACGCTGAAGACCCACACCTGTGCCCAGATTTACAAAAGTTACAAACAATGCAGTGCAGCACCCAAAAATGCTGTGCTCTGTTGCGTGGCATGGAGAGAGCAGGAGAGCGCCATATCTACAGAGATACAGTAGACAGGGGTTTGAGTCAAAACATGTGGGTGGTTGCACAGAAATGCCCATGTACCACCCATGTAACGCCCCCTTGAAGGTAAGTAATGCAAAGTAGCTCTTTGCGCTGGTTTGCGTTACTTTTCCTTACAAACCAACGCACATATCAATTTATGTTGGTTTGTAAGTCCCTAAAAATATTTTGTGTAGGGGTTGCCATAAAAAGTAACGAAAAACCTTTGAAAATCTTGGCCTTAGAATGACAAGAGCAAAGCTTTTTAGGCCTAGTTCGACTGTTTGCTTAAATCAAGGACGATGGTCCTCATTCCGAAGTCATCAGTAATACCGATTTGGGCATGTTTCACATTAATCAGTAATGAGTTGTGAGGTTATAGTGTATGTGGTAATACTGCACATGAGGTTTCCTTGATATATATTTCCTAAAGTTTTGTTCTGCAGCCCACTGCCAGTGCTTCGAATATCAAGGGTGACAAATACCAAGGCTGCACAGTTTTGATTCCACCTCATGCCTCTTTCAGCCACCACCAAACACTGTTCCTCCCTTTAGTTCACTCCACCTGCTTTCTCCCCATGTCATTGTTTTACTGTCTTTATCTCCCTATTTCTTCCCCCTTTTGTGTTCTTCACTCTGATGCTCTGGGTGAAAGTTTGATGAGGTAAAATAAGTGCTGGTCTCCTAAAACCAGTACCAGTGGGTTAACTGTCTCAAAATAAGCACTGTTTCAATGTGAAACTAGGAAAATAACATAGAGCTCGGGAATTGAGTATTATGTTATGGTACTGGCTATTTGTTAGTACAGTGTTCACCAATTAATGCCCTCTTGGCGCTTTGTGTAGACATCTGAATGAGGTTGTGAGTCATCTAGTGGAGGTTTTCCACTACAGGATTTTTTTTTCCTGAACCACATTTTTGTGGGTAGTTTGCAGTCTGTTGGTTACCCTCACAGAGATGTTATGTAAAGAGGTGTGGATCTTTTAGATTAACCAGTGTAAATGTTAAGTGTGTATAGAGGGTTATCTCAGTATGGTAGTTTGCAGTGAGGGTTTGGTTCCTGAGACCCTCAGCCTATCGTATGTCTGCATGGCAGTGATGTCATGTAGTGGTAATAGTTCTGCTACCCTTCAAATGACCTAGGTGGCAGTGTGTCAGAATCTTTCTGGTGCAATATTGTGGATCTTCTTCTGGGTGTAGTGTAACTGATCTAGGTTTGAATGGAAACATGCCACCCTGGGTTCTTTTTTCTCAGTATCCAGGTAATTGAAGAAGGTCTGTCCCTATGGTGCACTGTTTCTCTTCCTACTGGGTGCAACATCCCTGTGTTGCTATGTTTGTTGTTTGAAAGCCTAATGCCACTCACTAGTAATACTCCCTCTAGCAGAGTGTCAAATTTACCCTCGCCTCCTCATCCTTTTGTTTTCTCTCTCTTGCTAGAGTTGTCTTTCAGATTATCTTTGTTAACTAGAGTCATCTTTGTGGTTCTCAATCACCAAGGTTAGAGTGGTAACACTGATTTCGGGTGTAAACCTCCGATCCTTAGTAGAAAATTCAGAATACAAAGGGAATTCTGGGATGCAGAATTAACAATTTCTGCATTATGGATAGTTTTGAGTACAAAACTACTGTATAGGAATTCCTGATGAACTTATAATGAGCAAGCAAAAAAGTGATGATGGAATGCTTGAATTGATCTCAGCCCCTGGTGTTTACTCTGGACGTCATCCAAATCCATTTTTTCTACTCTGCCTTTGACCTGCTTCAATAGGAACAGCCCAGCTGAACTTCCATGCCAGGTCCTCTCTGAACTGAACCACAAGCAACCCAAGACCGGTTTCAACATACTTGGACCACTTGAGCACTGGACGCATGTCTGGTCATGCCCGTCACACTTAGGGTGTTGCACTGAAGTAAACAAAAAAGTGATGGATGGAATGTTTGAATTATTCTCCACCATGGACTGCATCCCAAGTGTTGCAAATTCGTCCCTGCTATTTAGTCAACCAGGATATTTCATTTTTTTGTTTTTTAAATAATTTGTATTGATTTAGTAAGAGAGTACAAAGGTTACAAACAGCATAAGGAAGAAAAATAGCACAGTAAAAAAAAACACTCAACTAAAAAGATATAATGATAAAAAGATATGGTACTGTTATGGTGGAAAAAGACTGTACAATACAACCTCATGCTATAGGATAAAATAAAAAGGGATTAGGGTACCTATCAAACATTAGTTATTTATATATTTTAAGAGAAAGAAAAAGAAAAGAAATAGGGAAAAGGAAGGGAATAGAAGAGGAGAAGGGAGGGGAAAGTGGTAGTCAAATAGTTATTAGTGTAAAGATGATTGTGAAGATAAGAAAGTAGTAAAAGATAACCAGAGTAAATCAGACTTGATTTTTGAGATACCAATGAAGTTGAAACAGTAGAAATTCTGTGTTCGTCACAAATAAGATTCCACCATGTTAGCATACGTATATTAGAATTATCTTTCCAGCACATAAGAATAACTTTAAATGCAAGAGCAATAAAAAGGTCAAATAATTTCAACTTCGACGAGGTGTCATGAAAATCAACAGACATGGATCCAAGAAAAACATTTTGAATTGATAATGGAATACAACAGTGAAATATCTTAGAACATTTAGACCAAATGGATTTCAAAAATTTGAAAACATTAGGAAGGTAATATATTAAATGAAGTAATGTGCCATTAGAGGAAAGAAATGACCAGCAAGGAGAAGAAGTAGAGGGATTGATTTTATGGATAAAGACAGGTGTCCGAACCCACTCTATTGTATAAGAAAATTAGGGATTGAGTGATATTGGCAGCTCTGGAGGTGGTAAAAAGTTTGTGCCACAATATATCCCATTTTTGAGTCGAGAGGGACATCGAGAGGTCTTGTTCCCAGGCTATTTTAATTGGGGATTTTGGTGCTTAAGAGATAGGAGCAGATACATTTGATATATAAAAGAAGCTTTAGGGTTAGAATCAGAAGTCAAGGGAGTAAATGGAATAGAGTTAGCAGGAAATTTTGGTTACTAAAAACGATTGGAGTTCCTGTGATAATTGGGAAAATTGGGGTAAGCAAGAAGAAGGTAAATCATAGCGTTCTTGTAGTGTAGTGAAGGGTATAACAGAGTTATGGGATACAAGTTGGTGAACATGTAGAATATCCTTCTCTTTCCAGTGTTTGAAATAGAATGATTTAAGGCAAAACTTAATGAATTTATTGTACCAGATAGAGGAGGCAAGAAAAGCTTGATAAAAATTAGAGCCATCCGTGAACAGTGAATGTATCAGGTGTTGGGAATATTTCAAGATAGGATGTTTGGAAATAAAAGTGCAATTGGACATAAAACAAATGTCATAAAAAGAGAATTCATGTAATAGAGAATGTTCAAAATTGATCCAACTAGGTATCAGTGCATTTTGATATTGTCTATTTAATGCATACATTTGTCTAATTAAAAAAGCAGTATGATATAATTTAAAATTATGGAATCACACCCCCCCACCCCTCATTTGTTGGTTTAATTAATTTAGATAAAGCAATACGGGCAGGTTTGTTATTCCAGAGAAATGTAGTACAGAGAGAATTAATTTGGTTAAAATAGTAATTAGGGATTTTAAAAGGTAACATAGAAAGCAATAATAGAATGAGTGGTACAATCATCATTTTGATAGCATCCAATCTACCCCACCAGGATAAATGGAGAGGAGACCAAGAAGAAAGTGAGTTTGAATCTTAAGTTTTAATGCACTAAAATTGTGGGCAAGAGTTTGAGGGATGGTAGGAGAGAACCAGACACCTAGGTATTTAATTTTAGATGGACACCACTTAAAGTTGGTGTCAGAGAACATGAATTGGTAACATAAGGAGTTTAAAGGTAAAATCTCAGTTTTAGAGAAATTCAATTTATAGCCAGATATTTCAGAGTATAAATCAATCTCCTGCAAAAAAAGGAGTCCGGGAGGTTGAGGGTTTTGAAAGGTAGACCAGAATATTGTCTGCATAAGCAGATAGTTTAGTTTCATGGGAGTTGTGTTGGAAACCAGTTATCAGGGGGTTACGGCAAATGCGTGCAAGAAAGGGTTTGAGACATAGAAGAAATAAAAGAGGAGAGAGGGGAGAACCTTGGCTGGTGCCTCCGTGCAAATTAAAGTAAGAGGATAAAAAACCATTGACAGAAACACAAGCACGTGGTTTTGAGTACAGTAGCTTGATAAACACAATGACTTTGGGGCTGAAACCAAACCAATGGAGGGTTTTGAACATGAATTGCCAATTTATACGATGAAATGCTTTTTCAGCATCAAGGGATAATGCAGCCAGAGGATCAGGATATCCTCTCCCAAGTGCAAGAATATTGGAGAACATCCTAGCATTATCTGAGGTAAGCCTACCTTTGATGAAACCAGACTGATCAGGTTTAATAAGTAGGGGTATAACATCATCTAGTCTAGAGGCAAGGATTTTTGCAAACATTTTTGCAATCATAGTTAATTAATGAGATTGGGTGGTAATTTTGACACAGGGAGTGATCTTTATCAGGTTTGGGAATAATTACAATCACAGCATCTAGGACGGAGCCTTCAGGTTTAGATTTCAATAGAAAAGAGGTGAAAAGCTCAAGAAAATGTGGTGCAAAAATAGATGAAAAAGAAGAAATAAGTTCAATAGAAAAACCATCAGGACCAGGAGCCTTAGCTCTCTTCAGAGATTTAATGGCATCCAAAAGGAGAGCCATAGCATCTGGTATGGAGAGGGGAGAGGGGAGTCCATCAAAGAATGACTGGATGTCATGTTCAGAAGGATGGGTGTCTTCCATATATAATGAGTTATAGCAGGACTGGAAAGCATTAACAATGTCTGAGTCAGAGTGTAGTAAATTGTTAGTAAGGACATTTCGAATAGGTCCAATGGTTTTCCTTTCCGATTTGACTTTTAGATAATTGGCCAACATGTTACCCGCTTTGTTCTGACCCCCATGATATTTGGATTTTATTTTAAGTAGGATGTTACAAGCATCAGTTGTAGCCAGTTTGTTTGAATTGGATTTAGCCTTGATAAGGTCCTGGAGGTGGACAGGAGATTTGGAAGTATAATAAGAGTGTTCAAGAGTCTTAATATGTTTAAGGGTGGAAAGGTATTGGGGATTTAACTTTTTCTTTCTGGCAATGTAGGCAATAGTAAAGGCTCTAAAAGAGGCTTTAAAGGCATCCCAGTTATTGTGAATAGAGGTATCACTTGGTTTGTTAAACTGAAAGAATTCTCTTATAAAGGAGGTAATTTCTAAAATATAAGTTTCATCGGATAGTAAGGAGTTGTTGAATCTCCATCTAGCACGTTTGGGGGTAGCAAGGGACAAATCAAAAGAGGCTGAAACAGGGGCTTGGGCAGAAATACAAATAGAGCAAATCTCAGAAGATTGGAGAGAAAAGGTTTTGAGACCAAAATGTAATCAATACGAGACATGGTGTGATGAACATTTGAAAAGAATGTAAACTCATGTTTGCCAGGGTTACTAGTTTTCCATGCATCATAGAGTGGACGAGAGGCAATAGCAGATTGAAATGCTTTATGTAATTTATCTGGTTTAAATTTACAGTTTGATTTTCTGTCAGAAAAGGGGTCTACCCAATTGTTGAAATCCCCAGAAACAATAATATTAGGGTTAGTAATGGAAGAAAAGTTTAGTTTAATAATATGCCAAAAATTCAAATCAGACTTAACCGCCCCATAAATATTGAAGAAGGTGACCTGTTTATTATAGACTGTGGCATTCAGTATTACCAATCGTCGACTCGTGTCACATTCAGTTGATAAAATTTGAATTTTTAGAGATTTATGACATAGAATGGCAACACCACCCTTACGGTTGACAGCAGGAGAGAAAACAATGTGACCCACCCATTGACGTTTGAGCTTGAGTGATTCAACATCATTACAGTGGGTTTCTTGCAGAAAAGCAATCTGACAGTTAAGTTTCGATAAATGAGAAAGTACCTTTAGACGCTTAACAGGATAACCCAGACCATGGACGTTCCACAACACAACATTAAGCATGATGATGTTTAAAAACAGGGGTACAGGCACAATGATGACGAACTGCAAAGACAACAATGGAAACAAAAAGACAATCGGGTAATATGAAGGAATTACTAAAAACATAAAGAAGTGAAACAAGTAGACACTTGTGTAATTATAGAAAAAGGAAAAGGAAAATAGAAAAGGAAGAAGAAAGTGAAAAGGAGGGTATAGAGATAGAAGGAATGAGAGAAGAATAAAGAAGATTGAAGGAAGTGACCCGATTAGGGCCACCCGGGTCACTCGCGACCACCTCTCAGCCTTCCATACAAATGAAGAGTCGGTCAGACAGTAGAGAATACAAACCAAAGTTATTTATTAGAATGCGCTCGAGCGGAGTCCGGTCTGACCAGCCTCCTTAGATTGCTGCAGAGGGACTGACTCCCCCCAACATGGAGATTCACGATATGCGTTTCCAGTACCCCAAAGACACGCTCCGACTGGAATATTCCAGTCAGTAACTGGTGAACAAAGGAGACACAGAAAGATGAGCTACAATCCTAAAACCGGGTACATGCTATCTCAGTTCCAAGGTTATTCTGCCCGTGCCTGCCACTCTAAGGATGGGAGTGGGCCTATCTAACGGGAAAGGTATGCAACAATAATACAGTCTATTCATTAGTACAGCGAAGCTCAACCTTGGAGAAATAGAAAAAGAACATTGAAGCTGCTTTCTGTTGAGGCAAACAGAATGGGACAGAAGCTAAGTTTCGATCATCGTACAAAATAGCGGCTGAATACAAAATGGTGCCGCAAATGCTAACTTAAATTGCACAATGCTAGAAGGAGTCGAATGAAAGCATTTTCCAGTCCAACAGACCCTCCTTTTAGCATTTGCTAACAATTTTGTGTAGTGTTAGGAAGCAAATAACATTTGGCATATTAGAAAGACTACTATTTCATATTAATACACACATTATCAATATTCAAAAATCCATTCATCTATAAACATCAAATCTTGAATACCCTGCATCATCATGGCCGTGGCCTTCTGGTCATGCACTGGAACCTTGGGTCTGGGTGTCAGTGTTGTTATACAGTAAGCACAGCAAGCAGGGAGGCAATGTATGCACAGGCAACAAGTGAGAATTATACTAGCAATTGCTAAGAGGAATGTAAGGATCTTCCAACCCCATGTTGCTAGTAGACCCCAGAACCAACCAGAAAGAGTCCAGGTACCATTCTCTTGGTGGATGTCAGATGCGAGCCTATGCAACTTCTGTATAGCTGCGTATACATTAGGGGCGTGATCTGGAATGTAAACGCAGCAGCTGCTGCCGATGACACGACAGGCCCCTCCCCGAACAGCCAGGATGATGTCTCACACCATCCTGTTTTGTAGAGCAACAAGCCTCGAAGCTTGGAGCTCAGCTGTGATATTGGTCAAAATTCCTGCTGTGGCATTAATGACCCCTTCTACGACCCTGGTGAGCCGACGAATGTTTAGGCTATTGGACATAGGGCCCTAAAAGGGTACAATACCCTTCATAGCATCTGTGAACTGCTGCAGAGTGGTATCTGTCTGATCTATGTCTTCGGTATTAATAACACGTCTAAATCGGAACTGATGGGCACTCCTACGCTGCAATCGATGGTCCTTATGGTAGTTGGGCAGTGCTATGTACACTGGTGGAAGGAGGAAAGAGAGTTAACATATACCTGACCATCCCCTAGGGAGCCAGACATAAGCTTGAGACCCACAAACAAAGTAGACATTATGCGGTGGGAAATCCAGCATTTAATTTCAAAGCCATTTTACATTTTTCTCTTTCTCATATATATTCATACAGGCTGTTGGGGACAATGTATCAGGCGTCCCTTCTGCTCCTGGGGTAAACCCTTGGTGGACACGTATATATTCTAACACTGTGTGATAATCAGAAGACGTCATATTCATAGTAGAAGAATGATAATGGATGTATACCATGGTAAACAATTAAACCATCCCTCGCAGCTCCCCAGATAAGACATTGGCATCGACAGCAGAACGTCACTCTTATGTGTAACCAAGGGGAGCAGACCACAGATCCAGCAATTAGTAAAATTAGACGTATCATGGGCTTGGTGAAGCATTTGCAAAAATACATTGTCTACATATGTTTTGCGATGTTCTCCTTTATGGGAGGCCAAAGTAACAAACGTGTGCTCAGGAGGGTCAGGCGTTGTACCAACGAGGGAATGCACTAGGTATTTCTCCTCCAGGAACCATGCTACACCAAGTACTATTATTAGGGAAATTACAACAATCGTGTCAAAAACTATTTTACTCTTTGTGGACCAACTAGATCAACCAGATCCATACCGCTCTAAACGCGGTGCCGCAAACGGCCGCTCTTCCTCAGTAACAGGCCGTCCAAATGGGTACATTTTAATCAGAGGAAAGGAAAGGTAATAACACCAGTGGCAAAAAAAACAAAGGGGGCAAATGTTCCCAGCGTCCGTCAGAGCCTCACTGGTAGACACCTATTGTTCATCAACGTTGGTGCTATTGAGCACTGGCGGTGGAGCTAGGCGATCCCAGCTCTTTGAGGAAATCCCACGTCGATCAGGATAAGGTGCCCCCCTCCTAGGGAGCACGTTCAATTTATCCAGTCCAATGTCTGAACAATGCACCAATTCCGTCTGTCCCTATGCTACTGTTGCCTGACTTATCGAGTCCATCCCTGCTAATCTGACTTTTCCTTTGGTGCACCGTTCCTCCGTCGAGGGCGCAGATTGTACCTAGCTACTCCAGGCACAGAGGGGTCAGAAAAAAGGGGCTCAGGGGAATCGGACTCAGAGGTGCCAACAGAACGGGGCTCTTGGAGGGCCCTGACTTCAGGGGGCACTGCCGCATTCAACACTGCATCATTGTCCTCCTCCGTTTGGGTCCACGTCAGCTGGGCATCTGAGAAGGGGACAAAGCGGGGCACCTGTTCCCCCTCTGAATCCCCGATGCCATCAAGGGCCCATTGATCGTAGGGCAGAGGCAAAGGCACTCTGCGGCAATGCTGGGTATGAATCCAGTTCTTTCGGCTGTTGACCTTCACAGCAGTGCGGGTGGCAAGGAGCACCTGTACTGGCCCCTTCCATCTCGGATCCAGACTTCCTTTCCTCTGAAAATGTCTCACCAAGACAAAATCACCAGGCCGAATGTCGTGTCCTGGCCCCTCAGGTGTTGGCGGAAGAGCGTCTTGGATCTGTTGGTGAATAGAACGCAGACTTTTAGTTAACTCATACAAGTAGTCTACCAACAAAGGATATTCAATTTCTGAAAATTTACGAGGCCGCGGGATGCCCCACACATTTGCAGGGCACCCAAACACGACCTCGTAAGGTGACAGTCCTGTCCTAGAGTGTGCCGTGGCTCTTGTAGACAAAAGGGCTAATGGTAAAGCATCTGGCCACTACAACCCTGTGCTTTCCTCAATCTTTTCCAATTTTAGTTTGAGAACACCATTGTACTTCTCAACTAAGCCTGTTGACTGGGGGTGATGTGCGGCTTGAAATTTCTGTTTGATATGTAGACCTTCACACACTAACTGGATGACCTTCGAATTAAAATGGCTGCCGTTATAACTCCAAATCAAGCAGGGCAAACTGAAACGAGGGAAGAACTCCTTTAGGAGTGCCTTTGCAGTTGCCACGGCTGTGTTTTCTTTAGTGGGGTAAGCCTCAACCCATTTACTGAATGCACAAACAACCACTAACACATATTTTAAATTGTTGACTCACTCCATTTCAATGAAGTCCATCTGAAGGACCTCAAAAGGAAAAGTGGGAGGTGCAAAATTACCAGGGGGGTGTATGGGTACCTTTCCCAGGATTATACATCATGCATACCATACAGTATTTGACCAGGTGGGCAGCCGTCTTTGGGATATTGTCATTCTGTCATACAGGGTCTAACAATTTACAAATGCCTTTTGCACTAATATGGGCTGGCCCGTGCACCATAGTGACTACAGGGAGAACGTATGCATCTGGTAACATCCACCTCTGTTTCCCTGACTTATCCGTCCAACACCCATCCTCATCCAAACTTGCTGTGCTTTCCTGCCATACTGCTAACTCCTCAATCATTGCCTCGCTCTGGATCTCTTTAACATTTTCCAACGTGTCCTCAAACATGGTAACCTCGGGCACCCACCTAGCGGGACCTGCCACAAACATCTTTTTCATCTTCGTTCGAGCTGTCTCCTTAGCTGTCTGATCTGTAAATGTATTCCCCCTCCCCCACGTTGTCAGTGATTGCCCTGTGGGCGCTGCCCTTCACCACTGCTAATTTCTTGGGGCGTGTCAAAGCCGACAAAAGCCTATGTATCAAAGGGCCATTCTGGATCCTCATCCCATGGGAAGTGAGAAACCCTCTCTCTGCCCAGAGCCATCCAAAATTATGGGCGACTTCGAACGCATACTGGCTGTCAGTATAAATATTGACAACCAGTCCCTCACTCAACTCGCAAGCTCGTATAAGGGCAACGAGTTTCGCAGCTTGGGCCGATTGATAGGGAACTCGTGATGTCTCAACTATTGTGTGCAGTGTTGTGATAGCATATGCTGCTGTTGTAGTGCCATCTGGTAGCTTAAAGCAACCTATAGTTCCCTTTGGGGGTCAGATCAGGGAACATCAGTCAGGTCTACCCGTCCCTTCGTTTCTTCCTCTATCCGAGAAATGCAATCATGTATATCAATTTCCTCACTCTCAGAAGGGAGGGGTAGCAACGTGGCTCGGTTCAGAGTGGCACATCTTTTAATTGTAACATGCGGTGCAAAAAGGGTCAATTCATAACCAGTCAGACGCGCACTGGTAAGGTGCTGCGTCTTTGTTTTATTCAAAAGTGTATCCACAGCATGGGGTACCATAACTGTGAGGTCGGTATCAAGTACGAGCCCAGCCGATTGTCGTATAGAGATGGCCACTGCTGCGACTCCTCTTAGACAGCTCGGGAGGGCTCTTGCGACAGGGTCAAGAAGAGCAGAAAAAAAAGCACACGGCCGCTGCTTACCTCCAAAGGCCTGTGTTAAGACAGAAAGCACACAACCGGCCGACTCGTGTACGGACATCACGAACGGCTTCATATAGTTAGGTGTACCAAGCACAGGTGCAGAGCAAAGCGCGACTTTTAGTTGCTCAAAAGACTGCTGACATTCAGGGGTCCAAAGCAAGGGTTCATGAACATCTTTAGTGGTAAGGGCAAGCTGGGGCTTTGTTAGTAAGGAATAGTTAGGGATCCACTGACGACAGTAGGAAGTGATGCCAATAAAAGCGCGCACATCCCTCTGAGTTTTAGGGATAGGAATTTTCACAATAGTGCTTATGCGCTTAGGGGTCAATCTTCTACCCTCCTTCGACAGTAGGTGACCTAAATAGGTGACCTCCTGTCGACAATATTGAAATTTAGAAAGGGACACTTTATGTCCATGGTGAGACAAATGTAGCAACAACTTAACCGTACTGTCTTTGCATCCCTGTTCAGTGTCAGAAGCTATTAGTATATCATCCACATATTGAAGCAATACATTACCTGCAGGAAGTGTGAGGGAGTCCAATTGGGCTTTTAAGGCTTGGCTATATATACTAGGGCTCTCAGTAAGGCCCTGAGGAGCTCAACAGAATCTAAAGCTTCTGCCAGCTAGGGTAAAACCAAAGAAATGTCTGCTGTCGGGATGGATCAGGATACTAAAGAATGCATTTTTCAAGTCAATGACAGAAAAGAATTTAGCAGAGGAAGGAATCTTCGTCAAGAGAGCAGTAATGTCAGGGACCACCGGGAACTGAGGGACCACTATTTTATTAACTGCGCGCAAATCAATCACAAAACGGTAAACATCTGAGTGATCATCGGGGGAGTCTGAAGATGCCTTTTTTAGAATGGGAAGAATAGGGCTATTACACACATTTGCAGTCGTCTCTTCAACCACTCCTGTCTCAATCAGATCCTGTATAAAACGCAACAAAGCGCGCTCCCCTGCTTGAGGTATTTTGTACTGGAGAATACGGGGCAAAATGGCATTGTCTTCAACTTTAATGGAAACCGGGGGAATTTGCAATAGTCCTACATCCGTACTACCTGTTGCCCACAACGTGGGCGGCACATCCTTAAACTCAGCAGGAAGGGGCGCATCTTTGCACAGACACTGCTTAGATCTGACCACATTTGCGCCCATTTTCATGTGAACACCGTCCGGGGAGCAATAAATGGTCGCATGCAACTTCTTTAATAAATCTAGGCCCATTAGATTTTCCCCACAGTTTGATGTCAACAGGAATGGTGAATCCACAGAAAAAGGACCTATAGTCAATGTAAGAGGTATGGAAATGGGGCTGACAACCGGTACACCAGAAAATCCTACCGAAACGTTATTATGGCCAGACAGAGCTGCCCCAGGGATCAGTGAACGAGAAACAGAGCTATACATTGCACCTGTATCCACCAAGAATTCCTTAGCTCAGCCATGCAAATCTGCAGTAACATACGTACCGCGCTGATCTACAGGTATCTGGACTGGTCCCTCACTATGTCCCTGGCTGTCCTAGCTGTGAGACATTCCTGTCACTTTAGCCAGATCATAGTCATCGTGGTAATACTGGCCACCCTTGTTGCCATCAA
Source organism: Calotriton arnoldi (assembly GCA_963921515.1). Classification (NCBI taxonomy): domain Eukaryota; kingdom Metazoa; phylum Chordata; class Amphibia; order Caudata; family Salamandridae; genus Calotriton; species Calotriton arnoldi. The sequence goes on from CAWUFW010003720.1 coordinate 808,827, forward strand.
AGTAATTATTATCTGAATGATCCTGCGATGTAGCAGCATGCTGGGCTCTGTCCTGTCCACCAGCTCCACGACTGCGTCCACTAGAACCTCGTCCTCTAGGGGCCGCAACTTTCTGCAACAACACAGGACACTCGCTATGCCAGTGTCCCTCCTCCTTACAATATGTACACTGATTTGGCCCTATGGGCGTAGTATTCCGGTTGGTCCAAGGCAGCTGGCAGGCGGTACCACCATGTCCTCTCCCATTTCCCTGTGAAGGCTGCTGTAACAACACCTTTGTCTTCAGTTCCTTGTGCTTTTTCTCCACCTTCTCCTTCTCCTCATTTTCCCTGTGTTCATAATACTGTGCCATACTCAATCTTACAGAAGGGGAGGAGGTTGTCCAAGTGCTCTCCGAAGCCTGCAACCGAGCCGCAATCTCTAGGAGCAAGTTTGTGACAAGCCTGTTAACGAACAATCGGACACCTCCCTCCACCGACAAATCCTGCCCGCTAAAGTCTAGAAACACACCCTCAAACCGAGTGAAAAAATCAGACACACTTTAATCTTTCTTCTGACGACATGCCGTTAACTTATCCCAATCTACCCGTCTTGGTGGAATAAGGGAATGCATATAGGTAATAATGCGACCAGGCAAAGCTAGTATCTCAGCCTTAGGCTTCTCACCAGGCTTCCTCTCCTGGTCGCATACTTTAATCTGATCCCAGGTACCACCCAACTCTGCAACATGGTGCTGTGTGTGAACCTTCCGCCAAATGTCAACGGGTACCAGTAAACCAAAGAACCTTTCAATATCCGCAAGCGTCATCACTGTTGATGAAGCGACCTCTGTCAATTCCTTATAATACGCAGTAGGATTTTTCCTAGGGTCAGGTAACTGAGTCTTAAGGGACAGAACCTCACTCCTCTTCCATGGAGTATAAACCCATTGTTCCTGGAACCGGGCATATACCCGGGGTCTAGTAACAACGTCATGCTGATCTCGTAGCTCTGGTAGCTCAGGGTGATATATAGGGGGGACTTCCCTCATCGGGAATTGGGGCACTGTCTTCGGGCTCTTCTCAAGCAGCCTACTGTGGTAAGCTACCAACGTCGCGACATTATCGAGAACCTCACCAGGTGCCATACCAGCAGCATATACATTGTCTGTAATATCATAAATAATCTGAGGAGCCACATCACTGTTCCCACAATCCAATCAAAGTAGCCGACATGTGCTTGAGAGCATGCTGCTGCACAAATGGTTCATAATCTCTCATCACACTCCACACATCTTCTGTACTATAAATGGGGTTACAAGCCCACTAAGTGGCCTGATTGGCTACCACCCTCTTCTCTTCATCACCCACATCAGATCATATCAATATCCACCCCATCCGCTCTCTAGCAGTGGCCCAGTCTCCGTCCCCTGATCCACGGACAGGCGTGCCGCTACTCAACACCGTCGGGGAATGAAGGAACGGGGAAGGAGTAGTAACAGAGGAAAGGGGCACCAATGTCACCAATGGCTGTGTCTTAGGTGTAAGAGCTGGAGAGAGAGATGCCGAAACAATGGGCGTAGCAGGAAGACTCGCGGTCATCTCAGGCGCTGAAGGCGAAGCCAAAGAAAGGGCAGAAGGTGCGGTGGCCAAAACAGCTGAATCAAGGACAGAAGAAACAGAGACAGCAGAAGCAGAGGAAACAGGCTGTTGAGGCTGTGGGATGGCAGAATATATTTTCTGCGGGGCGTATATGGGCAGAGGTCGTGCAATTAACAACTCCTCCACAAATGTATCGTTTTCATCTCGAGCAACATAAGACTTTTCACATTGAAATCGGAACTTCCTATCGGCACACTCTATCCCTTCCTCTATTTTCTCTCTATTACATGCTACAGCTTTCTGAGTCACTATCTGCATTCTCCCCTTCCGGGCCTCCTTCTCTGCCTTCATTCGTCTCTGTTTAGCTTCCTTTTGCCATGCTCTAAGGGAATCAAACATCGACTGCCTACTTCTTTTTGCAAACAATTTATCCTGCAGGAAATTATGCTTTTGTTCATAGAAAGTGCCGGTCAACGGCCACTGTAACTCGCCATTGTCCCTCGTATATTTGTGCCATAATGTACTAAACATAATAGGGCCAAGGCCGTGTTTGACGTACATCTCGAAGTTAGGAGTGCCTACTGGAGGCGCAGGCTTACTTTCTTCCAAATGAGCAACAGTAGAACAACAACGACAACCCACACAACACAATTTACTAAAGCAGGGCATTCTTACAAGAAAACTAGTTCACCATTTATGCCAAGCAGATATTTGCAAATATCTTACCAAAGTCAGTCCTCAGACCTCACAAAATTCAAACCAAAGTGGTACCATGTTCACAAGAAACTTAAACAAATTCAAGCGCTTGTCCAAAGTCGGTCCTCAGACCACACCAACTACAAACCAAAATGGCGCCGCAGCCACCACAAACCAAAATGGACTCACCTGGTGCACACAGGTCAAACCAATTTATTCTCCACTGCTGACTCTTCGGACCAAACGGTCAAATCCAAGGGTTTCGCCGTTCAGGACCCCAGCCGGGATGACCACTGGCCGAGGCAGCGCCCGGCCAGACAGACGGGGCAGATGCGAGTATTAGATTCAATCGTGCAGGGATCCCCGGTCCGCCCATCTGACCCGACGTGGCCCGACCTCCCCACCCGTCTGCGGGCAAGGAAGGGTCACTCGCCCGATGGGGTCCCTGTTCGGGCGCCAACTGAAGGAAGTGACCCCATTAGGGCCACCAGGGTCACTCGCGACCACCTCTCAGCCTTCTATACAAATGAAGAATTGGTCAGACAGTAGAGAATACAAACCAAAGTTATTTATTAAAATGCGTTCGAGCGGAGTCCGGTCTGACCAGCCTCCTTAGATTGCTGCAGAGGGACTGACTCCCCCCAACATGGAGATTCATGATATGCGTTTCCAGTACCCCAAAAGACACGCCCGACTGGAATATTCCAGTCAGTAGCTGGTGAACAAAGGAGACACAGAAAGATGAGCTACAATCCTAAGACCGGGTACATGCTATCTCAGTCTCAAGGTTATTCTGCCCGTGCCTGCCACTCTAAGGGTGGGAGCGGGCCTATCTAACGGAAAAGGTATGCAACAATAAAACAGTCTATTCATTAGTACAGCGAAGCTCAACCTTGGAGAAATAGAAAAAGAACATTGAGGCTGCTTTCTGCTGAGGCAAACAGAATGGAACAGAAGCTAAGTTTCGATCATGGTACAAAATGGCGGCTGAATACAAAATGGTGCCGCAAATGCTAACTTAAATCGCACTATGCTAGAAGGAGTTGACTGAAAGCATTTTCCAGTCCAGCAAGATAGAGAAAAAAAGGGACAGATCAAGGACATAAAGCCAGATCTGAAGTAAAAAGAGGAAGAAACGAGGACCGGGCATGTCAGCAGCCGGAAACAAGAACAACAACGGAGAGAAAAAATACAGCAATCAAAATAGAAAGATTCAGGCCGTATAACCCGTAGTTGAAAAGCAAAAATTTAAGATTACAACCAGAAACGAGAAGCCTTGAAGTATTAACAATTTAACAGTTTAAGGGCATTGAGCATTTGTGTCCATAGGTATCTTGGTGATGGTTTGCAAAAACAGTTTTAGTTTAGTCGGATCTTTGAACGAGCGAGAAAAACCTTCATAAGTGATTTTGTAGAGACAAGGGTGTAGTATGCCACAACGGATGTTCATAGATCTCAGTTGAGGACGAAGTGCTCGGAATTCTTTGCGTCTAGGATTGGTTGCATTGGAAAGATCCTATGAGATAAAGATGTTATGACCAGACCAAACAAGATGACGTTTTTCTCTGGCAACTTTTAACATACGCATCAGGTCGGTGAATTCTAAGAAGAGCATTATAATACCAGGTGGTCTGGTAGATTGAGGCTGAGGATGACCAAGACGATGTGCCCACTGGATATTAAGAGGAGTAGAAGACTGAAGGTTGAGAAGGTCAGGCAAAAAATTCTTTAAGAAGGAGAGAAGATCAGGACCTTTAACATTTTCAGGTAAACCATAAAGCTGAAGATTGTTCCTTCTTTTGCGATTTTCGAGGTCTTCGGTGTGTAGCTTAAGCTTTTGAATTTCTGTTACAGCAAGGGTATTTTAGTAGCAATGTCCTGAAGGTGGTCCACGCGTTGTTCCATTTGGATAATTTTGCCTTCCGTGTTGATCCATCGGTCTTCAATCTGCTGCAGTTTTTCATTGGTGGTATTCATGAACGGTTTTAGTGCACGTAGTTCATCTAAACTTGTGTCCAGGACTGGGTTAAGAGATGACTGGATCAGAGATGGAGGATCATTTTTGGCTCTTTAAGGTTTGGTGCCAGATGAGATGCTTTTGCGAGGTTAAGGGAGTCGCTAGCCATCTTGATGATGTGTACCGGCCGGTGAGGCAGTTTTTTAATAGTAGAGAGCCTGCCCATATAATAGGTGGTCGATGAGAGAAAGTTCGATATAGTTGTGCGATGATTCACACACTATGACAATGAGAATTGCGATTAATTATATGTGACAGGCACGCAACCACATACCAGGCTATGAAGCAGAAAATTATAGAGGGTCCCATTGGCTTTCAAACATGCAAGGAGACAGGGTGTGAAAGGACTTCTGAGATACCACCTCACAACTTGTGTGATCTCATTCACATCCCCTCAGGCTCAGACTCATGAAGGAATAAGTAAAGCCAAACCAACAATGCCATTATGACACTTAAGCACAGTAATAGTATATTTAATATATATATGGTTCATTAGGCATAAAGGCTTGAAGTAAACTGGAAACGATGTTTCATTTGCAGGGTCCTTGAGAAAGAAGGACATGATGGAGGTCAGGCAGAGAAAACCAATAGTTCAAAGTTGATCCACAGTATAATTGTGCCAAAGATGCATAAATAAAGATGAAGAGTGAAAGGAAGCTCACCCAAGCATTGTATGCCGCATTAGAGACCAGAAGAAAAATAATACGAGCGGAGCGCTAACAAAATGGCGGCCGCACGTGTGTGTGGAAAATCGTCGTTGCAGCAGAATTAGGTGAAGGACGGGTTTGCAAACTTTCCCGTTAGCTCACGAGTGTGCCACAACACTATGAGGCATGAGACCAGCTTAGGGAGCATCGGGCATGGTCTCGGTGAGGCCGAAAATCGCTTCGTAAACTCCGTGAACAGACGGAGCTTAGCGGTCTGCCGCCATCTTGTCCTAGTGCATAAGCCACGCCCCCAGGATATTTCATTTTTAATCACCCGATTTCAGTACCTTCACTGTGGGTGAGTTTTACTACCTGAGTCTCACTCATGGTAATTTTACGGAAATTGGACTGAGCGTGTTTCCCACCAGTTTCTGCCTTTTAAGATAATGCTGCTGTAGTGCAGCTAGGTTATGGGGCCTGGTTGCACATGAGCACACGTGCACTTGTGTATTTCCCACATGAGCGGGCTACGATTGTGAGACTACAGACATGCACAGCCTGGTAACTGTGCATATGTAGCCTGGTGCAGAAGGGACTCTGCCAAGATTGGTGCTGGCGGGGGTAGTTCTTATAATATTGGAGGCCAGTCATAGATAAGTCAGTAGTACTGGAGAATTTGTAGTGCTTTCACTGTATTAAAAATGTAGAGGAGATCTGCCTTAAATTGCAGTTTCACTCCACTTACGCCTACAGAGCCAAACAAGGTGTCAATCTGAGGTAAAACATGCAAGCCAAGTTTAAATATGCATGTCCCAGTAACACACATTTCCATTGTATGGAACTTCAGGAATTCTCGTATTTCTGTGGCTCATCTCATAATCAGAGACCATGCCTTTTTCTCACCTGTTGGGCCAAGTATATTACTCTACTCCCCAGCAGAGGGAACAAAGCCGTCACTACACAAAGGGAGCAATTATCACTGATTGGCATAGTTTCTGGGAGAGAAAGGGCTGTGGGGGGAATCGGCAAATAATAATCAGCTGCCACCCTGCACCAGGGCTGGGGCCCACTGAACAAAGGAGAAAGCACACACATCTGAAGACAACACAGGAGGGGCTTGCCTTTGAAGTTTTGGTGGGAAGCGATCTGGCAGTGATGTCAGCAAAGGGTGTCGCCGAGGCCCTCAGAGGAGCTCTTTAGAGGGAAAACGTGACGTGCCATATTGGATTGTCCCACAATGCTGTGCATGAGGGTTGGGACAGGGGTAAAGGGATGATGTGGCATCCTAGGATTGGCTGCGGGGCCCTGGCATTTTGAACTTTCGACTTCACTTATGAACCAATCCACAACGGAGATTCAGAGAAGATCGTGGACCTTGAGACAACAACAGCGGAGGAATGGCCAGCTGGAAAAAAGCCACCTGATGCTCTGCAAATATAGACTAAGGACTTTGTCTCCAGCTGGCCCCAAGGACTAGATGGGTCTCACCAGAGCTAGTGGCGCTGGCCCCCTTATGCCCCCTGAGGACCAGCTGGTGGAATATTCGAACTCCACTATAGAAGTGATGCCAATAAAAGCGCCCACATCCCTCTGAGTTTTAGGGATAGGCATTTTCACAATAGTGCTTATGCGCTCAGGGGTCAATCTTCTACCCTCCTTCGACAGTAGGTGACCTAAATAGGTGACCTCCTGTCGACAATATTGAAATTTAAAAAGGGACACTTTATGTCCATGGTGAGCCAAATGTAGCAACAACTTAACCGTACTGTCTTTGCATTCCTGTTCAGTGTCAGAAGCTATTAGTATATCATCCACATATTGATGCAATACATCACCTGCGGGAAGCATGAGGGAGTCCAATTGGGCTTTTAAGGCTTGGCTATATATACTAGGGCTCTCAGTATAGCCCTGAGGAGCTCAACAGAATCTAAAGCTTTTGCCAGCTAGGGTAAAACCAAACAAATGTCTGCTGTCAGGATGGATCGGGATACTAAAGAATGCATTTTTCAAGTCAATGACAGAAAAGAATTTAGCGGAGGAAGGAATCATCGTCAAGAGAGCAGTAATGTCAGGGACCACCGGGAACTGAGGGACCACTATTTTATTAACTGCGCGAAAATCAATCACAAAACGATAAACATTTGAGTGATCATCGGGGGAGTCTGAAGATGCCTTTTTTAGAATGGGAAGAATAGGGCTATTACACACATTTGCAGTCGTCTCTTCAACCACTCCTGTCTCAATCAGATCCTGTATAATTCGCAACAAAGCGCGCTCCCCTGCTTGAGGTATTTTGTACTGGGGAATACGGGGTAAAATGGCATTGTCTTCAACTTTAATGGAAACCGGGGGAATTTGCAATAGTCCTACATCCGTATCACCTGTTGCCCACAACGTGGGTGGCACATCCTTAAACTCAGCAGGAAGGGGCGCATCTTTGGACAGACACTGCTTAGATCTGACCACATTTGGGCCCATTGTCATGTGAACACCGTCCGGGGAGCAATAAATGGTCGCATGCAACTTATTTGATAAATCTAGGCCCATTAGATTTTCCCCACAGTTTGATGTCAACAGGAATGGTGAATCCGCAGAAAAAGGACCTATAGTCAATGTAAGAGGTTTGGAAATAGGGCTGACAACCTGTACACCAGAAAATCCTACCGAAACGTTATTATGGCCAGACAGAGCTGCCCCAGGGACCAGTGAACGAGAAACAGTGCTATTCATTGTACCTGTATCCACCAAGAATTCCGTAGCTGAGCCATGCAAATCTGCAGTAACATACGGACTGCGCTGATCTACAGGTATCTGGACTGGTCCCTCACTCTGTCCCTGGCTGTCCTAGCTGTGAAACATTCCTGTCACTTCATCCAGATCATAGTCATCGTGGTAATACTGGCCACCCGTGTTGCCATCAAAGTAATTATTATCTGAATGATCCTGCGATGTAGCAGCATGCTGGGCTCTGTCCTGTCCACCAGCTCCATGACCTCGTCCACTAGAACCTCGTCCTCTAGGGGCCGCAACTTTCTGCAACAACACGGGACACTCGCTATGCCAGTGTCCCTCCCCCTTACAATATGCACACTGGTTTGGCCCTATGGGCGTAGTATTCCGGCTGGTCCGAGGCAGCTGGCGGGCGGTACCACCATGTCCTCTCCCATTCCCCCGTGAAGGCTGCTGTAACAACACCTTTGTCTTCAGTTCCTTGTACTTTTTCTCCACCTTCTCCTTCTCCTCATTTTCCCTGTGTTCATAATACTGTGCCATACTCAATGTTACAGAAGGGGAGGAGGTTGTCCAAGTGCTCTCCGAAGCCTGCAACCAAGCCGCAATCTCTAGGAGCAAGTTCTGTTGCGGGGATTCTGCACATATACAGAGCTATGCACAGGAAAATAGGACCTCGGTGTATAGTGGTGTACCAACCATGCACCTTAGTACCCACAATCCCAATCCGACTAGCTTTAGCGTCTCATTCGTTCTCCGTACTACAGCGAAGCTACCAATGATTAGACATCCCAGAACACGGACTCTCTCAGGAATCGCGGGAGCAAGAACACTCTTTCATAACTCACTCATACTTGTCCACAACGTGCGTAATAAGAGACACAGTATAGTTTAAAATGTTTATTTCATCTATCGTGCTCTAAGATAAAGTACACGTGCTAGTACTATCAGCATAATGCATAACGATAAAATAATAAGCATGGTTACAATTCCATAGAATACAAACAGGGACAGCATTTTATAAAGACAGTGGATATAGGGCTAAATTGCCTTACCACCCTCCCTGTGCTAATAACTAGTTTATTATAAAAATAGAAGACCTCTGGGCTTTGTCAAACGGACCCCCATACCTCAATATCTAGATGCAAGGTTTACATCATCAGACAAGCACAGCTCTTCTCCCTGGAAAGGTTTTTCTCCAAGTGCCACCAACAGGGAGATCACAATATTAAAAGCACATGAATTTCTCCAGTGCAGCTGTATTTCGTGTTATGTCTAAGTGCGAGGGGCTGACCAGATCAGCAATAACAAGGGATGTTGTTTTTCGACCTTGTACATGGTGTGCAGACGAAACCCACAAGGAACATGAGAAAAGGTGAAAGGCAAAAAGGCAGACAGTTCTAATATAGCCGGGCACAAGCAGAGTCTGGAAAAACAAAGTCACAGAGTAACGTGTGCAAAAAAGGCATCATGGCAGCCAGGCCTAAGCTAACTTAGCAATGTAGACAATGAGGCCACAAACCACACTACACCCTCCCCTGGTCAGTCCATAGGCCAAGACATAGGACAAAACAGAGTTCAAATTGATGGAGCAGAATGTAAACGTCTATTTATGAAAAGTCCCCATAAAGGACAGTGAATGAAAAAAAGTTCAGGACAAAAAAAAATCCAGATAGGGCCAGAAATCAGGGCACAAAAAAAATAAGAAAATCCAGAAATGCAGTTCGCTGAAAGCGAAGGCCCCTAATCCAATAGAGTGTATGTGCAGAAAACTGCCACACCTTCCAAGAGGACATCATTGGTATCGTCTGAAAAAAGAGATGCCATCCAGTTCAACAAATCAAAACTGCATTCATGTTCCTCATAATAGGGAGCAGTGATCAGCATTGCAGGACAACTTGCGTGATACTCAATGTAACTTCGTTGTAGGAGATTCTGAGCAGCCGCCCAGATATCCCATTGCGCCAAAACGCCAAGTGCAGCCACATGCGCCATCAATCCAGTGCCGGAATAGTCCCGTTCATGGGCCACTAAGGGGCCAATCAACTGGCCAAAATCCGGGTCCGACAGAGACGTATTGGAGAGGCAAATATCCAAGGACCAAGAGAAAGGACATCGTAAGCAAGACATCACAGGTTGCACGCAAGTGAAATACGCAAAGCGAAAAGAAAGTCTATAGGACACACCGAGTGTCGCCAATGGTAGGATGCCGAAGCTGATGAGCATGCGTTCACGGAGCATCTGGAGTCGACCTTGGTCGAGTAGGCCCCCAGGAAGTGCAGCCATTGCGCAGCAAACAAATTAAAAGTAATATTCCAGCAGCTAAGGCTAGGAGCAATGGGAAGCCGCCAAAGACGCTGGAAAAAATAGAATGAATAAAAGCCGGAATTACACCAAATATAGTTTGAAAGGAGGTAACAAGGCCAGAGCCCACAACTTTAAAAAAGTGCACAAGACCTTCGGTATTAGAAGCATTGAAAACGCGGTGAATCAGTTCACCAAAATGTTGTGGGAGGTTTGTGTTAAAAAAAGCCTGTATCTCACTGTGGGTACTAGCCACCTGGAGGACGAAGGTCTCCCGTGCGGAAGTGAGCATAACCTCCTGGTTTAATAATAGCGCCTTTATTCTGCTCAATTTATTGAAATCCGCCTTCAAAGTTGGTATGGAAGGCCAAATGGAACTATCTATCATGTCTTGCGGGGTGGAAAAAGCACATTTTTGCAGCACACAACACGGTGGGAAACCGTTACAATGTAGGGGATGCCTGCCTGCATTCCACAGCAGGCTTGATTATTCAGAAGCAGATAGCTACCATTTGCAAGCACAGTGAAAGTAGGCGATATAACAGGAGCCAGAATGCCCTTTAAAACACAAGCAAGATTCGGAGCAGAAACATTACAAGCCCCGTGCAATTTAATGTGTTTACAAATCAGGGAATGACCCACTGTAGAATCGCAAGACTCTCCTGTGAGAAAGACCTCCTTTCCGTCCCTAAGGCATCTGTACATAAAAGGCAGGGACCAAAGTTCATGCAAGAAGGCACTGCCTAAAGGCTGAAAACGACCAACAGGATAATGTTTCATTCATGAACTGAACTCAAACACAGAAAAAGGCAAAGCGATAACCCCGTGAACTAGCCAAACCGCAGAGTCAGTCTCCGCCGCAGAGAATGGTAACGGCTCTATCTTTTCGATATGTAAGAGAGTGTATGTTGCATCTTTCATGGACATGAATTGCTGTTTTTCAGATAAATTAAATGGCAAGAACAAGGCAGACGTGTTTAAAAAATGCCATGGAACCTTGCCCATTTTCAATGTTTGCAACGTCCACGCAAACTGCATTAAAAATGTAAGTCCGTTTTTATATAGCGCAGCTACTCACCCTTACGGGTCTCAAGGCGCTGGGGGCCGTAGTGGAAATTAAGTGAGCTATTGCCCAGAGTCACATGGTGCTGAGCTGAGCTGCCGCCGGGGATCAAACCGTGAACCCTGTGCTCCGAAGTCAGCTGCCCTGGCCGCTGCACCACACCTCTCCATTACTGAACGCACTTGATTCTGACCATGATATAACACAGACACATCATCTTGTACAATATCAACAACAGATGAAACAATATTCTCTAATGTGTAAATGCGGGAAGACAGGGTATTAATACTATTGTCAACAACAGCAAGTACTTTTTCTAGATTTGCCTGATCGATTTCCCGTAAACGGGAAGCAGCTTCAATTTGCGAAAGCTTCCAGAGTTCATTGTAAGTCTCATATATAAATCTTTTAGGTCTAGGACCTCGAGGCCCTAGAACAAAATCGGGCAGATCAATGTTGCCTGATAGGAGGGATAAATGTTGTTTTACAGAATCTAATGAAGAGTGCTGCAACCACTGTTTACACAATTTACCAACAGAATATGTTGTAACAGTACGAGAGTCAGAAAACCTTGGATCTGGCCTATCCTGTTTGTAACCAGGAGCAGAGTCATGAAAACATAGTTGGCAGGCATTCGACGCTAAGGGCCAAGCCAACCAGGGTGACTGAACAAACGTAGAGATATTAAACGAATTGTTCTGAAACAAAGCTTGCAAATTTACAAGGGAAATATTGAAATGCAAGCTCTCGTTGGGAGTGGAAGACAATACGGGAATGGAGGGTGCATTCAATTGTTTGGAAGTAGCCAAACCCCAACAGGTTGTTTGAAAGATCGTACTATTTAAAAATAAAATCTGGGCTGGGATTAGGCAAGCACGGTGTAAGGCTTCCGTACCGCGTACCTGCCATGATTTGGTGCCCCAAATGGATTTTAAGTCAATGGTGTCCTGCCAGTGCTCATAACCACCCACGGCTAATGCGTTCAAAAAGGAACTCAAATATAGCAATTTGGTGTGGGTCAACATGACCTTCTGAGTGGACGAAGTGTTCAATTTAAAATAATAGGACCCAGGGTTTGATCTATCAAAGTCTGTAAAGTAAGTAAATTTACTTTTAAGTGTTTGGGAGCTACCTGGCAAAGGGGTCGGACAATGTTCCCATTGTGTGTAATTAAAAGTACCCGAAGTGTACTCGGTTTATGGAGAAAATGGTTGCCCCAATGCTGGTAACAATATAAATCAGCATTACTTGCAGAATTTAAGTACAAATCTTCAGCATTAAAAGCAGCATAATATTTCAAATCAGAGAATAACGATTCAACGGCATGCACATCCCAATCGTCAGAATGAACATTACTTTTCACCACATCACCCATGGAAACACGGAGGACATTCGGTACATTAATAATCTCGGTTGGTCCATGAATTTGGAAATTTACAGCATCCCATACGATGCCATCAGCGACTGGGAAGGCTGAAATGTTCACAAATGAGTGGTCACGCTTCATGATGTGAGAGGAAGAATGTGGAGCCAAAGTTCCAGCGACACAGTTCACCGCAGAGCGTTCTGGTAAATAGTGTCCATTGATGAGCAAGAAAAAAACTGTCACAAAGCCAATGGACATGAACAGAAAAATCAGGAATAGTACCAACCAGATGTATGTCCATGGTGGGACCAAAAAATTGTCTCTGAACCAGGATATAAAAATACTGAAGCTGGATGGGATAAGCGATGAGGTGGAAGCCGAATCAAAGGAAAAACTGGTTGGGCTCAGTGGTGTCGTAGGTAAATGAGCCACCGACTCGGTGGCGGAGTACGCATACTCCGTCTCCTCGTTGCAGGAGGAAGCCGGGAAGTTAAGCAGGCGATCAGGCAAATCTACCATCTCAATGGCAACATCAGTGTCTGTGTAAGGTGGAGGGCCACAAACAGGAGTCCTGGAAATGGCTGGACATGATACCGCAGGTGTCACGCTATTCAGGATCGGCCAGATGTTGTAGCTTGACATTGTCCACTGAAATGTATCTGTTGTCTTTGCGACCAGGAAGCGGTGGTAAGATGACAGTACGAGTACCCTTCAAGCCAAGGACAGGAACTGTGGCACGATAAGAGGGGCCAAATTCTTTTTTGTTCTCCACCTTCTCTCGGACCAGATCTCCAACCTTCGGAAGCCAGCCGGCAACCGGAATCTGCAGCGCAGCGTCAGTGGCTGAAGGCAAGTGTTCCGTAGCAAGTGTGTCACGGGTCTCTTGTAAGTCCTGCAACATAGTACAATGATTATCTATGTCAAAGATTGCAGCATTCGCCGCCATGTCTAGACCATCAAGGTCTGGCACAAACATTTGTATGCCAAAGAGCATTTTGTATGGGGTCCGCCCACCCAGAGATCTTCTAGGGAGATTATTAAGTGCACGTTGCATGCTATACAAGTGGGCCAGCCAGTTTTTGCCAGTACCTAAGACTCTAGCTGTCAAGGATTGCTTTAAGTCACGGTTCATTCGCCCCACAATCGAATTGCCCTCAGGTCTATATGGAGACGAAAATTGCACCCGCACCCCCAGTGACCTCATTGCGTCCTTGTACGCCTTAGAGGTGAACGCTGGACCTTGGTCGGAATGGAAGGTGCCACAGGCAAAAATTCCCACAAAGACACGCAAATCCCTGATGACATTTTGAGCGTCAGCACTTCGTTGTGGCCAAACCCAGATGAAACGTGTGCACGAGTCTACTTCAACTAAGATGTATTTATATGCAGTGTCAGAAGAAAATGGACTGCAGTGATCAAGGTAAACACACCCAAAAGGTTTGTTTGAAATGCAGAGCTGTGTTTGTGGTGGTCGTGTAACTGTTGAAGCCTTAATTTGCTGACAAACGTCACAAGAAAGCACATAAGTACAGGTTTGTTTATATAAACCACGCCACCAATAACGCTCATGCAAGATGGAAACAGTCGCAGACACGCCAGCATGGGCTGAAGCCAAGCCTTCGTGTGTGGCCGTTATCAAGGAAGTTCTGCGGTCCGCGTTGGGAATCAGCCGATCACCAACGTCTGGAATTCTTACGTAAGGAACCTGTTTGGGACTTAAGTGATAAGAGTACTTGGAAGGGAAACCCCGTGGGTAATTAGCACCTTCCTTTGTTGCAGCGATAGCTGCCAAAATCTCATTATATATTTTTGTCATGGATCTTGTAACTGCTGCTACTGAGCACGTGGCTACTGCTGATTTGGCAGCTTCATCTGCCAAACTGTTACCGACTGCATGTGCGCCCACACGCTGGTGGCCAAGAGTGTGAATCACCTGTGTGAGAGGCAGACGTTGTTTAAGATCTGCCACTCGAACCCAAAGCATTTTATGCTTAATTGTGCTGCCTTTAGCATCTCTATAGTCGTTTTGAGACCAAAAGAATAAGTTGTCATTAAAGGATTGAACACAGTAGTAAGAATCACATACAATAAGTGTCGTCACGTCTGGATTCGCAAACTCAAGTGCAAGCACCAAAGCACGCAGCTCGGCTAATTGTGCAGTACTGTCTCCTAGTGCCTGCGTGTGCACTACACTCGATTTGAACTCACCGTTCACCATAGTACCTGCAACAATAGCACATGCTGCGGAATAAGCATGCTTAGAACCTGTGGCCGGTTGCGCCGAACCATCGGTGTAAATTATACATTCGTACTCCTCAAGCGGCAGCAAAGACACAGGAGGAGGATGAACAAATTCATACTGTAAGAACTCCTGTGTCTGAAGAGAGGAATCAAAAATAAAAGTGACATCCGGGGACGTCAGAGAAGTAGCCCATTGTATCCAACGGGGGTGCAAAGCCTTAGAGTTCGGTACACTTGCCTTCGTCACTGCCTCAAGGGCAGGATATGGTGTTACCACCAAAATGCGTTTTCCCTGTGCCAGTACGTGTTCCTTCAGAATCGCCATTTGCACTGCAGTCAAAACTTTCTCCACAGTGGAAAAGCGCTACTCCGCTGAAGTGTAAAGATGCGACTTGTATGCAATAGGTACTGTGTCACCTTTGTTAAACGTCAACTACGTGAAACCCACTGCCCCTGGCACAATTCTAATCACCAGGTTCGTGTGGTTATCACGAGTCAACAAGAATCTAGATTCAAGTAGATCAGACTGCAAAGAGTGCAGTATAGAGGAATGCTCAGGAAGCCAGCATGACTTCGAAAAGTTAGGTTGTATCAAGGCATAGAGAGGCTTGATACGCTGGGCATATTCGGGAATGTAAGAACACCCGAAGTTTAAAAATCCCAGTAAAGACCGAAGTTTCTTCAGGGTCGTTGGAGGGCGCAAAAGTGCACACTTCTCCAAGAAATGGGGAGCTAAGCCCCTACCTTCATTGTTGAGCTCATAGCCCAAAAACAAAACAGTGAATTCTGCGATGTGTGATTTGGCAAAATAAAATTTGTATCCTAGGACCGCAAATTCAAGAATAATGCGGTCCACACAGGAAAGATGTGGCCATAATTCGTCATCTGTCAGATAGATATCGTCGACGTACGAATACGCATCTGGGTCTATGCTGTCCAACAAAGAGACAACAAGGGCGGCGAAGACCCACGGCTGTTCTTGTAGCCCATAGGCAAACGCCGAAATTTAAAATGTTTTCCACCGGAAGTGAAAGCACTCCATTGGCTGCACTCCGGGACAAATTGTGTGTGTAAAATCCATTGGATAGGTCAAGTGTCGTTTTATATTTTTTGCGCACAAGACTGTCTACAAGCGCAGAACTGTGGGTATTTTGTACCTCAAAGGTCCGACAATGAGAGTTCAAATGTCGGTAATCCAAAACCAAACGGTACGACCCATCGGGTTTAGAAACCGCGAAAAGGGGATTATTCATTGGTGATACGCATGTTTCAATTACTCCTTGATATTCTAACTGTGTCAGAATGTCAGAAACGGGACCTTTAGCTTCCCACCGGAGGGGATATTGGGGTTGGGGCTGTGGCAGAGACCGTAAGGGTATATCATGGGTTGGAGAATCCTCATCCCAGCCCAAGTGGTTACGGTATAGCGCCGGAGCCAAGGCTCCAGCCCATTCAGCTGCGAGAGCCTCCGCTTTGTCCTTGGGGACATGACGAGAAAAGCTCGGAAGGATGACCTCCTCCCCTCTACGAGCAGCAAGTACGAATGGGGGCGGCCAATCCGCCTCCGCCAACAAAATGTCGTAAGAAGAGGTCAGATTTTCCCAGAAAATCCCTTTAATAACACGCTCAATGTCACCTTCAATTTGAATGACAATATTAAACAGTCTGTCAGGGGGTGCCACTCAGGTGTCAGCTGTCTCGACAGCAATGAAAGTATCAGTTGCTGTCTCCTCCACATGAAGACGCAGTGCCTCCCGCACTATGGTAACTTCCGCTGCGCTGTCTAGCAGCGTCACTGCCCACGTCCAATTCAGGAGTCTCGTTTTCACCGTCTGTGGCATACCTCGCTGTTAATGCTGCAACTTTTTTCTTCTGAAATTGTGGGCGAGAACGTGGAAATTCTTCTGGCTTCCCTCGGCCTGGTTGTCGAGGTTGGTCTCGTCCCTGTGGGGCCTCACGACCCCTGCCTCTATCCTGGCAATCTCCGCCACCAGCCTGGGAGGTCGATGGTGCCTGTGAAGAACGAGGAGAATGCGGGTCAGGGACCTGAAATCTATCTGGAGATTTAATTCTTGCTCTGTCGCGCAAATCATACGTGCATTCAGAAGATATGGAAACCGGGGATGCAGCACGCGTCCCTGGTTTTGATTGTTGCTTAGCCTGTTTCTTCAACTTCCAGTTCTTTTTAGAAAAGAACGGTTTCTCTTCTTTCTCAGACTGAGTTTTTTGTTGTGGGTGTGATTGAGTCTGCGTTTTAGCAAAAGGCTTAACCCCCAAACTATTGCGGCCAATGGTTTTATAAGCCTGTGCAATAATTTTCGGTAATTTGCGTGGCTTGTCCGGCTCCGGGACCAAAGCCAAAGCATTAGCGACTTGAAAGTTGACTGCATTACCCTTGACGTTCGCAAGGATTAGCTCAGCCACCACATCGAACACTCCCACCAGTCTCATCCCCAATTCCACAGCCGCCTCAGGGCCATGTTCATCCTGCACCCGTTTAATTACAGAGGGGAGAACCGTCATGGAAGGAGTGCCGAAACACTTCGCATACACTGCTGCGAATACCTTGCCCCAGTTGTTGCATTCTGCCAACTCGGGAATTAAGTCTTTCGGCAAGCTAATCGTCAAAATCCTGTATTTGTCCACAGGAGAAGTATTTGGAAAAACAGCCTCCAGCTGGTCACATTTTTCTGCAAGCCAATAAGGCAAATCATCCTTATTCTGTGGGCGCTTGCCCATCACCAAATTAACCATGACGGGACTTATGGTTACCCCGCCCGGTCCAGCTGGATGCGCCGCAACTCCAGGAGGTGCCCCCTGGATGTTGCCTGTAACATATTGTACCAAAGCTCTGTGCACGCGGATTAAAGACGCATGCAACGCGCGCAGTTCATCAGCCGGAACTGCTAAATGCCGTGAATGTGGGGTATACCCGGCCAAGACTGGCCAAGTGGCCCCCTCTATTGATAAGGGGCCTAAACGAACCGGGGTGACCGGATGTGGGAGGGCGCCATTAAACCAAATACGGTGTTGCCATGCCGTAAGTGGTACTTCAAGAGCCTGATAAGGCCGATAAGCATTGGGTAGGGCAGTGGGAGCATAAACATGAAACAAATTGTCACCTCCCTCCACCGCCGGAAAAGTGACCCAAGAGTAAAACACCTCAAAGTGGTGAGCCGGATCAGCCTGCACCACAAAGATGAGAGCGACACCCGCATCGGGCACTCCATAAGCCAGTAAATGAGCCCGTAGCGCAGCGCGGCTATGTGCCGGGATATTTACATTCACAGCCATTAAGACCAGGAATGATCGACAACCGAGTGTGAGGCAGCGCAATATAGGGTTAACATAAAAGAAAACACCTTTTAATAACTTCAAGCTTGAAAGAACCTATAAAAACATCAATATAGGAGGTATCACCCTCACATACGTTTCCGGAAGCGTAAGCGAAGGTTATTGTGGACAAGCACAAGCACTACTCAAGCCGTCTCGCAGATAAGAAAGCCCCACGTTGGGCGCCATGTTGCGGGGATTCTGCACATATACAGAGCTATGCACAGGAAAATAGGACCTCAGTGTATAGTGGTGTACCAACCATGCACCTTAGTACCCACAATCCCAATCCGACTAGCTTTAGCGTCTCATTTGTTCTCCGTACTACAGCGAAGCTACCAATGATTAGACATCCCAGAACACGGACTCTCTCAGGAATCGCGGGAGCAAGAACACTCTTTCATAACTCACTCATACTTGTCCACAACGTGCGTAATAAGAGACACAGTATAGTTTAAAATGTTTATTTCAACTATCGTGCTCTAAGATAAAGTACACGTGCCAGTACTATCAGCATAATGCATAACGATAAAATAATAAGCATGGTTACAATTCCATAGAATACAAACGGGGACAGCATTTTATAAAGACAGTGGATATAGGGCTAAATTGCCTTACCACCCTCCCCGTTCTAATAACTAGTTTATTATAAAAATAGAAGACCTCTGGGCTTTGTCAAGCGGACCCCCATACCTCAATATCTAGATGCAAGGTTTACATCATCAGACAAGCACAGCTCTTCTCCCTGGAAAGGTTTTTCTCCAAGTGCCACCAACAGGGAGATCACAATATTAAAAGCACACAAATTTCTCCAGTGCAGCTGTATTTCGTGTTATGTCTAAGTGCGAGAGGCTGACCAGATCAGCAATAACAAGGGACGTTGTTTTTCGACCTTGTACATGGTGTGCAGACGAAACCCACAAGGAACATGAGAAAAGGTGAAAGGCAAAAAGGCAGACAGTTCTAATATAGCCGGGCACAAGCAGAGTCTGGAAAAACAAAGTCACAGAGTAACGTGTGCAAAAAAGGCATCATGGCAGCCAGGCCTAAGCTAACTTAGCAATGTAGACAATGAGGCCACAAACCATAAAACAGTTCGTGACAAGCCTGTTAACGAACAACCGGACACCTCCCTCCACCAACAAATCCTGCCCGCTAAAGTCTAGAAACACACCCTCAAACCGAGTGAAAAAATCAGACACACTTTAATCTTTCTTCTGACGACATGCCGTTAACTTATCCCAATCTACCCGTCTTGGTGGAATAAGGGAATGCATATAGGTAATAATGCGACCAGGCAAAGCTAGTATCTCAGCCTTAGGCTTCTCACCAGGCTTCCTCTCCTGGTCCCATACTTTAATCTGATCCCAGGTACCACCCAACTCTGCAACGTGGTGCTGTGTGTGTACCTGCCGCCAAATGTCAACGGGTACCAGTAAACCAAAGAACATTTCAATATCCGCAAGCGTCATCACTGTTGATGAAGCGGCCTCTGTCAATTCCTTATAATACGCAATAGGATTTTTCCTAGGGTCAGGTAACTGAGTCTTAAGGGACAGAACCTCACTCCTCTTCCATGGAGTATAAACCCATTGTTCCTGGAACCGGGCATCTACCCGGGGTCTAGTAACAACACCATGCTGATCTCGTAGCTCTGGTAGCTCGGAGTGATATATAGGGTGGACTTCCCTCATCGGGAATTGGGACACTGTCTTCGGGCTCTTCTCAAGCAGCCTACTGTGGTAAGCTACCAACGTCGTGACATTACCGAGAACCTCACCAGGTGCCATGCCAGCAGCATATACATTGTCTGTAATATCATAAATAATCTGAGGAGCCACATCATTGAAACACTGTTCCCACAATCCAATCAAAGTAGCCGACATGTGCTTGAGAGCATGCTGCTGCACAAATGGCTCATAATCTCTCATCACACTCCACACATCTTCTGTACTATAGATGGGGTTACAAGCCCACTAAGTGGCCTGATTGGCTACCGCCCTCTTCTCTTCATCACCCACATCAGATCATATCAATATCCACCCCATCCGTTCTCTAGCAGTGGCCCAGTCTCTGTCCCCTGATCCACGGACAGGCATGCCGCTACTCAGCACCGTCGGGGAATGAAGGAACGGGGAAGGAGTAGTAACAGAGGAAAGGGGCCCCAATGTCACCAATGGCTGTGTCTTAGGTGTAAGAGCTGGAGAGAGAGATGCCGAAACAATGGGCGTAACAGGAAGACTCGCGCTCATCGCAGGTGCTGAAGGCGAAGCCAAAGAAAGGGCAGAAGGTGCCGTGGCCAAAACAGCTGAATCAAGGACAGAAGAAACAGAGACAGCAGAAGCAGAGGAAACAGGCTGTTGAGGCTGTGGGATGGCAGAATATATTTTCTGCGGGGCGTATATGGGCAGAGGTCGTGCATCTAACAACTCCTCCACAAATGTATCGTTTTCATCTCAAGCAACATAAGACTTTTCACATTGCAATCGGAACTTCCTATCGGCACACTCTATCCCTTCCTCTATTTTCTCTCTATTACATGCTACAGCTTTCTGAGTCACTGTCTGCATTCTCCCCTTCCGGGCCTCCTTCTCTGCCTTCATTCGTCTCTGTTTAGCTTCCTTTTGCCATGCTCTAAGGGAATCAAACATCGACTGCCTACTTCTTTTTGCAAACAATTTATCCTGCAGGAAATTATGATTTTGTTCATTGAAAGTTCCCGTCAACGGCCACTGTAACTCGCCATTGTCCCTCGTATATTTGTGCCATAATGTACTAAACATAATAGGGCCAAGGCCGTGTTTGACGTACATCTCGAAGTTAGGAGTGCCTACTGGAGGCGCAGGCTTACTTTCTTCCAAATGAGCATCAGTAGAACAACAACGACAACCCACACAACACAATTTACTAAAGCAGGGCATTCTTACAAGAAAACTAGTTCACCATTTATGCCAAGCAGATATTTGCAAATATCTTACCAAAGTCAGTCCTCAGACCTTACAAAATTCAAACAAAAGTGGTACCATGTTCACAAGAAACTTAAACAAATTCAAGCGCTTGTCCAAAGTCGGTCCTCAGACCACACCAACTACAAACCAAAATGGCGCCGCAGCCACCACAAACCAAAATGGACTCACCTGGTGCACACAGGTCAAACCAATTTATTCTTCACTGCCGACTCTTCGGACCAAACGGTCAAATCCAAGGGTTTCGCCATTCAGGACCCCAGCCAGGATGTCTACTGGCCGAGGCACCGCCCGGCCAGACAGACGGGGCAGATGCGAGTATTAGACTCAATCGTGCAAGGATCCCCGGTCCGCCCGTCCGACCCGACGTGGCCCGACCTCCCCACCCGTCTGCGGGCAAGGAAGGGTCACTCGCCCGATGGGGTCCCTGTTCGGGTGCCAACTGAAGGAAGTGACCCAATTAGGGCCACCAGGGTCACTCGTGACCACCTCTCAGCCTTCTATACAAATGAAGAATTGGTCAGACAGTAGAGAATACAAACCAAAGTTATTTATTAAAATGCGTTCGAGCGGAGTCCGGTCTGACCATCCTCCTTAGATTGCTGCAGAGGGACTGACTCCCCCCAACATGGAGATTCATGATATGCGTTTCCAGTACCCCAAAAGACACGCCCAACTGGAATATCCCAGTCAGTAGCTGGTGAACAAAGGAGACACAGAAAGATGAGCTACAATCCTCAGACCGGGTACATGCTATCTCAGTCTCAAGGTTATTCTGCCCGTGCCTGCCACTCTAAGGGTGGAGCGGGCCTATCTAACGGGAAAGGTATGCAACAATAAAACAGTCTATTCATTAGTACAGCGAAGCTCAACCTTGGAGAAATAGAAAAAGAACATTGAGGCTGCTTTCTGCTGAGGCAAACAGAATAGGACAGAAGCTAAGTTTCGATCATGGTACAAAATGGCGGCTGAATACAAAATGGTGCCGCAAATGCTAACTTAAATCGCACTATGCTAGAAGGAGTTGACTGAAAGCATTTTCCAGTCCAGCAAGATAGAGAAAAAAAGGGACAGATCAAGGACATAAAGCCATATCTGAAGTAAATAGAGGAAGAAATGAGGACCGGGCATGTCAGCAGCCGGAAACAAGAACAACAACGGAGAGAAAAAATACAGAGATCAAAATAGAAAGATTTAGGCCGTATAACCCGTAGTTGAAAAGCAAAAATTTAAGATTACAACCAGAAACGAGAAGCCTTGAATATTAACAATTTAACAGTTTAAGGGCATTGAGCATTTGTGTCCATAGGTATCTTGGTGATGGTTTGCAAAAACAGTTTTAGTTTAGTCAGATCTTTGAACGAGCGAGAAACACCTTCATAAGTGATTTTGTAGAGACAAGGGTGTAGTATGCCACAACGGATGTTCATAGATCTCAGTTGAGGACGAAGTGCTAGGAATTCTTTACGTCTAGCATTGGTTGCATTGGAAAGATCCTATGAGATAAAGATGTTATGACCAGACCAAACAAGATGACGTTTTGCTCTGGCAACTTTTAACACAAGCATCAGGTCGGTGAATTCTAAGAAGAGCATTATAATACCAGGTGGTCTGGTAGATTGAGGCTGAGGATGACCAAGACGATGTGCCCACTGGATATTAAGAGGAGTAGAAGACTGAAGGTTGAGAAGGTCAGGCAAAAGATTCTTTAAGAAGGAGAGAAGATCAGGACCTTTAACATTTTCAGGTAAACCATAAAGCTGAAGATTATTCCTTCTGTTGCGATTTTCGAGGTCTTCGGTGTGTAGCTTAAGCTTTTGAATTTCTTGTTACAGCAAGGGTATTTTAGTAGCAATGTCCTGAAGGTGGTCCACGCGTTGTTCCATTTCGATAATTTTTCCTTCCGTGTTAATCCATCGGTCTTCAATCTGCTGCAGTTTTTCATTGGTGGTATTCATGAACGGTTTTAGTGCACATAGTTCATCTAAACTTGTGTCCAGGACTGGGTTAAGAGATGACTGGATCAGAGATGGAGGATCATTTTTGGCTCTTTAAGGTTTGGTGCCAGATGAGATGCTTTCGCGAGGTTAATGGAGTCGCTAGCCATCCTGATGATGTGTACCGGCCGGTGAGGCAGTTTTTTAATAGTAGAGAGCCTGCCCATATAATAGGTGGTCGATGAGAGAAAGTTCGATATAGTTGTGCGATGATTCACACACTATGACAATGAGAATTGCGATTAATTATATGTGACAGGCACGCAACCACATACCAGGCTATGAAGCAGAAAATTATAGAGGGTCCCATTGGCTTGCAAACATGCAAGGAGACAGGGTGTGAAAGGACTTCTGAGATACCACCTCACAACTTGTGTGATCTCATTCACATCCCCTCAGGCTCAGACTCATGAAGGAATAAGTAAAGCCAAACCAACAATGCCATTATGACACTTAAGCACAGTAACAGTATATATTAATATATATTAGGTTCATTAGGCATAAAGGCTTGAAGTAAACTGGAAACGATGTTTCATTTGCAGGGTCCTTGAGAAGGAAGGACATGATGGATGTCAGGCAGAGAAAACCAATAGTTCAAAGTTGATCCACAGTATAATTGTGCCAAAGATGCAGAAATAAAGATGAAGAGTAAAAGGAAGCTCACC
Organism: Calotriton arnoldi; assembly: GCA_963921515.1. Taxonomy (NCBI): domain Eukaryota; kingdom Metazoa; phylum Chordata; class Amphibia; order Caudata; family Salamandridae; genus Calotriton; species Calotriton arnoldi. The sequence continues at coordinate 832,432 of CAWUFW010003720.1, forward strand.
CAAGCGTTGTATGCCGCATTAGAGACCAGAAGAAAAATAATACGAGCGGAGCGCTAACAAAATGGCGGCCGCACGTGTGTGTGGAAAATCCTCGTTGTTGCAGAATTAGGTGAAGGACGGGTTTGCAAACTCTCCCGTTAGCTCACGAGTGTGCCACAACACTATGAGGCATGAGACCAGCTTAGGGAACATCGGGCATGGTCTCGGTGAGGCCGAAAATCGCTTCGTAAACTCCATGAAGAGACGGAGCTTAGCGGTCTGCCGCCATCTTGTCCTGGCGCATAAGCCAGGCCCCCAGGATATTTCATTTTTAATCACCCAATTTCAGTACCTTCACTGTGGGTGAGTTTCACTACCTGAGTCACACTCATGGTAATTTTACGGAAATTGGACTGAACGTGTTTCCCACCAGTTTCTGCCTTTTAAGATAATGCAGCTGTAGTGCAGCTAGGTTATGGGGCCTGGTTGCACATGAGCACACGTGCACTTGTGTATTTCCCACATGAGCGGGCTACGATTGTGAGACTACAGACATGCACAGCCTGGTAACTGTGCATATGTAGCCTGGTGCAGAAGGGACTTTGCCAAGATTGGTGCTGGCGGGGGTAGTTCTTATAATATTGGAGGCCAGTCATAGATAAGTCAGTAGTACTGGAGAATTTGTAGTGCTTTCACTGTATTAAAAATGTAGAGGAGATCTGCCTTAAATTGCAGTTTCACTCCACTTACGCCTACAGAGCCAAACAAGGTGTCAATCTGAGGTAAAACATGCAAGCCAAGTTTAAATATGCATGTCCCAGTAACACATATTTCCATTGTATGGAACTTCAGGAATTCTCATATTTCTGTGGCTCATCTCATAATCAGAGACCATGCCTTTTTCTCACCTGTTGGGCCAAGTATATTACTCTACTCCCCAGCAGAGGGAACAAAGCCCTCCCTACGCAAAGGGAGCAAGTATTACTGATTGGCATAGCTTCTGGGAGAGAAAGGGCTGTCGGGGGAATCAGCAAATAATAATCAGCTGCCACCCTGCACCAGGGCTGGGGCAGCCCAGGCCCACTGAACAAAGGAGAAAGCACAGACATCTGAAGACAACACAGGAGGGGCTTGCCATTGAAGTTTTGGTGGGAAGCGATCTGGCAGTGATGTCAGCAAAGGGTGTCGCCGAGGCCCTCAGAGGAGCTCTTTCGAGGGAAAACGTGACGTGCCATATTGGATTGTCCCACAATGCTGTGCAAGAGGGTTGGGACAGGGGTAAAGGGATGATGTGGCATCCTAGGATTGGCTGCGGGGGCCTGGCATTTTGAACTTTCCACCCCACTTATAAACCAATCCACAAGGGAGATTCAGAGAAGATCGTGGAACTTGGGACAACAACAGCGGAGGAATGGCCAGCTGGAAAAAAGGCACCTGATGCTCTGCAAATATAGACTAAGGATTTTGTCTCCAGCTGGCCCCAAGGACTAGATGGGTCTCACCAGGGCTAGTGGCGCTGGCCCCCTTATGCCCCCTGAGGACCAGCTGGTGGAATATTCGAACTCCACTGACACCCCAAGTGCTCTGCAAGACATTTAGGAGACTGTAGGCCTGGGAGTGCAGGCAGAAGGCTGCTCTGCTGGCTGGTTGTGGAGGGATTGTGCAAGATGCCCCCACCAGCAGGAAAGGACCACTAGGAGATGAGAAGGCTGGCACAGGGAGCCAGTAAGCCAAGTTCCCAGCATAATGTGCTAGGAGGCCTGTTGAAAATGCTCCTGGTGGCTTAAACTCACCACTAGGAGCAACATGAGCCAAAGATCCGTACATTTGGCCCAATGGGGCCAGAGGAATGGACTTCCAAATATATGACCTTTGACCATGGAAAATCAAGAAACAGAGCTCATGGGGCTCCACCACTATTTCCGGGGTAGGCCAGGACTCGGGGGTCACCCCAGAAGTAATCAATTAGTTTATCTGGGGAGTGGGCATGCGTGGGGTTACATTCAACTACTCCAGACTGCCTCCGGTACCTTATCTCTCCAGGGGCTGGTGCAGCAGTGATTGGGCCTTTGGCTCCATCCACTAACGTGAGAGAAAGGAAAGGGAAAGTACCGCCACACCCCCACGTATCCATATGCCACTTCCACTGCCTGTGTTAATGGAGAGCAGGCCGTGCTCCACAGGGTTCGCACTCTACCCACATGGAGCAGGCAGGCAGAATGGAGGTGACAAGTCCCGTGCCAGCAATCAGCAGGGCCTTCTTGGTGGGGAACCAGCTGGGACAGCTGCGAGTGGGCTTCATGCTCCGCCCACAATAGATGGCATAGTCTGTGGGTGCCCTGGGTGCAACCGGGACACCCAGATTAACAGAAACAAAGAAAAAATCTATATGCGGTGTGAGGCCACACCAGGGAAAACAATACCAAAGAGCAAAGCAAGTCTTTCATTAAATATTTACTGCTCCCTGCCCTGCAAGAGCTTGAGTTTTGCAAGATTTCTTTCTTGTGGTACCCAAAGGAGGGTCAGGGGCACAACCAAGAATGCAGAAGTGATTTAAAAAGACACCCTAAGTTTCTGAGGACAGATAAATTATGACTCCCCGCAGGGTAGGTTACATTGTTTTTTTAAAAGCACTCCCAGATCTGAAGCTATTGTTGTCGGGCTCTGTAGTGCAAGGATCTCTCGTGGTTGGTCTTGCAACTGCAGTGTGTGGTCTGAAGAGGTTAAAGAAAAACTTTAACACATGTGCTTTGAAAATGATTTTCAATGAACATTGCAATGCACACATATCCATAATGATTGCGCTTGTGCATTGTTCCCTTTTTTATAATGGTGATATGTTGTAGAAGTATATCTGGCTATTGTTAGTAATGTGACATTGTGACAAAATCAATAGGCCTGTTTTATATATTGATGTGGTGACTCCCAGACAAAGCCATAGGCCTGACATATAAAGAATGACACACCCTTACCATGATGTTGCATCTGGTGTAGGTGAGGTTCAGTGCCCTCTAGGGTAAAATGTGATAAGCGTGTCACCAAAGGTACTCCCATCTACCAGATTTATACATTTGTAATTTAAGGTGTAGTATTTAGTAGTGTGTGTGTAATATGTCTACTTCTTATTTTTAAAAGAAAAAGCACTGACTGGACAGTAATTTATCAAGTGTAGATGTTGCATGACAATAAATGGAGATTACTAGCCCACACAACCTCCACTGAACACGCCTTGGTCTGCTTTCGGTCGCTACCCTGAGAGAGAGTCAAAGCTGCAGTGGGATACTAGATTCCCAGTAAGTAGTCAATTGAGGACTTATTACGTGTGAAGGACTCACATCCATCACAACTAAAAACCCAATTTCTTACACCAATCCATCATTTTTTGCCCACCATGCCACCTCAGATTAGACCCAGCCACATGGAAATCAGTCTTGGTTCTGCTCAAGTAGGAACAGTTCAGGCTGAACTTCCAAGCAAGCTCCTCTCTGAACTAGAATACAAGCAACCCAAGACCAGTTTTAGCCTATTTGGGGCTCTTCAGTTGGGTGCAGCTTGGTTACAGTGGCACAGTGAGCACAGGATGCACGTCTGGGCATACCCGTTGCAATTAGGGCATTGCACTAAACAAAAACATAATGGATGGAATGTTTGAACTCATTTTAGCCACTGGTAACTACTAGAGGTTGCATCCCGATCCATAATTTATTTGCCCGCCATGCCATCTCAAATTAGACCAACCCATATGCAAATCGGCCGTCTTCCTGCACCAGTAGGAATAGTAAAGCTTGAATGGCCAAGCCAGGTGCTTTTTGAGCTCAAACATAAGCAACCCAAGACTAGTGAAAGCATATTTGGGCTTCTTTTGTCAGGGCCTGCTTGGATCCAGTGGCACAGTGAGCATGACACCCATGTCTGGGCATACCTGCCACACTTAGGGTATTCACTGCGTATACCAAAAAGTGATGTGTAGAATGCTTTAAATGATCTCAGCCACTGGTATTTAGTCTAAGGCGCAACCCAATCCACCATTTTTTGCCCACTATGCCACCTCAGATTAGACCAAGCAATACGTAAATGAGCCTTGGTCTTGCTCCAAAAGGGAGAGTCCAGCTTTAATGCCACGCCAAGTCCACTCTGAACCAGAACACAAGCAACCCAAGATCCACTTGGGACAATTTGGCCCTCCTCAGTGGGATGCAGCTTGGTTCCAGTGGCACAGTGAGCTCAGGACCCACGTTTCGACATACCTGTTGCACTTAAGGTTTTACTTTGAAGTAAACAAAAAAATGATGGATGGAATGCTTGAGTTAATTTTAGCCACTGGTAATTACTTGGGCTGCATCCCAATCCACTGTTTTCTTGCCCACCATGCCACCTCAGATTAGACTTAGCCAAATAAATAATGGTCCTGCTCCATTAGGAACAGCGCTGCCCAAACTGTCAAGCCGGGTCCTCTGCGAACCAAATACAAGCAACCCAGGACCAGTTTTGGGCTATTTGGACATTTTCAGTCAGGTGCAGCTGGTTCTAGTGGCACAATGAGCATGGGACCATTGTCTGGGCATACCCATCACACTTAGGGTGTCGCGCTGAAGTAAACAAAAAAGTGTTGATTGAAATGCTTGAATTGATTTCAACCACGGGTATATACTCTGAGCCACAGCCCAATCCATAATTTTTGTCTACCATGCCATGTCAGTTAGACCAAACAATATGCAAATCAGCCTTGGTCTTGCTTCAAGTAGGGACAGTCTAGGCTAAATCACTAGCTGCATACTCTCTAAACTGGACACAGGCAATGCAAGACCCACTTTAGGCAGTATGGGCTCCTGAGTTGGGTACAGCTTGGTTCCAGTGGCATGTCTTGATATATCCATTGCGCCTAAAGTTTTGCACTGACGTCAACAAAAAATGGTGGATGGAATGCTTGAATTAATCTCAGCCACTGGCAATTGGGCGCATAACACTCCATAGTTTTTTGCCCACCATGCCACTTCAAATTATATTCAGCCATATGCAAATCAGCCTTGATACTGCTCCAACAGGAACAATCCAGCCCGAATTTCCAAGCCTGGTCCTCTCTGAACTAGATTACAAGCAACCTTGGACCTGCCACAGCCAACTTGGGCTTCCTCAGTTGGGTGTAGCTTGGTTCCAGTGGCACAGTGGGCACAGGATCTACGTCTGAAACGTATTATTTAAAAAATGAAAACAGGTACTAATTACTTCACAGACTGTAAAGCATTGAAATTTAAATAGATTTTGATAATCATTTTATATTTTCTCACTGCAGTTTAAAAGTGGTGTAAAATTCAATTTTTTACGTGAAAACCAACATTCATAGAACTTTGTTGCCTACATGGTGTAATTGTAGCATTTAAGAGAAAAATGCAAGGTTTGCGATGGAAAAGGTTTGCAACTAAGTAAACCTCTAAATACCAGTAGTTTCTCAGGCATTAATGTATTATAGGCTGTGTTCTCTTTAAGCTGCACATCTTGAGTTTACCCAGGGCCCCACTGAAAGCGTGCATGCTGCCACTGAGAGATTTCACCAGCACCACTTTGTTCGTTTTGAAAAGACAAGTGGCTTTTCCGCTGTCTGCATAGTTTTCCTATTAGCCAGGCTCAAATACTTTTTTTTAACCCAAATATATTTTATTAATTGATTTAGACTTACTGAGGTCAACAATAAAAATGTTAAAACAGACATTAATAAATTTACTTAGTACCGTAAATTCATCAAGTGCTAATACAATGGTAAAAGGATTTAAGAAATTTAGGGGCAGATGTATCAAGCAAAATTGCGTTCGCAAAAGCCGAAATTCGCAGAATTTCGGCGTTTGCGAATGCAATATTGCTTAGTGGTACGTATTAAGGCAAAACTGCCTTACAAAATAAGGAATCGCAAAATTTGCGATTTCCTATTTTGCAATTGCATTTAAGGAATCGCAAATTGCGATTCCTTAAATCCAATGTAAGAAGCACCAAAAAAGTGCAATTTGGCCTTAAGGAATCGCAAATTACCACCAACTTCAAGTTGGTGGTAATATGCGATTTCTTTGAAAAATGCACTTTTTAGCATTTTTCAAAGTGCCATGTGGCACACATACATGCCCTTAGGGCATGTATGTGCGCCACATGTGCACACATACATATTTCAGGGGTGCAACAGGGTGTCAAAAGGACACCCTGGCACCCTTGAAATTGCATTCTCAATTTGCGATTCTCTAATTGCGATTCGCAAATTGAGAATGTCTTCCCATTCATTCCTATGGGCCTCTACGCCCATAGGAATGAATGGGAAGGTATTCCTTAATTGCGAATCGCAATTTGCAATTCGCAATTAAGGAATATTAAGGAATCGCAATTATTATTGCGATTCCTACATACATAGCATTTTGCGATTCCTTAATAGCAATTCGCTAAAATTCGCTATTAAGGAATCGCAAATGCAATCCTTGATACATCTGCCCCTTATATGCATTGTTACAGACAGATTCATTTGGCGGAAAATTAAGACGAACCATCAAATCCTTCATCGTAGATACATTTTCCTAGAACAAGCATTAGTAATTCTTAATTTCCATAATTACGTCAATTGCTAGTAAAATGGTAAAAAGGATTTAAAAAATGTATATACATTGTTACAAACAAATTCATTTGGCGGAGAATTTATAAGAGCCATCAAATCCATCCCCGTATGGACATTATTTATGAAGCGTATAGGATTTAAAAAACGATGTTGAGCCTCTTCTATCTCTCTGTTTGGACATATATGTATCATGTGAGATAGATTTTGTTCCCCACCATTACAAAGATTACAAGTTCCTGCTTCACGAGTAGAGTTTTCCTAATATTTGGGATAGGAATTCAAAGGTAGGATCCCTAGACGTAGCAAAATAATGCTTTGTCGCACGCTATTATTTCAAGTACTTCTGATAGCTTATTAGTCTGGCCTAACAGGTAGAGGGTCGACCTCGAAGCTGGGGCACGGGTTCGAGTGTCGGCAGGGATGCTCAACATCCTGTGATTCTGGGCAAATCAAATAATTTCCCCGTACCTAACAAAAGGAATGTGTCTGTCTGTAAGGCAACTCGTGCTCATGTAAAGCTCTCTAATAGCTTCGGGTCGAGTTCGTGCTACATAAAACTCCCCAATTTTTTTTTTTTAAAACAAAGCTTGAAGCCTTTCAGTTTTTCGGCAGTGTGATATATTTGCTTTTCACGGCATGTGTGCCGATTGTGAGCTCCATTTGCGAGAATAGTTTTACAACATATACTTTTTAGTTTGAAAACATACATTTTATTGTTGAAAAAATGCAACCAAGTACAGGCAATGAAATGAGTATCAGAAAATCATAAAAAATATTAAGTGAGTTAGTACATATATAAAAATAGAAACAAGAAGCAATAAATAGAAAATAGTTGCATATATGAACTTTGTTGTAATAACATATGGAAGAGGAAAAAAGGTGGGGAGGGGAGAAGGGGGTGGAAACAAGGAAAAATATTAAATAACGTAGTTGCATATATATATATACATGTAAAGGTAAAAGCTTAAATACTCTATAAGAAAGAAAATCAAACAATATAGGAAAAATTATATAATAATAAATATAGCTAAACAAGATATCATTATAAACATATCTTGGTGGTTTGGGAACCTCTTCCAATGAAGGATGATGTTGGGTAGATTTTTGTGCAGAAGTATCTAAGAAAATAGTCACAGGAGACCATATGCGTTCTCTTTTCAAAAGTAATGACGTAGGAGAGACATAGACACGATCTAATCGATGATTATAGCATACACTATACCACCAAGATTGGAAAGAAAGTTGAGTAGAATGTTTCCAATTTTTCGTTATCTGTGAAAAGGCAATTGCAAGTAACAAATCCACAATATCCATGTTATGAGAGAGGGTTTGCCAATGATCAGATAATGTACCCAAAAATATAGCTTCAGGGGAAAAGGGGAAGTGAGTAATGCAAATGGTATTAATTTGAGACCATACTTTCAGCCAGAATTGATGTGTAGAGGGGCAGGAAAAGAGCATATGGAATAGATCTGCATGAGGAGCATTACAAGACCAGCAAACTGAAGAAAGTGAGGGTTGAAATTTAGATAAGGACATTGGTGTGAACATCATGCGATTATATAGGAAGAAAAGTGTTTGTGTCGTGCTAGCTGATCTTGAGATTTTTCGGAGTTTCAACCACAGTTTATCCCAAAGTGTAATAGGCCATGAAGAGTGGAAATCAGATTCCCATTGGAGTTCAGTATGAGTTTTAGGTCTATGTTCAGTGGGAGCAGTGAGAAATTTGTAAATAGATGAGGCATTAGGGTGACTACTTGAAATGGGGAGAATATTGTGTTGAGGAGATGGGGGGGTGATGTAGAGGATATTAGGAGGAGAGAATTGGCTACATGTTGAGTCAATAATTTAAATTTGATAGAAAAAGGTTTTGGTAGTTTATATAGTAATTGTGCATCAGAAAAAGTAAGAAAAGAGTTGTTTGAGTATAACTAATGGATCCATAGTAAACCTCTGTCCCGCCAAGCTTTCCAAAAAATAGGTTTGTTTTTAATTGTGAGAAGGTTATGATGCCAAATAGATGAGTTAAGAAAACGGTCCTTATCTGAGAGGTGTGATAACATAAAGGAATGAAATAGGTTGTGAGCAGTATTATATATGGGTGAAGATAGAGAACGTGATTTGTGAGTAAAAGGGAGAGATTCATCAAGGGAGAAGGGGGATAAAAAAGAATCTTCTAGGTCTTTCCATAATGGGGGGATTAGAAGTAAAGTCGTTTAAGGATTTAGAAAGTTGCTTAAGAAGGAAAGCTTTATGGTATAATTGAAAATCTGGAAAATTAACTCCACCTTGTGATTTGGGACGTTTTAAATTAATTAAAGACATACGTGTTTTTTTCTTATTCCATAAAAATAGTGAAAAGATAGAATTAATTTTTTTGAAAAAGTAAGCAGGAAGGTGAAAAGGGATAGCCGAAATCATATAAAAAATAATGGGAGCAAGCATCATTTTAATGGTGTCAAGTCTGCCCCACCAGGATAAGTACAAAGGGTGCCATTTGGAAGTAGAGGTAGATAAAGTAGAGAAGAGATGGGTCATATTAAGAGAAAGAGTTTGTTTAATAGAGGAAGCGAACCAAAGACCTAAATATTAAATTTTTGGGGAATTCCATGAAAAATTTATAGAGATAAAATCTTGTTTATAACAAAGAATGTTCAATGGAAGAATTTCACATTTATCATGGTTTAGTTTGTAACCACAGAGTAAAGAGAAAGTATTGACTTCTGTAAGGAAAGCTGGAATAGAGCATTCTGGCTTGGATAAAAATAATAGAATGTCATCTGCATAGACACTCATTTTAACATGAAGATTGTCATGTTGAAAACCATGTATGTTAGGATTTTGTTTAATTTTAGCTAGAAAAGGTTCTAGTGCTAGAATGAAAAGAAGAGGGGAAAGGGGGCAACCTTGGCGAACTCCTCTCTGTAACATAAAAGGGTTAGAAAAAGAACCGTTAGCAAAAACAAAGGCTTTGGGTGAGGTGTTTAATAAAGAAATATAAGAAATGAATTTGGGACCGAAACCAAACCAAGATAGAGTATGAAAAATAAAAGACCAGTCCATACGGTCAAAAGCTTTCTCCGCATCTAAAGAAATGGCTGCAAGAGAATGGGGGTAATTATTAGATTTATGTAATATATTAAAGAAAGTCTGTGTGTTATCCGAGATATTTCGTCCTTTAATAAAGCCAGATTGTTCTTTCCAAATGATGGATTGCAAGAGAGGTTCCAGTCGGAGAGCAAGAATTTTTGCAAATATTTTATAGTCAGAATTGATTAGTGAAATCGGTCTGTAATTTTTACAAAAATGAGGGTCTTTCCCTTCTTTAGGGATTAAACAAATGAGAGCATCTTGAAAGGTGCCAGAGGAAGCTTTAGAAGAGATAAAATGTAAAAACAAAGAGAGGAGATAGGGAAGAAAGGCTTTGGAAAAATGGGAGTAAAATTCCACAGGGAATCCATCTGGGCCAGGTGCTTTCCCGGTGTTAAGAAGTTTTTAGGCCTGAGAGATATCTTTGAGGGTGATATCTCGTTCTAGTGGAGAAAAATCAATATCTGAGGGAAATTGTTTTTGTATGGAATCAAGGTAATTTTGTATATCTATAGAGTTTGGAGAAGAATCAGTAGTATAAAGAGAGGTATAGTATTTATTAAATTCCTCTAGGATCTCTGGATGTTTGGTTATGGGAATAGAGGTAGAATTTAGTATATAATCAATATTGGAGCGTTCTTTTTTAATTTTGAGATACGAGGCAAGGAGCTTGCCTGCTTTGTTTTGACCACCGTAATAGCGGGCATTGCCTCGGAGAAGGTAGGCGGAAGCGTTTTCTGTGGATAATTTATTATATTTAAATTTTTCTTTGATTAAATTATTAAGGTCTACTATAGAGTTAGTTGAGGTGTAGAGAGATTCTAACAATTTAATGGATTTAAGAAGTTCATTTGCTTTATGGGAGTTTTGACGTTTCTTTTTAGCAACATAAGAAATAATGAAATCTCTGGCTGAAGCTTTAAAGGCATCCCAAACAATAGAAAAGGAGGAAACCGAGGATAAATTATATTTAAAAAAGTCATTAATGAAACCTTCAAATGAGGAAGTAAAAGATTGGTCAGCTAATAAAGAAGTATTAAAACGCCATCGTTTATTAGAATTAGTAATTGGAAGTAATTCTAAGTCTAACATAACAGGAGCGTGATCAGAGATCAGAATGGATCCAATGTCAGCTTGTAAGATAGATTGTGTTAGAGCTTTTGAAACAAATAAATAATCTATGCGTGATTGTGAAAGGTGCATGGGGGAGAAAAAGGTATATTCACGGAGTTGTGGGTGGCAGAGTCTCCAGGAGTCTACGAGGGATCTGTGAGAGATGAGATTGGTAAAATGTTGATGCATGAGTGAGGGAATAAAAGATGCTTTAGATGTACGATCTATATAAGGGTCAACAATTAGATTACAATCCCCACCAAAAATTACATATGGTGTGTCAATGGACATCAAAAGGGAAGAAATGTGTGGCCAAAAAGTATTGTCAGGTTTAGTAGGGGCATATATATTGAATAAAGTAAGAAGTATATCATTGATTTTAAGGTGAACGATGAGCCATCGGCCATCATCATCTGAATCTTGAGAAAGAAGAGAAACTTTTATTATGAATAAGAATTACAGTGCCATTTCTTTTACTAGTGCCTGGAGAAGAAAAAACATGTCCTACCCATTGTCTCTTAAGTTTAAGAGTTTCTGAAGCTATTAAATGGGATTCCAGTAGGAACACAATGTCTGACTTAAGATTAGATAAATGGAAAAGTACTCGTTGTCGTTTAATGGGTGTACCCAAACCTTTAACATTCCACGAGGTAACACGCAACGTCATTAATCAATCGTATAAAATAAAGCTATTAGAGTAATGCAACAAAAACGTAACAGCAATAAACAATTCATAATCCATAGAGAGAAAGATATAGTAGCAAGCTTTCCAATAAGAAAGTTAGAAGCAGAAAAAGAGCGATATTGAAATAGAAAAAAGTAAGGAAAAGAGGAAAGAGGAACAAAAAAGAGAAATAGGAAAGGACAAAGGAAGTAAATACAGAACAAGGGTAAAAGAAGAACAACAAAACATACCGGAGACTCAAACATGGGTGGAGGGTGTTGAGGCAACAGGACGAGAGGACGAAAACAGCAAAATATCCCCGGGGGAAATCATGAGGAGCCACATGGTTTAGACGATATTACACAATGGAGGATAAGAACAGAAGGAAGACGACACTTGGAAGGGAAGACATATGAAAAAAGGAGGAAAAAATTAGATCAATCTGTCATGAACAAGGAAGACAAGAGATAAATACAAGACTGCAATATTTAAAACAAAAACAAATAATAGATTTCTCAGGAAGAAGACGATCTTGCAAAGTCCATAGTTTCTTCTCTGCAGGTCTCAAGAAAACATTGGAGCAAAGCTGGATCTTCATATGTGGTGGTTTTATTTTTATAAGTCACTTTGAAGAGGCAAGGGTGTATCAAACCAAATCTGGCATTCAAATCTCGTAGTGCTGGTCGCATTGCAAGAAAACTTTTATCTGCAGTGGTTTTGGCATAATCTTGTGAGAAAAATAGCTGTGAACCTTGCCAGGAAATACAACGTTTGACTTTGACTGCCTGCAAAACATTTAACAAGTCAGTATATTCTAAGAAGTAGAGTATGACACCTCTCGGTTTGAGTTGAGGTGAAGAAGTGGAGGGAGGATGACCTAATCTATGAGCTCTTTGTATGTTCAATGAAGGAGATTCTGGGATATCAAGCAGTTGAGGGAGAAAAGACTGAAAGAAGGCTAAAGGGTTGGACCCTTCCAATCCTTCGGATAAACCATAAATGCATAGGTTGTTGCGTCTACTACGATTCTCAAGGTTTTCAACTTGTTTCTGGAGTTGTAAAATTTCTGCCTTCATAGGGGGAATTTGTCGTGAGGAGACTTGCAGTGAGTCAATTTGATTTTCCACAGACGTGATTTTACTTTGAAGAGAAAACCAATTATCCTCCAAGCCTTGCAAACTAGTGTTTGTTTCCTCCATATACGGCTTAAGGGCCTGTATTTCATCCAGGAGTAGTTCTATTGAGGGAGGCGGAGGAGAGATAGTAGGTGTAGGAGGGTCTTTCTTGACTCGTTTGATAGTAGGTAGCAGTGATGAAGTATTTGTTTTAGGTGTATTTTTAGTGTTAACTTGAGAGGAAGGAGATCCAGAAGCAGGCACAAGGGAGGGCATGTTGGACGACAGTTCGCTGAGAAGAGGTGTACTGGTTTGCGCAGAGTCTTCAATGTCGTCTTGCAGGACAGAAAAGGGGTTAGAAGTAGGCAATATGGTAGACTTCGAGCGGGAAGCGGACATGTTAGATATAACGTTGCCTCGTCCACCTCTGGTTCTCCCCATAGACATGAAAGAGAAATACTGACAAGGAACTGCAGGATACAATGCCAAAAATTCACAGCAAAACGTGTAGATATTTAAAAAAAAGACTAGAGTGGAAATTCGTAGCCAAATTATGAGACAATGTCCAGCATTTAACCTATGGTCGATGTTGAAGAAGTATTTATCAACAAAACTGCATTTCGCTGATGAAAAAAACACTATGTGAGGCAAGCACTCAGAAGATGATAAAATGGCAGTCACAACCCAAACATGGAGCACATTGCATGTAAAAGCGGGTTTTTAGTAACAATGTGGGTTGTATCAGCACAAAAATTAAAGAAAGTCCTCCAAAATAGTATAGTTCCCATTCAGAGCGGTAATTTATAGGAGGGAAGACCGCTACATGGGGCAAGAAACGTTGAAGAAAATGTAAGATAACTTTCTTAGGTCATTCACAAAGCGTGCCACATGTCATTGCAAAGACTAGAAGGAAAGTGGACTTACCGCTGTAAAAATAATGGCCATTTTTCAAGTAAAGAAAGATTTCTTCCGTGTGGCGTTTGTGTGAGGCAGAAAACGTTAGTGAGAAAAAACTCAAAATGGCGGCTGCGGTCCGATCACGGAGCGCGCCGCATGTCAAAGACGAGTTTTGAAGAAGATGCGGGCTTACCGCAACAAAACAAGGATGTCTTCCGACGCGGTAAATATTCCGAAAGTAAGTTCTGTAATCATGGCTTGCTGCGAGGCTGCTCCATCGGTTGAAATCCGCCGGCTCCTCCGACCTCAGCCCGGAGCACTATCGGCTGGCCGCCATCTTCGTCGGCGCTCAAGCCACGCCCCCTACAACATATACTTTGATCTCGCTCTCAAATCCCTGATGACACACTGGCCCCTCAATTTTCATCTTCAAATCATGCACCTGGGAGGCCGTTTTTAAAGTGTCAACACTGTCACCCTTATGCAGCACGAGTTGTCGAATTCAGAGTCATGGGATACTGAGGTTAGCGTTTATTAAGCACAGATCGAAATGGCAAAGATAAGGAGAGCATGTATTTCAAGGACAGGTTGCAAGGAGTAGCAGCTGCTACTAAGAGTGGTTGTTACCTCCATCAAGTAGCTTGCAATTTCTAGCTGCCAACCAATCAAATTCTAGGTGGATATAGCTGGAGTAATTTAAATCACGCCACCGTAATTTGCATAATTTCGGGAATTTCTTGTTACACTCCTTGCAAAACTCCTGAAATTACCCACTATGCCACATTGTATAATTATGAACTGTTTGCATATGCACTGCTCCATGTTCTGTGGCTTTTACATGAGCCCAGTTTGTTAAGGCATTAGTGACAAAAGAGAGACTCAACATGATTAATCTAATGGATGCATGGAAACTGTGATGGGAGGATATGGGGTGATATTCCACTCCAGATGTCCAAATACCTGGGCACTCTTTGAATGTGTTAGTTAAACTCACATGTTCCTTGTTAAGTAGTGGAAAGTGACATTCTGCATCAGTGTCATTATACAGTTGCAGTACCCCACCTGCACAACTTCATGTATATCTTTCAACCAGGCCATGATGAGAGCAACTTTTAGCCTGCACAGGTTTTTAGGGCATGCGCTGCTCTGCGAGGCATGTTGTATTGAGGTAGGGACTTGAAGCTCCATCCATGCCCCACCCATCTTTTCAGTTGGCTCCTGTTACCGCCCTTCCAAAATAAAATGCTTTTCATTCCTGAATAGGCTTGTTAGTCACCTCCATGGTACCGCCTTGTCTGCATTTGTAACATCCCATAACCACGATTTAAGTATAGCAGCAGCGTTTATTTATTTATTGTGTACTAGCGCCCATGTGTCGCTTTCACATTAATGGAGGCTGCGCCCCTTACTTTAGATAAGGCATGTCTAAAGAACGGTGCACAGCAGCTATTAAAGTGAAAGCGCAGCATGGGGCGCTTTTACAAAAAAAGCATTTGTTTGTCTACTTGACAAACAGATGCTATTTTTTGTCAAAGCCCCCATGCCGCAGTTTACTTGAATGTCGGCCACGCCCCTTTCTTTAGACGCGGCTTGTCTAAAGAAAGGGGCGCAGCCTCCATTAACGTGAAAGCGCAGCTTCGGGTGCTTTGACACAAAAAATATTTGCACTGCAATAGGTCTCGCATTTGCAAGAGTTTAAGCTATTGGCATTGTAAATGCCAATAGCTCAAACTGTTCTAATTGCGACACCTATTGCATTGCAAATGTTTGTTAAGCCTATAGTGGCAAGCATGATTTGACTTATAGGGAAGTGAAATCGCAAGTCAGGTCACAGCCTGTGTGCTATTGACTGAAGTATGTTCATGGATGGGGCCAGCTCACAGCTAAGCTGATGGGAGTGTTCATCTAAGAATCAGAGATTGTGTGGCATCATCTACCACCAATATAAGGAGCTGGAGCAGAATCAGTGACCGAAAGATTGTAAAGTTGTGGCCTTCTGTGATCCACAGTAGGTCAAATGAGCCTTATCTGTGCTAGATCTGTAGCATAAGCATTCGAAGAGCATTTACAATCAATGCATGAAAATTTATCTTATACTGATATCTTGAAAATTTGGCATTGAAACAGCCTTCTTTGGTCCATGTACTTTCTTTAGGTAATGTGTGCAATTGCGTGGTGCAAAGACGACACAAACCCTTGATAAGTAGGGCCTTATATGTTACTGAGAAAGTACATTGAAGGAAGGACAGTGGGGAAACAGGAAATAAAGTGGAATGTAGAAGTGATTAAAGAGTCTATAATACTTTCAAGAATCGTATGCCATGTGAATCTGCATACCCAGATTTTGGGAACTGATCATAATACGCATAGCAGTGCACTTTACAAAGTATTCTTGGAGAGGTGGATATTCAACATATACAGAGAAAGTCTCTGCAGGCACACCATGAAAGCTTTGGAATGTTTACTTGGTGCTTATTTAGAACCTTTGAATTCCTTTTATTTCGAAATTGTGTTGCATTTGGCTCTTATTTTCTCAAACGTTTGTTGGGGAGAACTTCTACCAACATCCCTATAGGAAGTCGGGCTGCTCACTTTTACCTTGTTATTTGATAAGAGTAAAAAACGGAAAGGTTTGGCAAAACCCAACCATGCCAAAAATAACTGAGAGTTTTTGCCCACGGCAAGCCCACAGTCTACTCCTCTTGCTACCTCCTGGTATTCAAGACTAGATGATGTGCGCAGATGCTCTGCCCCCAGGAGAAACACGGTGAAACCACAATTAGCGCTGCCGCATTGCAGGTAAGTGACTGCGGAAAGTTGTGCTGTACTGTACCTGTGTTTGTGAATGTGCACTCATGTGTGCTTGTGTGAGTGATTGCATTTCTGCATGTGTATGTGTGTATGTGTGTGTGCGTGGGTGGGTGTGTGTGTTACAATTTGCATTATATTCTGATTAGATTAACATAAATTAGCCTAGAGAGTTTTGACTTTTAGGTTTTCTTTTGTTCTGACGGGACACAATAAACTCCAAAATATGAGACCACTCTTTGAAGCATGTCTTGTTTGTACATTTCTTTGAAATACGTGCAGCAATATAGTAACTTGGGGGCATATTAGCAAGACCGGCGATAAAATTATCGCCGTTTTAGCAGCAGGAAACTGCTGCTAAAACGGCGATAATGGGCTTGCTAATATGCGTTATAGAATTCCAATAGAAGCCCAGGTTAGATGTGCAGGACATCTAACCTGGGCTTCTATTGGAATTCTATAACGCATATTAGCAAGCCCATTATCGCCGTTTTAGCGGCAGTTCCCTGCCGCTAAAACGGCGATAATTTTATCGCCGGTCTTGCTAATATGCCCCATATTTTTATGAAAAAAATAGCAGACACCATACTTTGTATAAGTAGGTACATGGCCATAGCATCATTGCAGCAATAGTGGATAGGCTGGTTAAGTGCACAAGAACGTTTGACCATACCTGCCACACATCTGGTCACAATAAACTAGGGGGCTTATTTACAAGCGCCTTGCGCCACTTTTGCGTCATTTTTAACATGGGAAAAGTGACGTACGGGTGGTGCAAGGGGCTTGTAAATAAGCCCCTAGCTCCCTAATGAGGCAAGAAGTATAACCAGCATTGCACATTAAACTCTTCACATGGACTGTATATCATATCTGGCCTAGAAACTGGCCAATTCCAATGCTGTCAGGTGCTGTCCTGCAATGGTTTGCATCATACCTGAATGAAAGATACCACGTAATCAAAATAAATAATTCCATATCTCCAGCGGCACCAGCCAAACAAGGAGTTCCCCAAGGCTCAATCCTACCCCCTGCCTTGTTCAACCTCTACATTGAGCCCCTTGCTGGGATCCTAAAACAAGCCAAGACAGTCTGCCAACTTTACTCTGATGACACCCAAATCTACATCTAAATCTCATCACCTAAAGATATCCAACACCTAAATAACACGCTGTCCCTGATACAAATGTGGCTGACCAATAACCAACTAAAGCTCAACCCTAACAAAACTGAGCTTCTCCTCCTCCAGCTAAAACTAGCTCGTTCCCTATCCATAACTGGCCCGACAAACTAAGGGCATTAAACTGCAAACTATCCACCTCCAATTCAGTCAAATCTCACTCTCGACAAGCACCTGAACATGAAAGACCACATCAACGCCACAGCAAAAAGTGCCTCCAATGCGCTAAAACACCTTAAAAAATTAAACCATTCATCCCCCTTGATGACCTGAAGGCCGAAACACAATACCTAGTCCTCTCCAAACTGGACTATGGCAATGCAACAATGACCATCACCCCAAAAATCCACCTCCTACTAATGAAGTTCACACTCAACTCAGCGGGCAGACTTCTCTCTGGAGAGAAACCTTACGACCGCATCACTTCTACACTTAAAAAACTCAGTTGGCTACCAATTGAAGCCAGAAGTATATTCAAAACAGCTTGCATAACCCACAAAGCCCTCTACTTGGGACAGCCATCCTACCTCGCCAACCAACTCTCAAAAGAGGGCCAAAAGAGCCCCCTACCAAGCTCTAACACTCTTCTCCTGATTTCGCCCAAATTGAAGACTAATAAATCTCTCATCCGCTCCTTCTCGGTCTCAGAATTTGGGAAGCCCTTTCAAAAGAACTACGGGACAGGCTTCCAACCATGACGTTAGCTATGTGTCCAGTGTTGGAAACCTAGCAGGCCTTTACCTCTAAATGGTCTCCACCACAAGTTTGGCTATGTTGGAACCCCACCAATTAAAGGCGGGACATCTACTCTGACAAACTCTAAATGACCTCCTAAGTTCCTTCCCATGGAAAACCCAGCATGTTCCTCAATTGGAATCTATCACAAGTAGTCCTCCTTAATTTTTCTGCAACTGTAACATCACCCAAGCTTCAATGACTTATTTGTGCAGTAGAGCTCTGTGACCACATCAAAACTGAATAAAGTTATTCTCTTTAGCACAGCTCTTCTCCTTTAACTGGCTAAACAGCTGTGATCATCCCTGTCCACTACGATATCAAAGCACCACAGCAGCAGGTGTCTATAATTAAGAGATGTACATCACAGAGTAGTGTATGGCAGGATTGCAGCAAGCCTACGACCGTATGACTTTATAAGGGTCCCCTTTTCAGAATGTAGATATGCCGTTCATCACAATAACTTGTATGCATCTAATATATTTGACATTCTTTTCCCGGAAATTTATCTTATCAGACTTCTATGAAAATCAGCAAATGGTTATATCTCCATCATATTAAAACTTACATTGATGTATTTAAAATATGGAAATTAACCCTCTAATCTTTTGAACTGCTTTCTGTGATGCTGCACCACTCCAAACAAGAAGGATTACCATTGTTTTTATAAATGTATGCGGCCTTTCTAGAACACATTTTTTGGATATGTTCATTATATATATGTTCACATCCTAGCTTATGGATTTCATAACCTCTTCAAACCTCCAATTCAAAAACAATATCTACCTAGGGGATTTTAATATTCAATGGGGTAAACTAAGATCCACACTCATGGCGCTCAGCAGTATCTGCACTCTGGCGGACCTGGGACAACATTGCGAGATTCCAGCACGCACTCTTGGTTTTTCCGACTACTCTTGCCTTTACCATGCACATTGCTAAGTATATGTAAGTATTGGTAAGTGCTTTTGAATGCAGTTTTAGGAGCGGGATGTTAGGGATATCGGAGTAATAATTGGAGAAGTGTATTAACACTCAGGTGTCAACTGTGATACTGGAGTATATTAAATATGTAATACATTAAAAAATATATATTTGTAAAATAATTTATGCAAATTAATTAAAAAAATATCAAACTAAAGTTTTATGAGTGGGATGTAAGGGATATTGGGGCAATGGTTGGGGAAGTGTAGTAATTTTCAGGTATCAACTGTGATACCTGAGCATTACATATGTAATCCATTTAAAAATAATTTAATATTTAAAAAAATGATTTATGCAAATTAATTTAAAATTGTCAAAATTAAGGTTTAGGAGCAGGATGTAAGAGATATAGGGGTAATGAGTGAAGAAGTGTGTTAATACTCAGGTATTAACTGTGATGCCTGAGTAGTAATTATGTAATCCATTAAAATAGATATCTTTTTAAAATAATGTATGCAAATTAATTAAAAAATATCAAAATAAAGTTTAAGGAGCAGAATGTAAGGGATGTAGGGGTAATGGGTGTGGAAGTGTATTAATACTCGGGTATCAACTGTGGACCAGAATATTAATTTTCATAGATATTATAAAATATTTACAAATACATTTCAATATACAATATATATACAACGTGCTATATAATTTTTTAAAATAGCACGACTGTAAAATTATTTTTTTTTAAATGTAAAATTCAACATAAATGAATAATATTTCAATTAACATTTTAAAAACATAAATGTATTTGTAATAAATATTTTATTATAATTACTAAGGGCCTCATTACAATGTCGGTCGGAGTTACATCCGGCCAACATCGCCGCAGATGTGGAACCAACCGACCTCTGGTCGACGGTCCCGAAACCACAATTAGGATGCTATCATTCATGGTGCGGCCGCAAACTTCCATTTTACAATAGGCACTTGTGTGGCGGTCCGAAACCGGCCGCAGCACAAGCTCCCATTGTAAAATGGAAGTTTTTGCCCATCCCTGCACCGTGTGGCAGGCACCTCGCAGTGCCTGCCACATGGTGCAGGGATGTGAATGGGGGCACCATAGGTGTCCCCCAGGGCATCAACCAGAGGGCCAAGGGAGAAGGAGGCCCTGCTAGGGGCCCCCAAAGTCGCTTTCCAACAGCCTTTCCATGTCAGAAATACCAACATGGAAAGGCTGTGTGGAAACCGGCATCATAATCCCAACAGCAGAAACGCCGTCCTTAAGGGATCATGAGCAGCTTCCGACTGGCCGACGGGCTCCTTGAGCCTGTCGGAAGCCCAATGGTTTGCCCGACCGGTTTACACTCTGACATCATAATTCAACCGTCGGAATGTAAACCTTCAATGTCGGTCGGAAAGCCTCGAACCAGTGGTCGGAGGCTTTCTGACCGACATGGAAATAAGACCATAAGTGTTAATAAAAATATTAATATAATAAAATAGAATGTATTTTTAGAAACTGTAAAACATTTTTTAAATAATGGTAGCCATATTTTTAACATAATTAAAACATTTTCCTACACTTATCCATGAATTTCAATGGAATACATTGTCCGGTTTTTTGCCTTTACTTTTGCAGCTTTACATAAATGGTTCAGCATCTCTTTCTGCATTCAGTAAAGCGTCACGTTCAAGAGTGGAAGCATGGAGGAGCTGCAGTCAGGTGTGAACAACTTAATTCTCTTTTTTAGGCATGTTAATAATGACATTTACTGTAAGGAGAGATGGAGGGGGAAGATAGATATTATTTAATTAAAAAATGTATGTCCTTTGAGTTGCACCCAGTTTTACATCCTCATGCAGGTTGTTTTCAGATGGACGTGTCAGGGTGGATGGTGTTTTTCAACATAGGTTTAAAAAAGTGGGGAAAAATTGCATTGACAACTTTTTAAAATCTATTTGACTTAAAATCAACATTTTTTTTTGCCTAATGTTATTTTTTGTTCTTCAATTTTGGAAGAAGAAGAAAAGTTTTGGATGAAAAAAGTATGGATTATTGGATTGCTTTTCTGTTTCTCTATTCATTTCGTTTGGGGAATTAATACGTTTTTCAGATAGGGTGGCTAATATGACATGGATTAATTACATAAAAAGATTTACACATAAAATTGGCCATCCAGAATACTTTGACTCCCCGAGCACCATGGAAATGGTATCTAGAAAAATGTTAAAAGACAACTGCCTGAACCATCTAGAGAATAAGCGTTGACTAGAGGAGAGGGGGAAAAAATCAGTCATGGATAACCATCTGATGACCACATGCATAGGCTTACAACCTTATCTGGCATTGGTACAGAGTAGCTTTTGTCGTATGCTTTTGGCTCGTTTTCACTGTGGGTCTTTTTTTAGACTGGTCACATTTCCTGAAAAAAATGACTGGTCAAAAAAGTCGCCCATATGCCCATGCGACGATATATCAATACAAACAACCCTGCACTGCACTTTGTTCTGTAAATATTATGTCGTACCAAGGAAAAAGTTCTTAATGCCTACCCTTAGAAGTTGGGGCCTAAGACAATGTAGAACAGCTTTATTAAGGTTACAACTGTTGGAAAATGAACAAATTATTATGATTATTTCCTCGTTTCTAAAGGCTGTTATTAGGTACCGGAACACAATGTGAACCTTCTGTTAAAACCAGCTTCTTATCTTTTTTATCTACTCGTGTATATATATGGATTGTCTCTCTGGTCTTTGTAGTATGTAACATAATCATAAAAACAAGAATTGTCCTTTTTTACGTCCCTGAATTATGTAACATAATCGTGATAAGTTTTTATATCTGTTTTAATCACTCGTGTTCTTATGGCTTTTTTACTGCATTCAAAATAGAATAAGGCTTATTTGATCTGATTTCATTGTAATGTTTCACATATAATATGAAATAAGTGATTGTTTATGGAGCCCAATTTTAGATATTTTTAGTAAAGTTTTAGGATACCGTATCTATTTTACTCAACGTTTAACCAATCGCATTATGGAGATCTTTGCAGTTTTGCACATCATGCATTAACCTTGCACATGTGATATTTTTTGCACAACAGTTTTAAGCTACTTTGTCTGTATTGATAATAATGAAAATATGAAAAAACTGGTCATTTTTATTATGTGTGTATAATATCCAAGTCACCTTTTAGGATTTTATAACGTTCTAAATACAATCATGAAAATCTGGAATTCTATGTAAAACCTCACCATTTCTTTTAAGTGAATGTTGAATTTATTGTGTTATAGTATGCTTTTATGGATGTAAATACTACACCGAATAAAGCCGTTTTGATTTGATTTGATTAATACGTTTATAATTTTTCTTTAAAAAAATCTTTCTCAGTACTTTGGTTTTTGGATTGTTTAATTTGTGGATCTTTGAAAAACGCAACATGATTATTTTTTTTGGTTTAAATTTTGGATAGGCTGTTTGGATTTGTGGCAAACTCTTTGTTTTTTTTTTTGAGGCTCTTGGAGAGATGCATCTTAAAATATCACCAAGAGTTGAAGAGTGAAGACAACTACAGGTAGGAAGTCAAAGATGTTTTAAAATTTCAAAAATAATTTAAAAAATGCCATTTAATTAGTTTATAGAGTCAAAACAGGAGAGTAAGTTTAGAAGCTATTTGTTGTTATTAGTAGTGTAAGATGTATGCAATATTGACAAGGTAGTCTGAAGTGAAATTGATTAATCTTTGCCAGTAGTCTTTCTGGCATCTCTTTATCTTTTTGAATATTTGAGGATTCAGATTACCTGACAATGATTGTGCCATTCTCATTTCCTGGTAACGTCGTTCTTTTTTAAATTTACAGGAAATTATGACGATTGGGGTGACTTTTTCCTACTCAGTTGTTGAAAGAATTATGACAAACCTCTATGGCATTATTGGTTTTTGCATTTCCCTCTAAGCAAGTCGAGTAACAATTTCACTATTCAATAGGAAATCTTGATTTCTTTCTGTGACCCGACCTGCTTGGATGGCCAATCAATGTGTCTTCGAAGTAATTTAGAAGTAGAGTACATTTTCCTTGTTTTGTGAAAAATATTCTGATTGTGTAATTGAAGTGCAGAATTCATCCACACATTCAGGAGATACTAAATACAATCCAGATAGTTTTTTTGGTTCATATTGCAGTTTTCTATTCAGCATATAATCCGCAGCTAAAGTTGTTCTTGGAAATATTCACAAATATGCCTGGGAAAAGTAGAAAAAAAATACATCCTTGAATTTGTGTGTTTGGATACATTTTAGAAATTGTATTAATCATTTGTAATTCAAAGGTAATTATTATTTTCCTAGGACTTCTACTTTTGTTTTAGATTTTATAACTGAGAAAAATTCAGTGTAAGTTGAGGATTGTTTGTCAAGAAGTAAACCGTAAACTAATGGGATGGTAGTGTTGTTAATGTTAGCATGAACAGTATAAATTATGGTGAATAGAGAGCAGGTTGATTTAAAAGTGTCATTCATCATCCAAATTTTGCTATTTTCTAGGGTTACTGTGTTATTAATTGCACTAAAGATTAGTATTAATTTCAGAGGGTTTTCATCATCATAGAGTAAAAAAGGTTTGTTAGTAAAAGAAACAGTAAATTCAGGGGGGATGTTAATGTCTGAGTAGGATTGAGGAGTTACTCTTTGGGGATTACTCTTCTGTTTTTGTCGTTAAACCATTCTTCTTAAATTTGGAATCATAGGCATACTACTTCCAATGTGCAAGGGGAATTTCTGGGCTACCTCCCTCAAAACTGAGCCACAGGGTTTCATTGGAGGTGGCCACAATTGCTTAATATTTTCTCTTACTTCAATCTGCATTGTAGAGGCAGAGTGGTTATGCTCTGTGGTTCTTTCCACTGAGACACCAAGAGTAACCGCTCTGCCTTTGCAATGGGATGAAAAATATTCAACGCACCTCCAATGACTGCTGGTATTAGTTAGTCTCTCCTTACAATAAATATAGCCACCATATTTTAAAAGTCTGTTTCCTCTTTTGGATAGAATATTTTGCTTCACATGTATTTTCCATTCTTGAAAAATCTGTAAAAACGGAAACAAAATGATTATTAGTGTGATGTAATGAAATTGTTTTTTCCCAATTATTATTGCCTGTTCCTATACAAAGAAAATAACATTTCAAAGTTATTTCATAGAATCTGTTCAGAAGAAAATGTTATTTAATGCTGTTTGTACTGTGAAAACAATGGGGTCGATTCCGATCCCGGTCGGAGGCGCACCTAATACCATTCGGCCGGGAAAAAAGCCAGGCAAATGCCTGTTTCCCGACCGATTCGCACATACGTCCGAACGAGCAAGTACGATGCGCACAACTGCCCAAATCCCGACCCAGTCGTACTCACCCAATACAGGTCCTGTTCTCCGACCGAGGCGGATCCGGAAACGCAGAATCGAGTCGCACGGAAGCAAAAATGCAGCCCCGTCCGGCCGGACAAGTACGATGCGCTTTCCGTACGCGCCGAACCCGTCGCTACGCACGGCACGTCAAAGCATCCGGGAGAGGCGCACATAAGCTCCGATTCGCGCCACAAGACGATCCACGGCTACGAGACGAACACGCCAGCGACGAGGACGAGGCGAAGCAAAGAGAAAGACGAACGAGACGAACCAACCATGAATCCCATCGTGCCGATCCTACCAATATTCTACATCTATTACCGGAACAGGCACGGACGCGTACGGCGCAGAAGGTAAGTCAGACACCAACCACAAAAACAAACTACACGTACCCGACATATCACACACACACAGAGGGATGCAGAAATTACTTACACCAGCAACAGCAGCACCATAGGGGCGGGATGGCCATCACCAATTCCACATATACACATAGGGGCCTGGATGCCAACAACTAACACCACCCCTACCCAGGGGGTGCTAGATGCCTACCACTATTACCACCTCTACCCATGGGGGGCTGGATGCCTGTCACTACTACCACCTCTACCCATGGGGGGCTGGATGCCCACCACCACTACCACCCCTACTCAGGGGGTGCCAGATGCCCACCACTACTACCACCTCAACCCATGGGGGGCTGGATGCCCACCACCACTACCACCCCTACTCAGGGGGTGCCAGATGCCTACCACTACTACCACCTCTACCCATGGGGGGATGGATGCCTGTCACTACTACCACCTCTACCCATGGGGGGCTGGATGCCCACCACCAATACCACCCCTACTCAGGGGGTGCCAGATGCCTACCACTACTACCACCCCTACCCATGGGGGGCTGGATGCCTGTCACTACTACCACCTCTACCCATGGGGGGCTGGATGCCCACCACCACTACCACCCCTACTCAGGGGGTGCCAGATGCCTACCACTACTACCACCTCTACCCATGGGGGGCTGGATGCCGTCACTACTACCACCAATACCCATGGGGGGCTGGATGCCCACCACCACTACCACCCCTACTCAGGGGGTATAAATCTAAAGCAACGGACAGTGGACCATACACGAAATGCAGCACCTGTACCGTAAATCGCCCATATAGTGTCAGTAATAGACAAGAATGCGTGCTAACAACCCAAATGGGCCCCCTGTCCAAGAGCACCTCCCCACTAAAGGGGATACAACATAAACCACCACAAAAATGGTTCAGCACCACAGACCGTCAACAACAAAATCCACAATTGTACGAAACAAGTAACAGTAGAAACAAGTCACTGCTAATGCAAAATCTTCTTGTCTTATTCTTCTTTATTATTCCACTTAATCAATAAAGTTTTTTTCAACAGCCAACGCGTTTCGTCCTATTAACTTAGGACTTCTTCAGGGCAGAAAAGTGGCAGACCAGCCACAGATAAATCAAGAATTGTAATTGTCCATTTTTAACCAGATATTGTTATCATGGAATTTCTATATTAAAATATTGCCAAATAATCCAAATCAGAACAAGGTAAAGTTTGCAGATGTCCAATATTCATCTGTGATTACACATTGATATCCAAGGAATACAGTGGCTTGATAACCATAGCCTTAGAAAAGAATGAAGCCAAAAGGTTCCATTAAAAACATATGGCAATGGATGGATAGTCTCCGGTTCAACTTATACTCGAAGCAGACGTAGCCTTCCGTATGGTCATCCAAAACAGGGGGTGCCAGATGCCTACCACTACTACCACCCCTACCCATGGGGGGCTGGATGCCTGTCACTACTACCACCTCTACCCATGGGGGGCTGGATGCCCACCACCACTACCACCCCTACTCAGGGGGTGCCAGATGCCTACCACCACTACCACCCCTACTCAGGGGGTGCCAGATGCCTACCACCACTACCACCTCTACCCATGGGGGGCTGGATGCCTGTCACTACTACCACCTCTACCCATGGGGGGCTGGATGCCCACCACCACTACCACCCCTACTCAGGGGGTGCCAGATGCCTACCACTACTACCACCTCTACCCATGGGGGGCTGGATGCCCACCACCACTACCACCCCTACTCAGGGGGTGCCAGATGCCTACCACTACTACCACCCCTACCCATGGGGGGCTGGATGCCTGTCACTACTACCACCTCTACCCATGGGGGGCTGGATGCCCACCACCACTACCACCCCTACTCAGGGGGTGCCAGATGCCTACCACTACTACCACCTCTACCCATGGGGGGCTGGATGCCTGTCACTACTACCACCACTACCCATGGGGTAAGTCAGACACCAACCACAAAAACAAACTACACGTACCCGACATATCACACACACACAGAGGGATGCAGAAATTACTTACACCAGCAACAGCAGCACCATAGGGGCGGGATGGCCATCACCAATTCCACATATACACATAGGGGCCTGGATGCCAACAACTAACACCACCCCTACCCAGGGGGTGCTAGATGCCTACCACTACTACCACCTCTACCCATGGGGGGCTGGATGCCTGGCACTACTACCACCTCTACCCATGGGGGCTGGATGCCCACCACCACTACCACCCCTACTCAGGGGTGCCAGATGCCTACCACTACTACCACCTCTACCCATGGGGGCTGGATGCCTGTCACTACTACCACCTCTACCCCTGGGGGGCTGGATGCCCACCACCAATACCACCCCTACTCAGGGGGTGCCAGATGCATACCACTACTACCACCTCTACCCATGGGGGGATGGATGCCTGTCACTACTACCACCTCTACCCCTGGGGTCTGGATGCCCACCACCACTACCACCCCTACTCAGGGGGTGCCAGATGCCTACCACTACTACCACCTCTACCCATGGGGGGCTGGATGCCTGTCACTACTACCACCTCTACCCATGGGGGGCTGGATGCCCACCACCACTACCACCCCTACTCAGGGGGTGGCAGATGCCTACCACTACTACCACCTCTACCCATGGGGGGCTGGATGCTTGTCACTACTACCACCTCTACCCATGGGGGGCAGGATGCCTACCACCACCAACACCCCCACTCACAGGATGGCTAATGCATGACACAACAAGCACACACCAACATAAGGAATGCAACAAAAAGACATCCCCCAACACCATGACAAGCGTGTGTAGACTGTGTCAAATGCCTACAACACTGAACATGACTTTGAACATACAATGTGACCCCCTATCACATGTGTCACACATAAATGTGTGTGGCCCCCACAATGCAAGCAGACCATGACCACTGTGGCAATGGGGTCTAAACCCCCATCATCACACTGACCAAAAGGTAAGTGTGGGGTCCATAGCTGAAGCACATTTTGCACATTGTGGCAATGGGGTCTAAGCCCCGATCATCACAACGACCAAAAGGTAAGTGTTGACATAGAAAAAGCTGCAACTGCCAAACTGCATGGATGATTCCTGGTCACAGAACAACAAACACATCAGTGGCAAAGTAGTGCCTGTGTCCCATAGCAACATAGATTGGGTGAGGCAAACAGTGCAGTGCAAATAAGACATACCTTTGGCCATGTGCAGACAAACATCACCCATGGGGGCTGACACTGTCAACATCCATCAATGACACAATGACAGAAGTGACCATCATAATGCAGACCCACATATTCGCACCAATGGGCACACAAATGTAGATACCCTGTGGAGACTGTAGATGTCAGGTGAACAAATAACATACCATGGCAGCAATGTGACACACAAACAATGATCATTGTGCTGACTGATGACCTAGGAGTCCCATGGACAGCAGGTGAAACCCACCAAACAACATACAGCCAATAGCACACTAAAGATATGCCAATGCAGTGGTGCAGATGAACAAACAGGCAGACCCACACTGCACAACAAACACAACAGGTGAGGGGGGGTGCCAGTGTCCCCAGGCAACCACACAACACATGATGAGGCCTGAATACCAATTACACAGATGCACATACAGTGCCACACAAAAGTAACTCATGGATCCAAATCCCCTATGTGGGCAATCAGGCATTGTTAGATGAGAGGGAGCACAAATTGCACATGTCACACAAGCTTGTAGGAACTGTAACTAACACAGCAAGAGACAGACCCACCACAGCACTACCCCCAGGAACCCCATATTGTGCTGACACTAGCCTGCATGATAATCCCACTGTGATGACAATGTCAGATGTCGTTCACACTGTGAAACCCAGCCATGTGTCCTGAGCAACTAACTACCATCACACCTACACAAGCTCCAATCAATCAACACGGCCTGCCAGCCAAGGCCAATATGGAGGTAGGGGTCTGGCCGTGCAACAACTCACTTTTGCACACACTCAACACCACACACCCTGATCTCCACCAATGTGCAGCAGTGAAGCTCACATGGACTGGTGACATTGCACATGCACCCATGACAATACCAGGGGTGGTGGTGGGAACCAAGGTGCAGAAACCCATCACACATGGCCAGTCAACAAGACTTGTCAATGTCTGACACACAGCACAGTATTCTGTACATGGGCATGATGTGAAATCCACCACAATCAATGGGATCCTGGCCATAGTCACACACCAATGAAGAAGCCAAGGTGACACATGAAGAACACACGTACACAACTACCAACATTGCAGCTCTGACCCTGAGGAGTGGCAGCAGTCACACACACAACGTGTCACAATCACTGTAAGCTAACACAAACTGTAAATCACATTACTCGTGTAAACAACAAGTGCCAAGGGGAATCCTGAATGTGTCCCATCTGCGTTTGCCCACATCCCCAGCACTGACAACAAAGACAACCTGGGATGACAACCTCATGAACATTAGTATGCCATGCACCCACATCACGGAGAAACCAGGTCCAAGATGCTGGATGAACACAGAACAACTCAGCAAGCATCACAAACAGGAACATCCCTAGGGACACAGCCTGTGTAGGAAAAGGGAAGGGAACACGCACAGACATGCTTACACAACACAGGCCCACGCAATGTCACCAGATTACACACTGCCATGAGGGCACACCACTCCTGTGGAAGGTCCGCTGTGCCAAACCTTGTCTGTGCACGACCCAAACATGTCAGCAGAACACTCCGTCAGTGAGTCAACAACCACAACACACAGAAGGCTCTGCTCACATCAGCCTGGGTACGGGGGTGTCACGTCAGTCATCTGCACACACACCAAACACGTGTCAAGCAGGTTGCACTGTATGCACAGATGAGTCCTTCGACATTGATGTGCAAAACTGCATGTCCAGTGGAGCTGGGCACACAGTCAGGGAAATAGGAACATTGAACAGTGCTAAGCCCACCAGATGTGCATCAGTGTAAGACAAAGATGTACATTTACAAATGCAAAAAGGACATCCCTGTGTCAAATGCTGAACATTACACCCTCAGACTGTAGCAAAGGATGCCATAGATCCAGAATACAACAGGACACATATCCCATGGACCACATGGAGTCCATCACTGCAACACTTCATCGTCCTGATGTGAACACTATTACAACTGCAAATGCAGGATGCTACTCATCCACATCATGTACATCAAAAGAAAACCCAAAAGTAAACAAAAAGAGGCTTTATTCAGCAAATGTCCGGGTAAAAACGGAAGTCCAAATGAAACTAAGGCCAATGGCCAGTCCAAAATAACAGTACCTACGGGGTGAAAAGTGACAACTGGTCACACATTGCTTGCCTGCACTGGTACGGTTGGGGGACATCCCCCTTGGAGGGGCATACAAGGGGCAGGCCAAGCACCGCAGGGACAGGATCAGGGGATGGCAGAGTGAGGCAGTGAAGGGGTGGTGGGTGCAGGAGTGTCACCGGCAACTGCAGTGGAGGTGTCTGACTCAGGGGGGGCCGGCACCACCGTGGTACACAAGTCAGTTGGTGTGGGTGCCGCAACCACTGCAGTGGGCTGGACTGATGTAGTGGACTGGGTACCCACTGCAGTGCCCGAGTCAGACGTGGTGGTTGTGGACTCCACTGCAGTGCATGACTCCAAGGAAGTGGAAGGGTGGGCAGATGAGGTGGGCAGGACAGAGGGGGGGGCCTGGTCACAACAACAGTGCCACTAACAGGCAGAGCGTCTGGTTTGGGGGTGGAAGAGCAAGTGGCAGGGGGTGAGGGCCTAAGCAGTCTGGGGATGCGGTATCGGTGTGTGGGGGAACCTGGGGCAGGGTGTGGCGGGGGAACCTGTGCAGTGGTGGCCTGGGGGATGGAGGAGAGAGACTGGGCGCTGGAGCTGCGTGGTGGTGGTGGTGGGGTCTTGCTCTTCCTGCTCCGGGGGACTTCCAAATGGGCTCCTGTGTCTGCCTGCGCCTGGGGGAGGGTGTCCGGGGGCGAGGGGCACTCCTCTCTGTGTGGGTGGACTTCCTCTTCCCCTGGTGTGCTGGGTCAGCAGGAATGGTGGGGAAGAGGCCGAGGTCACACAGGAAGACCTGCTGTGTATGTGTGGTAGCAGGCGAGGCAAGGGAAGGGGTCTTGGAGGGAGAGGATTTGGAGGACTGCGGAGTGAATGTGGATGCCTGTGTGTGTGTGTGTTCCCCATCACCTGTGTCTGTGGTATCAGTCCCCTGAGGATGCTTGTGTGCACGTCTTGCCTTACTCTTGGGTGTGTCTGTGCTGCTTGTGTCTGTGTGTATGGATGGCTGTGCAGGTGTGCATGTGCTTTGGACAGGTAGGGGGCAGGAAGTGTGGATGGGGCAGAGGTGGGAGGGGTGAGGGACTGTTGGAGGAGGGACACTGCTGCCGTCAGGGAGGAGTCCATGGACCTATTGCTCCTCTGTAGGGCAGACATACCCGTCGAGATGCCCTCCATGAACGACACCAGCTGTGTCAACAGAGTGGTGTGTGCATGGAGGACACTCAGCATTGCTGTCTGCCCTACATGGAGCTGCCGAAGGAGGTACACAGACTCCTCACTCAGGGCAGCAGGGGACACAGGGGCAGGGGCTGCGGTGCCTGGAATGAAGGAGACACGCTCCCGAGCACGGGAGCCTCCACAGACCTCAGGAATGGGATCCGATGGGAGGGCGGTGGTGGTGGTGGTGGTGGCGGGGCCAGACAGACTAGCTGGCCTTTGGTGGCTGCCGAGACCCGCCTCCACAAGGGAGTCATCCTCCGAGCTGCTGTGGTCCCCAGCTGAGGTGGATGGTGCTGAGGACTCCTCAATGTGGCTCCCCTCGCCCTCCGTGCCACTGGGTCCCTCTGACCACTCGTCCGATGCTGACCCAGTCTGGCTCCGCTGCTCCTCCTTGTCCGTGGAGCTGTCCCCTCCTGTGGCCGTGGATGTATCTGCAAACAATTAGGGAAACAGACAAACATCAGTCACCTGCACTGACCGCACACACCACAGTAAGTACAGCACATTACAGAGCAAGCCCTGGCATCCTTAGTTGAACATTGCCTAAAGTCCTCGCACAGATTCGGGGAAGCCAATTGTCAGTCTGATGGTCAACCATGGGACTCACACCCCTCCTGCCCTTGCACCCATCTGTCTGGTGCCTGTCTGATGGTAAGACCCCAGTGTGGACACATGCACCACCTACACAGTTGTTGGACATTGGAGGGAACACGGTGAAGCATGTGAACATGCACACATCACATCTCTTGCCACTGAGTCAGTGCAGGTGTCCGGATAAAGGGATGGCCAAATTCTAATTAGAAATGCATGTGATGCATACCAGCACCAGACACCATGATGCACCCATGTCCGGATAGTCAATGCCACAATGGGGTGCATGTTGCACATGTCACTCCCCTGCAGGATCAGTCCCAGGAAGTTGAATGCCATGACACAGGAATGCGTGCAAAGTCATACATTACTGTCTCAAGTCACATGGCCATGGCAGCCAGAAAACAACAGTCTGCACTGTGTCACAATCCGAGGGCATGGGGAATGCAAGTTATGTGACTGACAAGTGCACATGTCCATCCCCCAAAAACCACATCATCTGTACTACTATTTGTCCACGTCATACCAACTGGACATATGGGGGACATGAAACACAACTCCCTGAACATGAGCACCTCACAGTGTGCTGTGAATGAAAATACAGCTTCCTGAAAGTCACAGTCGCAAACACCTGTGTGCACAGTCAAGTGATCAGACACCTATAAGTCACAGAAGTATCGTCTATCATGGTCACATCTCAGATGGCATGCTGAGCCCCAAACGATGAACATACCAGTAGTCCTGACAACGAAGACACAGCACAATGATACAGAGGCAGACACCTGAGGGTACATTTCACTGATCACAACATGCCAGATGATACATGGGAGTGGGAGTACAGAGTGTATTGTATGCACTGGAGTAGGCATGACTGTCCAGCTCCACCTGTAAGAGGGATGATTCCTGGACAGTAGGCAGGTGGCTAAGCATGTGTGACACACTGGATACACATACTCCTGAGGCCCAAATATTGTTCCCAGCAGCAGCATGGGTGTGTGCCACATTCCCCAGGGACGTGGTGAGTCAGAGCAGCAAGCGGACCACATATCAAAGTTACACGCAGATCACATGTCAGAACTTAGGCACTGTGTAGGCAATTGACCCACCCATGAATCGCACAACATAGTCACAGGAACAAATGCTGTCCCCCACCTTGAGCAAAGCAAAATGCAATGACACAGTCCCCAAATGACACAGTTTCCTGACTATAAGGGCCACACATATGCGTATCAGAGGAGAAGTGGGCATGTAACAAATGAGGGACATGGGTCCTGGACCACATGACTGATGTACTGTGGAAGTTTAACCAGGCCAGAGGAGGGCACATAGCATGTCAGACAAAGTGCACAGTGCAGTCATGGACTCACCCCCTCCTTGCTGCTGTCTGTCCCTCAGCTGCCCATCCAGGTCAGGGAAGACCACCGCCAGGATCCGGAGCATGTGGGGGGTCAGGGTCTGGTGTCCGCCCCTCCTGCGAGGAGGCGACAGCTTCAGCTGGACCCTTGCGATCCTCCGGGTCCAGCCACAAAGGTCCTGCCACCTCTTTTGGCAGTTGCGGATCCTGCGCCTGAAGACCCCCACGGATCTTACTTTCCGGGCGATGGTCTGCCAGATTTCCTGCTTCTGGTGGGCATCAACCTGTGAGGATGACAAAGTGAAAAGGCCATTACTACACATGCAACATATCCGTGCATCACACAGTTGGATATACATGTCTCAATTACAGGGGCATATGATGTACACAGGCAGTGCAACAATGGCTATGAACAGTTTGCCAGCAGTCACTACATGGTATCATTGCATGGGAAGTAAACCTAGTTGGAATGCACTGTTACTGCACTGTACCAGTTCAGTGCATGTAACTACACACTTTGGGGTGTGACAACTACTCAGTGGGCATGCTAGCCAGTGGTGTGCACAGTGAAAGTCCTGCTAGTCAGACAACATGCACAATTAGTGATGCAGTGGACAGCACACTCACCTGCTCCCCTGGTTTCCCATTCAGCTTGCTGTACTGTGGAAGGAGGCTGTCCAGCAGGGCCTGGTTCTCCTCAAGACAGAAGGCTGGGGCTCTCTCCACAGTACGTGCCATTGCAGGAGCCAGAGGATGCATAAATAGCAGCAGTGTTGGTGGCAGATGTCGTCCTGGAGCATGTAGTGCAGGCAAGTGAGCTCTCAGGGGAACAGCCAGCATTATATGTGTGCTGCAGAGGCAGATACTGTCCCATGTGTCCAAAGTGATAGGTCCAAGTCGTTTGCATCTTCTAAATCTGACCAATCCATGGTATAGCAGCACTAATACACGCCCACAGCATCCTTCAAATCTTCAACTTCATGACACCCATGATTTTGCAACATTGTTGTGGCTGGCCAACTGAATTCACTGCATCAGACTCGTTGGAGCTTCGAAAATGCCATGCCAGGCCCCAGCCAATGTGTGCGCACCGATCGGTCCATTGCTGTACAACGCGTACCCGCGATACAACACGTACCCGCTCACATTGAATTCAATGGGCCGGCCGGGCACACCGATCGGTCCATTGCTGTTCAACACGTACCCGCGATACAACGCGTACCCGCTCACATTGAATGCAATGGGCCGGCCGGGCACACCGATCGGTCCATTGCTGTTCAACGTGTACTCGCGATACAACACGTACCCGCTCACATTGAATGCAATGGGCCGGCCGGGCACACCGATCGGTTCATTGCTGTTCAACGCGTACCCGCTCACATTGAATGCAATGGGCCGACCGGGCACACCGATCGGTCCATTGCTGTTCAACGCGTACCCGCTCACATTGAATGCAATTGGCCGGCCGGGCACACCGATCGGTACATTGCTGTTCAACGCGTACCCGCGATACAACGCGTACCCGCTCACATTGAATGCAATGGGCCGGCCGGGCACACCGATCGGTCCATTGCTGTTCAACGCGTACCCGCGATACAACGCGTACCGCGATACAACGCGTACCCGCTCACATTGAATGCAATGGGCCGGCCGGGCACACCGATCGGTCCATTGCTGTTCAACGCGTACCCGCGATACAACGCGTGCACCGCTCACATTGAATGCAATGGGCCGGCCGGGCACACCGATCGGTCCATTGCTGTTCAACGCGTACCCGCTCACATTGAATGCAATGGGCCGGCCGGGCACACCGATCGGTCCATTGCTGTTCAACGCGTACCCGCGATACAACGCGTACCCGCGATACAACGCGTACCCGCTCACATTGAATGCAATGGGCCGGCCGGGCACACCGATCGGTCCATTGCTGTTCAATGCGTACCCGCTCACATTGAATGCAATGGGCTGACCGGGCACACCGATCGGTCCATTGCTGTTCAACGCGTACCCGCTCACATTGAATGCAATGGGCCGGCCGGGCACACCGATCGGTCCATTGCTGTTCAACGCGTACCCACGATACAACGCGTACCCGCTCACATTGAATGCAATGGGCCGGCCGGGCACACCGATCGGTCCATTGCTGTTCAACTCGTACCCGCGATACAACGCGTACCCGCTCATATTGAATGCAATGGGCCGGCCGGGCACACCGATCGGTCCATTGCTGTACAACGCGTCCCTGGACAAGTCACTGGCATATGTCACCATGCCTGTCACAGGTGAACATATGCCAGCCACATATACTTCCCAGGGAGTGAGGGGCACACCTACAACACCACAGCCTGTCCACACTGTATCTTAAGGCATGTAAGGCTGCATTACCTATTCCGTGTATGGGGGTGAACATGTTGTTCTGTGGGTGTCACTCGGGGCAGCCACTCCCAGGCTGTGCACGTGTTCATGGGGACAGGATCCTTGGTGTGTCGTGCACATGACCACTGTGATGTGCAACTGTTCATTCCTGAGCATGTGGCATGGTCACATTTCACGGTGGTGTATGTGTATGTCATGTCACATACCCCCTGAGTCCCATGTGGGACGGTATGTACGTCCCAGGGTGACCCATTGGCACAATAGTGATGGTCCTCCACAGTCTGTGTGCATGTTGTGTTTACAATGTCTCTGATTCCATGTGCACAATGGGAGACAGTCTCCACATCCACGTTGTTTGTGCATGAACTTTGATGTTGTGCGTGTGTGTGTCACAGACGTCCATGTCTGTCCTGATGAGGCAACAGGGACCACTACCTGTGGGGGTCATGGTTGTTTTGCTGTGGTGTATTCATGATGCACCATGTCATGCCAGTGTCCATGTGGCAATACAGGGTCCCTGGGAATCTACCTGTCGATGAGCTGTGATGCCTGGGGCACATCTGTCCACACATGTCACTGTGGGGTGTGTTTGGAACGTGGCAGCAGTTGA
This sequence comes from Calotriton arnoldi, assembly GCA_963921515.1. Classification (NCBI taxonomy): domain Eukaryota; kingdom Metazoa; phylum Chordata; class Amphibia; order Caudata; family Salamandridae; genus Calotriton; species Calotriton arnoldi. Next base: position 868,784 of record CAWUFW010003720.1, read on the forward strand.
TGGGAACTGTGACACGGCCTCATGATATCCCATGGCACAACATGGGACTTGTTGATGCCACTTGTTGAACTGTGATGTTAGATGTTGGCCATGTAGGTGCCATACATGTCCTTACGGAACTGCACACATCATGTACTTGTGTCTCATAATGATGTATCATGTGATATTGTGTATGGTCAATGCCACATATGTGGGGTGACTGCCAATCTTTCTTTCTTCACCTATGCACTGCAGGGCACCAGCTGTCCATAGACCATTCCCTGACCTTGCATCCATGGTGGAACGGGACTGCATCCGACGGTACCGCTTCACCAGGCTGCTGATTGAGGAATTGACGGTGCGCTTGGCCCCACATTTGCAACCTGGCCGGACATACCCCACAGCGCTGACCCCCAAGGTGAAGGTGATGGCAGCCCTACACTTCTTTGCCACCGGTACCTTTCAACACACTGTGGCGTCTGCTGGTGGGATGTCACAGACCATGTTCAGCCGTGTGCTCCGCGATGTTTTGGAGGCTATGTTGAGATACCTGAACCAGTACATCTATTTCCCTAGACCTCAACAACTCACTGATGTGAAGAGTGGCTTCTATGCCCTGGGGAGGATGCCGCATGTCATTGGCTCCATTGATGGGACACATGTGGCTTTGATACCACCACAGGCACATGAGCAGGCATACAGGAACCGCAAACATTACCATTCGGTCAATGCACTGGTGGTATGTCTTGCTGATATGTGCATCTCACACGTGTGTGCCCATTTCCCCGGTTCTGCACACGATGCCTACGTGATGAGGAGTAGTCGCATCCCGAGGACGATGTCACAGATGTGGAACCATCGTGCCTGGCTTGTCGGTGTGTACTGACTTTGTACCATTGTGTGTGTTCTGCGATGTAGTATTCCACCCTCTTTTCCAATTCAGCTAATGTGCAATTGTCCATATGTAGGTGACTCCGGATACCCCAACATGCCGTGGTTGCTGACGCCCCTCAGGAACCCTGTGACACCAGCCCAGATGCGCTACAATGAGGCACATGGTCGGACCAGGAGAGTCATTGAGCGGACATTTGGTCTCCTGAAGAGCCGCTTCCGCTGCCTGGACAAGACAGGAGGGGCCCTCCCATATGCCCCAGCAAAGGTGTGCAAGATCGTCATCGTCTCCTGCATGCTACACAACCTGGCTGTGCGGAAGGAGTTGCCTCTCATCCTGGATGACGATGATCAACATCCGCCACCTGTGGAGGATCCTGGCCTGGACCACGATGCCAGTGATGATGATGATGATGATGGTGATGTCCGCACACAGCTCATCACCAACTTCTTCAGCTGAATGTGAGTATCCGGAGATGCCATGTCAATGATGTGAGTATGCATGATATGTGTTGGTGGTGCTCTGGTGCTGTTTGAGTGTGGCCATGTGCTACATGACTGTATGCGTGTAGCAATGTGTCCTTACAGGTAGTCTGTACTCCCCAACAGTGTTGACATGCTAACTTGGTTCTGGGTGGGTATCTTGTGACATGTATTGGGCATGAGTATTGCAGTTCTGTCCTGTTCTTCAGTGCTTTTGACTGTGTGTCATTTCTGTCCTTCACAGGGTACTTTCAGAGTTGTTTGGTCAACTGTGATCCCCCAACACCGTGATGAAACTTCCAGGGTGGTAGCTGTCGTGTCCCTACAGGTGATGTGCGCCACACCCATGGACTTCCTTCCTTCTACACTTGTTGACTGTGTGCCCACTGCCAGGTGGGATTACCTTGCATCTGTAGTGGTTACAACATGTTGCAAATGTGTAATAAACCTGTGCTTCACTTTGTGATGTGCGTTGTCTGTGGTCACACATCAGACTGACATTTGCTTACTGCACCAGTGGGCTAGTTGACAAAGGCTGTGAATAGGTGTTGTGTCTGTGCATTGCACCGTATTTCCTGGCAACATCAGTGTAGGCGATGAGTCAGGTGGCCTTGGTGTGTATATGTTGTGTAGCCCTGGTGGTGTGTCTCCCTCATATGTGTCACGTTGCCATGACTCACATGCCTGTGTTGTACTTGCTGTAGCAGTTAGCATGCACAGTGTAATTTCACAGGTCATCATCTCCATGACAGAAACCACGTTGGAATCACAGTAGAGGCAGGTATGGTGTATTAGTGTGTTTATTGTCATACATGTGTGAGTATAGTGCACAGGATGGTGGGTGCTGTACATTGTGATTGTAATCCAAAGTTCCTAGATGATTTGGAAGTCCTGGTAGCAGAAATGTCCTGAGTAAAGTCCACAGTCATCTGATACATTGGTCCAACTTGTACTCCCCATGTCATGTGGGGGAGTTGTGTTTCATTCAACAGGGTGAACAATTTGCGCACAAAGGTTATTATCCAGAACAGGTTTTGGCTTCCTGGGGGTTGCGCATGGCCATCGGCCTCTCAGTTGCCCTTCCTCGGACGACCCCTCTTCTTTGGGGGGGGACCCTCAAGTGCAGGCTGCTGCGGTGCAGGGGACTCTCCGCCAGAGTCATCCTCCCTCCCTGTGGCAGTTGCAGTTGTTTCAGCACCAGATGTTGTGGGCACACAGGGAGGTGTTGACATGTTGCTGCTCATCTGGCGGAGGCATTGTAATATGTCCCTATGCACCGCCGTCATCTCTTGCAGTGTGTCCCACTTGGACTCCATGCGGGACATGTGTAAGTCCAAGCGGGCATGATGGGCAGCCTGCTGCTGTCGTATGTCCCTGAGGATCCCCACTACCTGGCTGAGCTCTCCGGTGCTGGTCTGGTACGCATCGGCTATGCGTACCAGTTGTGGGTCATCATGCAGTCCAGACCCCTCTGCGAGCAGCGACCTATGTCTACCACCCCTCCCACCACCCCTGGAGACACGTGCAGTACCTGAGGCGGCACGCACAGGTGACCCTGGGCCCCCTTGGGGGTTGTTGGTGGTGTTGGTGTCCATAGCCCCACGTTGGGCAAGGGTCCGTGTGCTGGTGGTGGTGGTGGTCCTTGGTCTGTCCATGTCGGCAGGGGTGGTTTGTGTGTTGTCAGTCGTTGGAGGGGTGGGTGCAGGGGGTGCAGCTGGTGGTCCTGCTGGTGCTGCATGATGACTCGCTCCGGAGGTGCCAGGTAGGTCTTCGTCATCCGAGGAGGGCAGAGGCTGTTCCACACCAGTGAGCTCCGTTTCCCCTGGATCCTGGGACAGGGGCTCCTCAGCGTCTGCTGCTGTGTCCCCATCATCACCTGTTTTTGGGAGACACACACAATGTATGTTATGTTTCTGCAGGCATCAATGGTTGACACACCTGACAGTTGTGACTGTACCTCTGGATGCGGGCCTGTACATTGCCTTGTCCTAAGTTGTCACAGTCAGAGGTTGATATTGGTGTAGCACATTGTCCTGCATACTTTGAGCATTTCAATTTGAATGTTGGGGTGTGTATATGGTCTGCATTGGTTGTATTTGGTTGACATCTGGCCCTCCTTCTCCCCCCAGCCCAGTTATCCCACCATGAGGCATGCCACCCTTGCAGTGGGTTCAGGTTGACTCTCAGGATGTCAGTGAGTGGTGTCCTGCTGTTGGTTGGTGCCCAGTTTCCAGCAGGGCCTTGTGCTCCCCACAGCAGTACCCACTGACAGCCATATTGTCAGTTCTTTTCCACTCCCTGTGATGTGCGCATGGTTCAGGGTGGTGTTGATGGGACAGTTGTGGGGGTGACCAATATCTGTGACTGCCACTCCCATCATGCTATTGCCTCCACCCCCTTCCCAGCATGCCCATGCTTCCTTCCTTTTGACTCTGCTTCCCTGTGGGGTTGTGTGCCTGTGCTGACAAGATGGCTGACAGTGTTATCCTGGGGTTAGTTTGGCTACAAGTCCCATGTGTGTCCCTGTGCTTCACACAGCATGACCCAGGGTTGTGGTTCTTTGTGGGATATTTGATTAGAGTGTGAGGCAATGCATTCTCCCAGGTGAGTTGTGTGGAGTTTGTGTTAGGGGTGTGTGTGAGTGGAGCTGCTGGTAACTATGGTCAGTGCTGTGAGTCCTCCTTCCCACCCAGCCAGATATCCCACCATGGAACGTGCTTCCATTGCAGGGAGTGCAAGTTGTCTTTCAGGATGTCAGTCAGTGGTGTCCTGCTGTTTGTTGGTGCACAGTTCCCAGCAGGACCTTGTGCTCCCCACAGCAGTACCCAGTGTCAGCCATCTTGTCAGTTCTTTGCCACTCCCTGTGATGTGCGCATGGTTCAGGGTGGTGTTGATGGGACAGTTGTGAGGGTGAACAATATATGTGACTACCACTCCCATCATGCTATTGCCTCCACCCCCTTCCCAGCATGCCCATACTTCCTTCCTTTTGAGTGGACTTCACTGTGTGTGAGTGTGACAGCAATGGCAAGATGGCTGACAGTGGTGTCCTGCTGTTGGTTGGTGCCCAGTTCCCAGCAGGGCCTTGTGCTCCCCACAACATAGCACCAGTGTCAGACATCTTTGATGTGGCTTTTCACTACCTGGTAGGTGTGCATGCTTTAGTGTGAGCTTGCAGGGCCATGCGGGTGGGGGATGTTGAGCTGTGACTACCACTCCCATCATGCTATTGCCTCCACCCCCCTTCCCAGCATGCCCATACTTCCTTCCTTTTGAGTGGACTTCACTGTGTGTGAGTATGACAGCAATGGCAAGATGGCTGACAGTGGTGTCCTGCTGTTGGTTGGTGGCCAGTTCCCAGCAGGGCCTTGTGCTCCCCACAACATAGCACCAGTGTCAGACATCTTTGATGTGGCTTTTCACTACCTGGTAGGTGTGCATGCTTTAGTGTGAGCTTGCTGGGCCATGCGGGTGGGGGATGTTGAGCTGTGACTACCACTCCCATCATGCTATTGCCTCCACCCCCTTCCCAGCATGCCCATACTTCCTTCCTTTTGAGTGGACTTCACTGTGTGTGAGTGTGACAGCAATGGCAAGATGGCTGACAGTGGTGTCCTGCTGTTGGTTGGTGGCCAGTTCCCAGCAGGGCCTTGTGCTCCCCACAACATAGCACCAGTGTCAGACATCTTTGATGTGGCTTTTCACTACCTGGTAGGTGTGCATGCTTTAGTGTGAGCTTGCTGGGCCATGCGGGTGGGGGATGTTGAGCTGTGACTACCACTCCCATCATGCTATTGCCTCCACCGCCCTTCCCAGCATGCCCATACTTCCTTCCTTTTGAGTGGACTTCACTGTGTGTGAGTGTGACAGCAATGGCAAGATGGCTGACAGTGGTGTCCTGCTGTTGGTTGGTGCCCAGTTCCCAGCAGGGCCATGTGCTCTCCACGACTGAGCACCAGTGTCAGCCATCTTTGATGTGGCTTTTGACTCCCTGTGAGGTGTGCATGCTTGGGTGTGATCTTGCTGGGCCATGTGGGTGGGGGATGTTGGGCTGTGACTACCACTCCCATCATGCTATTGCCTCCACCCCCTTCCCAGCATGCCCATGCTTCCTTCCTTTTGACTCTGCTTCCCTGTGGGGTTGTGTGCCTGTGCTGACAAGATGGCTGACAGTGTTATCCTGGGGTTAGTTTGGCTACAAGTCCCATGTGTGTCCCTGTGCTTCACACAGCATGACCCAGGGTTGTGGTTCTTTGTGGGATATTTGATTAGAGTGTGAGGCAATGCATTCTCCCAGGTGAGTTGTGTGGAGTTTGTGTTAGGGGTGTGTGTGAGTGGAGCTGCTGGTAACTATGGTCAGTGCTGTCAGTCCTCCTTCCCACCCAGCCAGATATCCCACCATGGAACGTGCTTCCGTTGCAGGGAGTGCAAGTTGGCTTTCAGGATGTCATTCAGTGGTGTCCTGCTGTTGGTTGGTGCACAGTTGCCAGCAGGGCCTTGTGCTCCCCACAGCAGTAGCCAGTGTCAGCCATCTTGTCAGTTGTTTTCCACTCCCTGTGATTTGAGCATGGTTCATGGTGGTGTTGATGTGCGCATTGTGAGGGTGGGCAATATCTGTGACTACGACTCCCATGATGCTATTGGCTACACTGACTTGCCCAGCATACACAGGATTCCTTCCTTTCAGTGGGCTTCACTGTGAGGTGGTGTTGTAGTGGTGGCTACATGTCTGGATGTGTTTGTTAGTTATATTTGTGCCACTGCCTAGCTGTAGTTGTAGTTTTGTTTGTACATGTGATGACACAGTTACATATCACTATGAGATGGCATGTGTTGTGTTTATCTGACTGACATACACATTGTGGGATGATTCTGTTTTGGTTGCTGTGGATTTGCTAAGGGTGCATGGTTTGACTCTCCCCTTGACAGTGATGTGTGTGTATTGTCGCACAATATTGTGTACATTTGTTGTGTACTCACCAGGCTCTGGGATGTTTTCTAGTCCATATACGCTCACTGGTGGTAGGATGGCCCGCACCTTCTCCTCCCAGGGCCTGAGGTATACTGGTTTGGCAGGAGGGCCACTGCCGGTGTGTTGGCTCAAGAGGTAGTCCTTCTTCAACAAGTCCCTGACCCTCCTGCGCACGTCATACCACCTGTTCTGGATGTCTCCCTTTGTGCGCAAACACGGTGATTGTTCGTTCACCCTGTCGAGAATCCTCTCCCACATCTTGGTTTTCTGCGACATGGGGGTCTGTTGGACCAGTGTACCAAACAGCTGTGGCTCTACCCTGAGGATCTCATCTACCAGGACTTCCAATTCACTATCTAGGAACTTTTGATTCTTCTTTGGGGGCATGGTGATGGGTCGTGGTGGTGTGTGATGTGTGTGGGGGTGTACAAGTGAGGGTGTGTGAGTGTGTGTTTTGCTGGGTGTATGTGAGGGTGCTATTTGTTGAGGTGCTGCTGGTGTGTGGCTTGTGTGATGGATGAGCTGTGATTGTGTGTGTGGTTGCTGTGTGTGTGGTTGCTGTCTGTTGGTGTTGAGTGCTGGCAGGTAATTTGAATTTGCAAAGGATCATGGTAGGGATTTGTGTCCTTTATATGGGTGGAGTTGTGGGTGTGTCTTTGTTCCCTGTTTCCCCCCCCAGTATTTATTGGCTTTGTAATTGCTTGTTTGGCCTTTTTTTGTGTGTTTTTTCCTTAGTACTTTTTGTGCATGTAGGAGACGTTCTTCTGACCGAGTCGGACCCTGCAGTTGTCTCGTGCGAGCTTCTCCGATTCGTTCACGCTGTGTTTGTGCTGTTTTCTGTGCTGCGTACGCGTCGGTCGCAGTGTATTGGGTTGCTTCGGCTCGCAGTTTTGTATGCGTGTCGGTCGTACGGCTTGGGCTCCGTGCGACTCGGACGTGTTTTCCACGCGTTGCATCGTACTTGGCGGGTCGGAGTTCGCGGGTACGTTTCGTTCGGGATTCTTCCTGGTGCGTGTCGGTCGGTTCGATTTGCGTGCTTTTCCGGCCGGATAGCTGTTTTCCGCACGGTTGGGTCGTTCGGCTTGTGTTCCGTACGAGTCGGTCGGATTTTGCACGCTTCTCATCGTACTTTGCGGGTCGGGCTGCACCGGTACGTGTCGGTCGGAATGTATTCCGGCTCCGAGTCGGTCGGTACGTTTTCCGGCCCGAATCGGAATCGGCCCCAATGTCTGTGTTAGTATCCTGCTTTGAAAAAAGAATGTAATTATTAAATTGAAATTATTATTATGAATAAATGTACCTTTTTTTTGGTCTTTGTGGTTTGGGTGCCACGCTTAGGAGATTTCATCTTGGTTTTCTTGAAGCAACGTATCTTGTTTGATTCTTTTGTGTATATTAAAGGTCAGAAAGACATTTATATGTCATTGTTGAGTTTATTTTCCATCACTGCATTTATTTGTCTGTAACTTATGAGTTTACATTGTACTGTTTCATATTTTTACCTTATTTGTGCCATCTTTGCTTTGAGTTGGAGTGAAGGTTTTAGTTCTCCCTTTTGTTGTTGGAAGATATTTTGTTTCCTATAATTCTCCCCCACCCCCAGTGAGTGCCCAGTACCTTTCCAGTGTATACTGTGATTCTTTTTTATAAAAAAAAATAACATTTCAACATTCTCAATGTTGTGAAAATATTAAAATTTAAATGTAAACATTTCTTTTATTTATCAACATACATTGTAGCCGAATTAGAAAACCTTCACAGTCAGATTCTTATTTTCAATTTCCAATAAAAACATTTCCTGAAAATACAAATAAAATTTGAATATTTTACTTGTATAATATACCTTGCTGTTTGTTTATATATAAATTGCGCACGTTATACTCACTTTCAAAGATAGAGGGCACTCTTTCTCAGTATGTCTAACTCTCCTGTAGTCCGGTGAGTGTGGTCAAATCAGAAGGTAGAGTACCACTGACCATAAAATGGCAAACGCCTGTTTTTATATGTTTTTTAAGGGCATGCCATAATTTATATTAAAGTATGAGCTGGAAACTACGTTTTTTTTCTGAAGAAAAACGTGTCTAAACTTTTATTTGTTTCTGTGGTGAAATGTAACATGTATTTGGCCTTCTTCACATAGTTTGTCCGCCATCTTGGTTGGGGACAGGGTGTTTTCTTATGTAGAAATGATACAAAGTCAGCATTTTTAAGTGTAAATAGAGTTTTACTATTCTAGAGCACATTTGCACCATGTGATGTGTTGCTTTCTTTTATATTTATTTTGGCAATATTTTTGAAGGGTTGTAATGTTTTGCATTTTCTTGTGTAGATATAGAATGATGTTTAAAAAATTTGCATTGTGTTGCGTTGCTTTGAGTTGTGTTGCGTGGAACTTTCATGTTGAAAATATTTGTGAAGGGTTGCGATGCAATGCGCTGACTTGTGATGTGTTGTGTTGTGTCTGCTCTGTTGTATGGCAATGCGCTTCACAAAAGTACTTTTCTCATAAAATGTTAAATTATAATGATATCATCTACATAGATATTTTATTTTTTAACCATATTTATCACCTTTTTTTTATTAAAAAAACTGTGCGGTAAAGGTTTTCGTGCGAAAAGTCTGCGTGGTAACGGTATGCGTGGCAATGGTTAATATAATGTCATTCTATGTATGTCTGTGGTAAAGTTGTGTATGGTGATGGTATATGCGTGGTAAAGACGGTTGGGTAAAGGCATGCATGGTAAAGGCATGCGGTGTAACATCATATAAACCTTCAGAAAATTATCATCTCTCAATTGCACTTATATAAGCAACTAATTTTATCTGGCATGATATAAAAATAAAAAAAATGGTTCTGTAATTCTGTTACTTATGTTTCACTTCTCCCTCTAGGGTTTAAGGCAACAGCTCACATAGGTGCCTTAAATTTTTTTATTGCTGTATGGGTAGGAGACATTTAAACTTTTTTTAGATATTTACCAGGTGAAGATAGCTTCCATTCTCTCTTATGCAATTGAATATATCCCTACAAGTAAGTGGTTTATCTTAAACTCATTTGAAGGAAGGCTCCTTCGCAAGATAGTATCTTAAGGCTAAGCATCTCCATCCAGGCATTGCACTTCGAGTTTTACCTCCTCAGTGCCCATTCCACATCTCTTGCAAATGTAATTAGATGGGCATTTAATCTTCTGCATTTTTGGAAGGTACTCTGAGAGATCTCCTGAAGACTGAAACCTTTAAGGGATAAGTAGGCTCTTATACCTTTAATAAAAACCTTGAGATCGCACTAGTAAATTTTCAATGCACTGTCGCCCATCTGCAATCTGGACACCAGCACAATTAAAGTTGTTTCTGAAAAAATATGTCGCCCAGATTAAGTAATACAAGGGATATAGCACATTGTTCCCAGTTAGAAACGTATACGCTCCACTCTGCTAACCTAACATTTAAGACTCATCAAGAATACCTGAAGTTTACACTAGATCATAGCACTAGGCATTAAATAATTATGTTAAGGTTGAGGATTCTGCCATTAAACAACTTTAAACAGCATTGGTCAAACATAAGAGATAAGACTGGAACATGTGATCTTTGCATGGGTGGGATCCAAGATATAAAGCATACATTATTTGTCTGCCCCAGTAAGACAGTGTTGGAAGTGAGGAATTGTTTTTTAAAACCTGTGTTTTAAATATAGTGTTTTTAAAATTAATGATTTGATTGCTTTAGCAAATTCACCTCCTGATGAATTTGTGTATCATAATTTGTAAAGCAAACACAAGGAGATGATGGACTGAGCGCTGAAACTTTTCAGACACTCACCCCCAGTCACAGATCTGGGTTGAATCCATCATCGGTCTTTAGCTCACTTCACCAACCCAGTTCAGACCCAGCTATATGCAAATCAGTCTTGACCCTGTGCATCATGGGAACAGTCCAGCATAAACTGCCAAGCCAGGTCCTACCTGGACCGGAAACAAGCATCCTGGAACCGGTTTTGGGGTAACTCCCCTCATCAGCCAGGCTAGCTTGAATCCAGTGGCAAAGTAAGCAAGGGACCCACGTCTGGGCATACCCTGCCAACTTAGGGCGAACAAATCAAACACAAGGAGATGATGGATGGAGCGCTGAAACTTTTCAGACACTCACCCCCACTCACAGATCTTGGTTGAATCCTTCATCGTTCTTTAGCTCACTTCGCCAACCCAGTTCAGACCCAGCTATATGCAAATCAGTCTTGACCCTGTGCCTCATGGGAACAGTCCAGCCCGAACTGCCAAGCCAGGTCTTCCCTGGACCGGAAACAAGCATCCTAGGACCGGTTTGGGGTAACACCCCTCATCTGCCAGGCTAGCTTGAATCCAGTGGCAAAGTGAGCAAAGGAGCGACACTTCACCCCAACCCAGTCGCACAGCAAAACGACGTGGTCATGACATGACTCCTGTTATATTATCCATGTTTTCCAACTTGTTCCATCAAAATTCACCTTAATTTTCTCCAAATTTTCATCATTCTTTAAATTTAAACGACATGTATGGTATCATGCTATTTCCCAAGCTTCAAATGCTCTAGATGTGCCCATCCGGACCTTCATTCAAGAACACGATGGAGACGCATGTTAGATTCAAAGCAGTGTTCTTTTATTTTATACCCAATGCATTTCGGGCAATACAGGCCCTTCTTCGGGGTAACTGTAAGTAAACAATCAGACATTCACTGTTATTACATTTTCCTCGCGTTACATATTTAATAGCCAGTGCCAACCAACTCATCTAATTGAAACATCTAATTAAAACCCCAGTGTCAAATTACCCTCTTATAAAATACTTATGCTGTTAATCATTTTCTTTGTCCATTTATTTATTTTTAGCACTTTGGTTAAGATGAGTGGGGGAAATCAGATTGTTTGACACGAGGGTTTGAATAAAATGGACAAAGAAAATGATTAACAGCATAAGTATTTTATAAGAGGGTAATTTGACACTGGGGTTTTAATTAGATGTTTCAATTAGATGAGTTGGTTGGCACTGGCTATTAAATATGTAACGCGAGGAAAATGTAATAACAGTGAATGTCTGATTGTTTACTTACAGTTACCCCCGAAGAAGGGCCTGTATTGCCCGAAATGCATTGGGTATAAAATAAAAGAACACTGCTTTGAATCTAACATGCGTCTCCATCGTGTTCTTGAATGAAGGTCCGGATGGGCACATCTAGAGCATTTGAAGCTTGGGAAATAGCATGATACCATACATGTCGTTTAAATTTAAAGAATGATGAAAATTTGGAGAAACTTAAGGTGAATTTTGATGGAACAAGTTGGAAAACATGGATAATATAACAGGAGTCATGTCATGACCACGTCGTTTTGCTGTGCGACTGGGTTGGGGTGAAGTGTCGCCCCATACTGCACGGTTTTGTACTAGCGTGCCAATAGGGCAAGGCACGCACCCAGTGCGCACGCACTTTCTGAGAATTACAGAGGATAAATATGGACTAATTGAATAAAGGAAGGTGTGCATCCCACCACTTTTTGTTGATATTAAAGTGAGCAAAGGAGCCATGTCTGGGCATACCCTGCCAACTTAGGGCGAACAAAGCAAACACAAGGAGATGATGGACGGAGCGCTGAAACGTTTCAGACACTCACCCCCAGTCAGAGATCTTGGTTGAATCCATCATTGTTCTTTAGCTCACTTCGCCAACGCAGTTCAAACCCAGCTATATGCAAATCAGAAACATTCGTTATGTGGGATTGAATACTTTTTGAATAACGCCTCATTATATAACTGCAAAACAAATTTGACTCAGAAAGGTATTCCACCAAGAAATTTTGGTACAAAATTCTAAAATATTATCCAACCCATAGAGTAATGTTAAAGGTATCTTAAATGTAACTTTTTATGGTGCTAATTCAAAGATAGTAAGAGAACTCCACATGCCACACTAAAGGCAAAGAAAGGATAAGTGGAAGAGATCCTGCAATATAAATAACATCAGTCTTTGACCCAGTTCAACCCAGTAGAACAGCGTGAAGCTTGATCTAGCAGAGGATTATGGAGCCCTGACATTTCTTAAAAGTCCTGAAAAGAGGGCATAGAGAGGCCTCACTGATTTCTGAATAGTATGTATGGTATTCTGGGTATGCAGGATGTTAGATGGGTCACTTTTAAACTTCGATGTGTATACATGGAATTCTCAGAATGCAAGTCTTTAGCTATAATGGCGCACACCTTAAGAACCTTAACCATTATATTTGCAACTCTATGGGGCATATGCATCAAAGTATTGTTTTGCGATTCCCAACTAGCGATTTTTAACGAATCGCTATTTGGGAATCGCAAATGCCTATGCATGAAAAGAATTGCTATATTTCAGCGATTCGCTAAAATTCGCAATCGGTAATAGCAATTACCAAATTGTGAGTCGCATATTAGCGAATCCGCAATTAGAGAATCGCTAATAGCGAATCTGTGATTCCGATGCAGCTTGATGACCTCACAACCAGGAAGTGAGGCAGCTGTTACCTATGTACTGAGAGAGGAGGAGGCAGACTGCAGGAGCACAGCACTAGGAAGCTTGTTGGGACAGCTGAACCTGTGCAAGTAAAGCAGCATGGCATCAGGAAACACTGAGAAGGCGCCAGCACTGTGCAAAAGGAAGCAGAAGTTCAGCGAGAAGGAATTGGAAATCCTCATTGAGGACGTGGTGAGGAGCCATGAAAAATTGTTTGGGAAACAGTCACTTCATGTCCTAGAGTCTGAAAAAAGAAAAATATGGCTGGGAATACAATAAAAAATCAGCGCAGTGGGGTCACACACCGATCCATTCCGGATCTACTCAAGCGGTGGTATGACCTGTGGAGCCGGGCGAAGGAAAGGGTTGCTGCAAGGCTCGCTGATGCAAAGAAGACTGGAGGAGGACCATCAACAGAAACAGCTTCTACACCCTTAGAGGACCTGGTGGAGTCAACCCTTCAGTCTGAAGCTGTAGTTGGAGTGACACATATAGACACCTCTGCACAGCTAATAACTTCCCAAGGTAAGATGCTTGCAAATGAACATTCAATGCTAAATTTCACAAAATACCCCTTAAGTGAGATAAGGCTTAGTGTAGCAAATACTACTCCAGTCCACATTTTACTTGCCACACACAAATGCATTATGGGATAAGCAGTCAGCAACTCCAATAGGAAATGCAGGGAGTGATCAAAACAGCATAGGTGCATTCAAGTTCAACAAGCAAGTTAAATGTATAGACACCGTGTGTTCCTAAATAACTTTATTAAACAAAACCATGCCCCATGTTAAATACATGTCCAAATATAACAACTGAAATTTCACTGTTTAACATTACAGATGCACCTGCGCACCAGTCAGATGAAAGTGATGCCCATGACACTCTGGAGGCTCAGGCACAGTCAGGAGAGGACAACACAGTTGCCCCATAACCCACAACACCTGCACCCACAAGACGCAGGACCACAGAGCCACCACGTTTGAAATGGAAGAGGAGAGCCAACCTGACCCTCCAACAACACAGGCTGGGAATACACCAACACCAAGACCCCAAGTCCAAATGCAGCACAGCAATGTCCACAGCAGGAGGCGCAGGGCAAGGGCACAAATGGCAGCTGATGAAGGTGACAGGTCAACTGTCTTTGGTGGGCTGGAGAACGCAATGTTAAAGGTTCAGCGCCTGCAATGCAAACACATGCGTTCAATGCAGGCACAACTTGTAACCATTTCCAACAACATGGTGGAGATGAGTGACAGCATCAAAGAGCTCACAACAGCAGTGGTGGAAGGAGGGAGGGAAACAACTGAAAACTTCAGTAACATGACACATGCCATCAAGGATTTATGCAAGGTAATGCAGGAAGACCTTGTGTCCCACCGCAGAAGGCACCATCAGTTACTTGGCCGCTTAGATGGCTACACTAGGGCCATCAACCGCCTAGGCACCACAACAGCTCTCCTGTGTCGCTGTGCTGTGGGCATGCAGGTCAAAATGACCCATTGCTGTGGTGATGTGGCCAGAGGACTGAAACAGGTCACCAATGCTGTGGAGCAATTGCAAACTGCTTCAGTTGGTGGCAGTAATTTGCTGGGTGGATAGTGAGGAGAACTCCAGCCTCAGTAGCATCAAGGCACCAGTGACCGAATGCAGAAGGCGCAGTACAAGAAATACTTCTGCATCAGAAGGCTCAACAAGGGATGTCAAAAAGAACAAAACGGGGGAGCAAAGAGGTACTGCTTATCACAAGCAGTGGAGGTGGATACGTCCTCTTTAAGTCAATAGTCATTTAACCACAAAGATCCACCCTCAGATAGTTTCAAATACCATGTCCTCCCAGATTAAGTATGTTTCCTACAATGGTGGGAAAAACACACAGTGTTTTTAAATACCCCTCACACACCAAAAGGGCCCTTGGTGTCATGCTTCATCATGGGGGTCTTCCCGCCCCTCTACGGGACGGGGCGTGCTACAACCTACGCTTACGCGGGAGCACTGTTGTTATGAAAAGACTATGTCGTGTAGGAATGTGAGTGGAAGGGTCAGGGGTGAATAGAAAAGTGAGGTTAAAAAATACCTGGCTCTGCGGTTTAGAAAATAAATTTTTAATATACCTTTGAGCTGGTATTGTTAAAAAAGTGGGGACGGAGGTGTATTTGCCTCAATGAGCTATGCCTCCAAAGTCAACATGTTTCGAAGCCCCCTGGCTTCTTCTTCAGGACTTAACAGATCCCTTCTACACTCACTTAGTATGTGATGTGTTTTAACCTAATCCTCTCTATAAAATTGTGTTGGTGAGAATAAATGAACAGTGCATGCGAATACTTAATGCACATATACGATACCTAAATAGGTATCTGTCATCGTTATCTGGAAGAAAAACGGCATCACACATATATATGTTAAAAGGCGAGACGAAAAAGCACCATCCATCGTGATACGGTAGTGACCTAAAAGGAAGTGAAATGAGTGAACATTTACTCCTTATCGTTAATTCGTAGTGCAGTTTGATGGTGATGTGTCCCGCTATTGATCAGAGGAAAAAGACATTAAACACAGACTCAACACACATGAAACATAAATCACACACCATATCAAAAAAGGACCCGGTCTAATCGGTCCATAGGGTATTGTCACGTCTGTCCAAATGAAACTCGAGGTTATATAGAGTTGTCTAAGAAAAAAGTACATCTCGGTAGGAAAAAGATAACCTACTTGTTTTCAAAAGTAAAAGCGACCCATGAGCCTGTAACGGGTGGGAGGGGTGCCTATAGTAGCAACCTAGAAGAAATAGATAGGTAAATTTGTTTCTGAAGTGATTGTCTCGTCCTGAAACAAACACTCAACAGCATGTCTGACCCCCGGCTGTGCCGTACTCACTGCTCCTGGGACACTGCCCTGCCGTGTCTGGCCTCCCCGCGGCTCCGCTGGACAATGGAGTTCATGCGGGGAGGATCTTAAATACAACTCCTAATTGTTGCTCCCGCCCTAGATTGAGGGCGTAATTGATAATACCTGTGTTGCCCCTAAATGCTTCGTAGTATAGAGCGCTAACCTCTGAAGTCTCAAGAGAGGTGTTACGGTGATGTGCGTTTTACGCTGCGCTGCTACGTATAGTAGCGTCTCCATGTCAGGAAAAGGCTTAAGGAAAAGCTAGCACTAGTCTGCCAACCTTCTTGCTAATAGTTGTTAAGATACATATATAAAGAACCGGCATTTAAACGATATATTATAATGTGCCCATTAATTATTAGATCCTAACATGAGTAGTGTTCCTGTAAGATATTAAAAACGGGTGCATCAATCAGAAGACCTTCAT
Organism: Calotriton arnoldi; assembly: GCA_963921515.1. NCBI lineage: Eukaryota > Metazoa > Chordata > Amphibia > Caudata > Salamandridae > Calotriton > Calotriton arnoldi. The sequence continues at coordinate 884,944 of CAWUFW010003720.1, forward strand.
ATAGGTACATAAATCGGAGACTTTATACATTGGTGTTAGAAGACAAGGCGGGCTTTTTAAATTAAGGAAAAGTCCTACCAAAAAGAACTTACTCTCAACCCCTAGCTTTGAGTTTATGGAATGAACTCAGGGGGTTAAGAAGGTTTAGCTGATAATATAGTGTGTAAACAGAAACTGGGGGTTCAAAAAAGGGGGTTTTAGGTAAAAAGTAGGTGTCAGAGGGCCCCCCTCACAAAAAACGGGAGAGCGGTGTGTACGTACCTCCATAAGTACTAGAGAACCTACATGGTCAATAAAGACCATGGTAATATCTATTGCGAGCCTTGATGGGTTGGTAGGCACATGGGTCCTGTTCTAGGAGTGAAGATAACGTATATTCCAGATTAAGGGCACTTTTTACGTGAGCTGATTCCATGGTATTTCATCATTCAGCCCATCGATGTGTGTTCCAAGACGGAACACCCAACGTTGTTCTTTCTCAAATAAGCCATTCTCGCTATTTAGTTGTTCAATCACGGTCCACTTCAAGTCTCCCATTCCGTGCACGTGGGTTAGGTAGTGGGTCGACATCTTAGTTGTGCTCTTTTTGCAACGAATGTTGCTCCTATGCTCCCCAATGCGAACTTTAATAGGTCTCGTGGTCATTCCTATGTATTCCAGGCCACATGGGCAGGTGATCATATAAACAACGTTCTTGCTGTTGCAATTCGTGAAGCCTCTTTGCTCCCATTCGCTTTCATTCCTGAATTTCAAAAACCTACTCTTGCAGGTCAGGTGGCATGTGCTGCAATTGCCACACGGATGATGACCCAGTACTGGTGACAATAGTGGGCCCATCAATCTTATCGGTGCAGGTTCCCTTGGTCTAGTATGGACAAGCATGTCCTTCAGGTTCCTCCCCCTTTTGTGGGCAAACATAGGTTTTGGGAAGTTCAGTCGACAACTGTTAAGGAGTCTCCAGTGTTTATTAACAATCTTGGCGATCTGATTTGAATGGGTGTTGAAAGTGGTGACACAGATAGGTCGTTCCTCCTGTTTGACTGCCACCCTGTCCTCCAACAGTGACTCCCTATTGTTGTTTCTAGCCCTGTTCATAGCTTTATCAACAACCTTTTTAGGGTAATTACGTTTTAAGAGTTTTGTTTGTAGGTCAGATGCCTGACTCCTGTAATCACGTAATTCCGTACAATTCCTCCGTAGGCGGAGAAATTGTCCGTAGGGAAGACTCTCTCTCAGATGGCGGGGATGGAAGCTATTTTACAGCAGTAGACAGTTCTTTGCTGTCGGTTTGAAGTGTGTTGTAGTTTTCAAAATCCCCTCATCTGGATAAATGTTGAGATCCAGAAATACCAAGTTGTTTCTTGAGGTGGTATTGGTAAATTTCAGAAAGTTGTTCTGTTCATTCAGCCATGTCACAAAAGCTTCGGTGGATGCAATGTCCCCTTCCCAAATCACTAGTATATCATCAATATATCGTTTCCAAATCCTTATATTCCGATAGAAGGGGTTGTTGGTGTTCAAAATTTTCTTGGACTCAAGGTGATGCACGTAGAGACCAGCTAAACTGGGAGCAAAAGTGCTCCCCATGCTGGTCCCGTGCTTCTGTAGATAGTAGGTATCCTCGTACATGAAGTAGTTTCTCGTGAGTGCTAGTGAAACGCACTCCATTACCACATTTCGTGGTGTTTGGTATTCCCATTCAGTGGAGAACAATACTTCCTCAATAATGGACAATGTCTCATCATGGGGGAGGCTCGTATAAAGGCTCTCCACATCGAGTCCTATGAGGAGGTTCTTATCAGGGTCAAACTCAATATCTTTGAGTAGTTGTAGTAACGCCTTGGTATCTTTCAGGTAGGTATCTGTTGCTTGGACCATAGGGCGGAGAAACGCGTCTGCGAATTTTGACAAAGGTTCCAAAATGGAGTCTAATCCCGAAACAATTGGGCGCCCTGGTGGTTGCCCAAGATTCTTGTGAATCTTGGGTATAGTGTAGAAGTATGGTACCCTAGGTGATTTCTTTGTAAGGAATTCCGCCTCTTTTTTAGATATCCAATTGTGGGCCCCCGCCTCCTCTACCATGGTGGCTATCTGAATTCTAATGGATTCCGTGGGATCGGCGCGGATGATCTCGTAGTTCCTGTGGTCATCGAGGAGTTTCCTGCATTCATTATTATAGGCGGTGGCCGTCTGTATAACGATGGCCCGGCCTTTGTCTGCCGGTTTTATGATAATGTCCGCATTGAGTGATAGTTGACGTATCGCTTCTTTCTCTTCCTTTGAGGTATTCTGGAAGGTGGTATTCCTTGATACAGACATATTCTGCATTTCCTCCATCACAGCCTTTTCAAATGCTAGTAATTCCACAGGTAGTGTAGAATCTGGGGGAACAAAGGTCGATTTTACCCGTAGGCCTGTGTCCTTGTCTCCTCCCTCTGGTTTCTCTTTATCTTTAAAGAAAGCCTTCAATTTCAGTTTGCGGATGAATTCTTTCATCTCCGCACATGTTTTGAATTTGTCCATCCGGTTCGTGGGTACAAACCCCAGTCCTCTCTCTAGGACTCGACCTTGTGTCGATGTTAGTTGGTAATCTGTGAGATTCACCACTAAATTTACCTTTTGCTGGTTGACGGTTGGGCACTCGTCGCGCCGGTCATATATCGTTTAAATGCCGGTTCTTTATATATGTATCTTAACAACTATTACCAAGAAGGTTGGCAGACTAGTGCTAGCTTTTCCTTAAGCCTTTTCCTGACATGGAGACGCTACTATACGTAGCAGCGCAGCGTAAAACGCACGTCACCGTAACACCTCTCTTGAGACTTCAGAGGTTAGCGCTCTATACTACGAAGCATTTAGGGGCAACACAGGTATTATCAATTACGCCCTCAATCTAGGGCGGGAGCAACAATTAGGAGTTGTATTTAAGATCCTCCCCGCATGAACTCCATTGTCCAGCGGAGCCGCGGGGAGGCCAGACACGGCGGGGCAGTGTCCCAGGAGCAGTGAGTACGGCACAGCCGGGGGTCAGAAATGCTGTCGAGTGTTTGTTTCAGGACGAGACAATCACTTCAGAAACAAATTTACCTATCTATTTCTTCTAGGTTGCTACTATAGGCACCCCTCCCACCCGTTACAGGCTCATGGGTCGCTTTTACTTTTGAAAACAAGTAGGTTATCTTTTTCCTACCGAGATGTACTTTTTTCTTAGACAACTCTATATAACCTCGAGTTTCATTTGGACAGACGTGACAATACCCTATGGACCGATTAGACCGGGTCCTTTTTTGATAGAGTGTGTGATTTATGTTTCATGTGTGTTGAGTCTGTGTTTAATGTCTTTTTCCTCTGATCAATAGCGGGACACATCACCATCAAACTGCACTACGAATTAACGATAAGGAGTAAATGTTCACTCATTTCACTTCCTTTTAGGTCACTACCGTATCACGATGGATGGTGCTTTTTCGTCTCGCCTTTTAACATATATATGTGTGATGCCGTTTTTCTTCCAGATAACGATGACAGATACCTATTTAGGTATCGTATATGTGCATTAAGTATTCGCATGCACTGTTCATTTATTCTCACCAACACAATTTTATAGAGAGGATTAGGTTAAAACACATCACATACTAAGTGAGTGTAGAAGGGATCTGTTAAGTCCTGAAGAAGAAGCCAGGGGGCTTCGAAACATGTTGACTTTGGAGGCATAGCTCATTGAGGCAAATACACCTCCGTCCCCACTTTTTTAACAATACCAGCTCAAAGGTATATTAAAAATTTATTTTCTAAACCGCTGAGCCAGGTATTTTTTAACCTCACTTTTCTATTCACCCCTGACCCTTCCACTCACATTCCTACACGACATAGTCTTTTCATAACAACAGTGCTCCCGCGTAACCGTAGGTTGTAGCACGCCCCGTCCCGTAGAGGGGCGGGAAGACCCCATGATGAAGCATGACACCAAGGGCCCTTTTGGTGTGTGAGGGGTATTTAAAAACACTGTGTGTTTTTCCCACCATTGTAGGAAACATACTTAATCTGGGAGGACATGGTATTTGAAACTATCTGAGGGTGGATCTTTGTGGTTAAATGACATTGACGATGACCAGGATCTGCAGGCAAGCTGTCCTACAAAGGTTGTCGAGTGCTGAGGGGTCAGTTTCCGGATTGGAGACCAACAACCCTTGGCAACTGCAACCCACGCGGTCGGAGTAAAGATGCTTCGGTGAGGACCAGCAAGGTCCTGGGGACTCCCCAAGCAATGGAGAGTCAGGGCACACCTGGAGCAATCAGGGAAGCCCACTGAAAGTTAAAGTTCCCTTCTCAGGGACCCACAGGTCGACGGACCAGGGATCATGAAGGGACCTCAAGAGGAATCACAAAATGCCAGCCCACAGAACACTCGTGGAGTGTAGGCCAGCAATCTTTGGTGGAATTACTGCTCGGCGTCAGGGCTACAAGTAACCCAAAGCTCAGCCTCAGGGGTTGCCAGAAAGCTGATGCTTCTGCAAATCGACGTGGTGTCCAGGGGTTCGGGCTGCACGGTCACCAAGAGGGATACGGGCCTCAGACTTGCTGTGGGCACAGATCAACCTCAGGGACCTCGGGAACCCACCTCCTGTGTTGCAATATTCTTCAGAGTCCTCGGGAGCTTTGGAGATGCAAACCGGTCAGTTGCATTAAAGGTGCCTGCCTTGCAGGGGAGTAACTCCTTTACTCCAGGGAGATTCTTCAGTCATCCAGCGTAGTGTAGATCATCAAAGTACTTGGTTTCTGTAGCAGAGTTTAGTCCAGGTGTAATCTAAAGTCCTGTAGCCAGGGGTTCCTACTTTATACCCAAGGAAGGGGTGGGACAAACTCTGGGGACCCACCTATGGGAGGGTCAGGACAGAGGGGTGGCTACACCCATGTCCTTTGTCCAGTTTTGCGCCAGAGCAGGGGCTGAGTGCCCCTGCAACCGGTTTGAGCTGGACTATACACAGGGACACCAAATGTGCCCCCAGTGCAGACATCAAAGCACTCTTGGAGTGCACCCACCCAGCCCCAATACACTAAAGCCTGTCTGGGAGGTGGTCACACCTCCCTGTGACAGGAAACCTATTGTCCAGCTTCCCTGCCGGAGTTTCATCCAGCAGCAGGAGGGCAGACTCGTGTCTGTGGCTGGCAGCATCCATTTTGTGATGCCAGGGTTCTGTGAAGCTGGTACCGGGTGTACCGGTTTTGTCATATTTCTCCCTCTAGGAGGGAGGAATCATACCTCCCACACCAGTTACTGGTGTGGAGGTATGATTCCAAGGTGTTTGACACCAAACACGACATAATTCCTTGCAGCCGTTTTACAGGTTAGCATTTACCGCGAGGTTATAATGCCCTTAAGAGTATATGGTTGGCTGCATCACAGACAACCCCGGAATAGAGGTTCCGAAGGCTGCAGAGGGGCTCTGCTCATGCATGGGCACCCTCTCACATAAAACCCAGCACCCTGCCTTCAGGATTGACAAGGCCTGCCATAGGGGTGACTGATAGGCTTATATGTGCAGTGATTAGGATAGATATAGTGAACCTATATCTAAGTAAGGGGTGCATGCACCACCTTACACAGGCTGCAGTAGCAGACCTGTGGTGTCATTTTGGATGGCCTCTCAGGGGTGGCATAATACATGCTGCAGCCCTGGGAGGCCTCTGGGGTACCTATGCCCTGGGTACATAGTATACCATATACTAGGGACTCATAAGGGTACCCCAGAATCCAATCTGGAGTGTACCTAAAGTACATACAATCAATTTAAAGGGGAAAGCAGATAGGCTGGGGTCCTGAATAGCAGGATCCCAGCCAAACTAAGTCGAAAACCAGCAAAACACCAGGAAAAAAGTGGGGGCAACCATGCAGTCAGATTCCACCTTCCTACAGTAAGGAACCATGTTGGATTCAGATGGAAATGTGACAGAGTAGTCGCAATCTAATCATTTTGAGCTGTTGGAGCTCCAGTTTTATTTTAGGAAGTGGAGTAGTTTAGAGAAAGACTAGTATTTGTACCCCAAATGCTTGCAAAGTACACAAGGAGGACAGGCCTGATTCTACAATGTTCGTAAATAATGTAGGTCCATTCATGAACGTGGGTTTATGCAGAAGATGACTAGAGTTCCTAACAGTCACAATGCTGTCAAAGGTGGTGATGCAACAACCCCCGAGGAAATCATAGGCAGACCTCATGAAAATATAACTAGTCAGGAGATTATATTTCCTTATAAATTTCAAACTTTATGACTCACCCAATTTTAACATAATTGGAGACACGCAGCTACAAGTGGGTGTGTGCCAGGCAAAGATGTCCAAGACTCTCTTGTAGTATGAAACGTCTTTATTTCCAATTAATATTTCCCAAATGTTAAAGACACATTCAGCTCAGCCAACGCGTTTCGTTCTCTCACGAGAACTTCATCAGGGCTTAAGTAAAGCGAAGCGAAAGTTCAACAACAACAACGGAAAGGAATTCTATTGTCTTTGGCAATGGAACAGCATTTTCGATGTTTAAAAAGTGGAAAAAGGAACCATTTTGCTTCCCAGTGGTGATCGGATTTTCTGTTGATGAAGCTTAGTTCAATGAAGGGTTGTTTTTTTGGCAGCAGAGTGGGGGCAGTACGGTCTACTTTGTTGGCTTTTTGTTAATCTTTATTGAATACGGATTCTTTTTAGTGGCAGCATCAGGACAGAAATGTCCTCCATAATTACTTTGTTTAATTAAACACTTTTTAAACATCAAAAATGCTGTTCCATTGCCAAAGATTATAGAATTCCTTTCCGTTCTTCAAGATCTTCACTTTCGGGCATTACCTAGCCCTGGGAATTCCCTTGTGCGTCCAGCGCATTACACTGGAACACCTATACTGGACCCTATCTACTTGTTGTTGAACTTTCGCTTTGCTTTACTTAAGCCCTGATGAAGTTCTCCGTGAGAATACGAAACGCGTTGGCTGAGCTGAATGTGTCTTTAACATTTGGGAAATATTAATTGGAAATAAACACGTTTCATACTACAAGAGAGTCTTGGACTTCTTTGCCTGGCGCACACCCACTTGTAGCTGCATTTTCAGGATCTGGGACACAGAGGCATCATGTAATGGCTGGTGCCGGGGTTTCAGTGCGCAGGACTTTTGAATTGAGGAAACTGGCGTGAGGTGAAGAACCATTAGTCCGTCATTGAAGCTTTGTTCTTTGTATTATCATTGGAGACACCCTTACACCTCATCAAGCTGAAGAAGACTTGCTGTGGACCTTACTGCTTTGATAATTGATTCAGATGCCAGTCGCAAGAATAATGGCATCCTCTGTTCGATCATTGGCGACCCAGGTTTGCTTTGCTGATTTGTGCTCAAGAAGCCCTATGAACAGAATGTGATAGCAAGGGTCCCCAGTCCCTCGATGTGAGAGGGAAAAGAAGTATTTGCCACAGAAACACTGTGTAGGAGAAATCTACAGATAATGCTTTTAAAGGTCAGGAACATTGGTTCTTTGCATACAGCTCAGTAGGAAAATCAAACCTCCTGGGCATAGGAAGCAATACACACATATTGCTGTAAATGTAGAAAATAATTTTTAATCATACATTTTTTACTGTCTATGTCGCAGTACAAATGAAGGAGCCAGTAGCAGTTTTACAAAAGATAAATCTACTGAGAAACATTCTGTAAATACACATCTGGGATAACTCCTTATCTAGATCAAAGTTGAAAGCATAGAGCTCCATTCAGCACTGTGGAGCTTTTCAAAATTCTCAAATGCTCAAGGTACCCTTGTTGATCTTTCCACGTCACTAGAAGCGCCAAGAAAGTTCTGAACTCCCTTCAGAACCATAGTCACATAGTGACGCTAGTAGGTTTCAGAGTTACATCACTTTTACTTGTACCAATGCCAAATGATTTTGCAAACAATGAACCTAATGAAACACTCTCGAGAGAAAAGAGACACATTTTTCTTTTAAGATGGAAGGGTGTGAGAAAAGAAGGTCCTGGTCTTGTCATTCCATTTTAAAGTTTTCAAACCCTTTCAGTCTATCAGGCCATCAACAAACAGCTTACCGAATACCTGGAGCAAAACCACCTACTTGACTCCTCCCAATCAGGATTCATGCCAACCATAGCACTGAGACCACACTGATTGCTGCCACAGATGACATCAGAACCCTCCTTGACCGCAGAGCGACTGTGGCCCTGATTCTCCTCAACCTCTCTGCTGCTTTCTACACAGTTTCCCACCACACCCTCATCAACAGACTCTACAACATCGGCATTCAGCAAAACACCCTCAAGTGGATTGCCTCTTTTGTCACAGGATGCACCGCCGCATCCAGCTGCCTCCTTTCACCTCCAAAGCCAAGGGCATTTTATGCAGTGTACCCCAAGGATCATCCCTCAGCCCCACCTTGTTCAACACCTACATGGCCCCCTTTGCATACATTGTCAGATCCTACAACCTCAACATATTTTTCTACGTAGACGACACTCAACTCATCCTCTCACTCACTAAAGAACACTTCACCACCAGAAACAATCGTCTAGGACGCCTTGACCAACATAGCCAGCTGGATAAGAGACAACTGCCTCAAATTTAACTCCGACATGAAAGAAGTATTGATCTTTGGGACGAACACAACAGTATGGGACCACAGCTAGTGTTCAGCAAAAATTAGACAGACACCCACACCTACATACCATGCACGCAACCTAGGCATCATCCTCGACAGCAAATTGACCATGAAATGACAAGTCAATGCAGTCACCTCCTCCTGCTTCTACACCCTTCACATGCTCTGCAGAATCTTCAGATGGATCCCGGTCAACACCAGAAAGACCGTCACTCAGGCCCTCATCACCAGTCGACTCGAATATGGCAATACTATGTACGCTGGCATCTCTGCCCAACTCCTCAAAAGACTCCAGAACATACAGAATGATGCAGCTAGACTCATCCTGGGCCTCCCCAAATGGGCCCACATCACCTCCCACCTAACAAACTTACACTGGCTTCCCATCCAGAAGAGATGCCAGTTCCAAGATAATCACACACGCCTACAAAGCTCTCCACAATGAAGGACCGGCCTACATCAACCAACGACTGAACTTCCACCTACTCGCAAGACACCTGCGCTCCTCCTCACTAGCCCATGTGCATATCTCATGCATCCATCACAGCCACAGCGAGGGCCACTCCTTCTCCCATATCGCCACCAAGACCTGAAACGGCATACCCCTCAAACTTCGAACAGCACCCTCCCTTGCGGACTTCAGGAAGAAACTCAAGACCTGGCTCTTTGACTGAGACATCGCACCCACAGAGCCAAGATACCCCTAAGGGCGACAGTCCAGCCCTATACAAATGCTGAATGACTGATTTTCACATTATGTCCTTTCTATTCCTCCTTTTAGGTTAAAGTTTCTCTCTAGGGGGGAGCTTGTCTGTTCCCTGTAAGCATATGTTACCCGTATCAATATGTTCCCTGTCTGTACTCCTAAAATTTAAAAATGAATGAAACAAATTATAATGCAAGTCAAACAAGAATATTAAAAACAGAAAAGATGTCAATATGCTCAAGTATGCAACGATAACAACAACATAAATATTAACGCTAAGCAAAACTGCCCAAAATAAACTGTGTCTTCTCTTTGTCGCCCATGCTGTAATCTAACCCTTCATCAATTAGGTGAAAAACATTAAGCATATATGTCAGAAAGAGATACACCTCTAGGAGCTGAATTGTGCGTGTGAAAATATAAAATCTGGGCCCAATCTAGGCTTCCCTATTTCACCAAAAGGTGTGATCCCAGACAATGTTGTATTTCAGGGAGCCTCCTTTTTAGCCTGCAGGCGTCAGGCTGAATGGTACTCTTCCCTCTTTAGATCTTTCTCATTGCCCTGCAGGGCCAGTCTTCAAAGCAGCAGGTGGGGGTAGGGCCGAGGGCGGCAGGATGCAGACAGCAATCAGCAAACACTGCTTTCAACTCCACTCTCCTTTTGTCCTGTCACACGCAGAACAGAACAAGAGCAGCTGTAAACAGCAGAAACAAAAGGGCTCAGGGTGTGTATGGCCTCCTGACTCACCTTCATTCTGTGACCATCAGATTAGTCACTGCTAACTGGAGGCAGTGTAGTGTCCTAGCACTGTAGAACACCAGGCCCAGTGTTGGGGCAAGTAAACACACAAACACTCCGGTTGCTTTGGTGGCCAGCAACCAACTTAGCCACGCCCGGCTCTTCCGGGCTATTTATTGGCTACCACATGTGCGCGCCGCGTGTCCACGTCGGTCACGCCAAATACCTATGACACCCAGGGGTCGGGTACAAACACCCCTCCCCTCTGGGACCCGAGTGGTGTAACCCACCACTCGGAATCAACATTACAGGCAGGTCATCAGGTGAAGTGCAGGGCCGTTATAGGAAGCGCATTTGCGCGCTAATGGCCCTGCAAATCAGGGAAGTGGCAAGGACATTTTTTTTGTCCCCTCATCTCCCACACCCTTGTCCCCCCACTCCAAAATCTGGGGGGGGGCATATATCTCCCACATCCCCCACACTTCCTGCGCCCACGCTGGCACTTCTGTACTTTCCTAAACTCCTCGAAATTAATGCTTCCCGACATTAATTGCAGCAGGCACCAGGATGCTTCAAGAGAGACAGACAGAGAGGGAGGGAGAGACAAAGTAGAGAGAGTGCCATCAGAGAGGGAGGAGGGAGAGAGGAAAGAAGGAGAGGGAAAGAATGGATGGGTGGAAGGAGAGTGATTGTGCACCGACTTGTACGGCAGGATTTTGCTAACCAAACATTGTGCTATTAGGTTGATTTGCAAAAAACACCATTCAACAGGATTTACAGAATGACCCGCCTAATGAATATTAATTAGCCATCCACACTTTGCTACTACCTCTGATTGGCTACAACAGGGATAATGGCATGCAAGGGACAGCAAACCATCATCACTGTGTTTCAATTCTCAAAGGGAAACTTTGTTTAAGACAGCCCAAGTTCTTTAAATGAACCTGTGCTGCTTTAAAAGATAAAATTATCCTGTTTGGGAAAACTTCAGGGAGAGCATATAGTGTTCCCTTGATCACTGCTCACTGCCTCTGAGGCTGCCAGCATGACTGTCAGAGGGAAGGGGTCCTAAGGGGAATCCCTTTCCCTTTACGAAACATTTCAGGACTGGACTGGGGAACCGAAAGCAGCTCTGGCAAAAATTCACAAACCAGCCCCACTCCCTTCGTCACCAGGCACAATCTCTCTCTTCCCATCCATCCTTGTCTCTCTCTATCCTTCTCACTGATCACTCGCTCCCTCTCCAGCCCTTTCGCCCCTCTTTCTCTCTCCTGAAGCCTCCACGTGCTGGCTGCAATTATACCGCAGGGAACTACATAGCTGCCAAGGTTTCAGATTTATATGTGTGACATTATAATAATTTCGGTGAAATTATGAGTGACATTCAACAACTATGAATGACACTTTCTCGCGAGCAAAATAAAGTAATGAAGACAAGGGGAAAATATAAATATCAGAAATGGCACTCATTTGAGCAATGAGAATCAGTCATAACATCTCAAAACTGATTCAAAGCACCAGAAATGGAAGCCCTTGTAACCTGATAATGCAGTGCATCACGCTGGACTCCAGGCCGCTTCCTGTCCCACGTGGGACCTGGCGAGACTCCCAGGATGTAAGAGGCCCCAATATGGATCTGTTGTCAGCTAATATTATTATAGTCAACAGTCTCGCCATGTGCCCTTCTCCCTTTCAGGCAGGCAGCACCAGGCATCGAGCAGCCTCAGGAGAGTGAGGCGGGCCCACATTTAGGTCACAGCCAGGCTGTATTATTTCAAAAAGACAATAGTTTAGCAGGCTCAAGCCTAATAATTAACAAGCAGCACCAGATCACACTAGCCAGCAGACTTAATGACGCTTTGGCTCGGTGATGAAAGTTAAGTAGTTGGACTCGACCAGCGGGCACCACAGTGGCTCACCCCGACTCAAGTTAAACATAAGTTAAAACAGTGAGCAGACAGTGTGTCAGCTCAGAATAGGAATCATGTTCATGGCCGCGCGGCGCGCAAAAAAAAAAAAAAAACACGTTTTTATTAGGAAGTATTTCAAACATATGACTTACTTCTTTGCAGCGAGGGCAATTTGGTACGGGCCTGTTGGACGGCCGCCGCAACGCCCGAGGCTCAGCTGCACACTGGACTGGTGTGCTCACTGGCTCTTTGCAGCAATTATTCCGTTATCGGCCGACTCGTGGATGAAACAACTCCTGCTGCGAGAGCGCCGCAGCCTTTCGTCTAGCACCGGCCTACGCACTCTTCTCAGTCAGACACTGTGACCTCTCAGCGGTAGCTGGAGCACAGTGGTGTGCTGGTCTCCACAGTGCCCGCTAGCCGCGGTCTGTGCTGGGGGTTGGGGCCGTCCGAGTCCGTTAGTCGCATTGCGGCGGTGCTCAGCTTCACATTAATTTTAAAAATATTACTCCGTCAGGGGAGGTGCGTCCATTGGGGCGGTGGGGGGTTGCCCCACTAGCCACATGGCCCCATTCAAATCACCTGTAGTTCATAATCATAACAATAATAACACTAGTACAGATTAAGTTAAATAACACTCGCCGTTCCGCTCCGTGCACTCGCAGCAGTCGGCACTGGCAGTCAGCCGCTGAAGGGGGTGGGTGGGGGCGGGGCTGGCTGCGGCAGCAAGTGTTGAGTGACAGCTGCGCTTAGTAAGCGCTGCTGCAATAGTGCGCATGCTTGATTTTGGGCTGGTCATTTTTATGACCAGCCCAAACATGCGCACTACAGCCACCCTGCTACTACCATAATATTATAGCCAGGAGAGCGAGGGGGGAGTCGGGACCCGAGAGGCCGAGGGTTGCTTCATGCAGCAGCCCCCGGTCTCCTAATGGGCGAGCCGTCACCGTGCTCTAGCCAATCCTGGCACTGCTAATGCAGCGTCTGGATTGGCAGAGACACCGCGCAGCCTGAGCCTGAGGGCAGGCATTTGCTGCATTGGGTGCCGCGCGTGGGTGGGGTGGCACTGCCGCTGTGCCGCACTGTGATTGGATTTGGCCATCGTGACGTGACCTCGCGGGCTCCGTCACCGCGCCAGTGCCACGAGGAGTCGACACACCACAGAGACACGGTAGAGACCTCGTCGTGCGGTGCTACTTGATTCTGATTCATTTGATTGATTCCTGCCTGCGTGCTCAAGATCCTGAATTGATCATCGACTTGTGTTGAAGTAAGACTAAACTTACTTAGAAAGTAACTATGACAAGCACAATAATAACATATATTACATATTCAGTAAAGTAAATATAATCAGTCCGAGAGTGACACAGAGAGACTCCGAGTCGAAGTCCGCCGCGCGGCTGGGTGTGGGTGGTCGTGTCGGGTGGACCCTCAGTTGTACAGAGTTAGTAGTTTATGTCACGTTTCTTTTAGGGTGATTGGCGAATCCCTGGCCCTGGGTCCTGCGCCGCGGGCCTGCGCACCTATGCCGATCAGGTGCCGCCAGAACTTCAACACCTCCTGCCAGGCCTGTAACGTTACAGGCCTGGCATCAGGAGGACTGTCTGGAGGTGTTGAAGTTCTGGCGGCGCCTGATAGTATTTCGATTTACCGACCACGGAGGAAAAGAGAGCTGCAAATGCGACTGTGCTTCCCAAGCACTGCTGAGGGACCTCTACTCAAGCACTAAACAGCGACAAAGCGAGCACACTAGTATGTTGTGCCTTGCAGTGGCTCAGCGCGAGATATGCGTTGAAAAGTAAATGCAACCGTTACATTTCCGATTATCCACAGTAACGTGCCGTGGTTAACGCCGGTTTTAATTGTGTCCAACCAGAAATTGTAGGGAGGCTCGGGATATTATCTGGGGCCAGGGATTACACCTGCATTTATATACGGCAGGGCCCGCGTGTGCTATCTGCAGCAGGTCATTTGTTGGAATCTCACTGAGATAGCAGAGTGGGTGAATGCACTCACTGGCAGCATCACCACTGACCCGCTGCCAATACGCTATTTTGCTAATCTCTGTTATTTGCAGTTTACGTAGCGATTTCCGAAGCCCCCACCTTAACCCTCTGCTAATTTTTTCGTGCTTGCCAGTTCTATTCCAACTCGAGCCATTGACAGCCAAGGCACTGACTGGGCACTTGTTACTAGATGCTGATTAGCACTATAGGTGCCCCCGCCCTCGGTGGCTGAGAGGGAGGTGAGAGCGGAGCATCTGAAGTCGTGACTTTATGTGACATGATCCATGGCTTAAAACCATGAGTGGTGAATCCGGCGATCTGTGTGTAAATCCCAGCTTCCTTGCGTGGACACCTTGTGTGATCCTGGGAAAATACCTTTTGCCGCCGTTCCGTTATGTGCAATTGCAATTGAATCGGTAACGGTTAGAAACAGGCACAGCCCCATTATACTGCTCTTAAACTGGAATACGTGTACACTAACTCGTTTTTGTTGGCTTCGAGACTTTTATTAGCCTGTGAGGGGGCTCGGCTGTGGTATGACGTGTGTATGTATTTGGGGTGAATGTACGTGTTTGAAGGGATAATGGGATGATTCAATAGATATTGAGAACAGATGTCTGTGCCCAATAACAGTACTGTTAGTACACCACCTGCACCTGTCCCCAGCAGTTTGACTCATTTCTCTGGTCTTCATTTAAGGCTTTCCGGTTCGTTGCCCTGTCCTACTCGTATAAAGCACAGGCCCTCAATTCTGCTGCCTACAACTCTCAGCAGCACACTACCCTCCTGTGACAGTCCGTTAATGGCCTACCCTTCACTGTCCTAAACTATCCTGCCTTTCACTGTTCTGGAATCTGTCTGCTATGTTATATGACATCTCTATATTAATGTAATAACTGCACTTTAACAATTGCTTTATTAACCTTCCTGCTTTCTCAAATTTGCTTGAAAATGCACCATTTTTCCTCTTTTTTTTCAAACTTTTCTCAAGGGGAGAACCCCCTCCCCGAACCCCCCTTAGGTTGTTCGGGCTCGCTCGCTCGCTACAGTGCAGTATGCCAATCATTTTACTCCCCACCACTTTCAAATGTCACCAGCCGCCCCTGCTCCGTGTTTCAAAGCATTACTGCGTGCAGCCCTGCCCTCCCTCCAATAAAATTGCAACCACCCGCTCGCGCCACCGCAGCAGGACATCCGGCCACGCCCATTAGTTTCTGCGCGGTCGGTGTCAGGAATTGTTACAATGTAGCTACTGCTGCTCAGCTAACCCCAATAAGCCGCTTGCTGGGAGCCGTGCGCACGCGATGGCACGCTGCCACTCAACCAGCGTTGAGGCGGTTTCAGTCTGTGAGGCATTAATAGCAGTCCTGCTGTTAACATATAGCCGAGAGGCAGGCCAGGCGCTATCCCTATAATGCGTGACTTCGCATTTCAGTGCGGTGATGCGGACCACCACACTGAAATGCGTTAGTCTCACGCCTGATGCGTGATACTTGGCAGGGATGGAACTAGGGAAAATAACAGAGGCACCAGGAGCCACCCTGGGCTTTGAAAAACAGCCTCTAAGAGCTCCAGCCCACCGGGAAAATGCCCGGTGGAACGCAAGGCCAGTCCGGGCCTGCCACTGCCTTGGTAACTGCTCAATGGCTTACGACCGGATTGCAGTTACAAACCAATAGCACCATACTCAATCACAATCACAATTTGAAATATCCCTTCCAAATTCGGATTTGGGAATGGGTTGCAAACCCGATTTATGAGTCGAAAAAACTTTTCCATCATATGAAATGGTTTTATACACTGGAAGTAGCCATTTTGTGGTCGCAAATCCTGCGATTTTGTGAAATTCAGCGTTTGCAATCACAAAATTGCTCAGTACGTCTGCTCCTAAACTCTGTAGCATTGCAGATTGGAATGCTTTGAGAGGAGAGAGAAGCTGCACAGAGCTATGGTATATACTTTTTTCTGTGCATTGTGAAGGGGCAGAAGGATTTTTCGGTCACCAATGGAATCTGGATCTGATTTTATCATAGTACACTGGCTTTTATGGCAATTAAATAGGAGGGAAAAAATAACTTTTTAGTGCATATTAGTTAGTCTTTGATAGCATGTTGTCATGTGACTTTTTCAATTGCGAACAGATTTGGATGATTTAGATAAAGGTTACTGAGAGCATTATTGTCTAGTTGAATTTAAGCGTTTAATAAATTACTATCATGAAGCACACAATAGAGGCATGCAGGTTTTCTTCAAACCTCATATATTTATATCGCTGGAGTATTTGATCTATAAATGAATACCTTAAATTGAGTCATTTTGAGTGGGTTATTTTTGCAGAATGTGTTCCAGGCTCAATTGATTTACACAGTCCTAGCAGGTAAGCACACTGAGTTTGAATCCAAGGCACGCCGATGAAAGTTAGTATACCCTTAGAAATCGAGCCAACTATTCAATAAATATTTTCCACCACTTAAAAGAGGGAGAAACGAGAAATCACTTGACATTTTTATTTTTTTCATGTTACTTTTTGGCAAGTTCCTTGTAACAAAGTTGCCAAATTTAGATTGCACAAGTATTTTATTTATGATACGACAGCCCAGATCCTTTACAGAATCAACTCCAACTGTCACATTCCATAGAACAAAGAGAAGTAATGCACCATAAGAAAGGAAGGTTGGGAGGGGTCATGGAATAAGGAAAAGAGGGACCAGGGTGATAAAGATTAAACATGGAGAAATTAAATACAATATGTACAAATTACAACACTTCTCCCCCCCTTCAATAACACAGGGAGGAAGAAGAAGAGTATATTTCCACAACAATTAAAATAACAATAACCTGTAAATTTTGAAAACAGAAATGAACTTCAAGGTACTCATTTAGTGCATCACATAGTCCAAAACAGAAATGAACTCAAAGTACTCATGAGTGCGCAACATAATCCTCACGCAATGCAGGAAATTTACACACCTGATCACTGCGGCGAATAGTGTCCTGAAAGGAATGCAACCGGGCACTCCCCTTGTTGTAGCGGGCCACACATGAGGACAACCTGTCCATGCTCCATGTCCTTCCATCTTCTAAAGTTACAACATTTTCCTCCACTTTAACAATTTCCATGGGCCTGGAAAACTGAGAACCCTCTTTCTTCCTAGACTCAGGAAGTTCGACGAATACCTTATCGCCAACTTCCCACTTGCTGCTTTTAACTCCATGTTTACGATCATAGCATCTCTTGTAATTTGGTTGATGTTGATTTACACAGTTACTTATTTCCTCTCTACACACCCATTTTGGTTCACCTCCACCCAATCAATTGGGATTCAATTTAGTACCAGGTAACCTCCCCTTAAGAGTGAGAAAAGGAGAGATACCAGTAACCGAATTAGAAGTAGTATGATAAGCCCAAAGCATATTCTGGGGAGCTTTATCCACATGTCTCCCTGACCTTTGGGGTAGCTGTATACACTCTTTAATCATTCGATTAACTCGCTCCACCAAACCATTCGCCCTGGGGCAATACAAAGCTGTTCTTCAATCAATCAGGGAATTGTAAGCGCGCTACTCACCTGTGAGGGTCTCAACGCGCTGAGGGGGGGGTCCGCAGATCTGTTTAGCCGAAGAGCCAGGTCTTGAGGGTCTTCCTGAAGGTGTTCAGGGAGGGGGCACGTCTGATGTCTGCCGGTAGCTCGTTCCAGGTCTTGGCTGCAATGTGAGAGAAGGATCTTCCGCCTGCTCTGGCTCTGTGGATGTGCGGGGTTTCGGCCAGTGCGAGGTTGGAAGATCGGAGGTTTCTTTTGGGTACGTGGAAGTTGATTCTGTTGTTGAGGTATTTGGGTCCGTTGTTGTGTAGGCATTTGTAGGCGTGAGTGAGGATTTTGAAAGTGACTCTTTTCTCCACGGGGAGCCAGTGGAGACTTCGCAGGTGTTGG
The DNA here is from genome assembly GCA_963921515.1 of Calotriton arnoldi. Classification (NCBI taxonomy): domain Eukaryota; kingdom Metazoa; phylum Chordata; class Amphibia; order Caudata; family Salamandridae; genus Calotriton; species Calotriton arnoldi. Next base: position 902,888 of record CAWUFW010003720.1, read on the forward strand.
CTGATGTGTTCGTGTCGGGGGATGCCGAGGACGAGTCTGGCGGCGGTGTTCTGTACTGTCTGGAGTTTGCGGAGTAGGGACTTGTTGATGCCGGCATAGAGTGCATTTCCATAGTCCAGTCTGCTGGTGATGAGTGCGTGGGTGACTGTCTTCCTTGACTCAGGGGGAATCCACTTGAAGGTCTTGCCGAGGATGCGGAGGGTGTTGAAGCAGCTGGAGGTGACGGCGTTGACCTGTCGGTTCATGGTGAGTGATGAGTCGAGTACGATGCCGAGGTTCTTGGCATGGTCTGAGGGGTAGGTGGGCTTCCGAGGGCGGCCGCCCACCAGGTGCTGTCCCATGCAGAAAGGGTGGTGCCGAGGACGAGGACTTCTGTCTTCTCGGCGTTGAGCTTCAGGCAGCTGTTGGTCATCCAGACTGCGACGTCTTGCATTCCTTGCTGGAAGTTGAGTTTGGCAGTGGTGGGGTCTTTGGTGAGGGAGAGGATCAGCTGGGTGTCGTCGGCATAGGATACGATGTTGAGGCCGTGTTGTCGGACGATGGCTGCGAGGGGGCCATGTAAATGTTGAAGAGGGTGGGGCTCAGTGATGAACCCTGTGGGACTCCGCAGGTGATTTTCGTGGGGTCGGAGAGGAAGGGTGGGAGTCTGATCCTTTGGCTTCTTCCGGTGAGGAATGATCGGATTCAGTCCAGGGCTGTTCCTTGTATGCCTGCGTCGTGTAGTCTGGCGACTAGTGTGCGATGGGAGACGGTGTCGAAGGCCACTGATAGGTCGAGTAGGATGAGGGCTGCGGACTGGCCTTGGTCCAGGAGGGTGCGGATGTCATCTGTGGCGACGAGTAGGGTGGTCTCTGTGCTGTGGTTGCTTCGGAATCCGGATTGGGACGGGTCGAGGACGGTGTTCTCTTCAATGAATCGTGTCAGTTTCCTGTTGACTGTTTTCTCTGCAACTTTGGCTGCGAAGGGGAGGAGCGAGATGGGCCGATAGTTCTTGAGGTCGGTGGGGTCAGCTGTGGGCTTCTTGAGCAGGGGTCTGACTTCTGCGCGCTTCCAGTCGTCTGGGAAGGTGCCTGTTTTGAAGGTGGTGTTGATGGTGCGTTGTAGTTCGGGTGCGATGGCGGCCATGGCTCTGTGGTAGATGTGAGGGGGCAGGGGTCGGTGGGGGCCCCGAGTGGATGCTTTTCATGGTTGAGGCGGTGTCTTCGGCCGTGATCGGTGTCCAGTTGGAGATGGTGGGCTGGCTGGTGTTTCTGGGGGGCGGGGGGCCATCTGTGGCGCCTGGTGGATGGTCGATGAAGTGGATGGTCGATGAAGTTCTTAAATGCACATTTTTCTTTTCCGTTTTCAGACTTTTACACAGTCTAGCAAAATTTCCCCTCTTATTACATTTTCTACTGATAACAGAATGAGCAGGACAATTTACGCTGTTTGCCTAATGGTTTCCATTGCCACAACGGAAACACTTTAAAGCTCTCATCCTCTGTTTTTTTCCTGAAATTAGACTCAAAAGATTTACCATACTCTTTACTATCATTCAACTGGTCATCCTTGACAACAAAACCTTTTATCACATGAACCGTCTCTGAGATATTGCTTTGCTTCATCTCTTTTATACACTCCGCAGTGTGCTCAATACTTTTGGCCACATTTACCGCTTCCCTTAAATCCAAATGGCTAGCCAAAAGTTTCTACTGAATTTTTGCATTATTTGTACACCTCACTAATTGATCCCTAATTAAGGAATCACTTACTGAACCGAATTCACACAAATTGGCCATGCCTCGTAAAACTGCTATGTAACTCGATACCTTCTCATTTTATCCTTGGGTTCTGCAAAAAAGCATGCCTTTCTAAAACAATGTTGACTCTTTGACCAAATGCTTCCCCAACTTTAGCATAATGTCTTGAAAAACATCACCTTGAGATTCCTCTCCATCCCCCTCACTTTCCGAGTCTGATAAAGTTTCATAAACTTTTCTCCCTTGAATACCCAAATTGTGTAATAAAATGTGTTGTTTCCTTAATGGCGAAAATTTCTCCCCACCAATCGCAATCAAATGTGACATAAATAACTTTTCCCATTCCTTCCAGAGTATTACCGGTACCCCCACTTCATCCAGAAAAGGTGGAGGCTGAGCCATATTCGTGGTAGCCATCACAAAACCTGAAAAGCAAGAAATTTAAAAGCAGCAACAAAGAAAACAAATAAAAAAAGTATAAAAGGTTACAAGAAACTCTAAATTGTTTAAGACTGTACCTAGAACAACATGCAACAGTCCTATTTTTACTTCTAAATACCACAGTCAGTGGGCGGGGACTGGAAAGGAAAAGGCTTCACAACTGGAACTGGTATCTCATGTGAGAATACAAGCAAACAGTATCAGTGTGTGCACAAAAGAAACTAAAAACTGCTAGGTAAGTAACCTTTCAATACGTTGTATATATGTAAATTGTAGACAGGTTGTGAACCTTATTGCTTGTTCACCATACGCCTTGCGCTGAACGGTTAATTGAAGATAATTGGCTGTGCCTGTCAGTGACTCGAAACTGAACTCACGCTGACAGGCTATGCAAGGCTGTGCCCATCAGCGTGAAGAGCGAAGAATAAAATTACTTTTAACAAAACACTCCAAGGCCACTGTAGCGTCGCGGTCTAGCCTTCCGACGTCACGTGACTCGCTGCAAGGCATTGTGGGAGTGACGTGACGCGGTCGGCCATTCCAGATCGCGGTGCGGAGACGAACGGACGGCTCTCCCCTAAAAAGAGATAATAAATCATCTTCCACAAACCCTCCTGTCCTTGTCCTCATTAGAGGGGGGGGTGCAACTTCCTACACCACAGTGGCGACGAGGCGGCAGACCCGCGAAGCACATCCAGGCCGCCGTCACGGTAGGGGAGAGCCGGCGAGTGCACAGCTGCGGGCGCGGCCTGCTCGCCGCATCCAGCAGGCACAGTAGCAGTGGGGGGGGCAACCAGTTCACATCGCGTGAGGCCCTCGGCGCGCACATCGGCGCGCGCCTCACACCCCCCACCCTGTCCTCGACCATCGAGTTCTCTACCCGCTCCAAGGGGGGCTGTGTAGCCCATAAGAACCCCTTGCACTAGGTGCTCCACAACTGCACCACAAGCCTGGCGATCCTGCAACGAGCCTGCCACGGTGAGCAGCACACAGCCCACTGAACCGCGTTGTACCTCCACGCGGCAGCAGTATACAGGAGCACAGCGCTGCAGGCGAAATAGCACAACGGGCACCCTGCTCCCAACCGGGCACGCCCATTACAAGGCCACAAGCGTCCTCTAGCGCCTCTGCACCACATCAAGGCGCCCCGCCTTCCACGCCGCCCGCATCATGTGCACGCAAACCTTCTCACTAACCAACCCAGTACCCTTCCTACCTAAACCTGGAGAACCGGCCATGAAATGGGCCGACTGGAAAGGGTATTTCCTGAACTACTTATCGGCGCTGGAAGATGAAGGCGAGGAGGCGCTCTCTAGTAAACGCCGAAAGAAAATTCTCCTACATAATCTGTGCCCGGAAGGCCTGCGCGTCTACGAAAATATGGTAAAGAAGACCAGGGCATCTACAGACGGCGATGTGTTCCAACATGCCCTGGAAGACCTGGACACCCATTACCAGCCGGTAATCTGCACAGCCATCGACCGGTACAATTTTTTCCAGCGCAAACAGACAGAGTCGGAATCGGTGGAGGACTACGTGGCGGCCCTCAAAAAGCTAGCCATCAACTGCAAGTTCGGTACACTACACGATGACCTTATTAGAGACCAAATCATAATGCCCACTACCCACTCAAGCGTCCAGGAGAAGCTGTGGGTTAGTGGCGAAGCGCCCCTCCCGGAGATCATCGCAATAGTCAAAAGAGCCGAGCTATCCAAACGGTGCGCGCACGCCGCCAAGAAGGAACCTGTCCAACCGCCCACAGTGTGCAAAGTGTCTGACCGGAGGGTCCTGACCGCAAAACCTACGACAACTACGGGCTCGGCCTCCAACAGGCAATCTGCGTCTAGACATAAGGGGCCCAGCCGCGCGCCCATGGACAAGCAATGAACCTGCTACAGATGCGGCAGCCAATCCCACATGGCTAATGATAGGAAGTGTCCAGCATTCCACGTCAAATGCTCCTGCGGTGTCACAGGTCATTTCGGCAAAGTCTGCAGACGGAAGCCCAGAAGCGCTGCAGTAAAATATGTCCAAGACGACTCCGACGATCAAGATGGAGCAGACCAATCCGACCAAGATTGCATACTCTGCATCGAGGACCAAATCCTGGGCATCGGCCGCGTTGCCAAGAAGAAGCCATCCTGCATGTTAGTAATTGGAAGTGTCCAGATCGCCATGGTGGCGGATTCCGGTTCGCCATACACCATCATCCAAAAACAGCTATGGGACAAAGACTTTGCCCACGTGGTGGGAACCACCTTCATCCCACTGACGTCCACCCAGTCACATACACAGGGGAACGAATCCCCATGGTGGGGTTCCGGCGGCTCCTGTTCGAGTTCAAAGGCAGGCAAACGACAGCAAAGTTGTATGTCGCGCAGAAAGGTCCCTCAGTCCTGGGGTGGGCGGACCAGGGAGCGCTGGGCATCCAACTCAACCCAGGCAGTGACACACAAGTGCTTCTGATGGACGACCCATCCACGCCAGCCTCGTTAAAAGCGGAGTTTCCATCAGTCTTCAGCGACCACATCGGGAAGATGTCACGGTTCACCCACAAAATCATGCTTAAAGAAGGAGCGGTACCAGTCTCCCACAAAGTCAGGAACATTCCGTTCAACTGCAGAGAGGCAGTACAGCTAGAACTCAAACGGTTGGAAGACAACGACATCATCGAACCAATAGAATGCGCCGAATGGCTCGCGCCCTTGTGGTGGCGCGCAAACAGAGCGGGCAGATACGCCTTTGCATCGATCTCCGAGAACTTAATAAAAACATCATCGTTGACAAGTTCCCGCTCCCCAAGATAAACGAACTGCTAGCCCAGACCAAGGGGGTCAAATGGTTCTCCACCATCGACCTCAAAGCCGCGTACCACCAAGTGTCGCTTCATCCATCGTGCCGTAAACTCACCTCTTTCATCACGCCCTTTGGCTCCTACAGGTTCAGACGGCTGCCCTTTGGTCTCGCATCCGCAGCGGCCGTCTTCCAAAAACTCATGCACACACTCTTCAAGGACGTCCATGGGGTCCTCTACTTCCAGGACGACATCCTCGTCATGGGGAAGACCAAGGCCGAACACAATGACATCCTGCACACCGTACTGCACACGCTTGCGGCCAACGGTCTCACGGCGGAACTTGAGAAATGCAAATTCGGCTTACGCAAGGTGACCTATCTGGGACACGAGATCAGCGACACAGGCATCTCCCCAAAAACGGCTAATGTGGAAGCCATCATGTCTGCGCCCTCCCCTAAAAGCAAAGATAATGTCCGCTCATTCCTGGGCCTGGCGGAGTTTTATAGCAAATTCGTCAGGAACTTCGCGACCAAAACGCACAGCTTACGCCAACTGCTTAAAGAAAAGAACGCCTTTGCCTGGTCCGACGAATCAGAAGCGGAATTCTCTGCCATCAAAAGGGCGATTTGCGGGGCGAGTCCCTTACACGGCTTTGACGGCACCGCCCCCAGCATCCTGACCACGGACGCCAGCGACAAAGGTTTGGGAGCGGTCCTATCCCAGAAGGCAAAGGATGGCACGGAGACCACTGTAGGGTTTGCCTCACGCTCCCTCACCCCCAGTGAAGAGAAGTACAGCGTGATCGAAAAGGAAATGCTGGCAGCCATCTGGGCGATGGAAAAATTTCGACAATACCTATGGGGATCAAGATTCACACTCCGCACCGACCACAAACCCCTCATCAAAGTTCTCACATCTAGCGGCAACGTGACAGCCACTCCACGCATCGCGAAGATGACACTACGCCTCTTGGACTTCGTGTACGACGAGGAGTACATCCCCGGCCCACAAAACAGGGTTGCGCACTACCTCAGCAGGGCAGCTGCCATGGAAGGAACAGTCACACAGTCGGACTGGGACGAGTACAGCGTCGCATTTATGACGGATCATGAACACACTATCAGCGCCCAGGACTGGGCAGATGCCTACGCGCAGGACACCGAACTCTCACAGTTCAAATAGTACGTCACACACGGCTGGCCAGAGAAGAAGCACATGAAGGACAACTTCAGGAAATACTGGGAGGTCCGCGACAAACTTTCTATTTGCGACGACTCAATCTTCTTACTACGCGGTGACAGAGTGGTGCCCCCGAAGGAGCTGTTCGATCGCTTACTCCACATCAACCACGAAGGCCACCTGGGCATCGTAAAAGCGAAAAGTAGGATGAAACTACTATACTGGTGGCCGGCCATGGACAACCACGTAGAGAGGTTCGTGAGAGCATGCGAGCATTGTGCCAGAGCCGACAAAACACTCACCGCCATGAGACCCCCCATGGGGGAGTTCAACACGCCCAACAACCCTTGGGAGGACTTATCCATTGACATTGTAGGTCCCATCCTGGATTCCTGGGGCAACCCCAAACACCTCATTGTCTTGGTGGATCGATACTCGAAGTGGCCAGAGGTCGAAATCTGCGACTCTGTGGACTCCGACGCCGTCATCGCCTTCCTCACCAACATCTTCCTGAGGGAAGGCATTCCAAAAACCATCACAAGTGACAACGGACCCCAGTTTACATCAGCCAAATGGACAGCCTTCACCGACCGCAACGGCATCCAGACCAAACACACACCCGTCTACCACCCGGCAGGGAACGGCCAAGTGGAACGCTTTAACCGGGTGATCATCGGCTCAGTCCAAGCAGCCATCAGTGCCGGGAAGAACTGGGAGACCGAAGTAAAAAGCACAGTGTGGGCGTATCTCATCACGCCCACCCTTACAGGCTACAGCCCATTTAAAATCCTGAGAGGCAGGGAACCCTTTACCAAAGACAATTCAGCATGGATGACCATGAGACTCCAAAGCAAATGGTCTCCAGCCGTCGTACGGAGCAATATTGAGAAAGCCCAACGCATCTACAAAGCGCATTACGACAAGAGGCATAATGTGTGGGAAGCCACGCTGACAGAGGGCGACTAGGTCCGAGTCAAAAACGGTCACCCAGGACAGAAAGGAGACAGCAAATTCAGCGAGCCCCTGCGAGTAGTGGAGCCATACACACGTTCGGCTTTGTTGAGCGACGGCAAGGTGTGGTCACAATCCAGAATGGCCAAGTGCAACAAAATCCTTCAGTGGGGTATGGACAGTAGCAACAGTGATCTTGAAGAAAGTAACAGCGCCACTGGGATAGAAGCACTGACCACAGAACCAGCGAGAGAGGACATGGAAGTTACCAACAGAAGCAAGGCCAGCACCTCAGCTAATGCGGAAGGACAGACAGCCAAGCGACAAACACTGCGTCCGTCTACCCAAGACAAAGACAGTGCGGGTACCTCGCAAGGAACTTCCGACACACAAGATAGAGACCCGGAGGAGAGCACGAGGGCGGCTGGACCCAATGGAGGAAGAGAGCAAGTGATCCGAGCACCTGTCACGCACACCCGCAAGGGTCGTACAGTGAAGCTTCCAAAAAGATTCAGTGAATTCCAATTGTGAAATATCTCTCTCTCTCTCTCTCTCTCTCTCTCTCTCTCTCTCTCTCTGTCTCTCTCTCTCTCTCTCTCTCTCTCTCTCCTCTGTCCACTGTCACCCAGTTACAGTTCTCTTTGCTAATGTTGTTAAGGGGGAAGATGTGTAGCATCGCGGTCTAGCCTTCCGACGTCATGTGACTCGCTGCAAGGCATTGAGGGAGTGACGTGACGCGGTCGGCCATTCCAGATCGCGGCGCGGAGACGAACGGATGGCTCTCCCCTATAAAGAGATAATAAATCATCTTCCACGAACCCTCCTGTCCTTGTCCTCATTAGAGGGGGGGTGCAACTTCCTACACCACAGCCACAAGCTAACTCAGCTGAGCATGAAGGTTCTTGCTTAGCGAACGCATTCCGACATGACGCACAAGACGATAACAGCAACTTCTAACGCTCGATGAGCAGACAACACAGCAATACTCAGAAAGAGTGCGATCCAGAATGTTGACAAAGAACTGCGTTACAGCTGAGAGAAGCGTTGCGCCGATAGTTGAAACCACACCACACGAAGACTTTTTCTAAAACTGTGACATCTCACGCACCAAAAGCATATCTTCATGTAAACACAGGTGTTTACACGAAGATATGCTTGGTGTCAATCTTGAGTAACAATAATGCCTGTCAGCAACACCAGTTAGACTGTCAAAACAGTGACTTTACAAACTGTAATCGCAGCGCAGAATCATCCGTAAGCAAATCCGATCACGTCCACAATCATAAAGTCAGTCTCACATGCGTCTCGCGGACTGTGACACAAAAAGATATCACATATAATTTAAATTACAAATGTACTTAGCCGATTAGCACATCTCACGGACTAAAGAAAGCAACCTGCAACCGTAAACTGTAGAATAATACCGCCGATGGCTCCGGATCTTCTCGTTGTTGATGATAAACTCACTGGGGGAAAAGGGCTGCACCAGCTGTCCCCCAACCAGCGATCGTCCCAAGTGTAACGAAGTTGCTACATGTCAGTCGCACAAGTATTTTATTTAAGATATGACAGCCCTTGGGCCACCACAACCGTCCAGATCATTTACACAATCAACTCCAACTGTCACATTCCATAGAACAAAGAGAAGGAATGTACCATAAGAAAGGAAGGATGGGAGGGGTAAAGGAATAAGGAAAAGAGGGACTAGGGTGACAGAGATTAAACATGGAGAAATTAAATACAATATGTACAAATTACAACATTCCTTCTTAGGTAAAATCACATATTTAAATCCCCAGTCCTCCCTCCTACATTACTAGAATCTGGTTCATACAGTTCTACAATTGCTATTGCTTTTAGTTCACACTTTCTGTTCCTTGTATCCTAACTGTATAATATTTTTATGTCTTTATCTCCCAGCATATACAGCAGAGCTAGGTTTTGGGATTAGCATGAGCTTGCAAGGTAATCCAAGTATACGTTTGGACCTGTCGCGGTTTGGGTATTGTGGGTTTATGAGAGCACAGCCTTAAAGGGCCTGGTTACAAGTTTGGAGAATGGGATACTCCGTCACAAATGTGACAGATAGCCCGTACGCCATATTACAAGTTCCATAGGATATAATGGAATCCCATCTGCCAAACTCGTAATCCGGCCTATTTAAAGTTCGCAAACTTCAAGCCTCTCCTCAAACATATGCTTCCATTTGGTTTAGCATGCATTGGGGCATATTTACAAGGGGATAACGCCACCAGGAAGCCAATTTTAGTGACGTTCTGGTCGCGAAATCCCCATCTCCTTATTTACAAAGCGGCTTTAAGCCACTTAATGTGGCTTAACGCCGCCTTGTAAATAGGCCCCCTTTTCACATTTCACTTAGCGTGAAAGGGGCGTGCAATGGGTGTTGCAGTGGGCATTCCGCCGCAAAACCGTTTGCTCTTTGACGCTGCTCCATATTTACAAGGATGGGGCAGCGTAAAAAACTAAGGCCAGGTAAAACCGGGTCTTAGGATGGAGATAAGAGGAGAAATTATTAATTTCTCCTCGGATTTTGCTCTTTCTATGTCCCTTCCTGCACATAAACAATCGCACCTGCAGTGCAGGCACCCTTGCAACATGGTGCAAGGGTGCCTGCGCTGGCGCTAGGCAGCTTTTTTAGCCAGTGCTAGGGGAAACGCAGGGGCGCGCCGTATTTTTGTTAATATGGCGCATCCCTGCGTTTAAAAAATGTTGGAGTGCGACATTAACAATGTTGAAGTAACACTGCACTCCAACATTTTATTGTAAATATCTCCCATTGAGTTTTCACCAGGAAAACTAAATGTAGGAATTGTTCTGTGATTTAACAACTATAAAAAAAATTGTGACAATGATAATAGGCGTCTGTGGTACTAGTAGGACTCAGCTCCTGAAGTCAACATGGAAAGGACTTTAAACAGTTTGGAAACTATTGTACAGTCCTTCCCATGTCCATGTCTTTTAAGGTAGATTTCACCTGTAATAGTAAGGAAAATCACAATTTTAAGAAAGTGACTTCATTGATACTCTGTTGCAGGGATTGTGCACAAACACAGAACTATGCGCAGGATTATAGGACCTTGGTGTATAGGGACAGAGTTATCCTACCACCTTAGTACCCATGAGCCCAGGACTGACTAGCTATAGTGTCTCACTTGCTCTCCTACTCACTCACAGAGAAACAAATGATTAGACACCCCAGAACACAACACTCCCAGATCTCTCAGGAATCGTGGTAACAAGACACACCCTTTCAATCAATCAATCAATCAGGGGGGTTTTAAGAGCGCTACTCACCTGTGAGGGTCTCAAGGTGCTGGGGCTGTGGGGGGGGCGCACAGATCTGTTCAGCCGAAGAGCCAGGTCTTGAGGGTCTTCCTGAAGGTGTTCAGGGAGGGGAAGCGTCTGATGTCTGCCGGTAGTTCGTTCCAGGTCTTGGCTGCAATGTGAGAGAATGATCTTCCGCCTGCTCTGGCTCTGTGGATGCGCGGGGTTTCGGCCAGTGCGAGGTTGGAGGATCGGAGGTTTCTTTTGGGTACGTGGAAGTTGATTCTATCGTTGAGGTATTTGGGTCCGCTGTTGTGTAGGCATTTGTAGGCGTGAGTGAGGACTTTGAAGGTGACTCTCTTCTCCACGGGGAGCCAGTGGAGTCTCCGTAGGTGTTGGCTGATGTGTTCGTGCCGGGGGATGCCGAGGACGAGTCTGGCCGCGGTGTTCTGGATTGTCTGGAGCTTGCGGAGTAGGGCATTGTTTATGCCGGCGTAGAGTGCGTTTCCGTAGTCCAGTCTGCTGGTGATGAGTGCGTGGGTGACTGTCTTTATTGATTCGGGGGGATCCATTTGAAGGTTTTGTGGAGGATGCGGAGGTTGTTGAAGCAGCTGGAGGTGACGGCGTTGATCTGTCGGTTCATGGTGAGCGATGCGTCGAGTATGATGCCGAGGTTTTTGGCGTGGTCTGTGGGGGTAGGTGGGCTTCCGAGGGCGGTGGGCCACCAGGTGTTGTCCCATGCTGATGGGGTGGTTCCAAGGACGAGGACTTCTGTCTTCTCGGCGTTGAGTTTGAGGCAGCTGTTGGTCATCCAGACTGCGACGTCTTGCATTCCTTTCTGGAAATTGAGTTTTGCGGTGGTGGGGTCTCCGGTGAGGGAGAGGATGAGCTGGGTGTCATCAGCGTAGGATACGATGTTGAGGCCGTGTTGTCGGACGATGGCTGCGAGGGGGGCCATGTAGATGTTGAAGAGGGTCGGGCTCAGTGATGAACCCTGTGGGACTCCGCAGGTGATTTTCGTGGGGGCGGAGAGGAAGGGAGGTAGTCTGATCCTTTGGCTTCTTCTGGTGAGGAACGATCGGATCCAGTCCAGGGCTGTACCTTGTATGCCGGCGTCATGCAGTCTGGTGACAAGTGTGCAGTGAGAGACGGTGTCGAGGCTGCTGACAGGTCGAGTAGGATTAGGGCAGCGGAGTGGCCTTGGTCCAGGAGGGTGCAGATGTCGTCTGTGGCAGCGAGTAGGGCAGTCTTGGTGCTGTGGTTGCTTCGGAATCCGGATTGGGACGGGCCGAGGACAGCGTTCTCTTCGATGAATCGTTTCAGCTCCCTGTTGACTGTTTTCTCTGCCACTTTGGCCGCGAAGGGGAGGAGCGAGATGGGCTGGTAGTTTTTGAGGTCGGTGGGGTCGGCCGTGGGCTTCTTGAGCAGGGTCCTGACTTCTGCTTGCTTCCAGTCGTCTGGGAAGGTGCCTGTTTTGAGGGTGGTGTTGATGGTGCATTGTAGTTCGGGTGCAATGGCGTCCGCGGCTCTGTGGTAGATGTGCGGGGTCAGAGGTCGGTGGGGGCTCCCGAGTGGATGCCTTTCATGGTCGCGGCGGTGTTGTCGGTTGTGATCGGTGTCCATTTGGAGATGGTGACGGAAGTGGCCCTTAGGGGCCACCCGGATTACTTACAACTTCCTGTTATGCCTTCCCAAGTAATGAAGAGTCGGTCAGACAGTAGAGAATACAAACACACCTTTATTAGCAAATACTCTGCAGAGGAGTCCAATCTGACCTGCACCCTAAGATGTCTGCCGAGGGACTGACCCCCCAACAGTCTGCAGTGAGTAATCATTCTTCCCAAGGAGCCTCCAACCACGTCCACAGTGGAAAGTTACTGGCCGAACATGAACAAAAGAGGCACAGAAGGATGGGCTACCACCTGCCAGATGGGTACATGCTATCAGGTCCGGACTGGCAACCGAAACCGGCCCTGGCAAACTGCTCGGCCGGCCCCCCCTGGGGTGAGGGGGGGTGCAGCCGAGCAGTTTGCGAGCGCCGGTTTCGGACGATTTTGTTACAGGGGGCCGATATTGCCGAACCCCGGTAACAAAACCGGCCCCCACCCTAGCAGCCCACCGGGGAAACGCCCGGTGCCCGCTACGGCCAGTCCGGCCCTGCATGCTATCTGTACCTCGAGGTCACCACGCTGAGTCTCAGCATCTCCCAACGTGGGAGCAGAACTACACACTCAGATAGGTATGCGAGGGCAGAATGGCCTATTCATTAGTAAGTCAGAAAACAGCCTTGAACAGAGAGAAAATAATAACGAAATACAGTGTTCTGCTGAGGCAAGCAACACGAATGATGAGGCCTAGTTCAGATACAGCCTAAACGGCCCAATAGGGATTATGAAATAAAAAATGGAGTCACACTAGCTAGCTACAGGAAAGCTTGCACATTGCAGGGATAACTCAGTGGGTTGCGTAACGTGAATATAAATGGCGTATATTTAGCCACACACTGCTAACCTAATATAGCATGATACGAGTGCATAGCAGTAATGGCATTTTCAAACCTAACAGACCCTCCTTTTAGCGTGGGTGGCTAAATGCTTTATTGATGCTATCCGGTAGGGTCTTTACAATTCTAAGTGGGAAGGAGGAAAATGCATAGTTACTCAAGCGATCAAGGAGAATAAACAACACATGAGGATCAACATCTACTTAGTATTCAAAAATTCCCTCATCGATAAGCATGATATACTGGATATCCTGCATCATCATAGTAGAGATCTTAGTATCACGTCCTGACAATTTAGGGGTGGGGGTGAGCTTGCTCACACAATAGGTGCAACATGCTGGAAGGCAGTTAATACAGAGGCAACATGTGAAGATGACACCTGCAACAACTACGAGGGCGAGTAGTATCTTCCAACCCCATGAGGTCAACAGACCCCAGAACCACCCGTGAGGGACCATGATCCATTATCCTGATAGATATCTGAGGCAAGCCTGTGTAATTTCTGTATGGCGGAGTACACAGTAGGGGCGTTATCAGGAATGTATACACAAAACACTGCTGCCGATGACGCGGGAGGCTCCACCCCTATCAGCAAGGATGACGTCTAAAACCATCCGGTTTTGAAGCCTGAAGCTCAACTGTAATATTAGAGAGTATACGCGCAGTAGTATTAATAACTCCCTCAACTACTCGGGCTAGGCGACGAATATTATGACTATTGAACATGGGGCCCCAGAAAGGCAGAATGCCCTTCATGATGTCAGTAAACTGCTGTAGGGAAGTATCTGTGTGGTCTATGTCTTCTGGATTGACAACTCTCTTGGCCCGATGCAAATGTAAATCCCTACGCTGTAGCCTATGATCCTTGTGATAATTTGATGGTGCAATGTAAACGGGAGGTAAAAGAAAAGAGACATAACACCGGCCAGACCATCCCCTGGGAAGCCATGTATAGGCCTGCTCCCCACAAACGAAGTATACATTTGGAGGTGTGAGCAACGGTGGGCTACTAGTACTGTTCAATCGGTATGTGTAGTGGCAACTGCTTTGTCCGAATGGAACGATCCCTGAACCTTCAACACAAAAACTAGCTGCTGTATTGATCACAGGGACGGGCATGGCTTTGTCTTCAGTTATATTTCGTGCCTGGAAACATTTAAAATATTCAGTAACATTAAATCCGTGGAAATCCAACATTTCATTTTGTAACCAAGTGACATTCTTATTATTTTCAAAAAGGTTCATACAAGCTTCTGGATGTAGGGTACCCTCCTTTCCATCTGCCCCAGGTGTATATCCTTGGTGTACCACTATATACTCCAATACTGCTTCATAATCAGCCTGTACCATGTTCATAGTGTCGGCATGATAGTGCATATATACCATAGAAAGTAACTGGAACCAGGCCTCACAACTACCTAAGTATGACAGGGGCAATGACACCAGCAGGTCATTCTTGTGCATAACTGAGGGAAGTAACCCACACACCCAACAGTTCGTGACATTGGTGGTGCCGTGTACCCCTTTGGTTTTGCTATGTTCGCCCTAAGTTGGCAGGGTATGCCCAGACGTGGGTCCCTTGCTCACTTTGCCACTGGATTCAAGATAGCCTGGCTGATGACGGCTTTAAGCCAGAAACCGGTCCCAGGATGCTTGTTTCCGGTCCAGGGAAGACATGGCTTGGCAGTTCGGGCTGGACTGTTCCCATGAGGCACAGGGTCAGACTGATTTGCATATGGCCATGTCTGAACTGGGGTGGCGGAGTGAGCTAAAGAATGATGATGGATTAAACCCAGATCAGTTGACGGGGGGTGAGTGCTTGCAATGTTCAACACTCCGTCCATCATCCCCTTTGGTTTTGCTATGTTCGCCCTAAGTTGGCAGGGTATGCCCAGACGTGGGTCCCTTGCTCACTTTACCACTGGATTCAAGATAGCCTGGCTGATGACGGCGTTAAGGCAGATACCGGTCCCAGGATGCTTGTTTCCGGTCCAGGGAAGACAGGGCTTGGCAGTTCAGGCTGGACTGTTCCCATGAGGCACAGGGTCAGACTGATTTGCATATGGCCATGTCTAAACTGGGGTGGCGGAGTGAGCTAAAGAATGATGATGGATTAAACCCAGATCAGTTGACTGGGGGTGAGTGCTTGCAATGTTCAACACTCCGTCCATCATCCCCTTTGGTTTTGCTATGCTCGCCCTAAGTTGGCAGGCTATGCCCAGACGTGGGTCCCTTGCTCACTTTGCCACTGGATTCAAGATAGCCTGGCTGATGACGGCTTTAAGCAAGAAACCGGTCCCAGGATGCTTGTTTCTGGTCCAGGGAAGACATGGCTTGGCAGTTCGGGCTGGACTGTTCCCATGAGGCACAGGGTCAGACGGTTTTGCATATGGCCATGTCTGAACTGGGGTGGCGAAGTGAGCAAAAGAATGATGATGGATTAAACCCAGATCAGTTGACTGGGGGTGAGTGCTTGCAATGTTCAACACTCCATCCATCATCCCCTTTGGTTTTGCTATGTTCGCCCTAAGTTGGCAGGGTATGCCCAGAAGTGGGTCCCTTGCTCACTTTGCCACTGGATTCAAGATAGCCTGGCTGATGACGGCTTTAAGCCAGAAACCGGTCCCAGGATGCTAGTTTCCGGTCCAGGGAAGACATGGCTTGGCAGTTCGGGCTGGACTGTTCCCATGAGGCACAGGGTCAGACTGATTTGCATATGGCCATGTTTGAACTGGGGTGGCGGAGTGAGCTAAAGAATGATGATGGATTAAACCCGGGTCAGTTGACTGGGGGTGAGTGCTTGCAATGTTCAACACTCCGTCCATCATCCCCTTTGGTTTTCCTATGTTCGCCCTAAGTTGGCAGGGTATGCCCAGACGTGGGTCCCTTGCTCACTTTGCCACTGGATTCAAGATAGCCTGGCTGATGACGGCTTTAAGCCAGAAACCGGTCCCAGGATGCTTGTTTCCGGTCCAGGGAAGACATGGCTTGGCAGTTCGGGCTGGACTGTTCCCATGAGGCACAGGGTCAGACTGATTTGCATATGGCCATGTCTGAACTGGGGTGGTGGAGTGAGCTAAAGAATGATGATGGATTAAACCAAGATCAGTTGACTGGGGTGAGTGCTTGCAATGTTCAACACTCCGTCCATCATCAACTTTGGTTTTGCTATGTTCGCCCTAAGTTGGCAGGCTATGCCCAGACGTGGGTCCCTTGCTCACTTTGCCACTGGATTCAAGATAGCCTGGCTGATGACGGCTTTAAGCCAGAAACCGGTCCCAGGATGCTTGTTTCCAGTCCAGGGAAGACATGGCTTGGCAGTTCGGGCTGGACTGTTCCCATGAGGCACAGGGTCAGACTGATTTGCATATGGCCATGTCTGAACTGGGGTGGCGGAGTGAGCTAAAGAATGATGATGGATTAAACCCAGATCAGTTGACTGGGGGTGAGTGCTTGCAATGTTCAACACTCCGTCCATCATCCCCTTTGGTTTTGCTTTGTTCGCCCTAAGTTGGCAGGGTATGCCCAGACGTGGGTCCCTTGCTCACTTTGCCACTGGATTCAAGATAGCCTGGCTGATGACGGCTTTAAGCCAGAAAGCGGTCCCAGGATGCTAGTTTCCGGTCCAAGGAAGACATGGCTTGGCAGTTCGGGCTGGACTGTTCCCATGAGGCACAGGGTCAGACTGATTTGCATATGGCCATGTCTGAACTGGGGTGGCGGAGTGAGCTAAAGAATGATGATGGATTAAACCCAGGTCAGTTGACTGGGGGTGAGTGCTTGCAATGTTCAACACTCCGTCCATCATCCCCTTTGGTTTTGCTATGTTCGCCCTAAGTTGGCAGGGTATGCCCAGACGTGGGTCCCTTGCTCACTTTGCCACTGGATTCAAGATAGCCTGGCTGATGACGGCTTTAAGCCAGAAACCGGTCCCAGGATGCTTGTTTCTGGTCCAGGGAAGACATGGCTTGGCAGTTCGGGCTGGGCTGGACTGTTCCCATGAGGCACAGGGTCAGACTGATTTGCATATGGCCATGTCTGAAATGGGGTGGCGGAGTGAGCTAAAGAATGATGATGGATTAAACCCAGATCAGTTGACTGGGGGTGAGTGCTTGCAATGTTCAACACTCCGTCCATCATCCCCTTTGGTTTTGCTATGTTCGCCCTAAGTTGGCAGGGTATGCCCAGACGTGGGTCCCTTGCTCACTTTGCCACTGGATTCAAGATAGCCTGGCTGATGATGGCTTTAAGCCAGAAACCGGTCCCAGGATGCTTGTTTCCGGTCCAGGGAAGACATGGCTTGGCAGTTCGGGCTGGACTGTTCCCATGAGGCACAGGGTCAGACTGATTTGCATATGGCAATGTCTGAACTGGGGTGGCGGAGTGAGCTAAAGAATGATGATGGATTAAACCCAGATCAGTTGACTGGGGGTGAGTGCTTGCAATGTTCAGCACTCCGTCCATCATCCCCTTTGGTTTTGATATGTTTGCCCTAAGTTGGCAGGGTATGCCCATACGTGGGTCCCTTGCTCACTTTGCCACTGGATTCAAGATAGCCTGGCTGATGACGGCTTTAAGCCAGAAACCGGTCCCAGGATGCTTGTTTCCGGTCCAGGGAAGACATGGCTTGGCAGTTCGGGCTGGACTGTTCCCATGAGGCACAGGGTCAGACTGATTTGCATATGGCCATGTCTGAACTGGGAGTGGCGGAGTGAGCTAAGAATGATGATGGATTAAACCCAGATCAGTTGACTGGGGGTGAGTGCTTGCAATGTTCAACACTCCGTCCATCATCCCCTTTGGTTTTGCTATGTTTGCCCTAAGTTGGCAGGGTATACCCAGACGTGGGTCCCTTGCTCACTTTGCCACTGGATTCAAGATAGCCTGGCTGATGACGGCTTTAAACCAGAAACCAGTCCCAGGACGCTTGTTTCCGGTCCAGGGAAGACATGGCTTGGCAGTTTGGGCTGGACTGTTCCCATGAGGCACAGGCTCAGACTGATTTGCATATGGCCATGTCTGAACTGGGGTGGCGGAGTGAGCTAAAGAATGATGATGGATTAAACCCAGATCAGTTGACTGGGGGTGAGTGCTTGCAATGTTCAACACTCCGTCCATCATCACCTTTTGTTTTGCTATGTTCGCCCTAAGATGGCAGGGTATGCCCAGACGTGGGTCCCTTGCTCACTTTGCCACTGGATTCAAGATAGCCTGGCTGATGACGGCTTTAAGCCAGAAACCGGTCCCAGTATGCTTGTTTCCGGTCCAGGGAAGACTTGGCTTGGCAGTTCGGGCTGGACTGTTCCCATGAGGCACAGGGTCAGACTGATTTGCATATGGCCATGTCTGAACTGGGGTGGCGGAGTGAGCTAAAGAATGATGATGGATTAAATCCAGATCAGTTGACTGGGGGTGAGTGCTTGCAATGTTCAACACTCCGTCCATCATCCCCTTTGGTTTTGCTATGTTCGCCCTAAGTTGGCAGGGTATGCCCAGACGTGGGTCCCTTGCTCACTTTGCCACTGGATTCAAGATAGCCTGGCTGATGACGGCTTTAAGCCAGAAACCGGTCCCAGGATGCTTGTTTCCGGTCCAGGGAAGACATGGCTTGGCAGTTCGGGCTGGATTGTTCCCATGAGGCACAGGGTCAGACTGATTTGCATATGGCCATGTCTGAACTGGGGTGGCGGAGTGAGCTAAAGAATGATGATGGATTAAACCCAGATCAGTTGACTGGGGGTGAGTGCTTGCAATGTTCAACACTCCGTCCATCATCCCCTTTGGTTTTGCTATGTTCGCCCTAAGTTGGCAGGGTATGCCCAGACGTAGGTCCCTTGCTCACTTTGCCACTGGATTCAAGATAGCCTGGCTGATGACGGCTTTAAGCCAGAAACCGGTCCCAGGATGCTTGTTTCCGGTCCAGGAAGACATGGCTTGGCAGTTTGGGCTGGACTGTTCCCATGAGGCACAGGGTCAGACTGATTTGCATATGGCCATGTCTGAACTGGGGTGGCGGAGTGAGCTAAAGAATGATGATGGATTAAACCCAGATCAGTTGACTGGGGGTGAGTGCTTGCAATGTTCAGCTCTCCGTCCATCATCCCCTTTGGTTTTGCTATGTTTGCCCTAAGTTGGCAGGGTATGCCCATACGTGGGTCCCTTGCTCACTTTGCCACTGGATTCAAGATAGCCTGGCTGATGACGGCTTTAAGCCAGAAACCGGTCCCAGGATGCTTGTTTCCGGTCCAGGGAAGACATGGCTTGGCAGTTCGGGCTGGACTGTTCCCATGAGGCACAGGGTCAGACTGATTTGCATATGGCCATGTCTGAACTGGGGTGGCGGAGTGAGCTAAAGAATGATGATGGATTAAACCCAGATCAGTTGACTGGGGGTGAGTGCTTGCAATGTTCAACCCTCCGTCCATCATCCCCTTTGGTTTTGCGATGTTTGCCCTAAGTTGGCAGGGTATACCCAGACGTGGGTCCCTTGCTCACTTTGCCACTGGATTCAAGATAGCCTGGCTGATGACGGCTTTAAGCCAGAAACCAGTCCCAGGACGCTTGTTTCCGGTCCAGGGAAGACATGGCTTGGCAGTTTGGGCTGGACTGTTCCCATGAGGCACAGGCTCAGACTGATTTGCATATGGCCATGTCTGAACTGGGGTGGCGGAGTGAGCTAAAGAATGATGATGGATTAA
Organism: Calotriton arnoldi; assembly: GCA_963921515.1. NCBI lineage: Eukaryota > Metazoa > Chordata > Amphibia > Caudata > Salamandridae > Calotriton > Calotriton arnoldi. The sequence continues at coordinate 922,481 of CAWUFW010003720.1, forward strand.
ACCCAGATCAGTTGACTGGGGGTGAGTGCTTGCAATGTTCAACACTCCGTCCATCATCCCCTTTGGTTTTGCTATGTTCGCCCTAAGTTGGCAGGGTATGCCCAGACGTGGGTCCCTTGCTCACTTTGCCACTGGATTCAAGATAGCCTGGCTGATGACGGCTTTAAGCCAGAAACCGGTCCCAGTATGCTTGTTTCCGGTCCAGGGAAGACATAGCTTGGCAGTTCGGGCTGGACTGTTCCCATGAGGCACAGGGTCAGACTGATTTGCATACGGCCATGTCTGAACTGGGGTGGCGGAGTGAGCTAAAGAATGATGATGGATTAAATCCAGATCAGTTGACTGGGGGTGAGTGCTTGCAATGTTCAACACTCCGTCCATCATCCCCTTTGGTTTTGCTATGTTCGCCCTAAGTTGGCAGGGTATGCCCAGACGTGGGTACCTTGCTCACTTTGCCACTGGATTCAAGATAGCCTGGCTGATGACGGCTTTAAGCCAGAAACCGGTCCCAGGATGCTTGTTTCCGGTCCAGGGAAGACATGGCTTGGCAGTTCGGGCTGGACTGTTCCCATGAGGCACAGGGTCAGACTGATTTGCATATGGCCATGTCTCAATTGGGGTGGCGGAGTGAGCTAAAGAATGATGATGGATTGAACCCAGATCAGTTGACTGGGGGTGAGTGCTTGCAATGTTCAACACTCCGTCCATCATCCCCTTTGGTTTTGCTATGTTCGCCCTAAGTTGGCAGGTTATGCCCAGACGTGGGTCCCTTGCTCACTTTGCCACTGGATTCAAGATAGCCTGGCTGATGACGGCTTTAAGCCAGAAACCGGTCCCAGAATGTTTGTTTCCGGTCCAGGGAAGACATGGCTTGGTAGTTCGGGTTGGACTGTTCCCATGAGGCACAGGGTCAGACTGATTTGCATATGGCCATGTCTGAACTGGGGTGGCGGAGTGAGCTAAAGAATGATGATGGATTAAACCCAGATCAGTTGACTGGGGGTGAGTGCTTGCAATGTTCAACACTCCGTCCATCATCCCCTTTGGTTTTGCTATGTTCGCCCTAAGTTGGCAGGTTATGCCCAGACGTGGGTCCCTTGCTCACTTTGCCACTGGATTGAAGATAGCCTGGCTGATGACGGCTTTAAGCCAGAAACCGGTCCCAGGATGCTTGTTTCCGGTCCAGGGAAGACATGGCTTGGCAGTTCGGGCTGGACTGTTCCCATGAGGCACAGGGTCAGACTGATTTGCATATGGCCATGTCTGAACTGGGGTGGAGGAGTGAGCTAAAGAATGATGATGGATTAAACCCAGATCAGTTGACTGGGGGTGAGTGCTTGCAATGTTCAACACTCCGTCCATCATCCCCTTTGGTTTTGCTATGTTCGCCCTAAGTTGGCAGGGTATACCCAGACGTGGGTCCCTTGCTCACTTTGCCACTGGATTCAAGATAGCCTGGCTGATGACGGCTTTAAGCCAGAAACCGGTCCCAGGATGCTTGTTTCCGGTCCAGGGAAGACATGGCTTGGCAGTTCGGGCTGGACTGTTCCCATGAGGCACAGAGTCAGACTGATTTGCATATGGCCATGTCTGAACTGGGGTGGCGGAGTGAGCTAAAGAATGATGATGGATTAAACCCAGATCAGTTGACTGGGGGTGAGTGCTTGCAATGTTCAACACTCCGTCCATCATCCCCTTTGGTTTTGCTATGTTCGCCCTAAGTTGGCAGGGTATGCCCAGACGTGGGTCCCTTGCTCACTTTGCCACTGGATTCAAGATAGCCTGGCTGATGACGGCTTTAAGCCAGAAACCGGTCCCAGGATGCTTGTTTCCGGTCCAGGGAAGACATGGCTTGGCAGTTTGGGCTGGACTGTTCCCATGAGGCACAGGGTCAGACTGATTTGCATATGGCCATGTCTCAACTGGGGTGGCGGAGTGAGCTAAAGAATGATGATGGATTAAACCCAGATCAGTTGACTGGGGGTGAGTGCTTGCAATGTTCAACACTCCGTCCATCATCCCCTTTGGTTTTGCTGTGTTCGCCCTAAGTTGGCAGGTTATGCCCAGACGTGGGTCCCTTGCTCACTTTGCCACTGGATTCAAGATAGCCTGGCTGATGACGGCTTTAAGCCAGAAACCGGTCCCAGAATGTTTGTTTCCGGTCCAGGGAAGACATGGCTTGGTAGTTCGGGTTGGACTGTTCCCATGAGGCACAGGGTCAGACTGATTTGCATATGGCCATGTCTGAACTGGGGTGGCGGAGTGAGCTAAAGAATGATGATGGATTAAACCCAGATCAGTTGACTGGGGGTGAGTGCTTGCAATGTTCAACACTCCGTCCATCATCCCCTTTGGTTTTGCTATGTTCGCCCTAAGTTGGACAGGGTATGCCCAGACGTGGGTCCCTTGCTCACTTTGCCACTGGATTCAAGATAGCCTGGCTGATGACGGCTTTAAGCCAGAAACCGGTCCCAGGATGCTTGTTTCCGGTCCAGGGAAGACATGGCTTGGCAGTTCGGGCTGGACTGTTCCCATGAGGCACAGGGTCAGACTGATTTGCATATGGCCATGTCTGAACTGGGGTGGCGGAGTGAGCTAAAGAATGATGATGGATTAAACCCAGATCAGTTGCCTGGGGGTGAGTGCTTGCAATGTTCAACACTCCGTCCATCATCCCCTTTGGTTTTGCTGTGTACCTGATGAAGCATCTGCAGGAATGCATTCTGGGCATAAGTCTGTCTATGCTTTTCTTTATGCGGGGCCAGTGTAACAAACAAATGCTCAGGTGGAGCCGGAGTAGTCCCTATCAAAGTGTGTACAGGATGCTGTTCTTCTAAATACCACACCACCCCGAATAGTATTATCGTTACTATGAGAAGGAACACTACCACTACTACCCTACTCCCAGTGGACCAACTAGACCACCGGACCATTCTGATGCAATGGTGGGGCCACAAGAGGCTGTTCCTCCTTCATGACTGCACGGCCAAATGGGTACATAGAAAGAAACTTTAGGAATTGGAGCCACAAATATTCAACCGACCAGAGGGGTACAAGTCACCCAGTGTCCTTCAGAGCCTCACTGGTAGGCTCCTATTGTTCATCAACGACGGTGCTATGAAGCACTCCCACGGGGGAGCTGCGCAATTGCAGCCCTTGCTGGAAAACAAATCCTCTTCTTTCAGGATAGGGCACCCTCCCTCCTGAGCAAATACCCTCAACGATTCTGTCCAGTGTCTAGGGCAGTGCACCAGTGTTGTTCACTCTAATCTAAAGCAGGCACCATAGACATAGCACCTCCGCCCTAAGCTCAAGTCCTTCCCTAACTCCTGGACTGTCCTACTGGTGCACTGTCCTTCCATCGGGGCCGCAAGTTGTACCTGACGACCCCGGCACTTCTTCATCAGCAAAAAGAGGAAGAAATTCAGGCTCAGCAGGGTATTGAGACTCAGGTGTCTGTGCACCAGAAGCGGGAGCATCCGGGGCGGCCTTTATCTCTGGGGGGACCGCCTTAAGTAAGGCTGCGTCGCTTTCTTCGTCTGTCTGCGCCCGCCTCAATCGGGCATCAGAGAAAAGAAAGAAACGGGGCACGCGCTCCCCTTCCTGGTCAGCTATTCCTTCGAGGGCCCACTGATCATACGGAAGTGGTAGAGGTACCCTTTTACATGCGATGCATGCACCCAGTTCTTCCGGCCTTCAAGCTTCACAGCAGTGCGGGTTGCGAGCAGGACAAGCAGGGGCCATTTCCACCTTGGCTCCAGGCAGTTCTTCCGTTGAAAATTCTTGACCATAACAAAATTCCCGGGTTGTAGCTGATGCCCGGGCCCCTCTGGTACTGGTTGCAGCGTGGCGTGAATCTGTTGGTGGACAGAATGGAGATCTTTAGACAATTCATACAGATAATCTATCAACAGGGGGTACTCTATCTCGGAGAAGCGCTTGGGTCTCGGGACGCCCCAGACGTTGGCGGGACGCCCAAAGACCACCTCGTACGGGGACAACCCTGTTCTAGAATGCGCTGTCGCTCTGGTGGATAACAAAGCCAAAGGTAATGCATCTGGCCATCGCAATTCTGTGCTTCTTGGATCTTCGCTAACTTCAGTTTGAGAGTACCATTGTACTTCTCAACCAGGCCTGCTGACTGGGGGTGGTTCGCTGCATGAAACTTCTGCTTAATATGCAAGCCCTTGCACACCAATTCAATGACTTTTGAGTTGAAGTGACTTCCATTGTCACTCCAGATCACACGTGGCAATCCATAGTGCGGGAAGAACTCTTTTAGGAGCGCCTTCACCGTCGCCATGGCCGTATTCTCCTTAGTGGGGTAAGCCTCAATCCATTTACTGAATGCACAAATTACTGCTAGCACATACTTCAAGTTGTTAACTCGTTCCATTTCGATGAAATCCATCTGGAGAACCTCGAAAGGGAAGGAAGGAAGTGCAAAATTACCTGCGGGTGTAGGAGTACCTTTCCCAGGATTATGTTTCAGACAAACGATGCAGTGTTTCACTAGGTGTGTGGCTACCTTAGGGATATTATCGTTTCCCCATACTGGGTCTAGTAGCTTACATATTCCTTTGGCACTGATGTGTGCTGGGCCATGGGCCATAGTGACATCTCTGCTTTCCAGACAAGTCAGTCCAACACCATTCCTTGTCCAAATGCCCTGTCCTCTCCTCCCATACTGCCAGTTCATCTACTGTCACCTTGCCCTGTATTTCCCTGACATTTTCCAATGTGTCCTCAAACATTCCATTGTCTGGAACCCACCTAGCGGGACCTGCCACAAACATCTTTTTCATCTTCAATCTAGCTGTCTCCTTAGCTGTCTGATCTGCAAACGCATTGCCCCTTCCAACATCGTCTGTTACTGCTTTGTGAGTGCTACATTTTATTATTGCCAGCTTATCAGGAAGTGTCAATGCTGACAACAGTCTATGTATCAATGGACCATGCTGTATTCGCAGCCCATATGAAGTCAAGAACACTCTCTCCGCCCAGAGGCGCCCGAAATTATGGGCCACCCCAAAGGCGTTCTGGCTGTCGGTGTAGACATTGACAGTTAGTCCCTCACTTAACTCGCAAGCCCTCAGGAGGGCAACAAACTCTGCAGCCTGAGCCGATTGGTATGGGATACGGGATGTCTCAACTACAGTGTGTAACGTTGTGATTGCATAAGCTGCAGTGGTAGTGCCATCTGGTAGTTTGAAACAAGAGCCATCGACATATAGTTCCCCTTGGGGGTCACATAAGGGAACATCAGTCAGGTCTACCCGTCCCTTCGTTTCTTACTCAGTCCGAAATAAACAATCATGGACATCATTGTCCTTTTCTTCCGAAGGGAGGAGTAGTAACGTGGCTGGGTTCAGAGTAGCACATCGTTTGATGGTAATGTGCGGAGCAAACAAAGTTAACTCATATCCAGTGAGACGTGCACTAGTAAGGTGCTGTGTCTTTGTCTTATTCAACAGTGTGTCCACAGCATGAGGTACCATTACTGTGAGGTCCGTATCAAGGATGAGCCCTGCCGATTGTCTGATAGAAACTGCCGCCGCCGCGGCAGCCCTCAGGCAGCTCGGGAGAGCTCTGGCGACGTTATCAAGAATAGCAGAGATATACGCGCAGGGTCTCTGCTTACCACCGAAACCCTGTGTTAGAACAGAAAGCGCACAACCGTACGCCTCATGTACATAAAGCACAAAAGGCTTCTGGTAATCAGGAGTACCAAGCACAGGAGCAGGGCAAAGCGCAACTTTTAATTGCTCAAAAGCTTGCTGGCATGCAGATGTCGAAGGCAAGGGTTCATGCACGTCTTTAGTGGTCAGGTAAAGGAGGGGTTTTGTTAGTACGTAATAATTAGGGATCCAATGAAGACAATACGAAGTTATCCCAATAAACGCGCGTACCTCGCATTTGGTCTTAGGAACAGGCATATTAGTAATAGCAGCTATGCGTTCAGGTGTTAGTCTGCAACCCTCCTTCGACAGTAGGTGACCTAAATAGGTGACCTCCTGTCGAAAATATTGAAATTTTGAGAGTGACACCTTGTGTCCATGGTGTGCCAAATGTAACAGTAACTTAACCGTGGCTTCTTTACAACCATCCTCAGTGTCCGAAGCCACAAGGAGATCGTCAACGTACTGCAACAGCACATTACCAAGGGAAAGCTCCAAGGAATCCAATTGAGCTTTTAAAGCCTGGCTATAGATACTTGGACTTTCTGTATAGCCTTGTGGAGCACAGCAGAATCTAAAGCTCCTTCCGGCTATTGCAAATCCAAACAGATATCTGCTATCCGTATGGATTGGAATGCTGAAGAAAGCATTCTTCAAATCGATCACTGAAAAGAATTTGGCTGACGGGGAATCATTGTCAAGATCGTAGTAATGTCTGGGACTACAGGATACTGGGGAACCACTATTTTGTTAACCTCTCTAAGGTCAATGACAAAGCAGTAAACATCAGGGTGGGCATCAGAAGAATCCAAAGGTGCCTTTTTGAGTATAGGAAGGATAGGGCTATTACAGACATTCGCTACTGTCTCTTCAACCACACCAGACTTAATCAAATCCTATATTATTTGCAATAAGGCCTTTTCTCTAGGGGTGGGCGTAATTTGCATAGTCACGTTACGCAAAGTTCCGCGAAACGGTAAAAAATCTCCGCGAGCTACGCGTAATTCCGCGAGCATGCGGAATTGCTTGTTCCGCCCGTTCGTGATGCGTTTTTCCTGTTCGGGGACGCTGTTTGCGTGCTCAGGGGGAAATATCTTGCGAACTTGCCCATGCGGTCGCCAATTGGCGCGGCCATCTTGTTTCACTTGTCCCGCCCGCTCGCGATGCGTGTTTCCTGTTCGCGAACGCGGATGTCCGATGACGCGTCCGAATGACGTGTTCGCGATCGCACACTCTCGTGGGATCGCGCGGCCGGATAGGAAAACTCGTCGGCGAACGCAGGGATCCCGGTAAGTCACTACCGCGTGCGCGAACACGCATTTTGAAAGCGCAAACAAGGAAAAAATTCAGCTACGCCACGGATCGCGGAATTTTCGGCAATTCTGCGTTCTCTGCGGAACGCGGAATTGCCAACATTCCGCAAATTCCGCGAGCGGAGCGGAATTTACCGCCCAGGCCTACTTTTCTCCTGCCTGGGATATCTTGTACTGGGGAATACGCGGTAATTTAGCATTGTCTTTGATCAGTATAGAGACTGGTGGGATCTGGAGCAACCCCACATCCGTGTCTCCTGTAGACCATAAAGAGCTTGGCACATCTTTAAACTCGACAGGAAGGGGGGCATCCTTTGCAAGGCATTGCTTGGCATGGGCCACTCGTGGTCCAATAGTCATGTAAACACCATTTGGAGAACAAAAAATTGTCGCATGCCACCTTTTTAACAAATCCAATCCTAGCAGATTCTCCCCACAATTTGACGTTAATAGGAATGGTGAGTCAACCGTAAAGGGGCCAATAGTCATAGCAAGAGGTTTGGAAATGGGGCTAACAACCGGCACACCTGAAAAACCCACCGAAACATTGTTTTGGCCAGACAGAGCTGCCCCCAGGACCAGTGAACGGGAAACAGAGCTATTCATAGCCCCTGTATCGACTAAGAATTTCTCGGTCGTACCATGTAAATCTGCAGTGACATAGGGTCCACACTGATCTACAGGCACCGGAACTGGCCCCTCACCTTGTCCCTGGCTGTCCTAGCTGTGAGACATTCCTGTCACTTCGTCCATGTCATAGTCGTCATGATAGTACTGTCTCCCTCGGGGGTCGTCGAAGTAGTTCCCGCTCTGTCTATTAGATGATGTGTTCTCTGATCGCATGTCCCCACGACCTCCTCCTCCCCTTCCACGTCCTCCAAGCCCCCCACTTCTCGGGGCCTCACCTCTCTGCGACAACTCCGGGCACTCATTCTGCCAATGTCCCTCCCGCTTGCAATATGCACATTGATTGAGCCCAAGGGGTGCATTCGAAGTACCACCCCTGTTAGTCCGGGGCAGCCGCTGGGCCGAACCTCTTCCTCTTCCCCTCGCAACTTGCTGCATCAACACCCTCGTCTTCAAATCCTTCGACTTTTTCTCCACCCTTTCCTTGTCCTCATTCTCTCTATGCTCGTAGTACTGTGCCATACTCAAAATCACTGATGGGGAAGAGGTGCTCCAAGTGCTTTCTGAAGCCTGCAACCTAGTCGCAATCTCAGGAAGCAAGTTGTTAACAAACCTGCTGACAAACAACCGTACACAACCCTCCAATGACAGGTCCTGGCCACTAAAGTCGAGAAACACCCCTTTAAACCTAGTAAAGAAATTAGACACACTCTCGTCCTTCTTCTGACGACATGCAGTCAACTTGTCCCAATCCACTCATCTCGGCGGGATAAGGTAATGCACATAGGTGATAATGCAACCCGGCAAAGCCAATATCTCCGCCTTCGGCTTGTCACCGGGCTTGCGGTCCTTATCGCATGCCCTGATCTGATCCCATGTTCCTCCCAATTCCACCACATGGTCCTGTGTATGCACTTGCCTCCATATATCCACCGGTACCAACAAGCCAAAGAACAACTCAATATCTGCTAACGTCATCACCGTGGAGGAGGCCGCCTCTGTCAACTCTTTGTAGTACGCAGTCGACTTTTTCCTGAGGGTCCGGCAACTGACTTTTAAGGGATATTACCTCACTCCTCTTCCAAGGAGTATAGATCCACTGTTCCTGAAACCGAGCATCAACTTGTGGCCTAATTACAGTATTCGTGGAGTCGCGCAGTTCCGGTATCACGGGATGATAAATGGGATGGACCTCCCTCATGGGGCACTGGGTCACCATCATCGGAACCTTTTGGAGCAATCTGCCCCGATAACCCACCAATGTCGTTACATTGCTAAAAACCTCATTAGGAGCCATACCTGCAGCATATACTCTGTCTCGTATGTCATAGATGATCTGCGGCGCAACACCCTGAAAACACTGTTCCCACAGTCCTATTAGCGTGGCCGACATGTGCTTAAGGGCATGCTGCTGTATGAAGGGCTCATAATCTTTCATCACACTCCACACATCTTCCACACTATAGATCGGGCTCCGAGCCCACTGAGCCGCCTGATTCGCCACCATTTGCTTCTCCTCGTCACCCACAGCAGAACGCACCAACACTTTGTCCATACAATCCCGTGCTGCCGCCCAATTCCCTTCGTGAATCCTCCGTAAAGGGGTTTCGCCATTCAGCAGTGTTTGGGGCGTCATACTCGAGGGAGAAAGAGCAGATGAGGAGACAGGTATCATCATGTAAGGAGTCAGTGTTGTAGTAGTGAAAGAGGGTGTAGTGGTAGATACAGAGTCAGCAGACGGAACAGGAGAGCTAACGGCTCCCGCCCCTGTTACTGGCGTGAGCGGAGAGGAAGCAGGCGGGGCTGGGCCCGAAGCAGTTGGACTAGAGGCAGAAATACTAGAAAGAGCGGCACCAGAGGCCGGAGACTGAGATGCTGGAACCCTTGGGTATATCCGCTCGGGAGCGTAAGGTGGAGGAGGGCAAGAATCCAATAGCTCTTCAACGAAAACGTCACCTTCCTCCCTAGTAACATAACATTTATCTGTCTGCAATCGAAATTTTCTATCTGCACATTGTATGCCTTTCTCTATCTTTTCCCTTTCATAGGCCACTGCTTTCTGCGTTATAGTCTGCGTCTGTCTCTTCCGGGCCTCTTTCTCTACTCTCATACGCCGCTGCTTTGCTTCCTTCTGCCATACTCTTAGGGAATCAAACATCGTCTGTCTGCTCTTTTTGGCGAACAACTTGTCCTGCAAGAAATTCAATTTTTGCTCATCAAACGAGCCAGTAAGTGGCCATTGTAACTCAGCATTGTCCCTCGTATATTTATTCCACAATGTGCTAAACATAATAGGGCCAATACCGTGCTTGACGTATACATCAAAATTTGGGGTACCCTCCGGAGGCGCAGGCTGACTCTCTTCCAACCAAGCCTCAGTAGAACAACACCGACATCCAAAACACCCCAATTTGCTTAAACAAGGCATCTTAATATAAGACACATGCACTGTCCCTGACGGACAAGTATAACACTAGCAACGGTAATATAAGAAAAGAGAAATGATAAAAAGAAAAAAAAAGAAAACAATTATTCAAGAACCAAAGCAAATGGTCCGGAGACCACCCCCTTCAGTCCAGAGACTGTACCAAGTTCAAGAAGACAGGCTCTAGCCCCAGACCTTTTCAAGCATTGACCAAATTACCAGTTGGCCTGGCAGATTGTTCGCGAACAGTCCCAGACCTTTTCAAGTGCGGGCCAAATTTCCAGTTGGTCTGGTAGACTGATCACAAACACTCTGTGCCTTTTCAAGGGTCCGCAAACCCACCAAGTTCAAGACAAGACAGCCCGAAGACTGTACCAAGACACAGCCCGTCGACTCGTGCTGTTTAAGCAAGGCAGTCCAAAAACTGCATCAAGACAGTCCGGAGACTGTACCAAGACACAGCCCGTAGGCTCGTGCCGTTCAAGAATGGCGCCATTTTCCAAGAATCAAATCACTCACCTGGTGCACACAGGTTGAGTCAAGTTATTCTCCACTGCCGACTCTTCGGACCAAACGGTCAACTCCAAGGTTTTGCCTTCTCAGGACCCCAGCCGGTGACCACTAGACGAGGAGTTGCCCAATCAGATGGGCGGGGCAGCTGCGAGAACCAAGCTCGATCGTGTGGGGTACCCCGATCCACCTGACCGACCGGACGCAACCCCGACCCTGCAACCTGATTACGGGTGAGCTGGATCACCTTGTGGGGTCCCTGTTCGGGCGCCAACTGAAGGAAGTGGCCCTTAGGGGCCACCCGGGTTACTTACAACCTTCTGTTATGCCTTCCCAAGTAATGAAGAGTCGGTCAGACAGTAGAGAATACAAACACACCTTTATTAGCAAATACTCTGCAGAGGAGTCCAATCTGATCTGCACCCTAAGATGTCTGCCGAGGGACTGACCCCCCAACAGTCTGCAGTGAGTAATCATTCTTCCCAAGGAGCCTCCAACCACGCCCACAGTGGAAAGTTACCGGCCTGGCCGAACATGAACAAAGGAGGCACAGAAGGATGGGCTACCACCTGCCAGATGGGTACATGCTATCTGTACTTCGAGGTCACCGCGCTGAGTCTCAGCGTCTCCCAACGTGGGAGCAGAACTACACACTCAGATAGGTATGCGAGGGCAGAATGGCCTATTCATTAGTAAGTCAGAAAACAGCCTTGAACAGAGAGAAAATAATAACGAAATACAGTGTTCTGCTGAGGCAAGCAATACGAATGATGAGGCCTAGTTCAGATACGGCCTAAGTGGCCCAATAGGGATTAAGAAATACAAAATGGAGTCACACTAGCTAACTACAGGAAAGCTTGCACATTGCAGGGATAACTCAATGGGTTGTGCAACGTGAATACAAATAGCCACACACTGCTAACCTATTATAGCATGATACGAGTGCATAGCAGGAATGGGATTTTCAAACCTAACAATGGTGGGCTGGCTGGTGCCTCTGGGGGGCGGGGGGCTGGGTGTGGCGTCTTGTGGGTGGTCGATGAAGTTGTCGTAGAGTGTTTGGACCTTGAGGTGGAAGTAGGTTCCAAGCTTGTCGCAGAGGTCCTGGGACGGGGTGATATCTGTGGCTTCGCTGCGTGGGTTTGTGAATTCCTGAATGACACTGAAGAGTTCCTTGGAGTTGGTGGCAATTTTGTTGTGGATGATGTTCCTCTTGGTGGTTCTGATTTGGTTGTGGTAGTCCGTCATGGCGTCCTTGTAGGTGGAGTAGTTTTCGGTTGTCTTGGTGTTCCTCCAGTTCTTCTCCAGGTGTCTGCAGGTACGTCTGGCTTTTTGGAGATCGGTGGTGAACCAGGCAGCTTTCCTGGGGCGCTGTTTGCCGGGGTTGCGTAGCGGGGCGAGTTCGTCCGCGCAGTTGGCGATCCAAGTGTGGAGTCCTCTGGCTGGGGTGTTTGCGTCGGATGCCCAGGTGTAGTTGTCCCGGGTGAGGGTGGAGTATAGCTGCTCGTCGGTCATCTTGCTCCAGTTCCTTCGTGGTGGGTGGGGGGCTGGTTTTGGTGCCTTGGGTTTGTCGACAGTGAAGTGAACACAGTGGTGGTCGATCCAAGGCGGTTGCGTTGTTTTGCTGAAGTGAATGCTGTTACCTGCGGAGAAGATGGGGTCAAGGGTGTGTCCTGCTCTGTGTGTCGGGGTGGTGACGAGTTGGTTGAGTCCGATGTTGGCGAGGTTGTCCCAGAGGGTGGTGGAGTTGGGGTCGCTGGTGTTGTCGAGGTGGAAGTTGAGGTCTCCGATGAGTATGTCGTTCATTGATGCGATGGCGTGAGGTGCGATGAAGTCGGTGATGGCGGTGGCGAAGGGTGTCTGGGGGCCGGGGGGTCTGTAGACGAGGGTTCCTCGGAGTGTGGTGTTGGGGCTGGTTAGGATCTGGAAGTGCAGGTGTTCGGCAGAGGGGAAGGTTCCGCTGGAGGTGGTGAGGCGGAGGGCGCTCTTGTGGGCGATGGCGAGGCCTCCTCCAGGGCGGTTGGGGTGGTCCTTCCTTTGGATCTTGTATCTGTCCGGGATGGCGGTGTGGATGTCGGGAGCGGAGGTGGCGTTGGTCCAGGTCTCTGTGAAGAAGGCGATGTCGGGCGAGAGGGAGTCGAGTAGGTTCCAGATTTCCACGGCGTGTTTGTGTACGGAGCGTACGTTGAGGAGGTTGCATTTGAGGGTGTGGTCGGTGCTGGGGTTGGTTGGGTTGGAGCCCAGGGTGGTGGTGAAGGTCCGGCGGCAGTGGAGGCAGGAGAACTGCTGTGGGTGGTGTTCGGTGAGGCGTGTTGGCAGTCTCTGATGGTTCCGGGGTTGAGTGCGCGGAGTGTGGTGGAGTCGTAGCGGTGGACGGTCGTAGATCCATGGTTCCTGGTGCTGGCCGCGGTTGGGTCGTAGACGGGTGCAGACGGGCTTGCCTTAGGCGTGCCTTTGGCACGCCAGCAGCACGACCGCACAGCGGCCGCCATTAAGTAGGGGAGGGAACGTGCAGCTGGGAGGCGGGGCGGTAACGGCGGGAAAAGACACAACGCAACAGAAACGTATGGGCACAGTTACAGAAAAAGAATAATGAATAACAATGAATGGGCGGAATGTGAGAACAGATCTCACAGAGTGGGGAATCACAAATGGCACAAAAATACACGATCACTACAAGCGGGCAGCAACGCTATCACAGAGTGTCTGAATGCGAGGTGGGCACTCGCCAGGAGCGGTGCAGTCTCGAACCCTACCTGGGTTGGGCCTGGGGATCTGCGGTGGAGCAGCGCACAGCGGAGCTGCTGGGGAGAAGAGCAGGCCTCAGACCGGGGTCAGAGGTCTTGCTCGCGCTCCCCCGCAGCGGCCGCCATTAAGTAGGGGCGGGGGAGGGAATGTGCAGCTGGGAGGCGGAAGCGGGGGCGGTAACGGCGAGAAAAGACACAACGCAACAGAAACGTATGGGCACAGTTACAGAAAAAGAATAATGAATAACAATGAATGGGCAGAATGTGAGAACAGATCTCACAGAGTGGGGAATCACAAATGGCACAAAAATACACGATCATTACAGGCGGGCAGCAACGCTATCACAGAGTGTCAGAATGCAAGGTGGGCACTCGCCAGGAGCGGTGCGGTCTAGAACCCTACCTGGGTTGGGCCTGGGGATCTGCGGTGGAGCAGCGCACAGCGGAGCTGCTGGGGAGAAGAGTAGGCCTCAGACCGGGGTCAGAGGTCTTGCTCGCGCTCCCCCGCAGCGGCTGCCATTAAGTAGGGGAGGGGGGAGGGAACATGCAGCTGGGAGGCAGGAGCGGGTCGGTAACGGCGGGAAAAGACACAACGCAACAGAAACGTATGGGCACAGTTACAGAAAAAGAATAATGAATAACAATGAATGGGCAGAATGTGAGAACAGATCTCACAGAGTGGGGAATCACAAATGGCACAAAAATACACGATCACTACAAGCGGGCAGCAATGCTATCACAGAGTGTCAGAATGCGAGGTGGGCACTCGCCAGGAGCGGTGTGGTCTCGAAACCTTCCTGGGTTGAGCCTGGTGATCTGCGGCGGAGCAGCGCACAGCGGAGCTGCTGGGGCGAAGAGCAGGTCTCAGACCGGGGTCAGAGGTCCTGCTCGCGCTCCCCCGCAGCGGCCGCCATTAAGTAGGCGAGGGGAGAGGGAACGTGCAGCTGGGAGGCGGGAGCGGGGGCGGTAACGGTGAGAAAAGACACAACGCAACAGAAACGTATGGGCACAGTTACAGAAAAAGAATAATGAATAACAATGAATGGGCAGAATGTGAGGACAGATCTCACAGAGTGGGGAATCACAAATGGCACAAAAATACACGATCACTACACGCGGGCAGCAATGCTATCACAGAGTGTCAGAATGCGAGGTGGGCACTCGCCAGGAGTGGTGCGGTCTCGAACCCTACCTGGGTTGGGCCTGGGGATCTGCGGCGGAGCAGCGCACAGTGGAGCTGCTGGGGAGAAGAGAAGGCCTCAGACCGGGGTCAGAGGTCTTGCTCGCGCTCCCCCGCAGCGGCCGCCATAAAGTAGGGGAGGGGGGAGGGAACGTACAGCTGGGAGGCGGGAGCGGGGGCGGTAACAGTGGGAAAAGACACAACGCAACAGAAACGTATGGGCACAGTTACAGAAAAAGAATAATGAATAACAATGAATGGGCAGAATGTGAGAACAGATCTCACAGAGTTGGGAATCACAAATGGCACAAAAATACACGATCACTACAAGCGGGCAGCAACGTGTTAGAAGTAATGAAGCAAAGGCCAAGGATAGGGATACTTCTTTATTGGCCATCCATCTCTCCCAACTGCTCAGGTGAACCCAACATTCTAACATGAGCTCTCTCCGGGTGATACCATCAGGATGGGAACGGAGGGGTGGACGGAATAGACCATCTCACATTGTAAGATTACAACACACCCTCCTTCCTATACACAACAGAGGGTGGAAATATATAGTAACTGAGGGGCTCCACCATCCCAGGATGACGCCTAGCAAGAACAAGGTTAAACAACGCCCCACAAGAAACAACATAACTGTTTACACTACTAGAACACTGCTAAAGTAATTTTGTATTGAATTCTAGTCCTACAACTAGTCATATATGCACATTTTCCTTCAACATGAATACCTGGTTGAGCAAGAGAATTACATTTCAGACTTTACAATCTTGTCACAGCTCCACCATTGCCCATTATCCAGGAGAACAACATTGTTAAGAGCCTTGGCAACCCGGCAAGGGGGTAGAACTTACTTTGGCTGTGCCAGTCTTTTGTGCTTCTTTTGACTTGCACTACATCCCCTACTTCCCAGTTGGGAACTTTAACACCATTCTTCTGATCATACCATTCTTTGTATTTGGTTTGGTGCAATTCAATCTTCCTGGTACTCTCTTCAGGGTTGTGGGTTGATACTTTCCCTCCTTCTAGCCAACTAGGGTTGAACTTTGTACACGGCTCTCTTCTGCGGAGGGAGACGAAAGGGGAAATCCCCGTTACTGGGTTAGGAGAGGTATGGTAAGCCCATAGACATTTGCGTAGGTGAGTTTCTACGTCTTGACCATTGCTCACAGCTAACTGTATGTGCTCTTTGATCAATCTGTTAGCCCTCTCAACAAGACCGTTAGCTTTTGGGCAATATAATGCCGTCAGTTCGTGTTTTATGTTCCTGTTGTCTAGGAATTCCTTCATGGCCTGGGAGGTGAATTGTACCCGTTGTCCGTGATCAATATAGAGGGTATGCCTTCCTTCGAAAACACTTCTTTGAGGAACTCCAAGACTGTACTTGTGTTAACGCGATGTACGAATTTCTGGGTAATCCAATGTGAAGTGTAATATATTAGGACTAACATGAATCTCTTCTGGACACCCAGGTTGTCCATGGGCCCTATGATGTCCATGGCTAGTTTGTTCCACGGTTTCGTTGGTACCTTGACGGGGGCCAGAGGTGCTTTCCGCGGTGTTTTAGACTTGTCACTCTTGGCACAGCTTACACAATCTTTGACTAGTTGTTCTGCCATGGTGTCCATCTTGGGGAACCAGAAGTTCTCCCTGATTCTCCGTTTCGTGATGCTGCGTCCCAAATGTCCTTCATGCGCCAATTCCACTATTCTTTTCCTAAGGTCAGTCGGCGGTATTACTCTGCTTTGGCGGTACACTCTGTTCCCAATGATGCTCAGTTCCTTACGAACTTCCCAGTACTCTCTGAGCCCTTCCTCCAGGTCGTTAATCTTGTTGGGCCATCCTTCTCTCGTAATGACCTTGAGTCTGCAAAGTATCTTGTCGCCCTCCATGTGCTTGTCCCATTCTTCTTCCGTGATAGCAGGGTTGTCTACTGTCATGATGGGACTGTCTAGCATCTCTTCTTGGTCCACTGTTGTCAGCGGAGTCCTTCCCCATCCCATCCCATCCCATCCCATCCTCGTCGCCAGTGTTAGAAGTAATGAAGCAAAGGCCAAGGATAGGGATACTTCTTTATTGGCCATCCATCTCTCCCAACTGCTCAGGTGAACCCAACATTCTAACATGAGCTCTCTCCGGGTGATACCATCAGGATGGGAACGGAGGGGTGGACGGAATAGACCATCTCACATTGTAAGATTACAACACAACGCTATCACAGAGTGTCAGAATGCGAGGTGGGCACTCGCCAGGAGCGGTGCGGTCTCGAACCCTACCTGGGTTGGGCTTGGGGATCTACGGCGGAGCAGCGCACAGCGGAGCTGCTGGGGAGAAGAGCAGGCCTCAGACTGGGGTCTGAGGTCTTGCTCTATTTATTTATTTATTTATTTATTTACTCATTTGTATGGCGCAACGAATCATCCCCAAGGGGATCTCTCGGCGCCTGAGAAGAAACACCCTATTGACAGTAGGAATCATTTAGAATAGCCAGGTCTTGAGCATTTTCTTGAATTGGGAGAAATTGGAACAGGCGCGAATCTCATCGGGGAGGATATTCCAGTGACTGGGAGCCAGATGAGAAAACGCACGCCCACCCATTTTGGCCTTCCTTATTCTCCGCATGCAGAGCAGATTGCGGTTACTGGATCTCAGCTGTCGTACGGGTTGATAACGTTCAATCTTCTTCATCAGGTAGGCCGGCCCAGTCCCCTGGAGAGACTTAAAAACCAAACATAGCAGCTTAAAGATAGCTCGTTTCCTGATAGGAAGCCAATGTAGTTGGCGCAGGTGAGGTAAAGAGGGGGTCCGCGCTGGTTTGTTAAGGGCAAGGCGGGCTGCCGTATTTTGAACCACTTGTAGTTTGGATACCAGGTCCTCCCTCACTCCAACCAACAGAGAATTGCCATAATCCAGTCGACTAACTAAGAGCGACTGAATAAGATCCTTTCTGGCATTAAGCGGGATCCACGGGAAGATCTTTCTGAGCATCCGCATGGTTCCAAAACAGGTGCCTGATACGGTCTTCACTTGTTCTTCCATAGATAGTTTGCTGTCTATTTTGATGCCCAGGTTCTTGGCCCATCCTCTAGGGGAGGGAGCTTCTCCTAGTTCTGATGGCCACCAATCTGGGGTCCACAGCTCCTCTGCTTTACCAAACAACAATATCTCTGTTTTGGAGGAGTTAAGTTGAAGGAAATTCTTCTTCATCCAGCTTGCTATACTAGTCATACAGTTTATAAACTTTAGTTTGGTTACTGCAGGGTTATCCTCAATAGGGACTATCACCTGCGTGTCGTCTGCATAAGATATGGTCTCAAACCCACAGTTCCTAATAATTGAGGCTAAGGGGACCACATATATATTAAACAAGGTTGGGCTCAGGATAGAACCTTGTGTCTCACTCTTGTACTTGTCCACAATAAGATCAGACAGAGACACGAAACAGTTTAAAATATTTATTTTAACTAGTGTGCCCTAACATGCAGTTTACATGCCACAACAAGCAGGAAAATGCATAGTACAAATACAGTCAGCATAGCAGCTAGTCCATATATCATGAAGGGGAATGTCATAATGAAAGGACAATAGAGCCTAACCTCCCTCCCCTTGCTAAGAAGCAGTATTATTATATATTAGGAGATCTCTGGGCTTTGTCAGCAGACCCCATACCTTAGCCTATAGATGGTAGACCTACATCATAGGTGCTGTCTCGCTCTTCTCCCTAGAAAGGTCCCTCTCCAAGTGTGTGCTCCCTATTCATGTATTCCAATAAGACCAAAGTACGTTGTCCAAACAACAGCAGCATCGTTATGTTTTGTCTAAGGGCTAAGGCCTGGCCAGAACAAAATAACAAGGGGCATTGTTGTTCGACCTTGCTCACAATGTTCAGTCAAAATCCCAGGAACTTGCAGAGAGTGAACACAACGATGAGTTCTCATGTGAAAACAGCCACCAAAATTATTGCAAAAATAAAGTTGTGTAGTAACGTGTGCAAAGCAGCAGGCAAGCTGCAGCGTGCTCATGCTAACTTAGAGAAAATTATAATGTCCCTATGGGCCATGTGACACCCTCCTCTTGGACAGGTCGTTAGCACTGGGCTAAAACAGAAATCAGAGATAAACAGAGGCAAAGCGTCACAGTGGTATCCAAATTAAAATATCTGTGGACCAAAAACAAATATATATATATTTCAAAGGTAAAAAATAGCCAATTGGGTACCCAAAAACATATCCATTCACAGCTACTCTTCAGAGGCCGAAATGTCCCGGGAAAAGCGGAATACCATCAACTCCACTATGTTGTTTGAACCTTCCATAGTAAAAAGGTATGCCATTCAATTAAGTAAGTCGATTGGGCACACATGTTCCTCATATCCAGAGGCCTTCAGGAGCATATCAGGGCAACCTGCGCTAACTTCGATGAAACTCCGTTCCAAGAGGCGCTGTGCCAGAGCACAGGTACTCAAGTCTGCTGTTGGTCCAAGTAGAGGATCGCACACCAGGCGCCTACCCATGGAACATTCCTGGTCATGGGCCTTTAACGGACCCATTAACAGTTCATAATCCAGGTCAGCGTGTGTTGTATTGGAGAGGCAGTAATCCATGGCCCATTGAAAAGGGCACCGGAGGCAGTGGAACACAGGCTGCACGCAGGTAAAATAGGCATAACGGAAGGTCAGCCAATAGTCAATGTTAAGAACCTTTAATGGCATTGAACCAAAAAGCTGGCGCATCCGATCACGGTACAGCTACAACTGGACCGGGTTTGGCAGCTCCACAGATTGAGCAGCCATTGCAGAGCAGCAATGGAAGTACAAGTACGCCGCAAATTAGCAGTAACACCAGAGGAAACCCTCCGAAGGCACTGGAAAAAATAGAATGAATAAAAGCGGGTATTACTCCAAATATAGTCTGAAAGGAGGTGACAAGTCTGGATCCCACAAGTTTAAAAAAGTGGGCAAAGCCCTCTGTATTAGACACATTAAATATTTGGTGAATTAATTCTCCAAAATGGAGTGGGAGATCTGTGTTTAGCAATGACTGAATCTCACTTGCAGTTCTTGCCACCTGCAATTTGAAGGTATCACGAGCTGATGTGAGAGCAACTTCTTGTTGAAACAATAGCGCTTTGAGTCTGCTTAGCTTAGTGAAATCTGTTTTCAAAGTTGGAATGAAAGGCCAAAGCGAACTATCTACAATCCCATGCGGGGGTGGAAACAGGACATTGCTTCAACACGTAACACATTGTGAAACTCTAACTATATACAGGATGCCTGCCCTCAAGCCACAGCAGTTGTGATTATTTATAATAAGATAACTGCTGTTAGAAAGCAAAGTCAATGCGGGAATAATAGCTGGGACTGGGGTCCCCTTTAAAAAACAAGCTAAATTAGGGGCCGAAACGTTACAGGCACCATGAAGTTTGATTTGTTTACAGACTATGGAAATTCCTACTGTAGAATCACAATCCTCCCCTGTAAGGAAAACCTTCTTATCTGCTCGTTAACACCTAAACGTGAAAGGCAGGACCATAATTCATGAATATGGCTTTTGCCAAGGGGCTCATATCTACCAACCGGATAATGTTTCATGCAGGCCGTAAACTGGAAAAGAGAGATTGGCAGTGAAATAACCCCATGTATTAACCATACAGCTGAATCAGTCTCTGCCATAGAAAATGGTAACTGGTCTAGTTTTTAAATATGTAACATCGAATATGTTGCGTCCTTCATCGACATTAATTTCTGTTTATCTGTCAAATTAAATGGTAAGAACAGTGCAGATGCATTTAGGTAATCCCATGGAACATTATCACTTTTGAGTGTTTGCAAGGTCAAACCAAATTGCAGTACAGAACGTAACTGATTTTGACCATGGTACAAAACAGACACTTCATGTTGAACAATGTCAATGACTGATGATACAATGTTATCTAAAGTATATATAGGAGAAGACAGTGTATTAATGCTGTTATCGACGACTGCAAGAACTTTTTCTAAATTATCTTGGTCAATTTGGCGCAGGGGTACCGCACCTTCCATCTGCTATAGCTTCCAAAATTCAGTATATGCAGCATAAACAAAACGTTTTGCATGAGGTGATTTAGGACCCAAAAGAAAATCAGCAAGATTAATGTCACCTGATAATAGAGAAAGATGCTGTTTCACAGACGACAATGTGGAATGTTCTAACCATTGTTGACATAATTTACCCACAGAATATGTGGTAATGGTATGGGAATGGGGAAAACGAGGGTCAGTTCTGCTTTGAGTAAACCCTTTTGTGGTATTCAAAAAGCGTAATTGACATGCATTCAAACTCGTTGGCCACAATAACCATCACAGGGGTCAATATTAGAAGAGTTGAGTGAGCCATTCTGAAACATGACAGTTAAATCCTCAATCGTGTAGTTGGTGTGTGTTTGCCACGTGTCATAAGCAGCCAATGATGGAATGGAGGGAGAATTTAGATTTTTAGCCATGTCTAAACCAAAACAAGTAGTCTGTTGTACTGTCTCATTTAAAAATATGAGCTGAGATGGTATCAGAAACACTTGATGCAATGATTCAATGCCCTGCACTTGCCAATCTTTGGCACCCCAAATGGATTTTAAATTAACCGTGTCCTTCCAATCATAACCTTTCACGGACAAATCATTTATGAAGGGCAAGGAGTAGACCAATTTGGTATGGGTCAGCATAAATTTAGTTTTGGTGGGTATGTTCAATTTATAAAACTAGGACACAGGGTCAGATAGATTGTAACCGGTGAAATACGCACGTTTACTCCGTTGAGTTTGTGAGCTC
This sequence comes from Calotriton arnoldi, assembly GCA_963921515.1. Lineage (NCBI taxonomy): Eukaryota > Metazoa > Chordata > Amphibia > Caudata > Salamandridae > Calotriton > Calotriton arnoldi. The sequence continues at coordinate 943,769 of CAWUFW010003720.1, forward strand.
CCCGGTACCGGGGTTGGGCAATGTTCCCACTGGGTATAATTAAAAAAGGGAAACATCCATTACAACGCAGTCATTACAACAACCTACCTTTACAACGCAACTGCCTTTACATCGCATGCCATTACAATGCATGCCATTACAATGCATGTCACTACTAACCCTGGGTGGTAAAATCCGCTCTGCTCGCGGAGTTTGCGGATTTTTGGCAACTCCGCGTTCCACGTAGAACGCGGAGTTACTGAAAACTCCGCGATCCGCGGCGTAGCGGCGTTTTCCCCTTGTTCGCACTTTCAAAATGTGTTTTCGCGCGCGCTGTAGCGACTTACCGGGATCCCTGTGTTCGCAGACGAGTTTTCCTATCCATTCGCATGCGCCACGAGATTTTGGTAGCCGGCCGCGCGATCCCGCTAGAGTGTGCGATCGCGAACATGTCATTCGGACGTGCCATCGGACATCCGCGTTTGCGAACAGGAAATACGCATCGCGAACGGGCGGGACAAGTGAAAAACAAGATGGCCGCGCCCATTGGCGACCGCATGGGCAAGTTCGCGAGATATTTCCCCCCCGAGCACGCAAACAGCGTCCCGAACACGCAATATGCGTTCCCGAACAGGAAAACCGCATCGCGAACGGGCGGAACAAGCAACTCCGCGTGCTCGCGGAATTCTGCGAGGCTCGCAGAGTTTTTTTACCACTTCGTAGAACTCAGCGTAGCGTGACTACGCGAACTCCGCCCAGGGTTAGTCACTACATTGCATGCCATTACAACACATTTCATTACAACGCATGCAATTACAATGCATTATAAGGTAAGTAATAGAGATTTTTTTAGTATTAGGGTGGGTATGGGTTTTGGGGTACATGGGAATAGTAATTTTTACCCCTACACTATCCAACACTTTCCCTACTGTTGCACTCACTGAAGTTGGAATAGTAATTTTTACCCTTACACTATCCAACACTTACCCTACTGTTGCACTCACTGGAGTGGGAATAGTCATTTTTACTCCTACACTATCCAACACTTACCCTACTGTTGCCCTAAAAGTATTATGCGTTGTAATGGTATGCGTTGTAATGGTATGCGTTGTAATGGTATGCGTTGTAATGGCATGCGTTGTAAAATCATGCAATGTAACAGTAGTTGCGATGTAAAGACTGCTTTGTAAAAGCATGCATTGTAATTGCATGTGTTGTAAGGTCATATATTCATTAAAAAATGTTTTCTGAGTATTCGTTTTGTGTAAAAAATGATGGCTATAATGTTGGAAACAGAACAAATCTGCATAATTTGACAAATTCAAATACAAATGTCCGTGTGTAAAACAGTATAATATTTTAAATCGGAAAACAATGAATAAACAGCATTAACATCTCAGTCATCAGAGTGCATTCCAGGCAAAACTACATCTCCTAAAGAAACACCAAAGACGTATGGAATGTTCAAAGTTTCGGTCGGGCCTTGGATATCGAATGTTACTTTATCCCAAACAATGCCATCACAACTGGGAAAGCTGAAATATTAACTAGGGCTTGATCTCTTTTCATTTTATGAGATGAAGTGTGAGGGGCCAGAACTCCGTTAACCAAGTTCAAAGCTGAGTGTTCATGTAAGTAAAGGCCATTAATCAACAGGAAAAACACAGTCACAAACCCAATCCACATGAAGAGGAACACTATCGTTAGCACCAATCAAACGTAGGTCCAGGGCTGGACCAGGTAAGTCTTTTTGAACCAGGAGATGAAAAGGCTGGTACGTGTAGGGGGCTCTGCCACAGATGAGGACAATGAAGATGTATCAGACAACAAGCTGTTATGGTCCATACAGTAACCACTGGACCCAAGCTGAAACAGAGGAGTTGTTCCTCATTGGAAGGGGAATGAATTGTACTTTCAGGAATGTCAATTATAACTTCAACTGGTGGAGAAGAATACTCATTATCTACAGTTGTAGATGTAAGAGGCAAAACAGGCAACAAATCAATTGTAGATTCCATCACTCCCTCGATTTGTTGGGGGGACGTGGAGGAAACAGAAGCCAACGGATTCAGTGAAATATCCCGGCATTGAACGCTTGTAGGCATACTATTCAGTATCGGCCATATGGTGTAGCTTGACATGCTCGATTGAAATGTAACAATTCTCCTTACGACCAGGCAGTGGAGGCAGAATCACAGTATGGGTGCCTTTCAAACCAAGGACTCTGACCGGTGCATGGTATGAAGGACCAAATTCTTTTTTGTTCTCCACCTTTTCTCGGACCAGATCTCCAACTTTTGGAAGCCAGCCAGAAACCGGAATAAGAACCGCTGCATCCGTGGAAGAGGGCAAATGGGCTTTCGCATGTGAATCACGAGCTTTTTGTAGATCCTGTAACATAGCATAATGGTTATCCACATCAAAGGTTGCGGCAGCCGCCACAACGTCTAGACCATCAAGGTCTGGCACAAACATTTTAATGCCAAAGAGCATTTCGTATGGTGTCCCCCCACCCAGAGATCTTCTAGCAAGATTATTTAGTGCGCGTTGAACTCCATATAGATGAGTCAACCAGCTCCGACCAGTACCTAATACTCTTGCTGTTTAAGATTGCTTTAAGTCACCGTTCATCCGTTCCACAACAGAATTGCCCTCAGGCCGATATTGATACGAGAATTGCACCTGCACCCCCAAAGACTTTATCGCATCCCGGTAAGCCTTAGAGGCAAAAGCAGGACCTTGGTCAGAATGGAAGGTGCCACAGGCAAATGTCCCTACAAAGACACGCAAATCTTTTATGACAGTTCGAGCGTCAGCACTACGTTGTGGCCAAACCCAAATGAATCTAGTGCACGAATCCACTGCAACCAAGATGTACTTAAAAGCATTATCAGATGTTAATGGACCACAGTGATCAAGATAAATGCAACCAAACGGTTGATTTGAAATGTAAAGTTGAGTGTGGGGCGGATGTGAAACAGTTGAAGGCTTAATCTGTTCACAAATGTCACAGGAAAGAACATATTTACGTGCCTGTTGGTATAAACCACACCACCAAAAACGTTGCTGCAAAAGGGAAATAGTGGCTGTCACTCCAGTATGCATCAGAAGCAACGCCTACATGTGCGGCTATGATAAAAAAATCTGCGGTCGTCGTTGGGAATCAGCCGATCCCCAGTGGATGGAATAGTCGTAAATGGAATTTGATCAGACGACAAGTGGTATGTTTAACGTGAAGGGAAACCTTGGGGAAACTCTGTTCCCTCTTTCGTCGCAGCAATAGCTGCTAGAATATCATCATCCATTTTAGTCAAAGATCTAGTGACTGCTACTACTGAACAAGTGGCTACTGCAGATTTGGCTGCCTCATCAGCCAATGAATTACCAACAGTGTGTGCTCCCACACGTTGCTTGCCCAAAGTATGGACAACATGTGTGAGTGGCAAACGTTCCTTAAGAGCAGCCACTCGGACCTAAAGTGATTTATGCTTAATTGTGCTGCCTTTAAAATCACGAAAATCGTTTTGTGTCCAGAAGAATATGTTTTCATTGTAGGATTGTACACAGTAAAACAAATCGCACACTACAAGTGTAGGAACATCAGGATCAGTGAACTCAAGAGCCAAAACCAAAGCACATAGCTCCGCCAATTGAGCCGTGCAATCCCCAAGAGATTGTGTGTGCACCATGGAGGATTTGAAATCCCCATCAACAATTGAACCTGCCACTATTGCTTAGACTGCAGAATACAGTACAAGAAAGGCTTTAGCTATATCTAAATGCCGCCGGGACTTGATGGTGCATACCATTGAAACAGCGCAACGCATTTGTATGAAAGAAGCTGAAGAACTGGCTGAACTTACTCAAGCAATTAAAGACAATCACACTGTCAGTGAAGCCAAATCCCTCTTGGAGAAGATCGTAAAGGAACTCACTACATTCAAGGACAACACAATTAATTTTAAATCAGCCAAACTTGAGAAAGACATCAAAACGTTTAACCTGGAGTCAGTTTATCCGTACTTAAAAGAGGACTTTTATACAAAAGCAGAATCCAGAAGGGCTCTGTTAGAATATCAAGGCCGATCTAGGAACAGGTTCCAGACATTCTCTGAAACATCCTCTTCGGAGTCTACAAGTGAATCTGATTCAGGCGAAGGTCCATCAAATCGAAATCAATCAAGGCAAAATTCTTTTTTAGAGAAGGGCCAACCTCAAAAGAAAGTTCGCTTCAAACCTCAGCCTTGGGAAATGCGCACACAGCGCCAATTTTACAAAACATATCCAGACAATCATTGTGAATCTATCGGACAAGCAACTTTCGAAAGAAGAAGAACAAGTCCTTCAATTAGGGCTGAAATTTGTACCAACATCTCGTTCGGACTTCACCAGATTGAAGACGGAAGCAATGGAATTCTTCCGTAAAATTCGACTTAAGGCATTCTTTTCATCCAGGGAGTCTTTACTTATTCCGGAACCATCAGGCTTGGCAAATAAGTCCAGCTTCATCCCACCAGCCCATATTATCCCTAAAGAATTTTTGGCATTTGAGCAGGTTGTCCTCTCTTCTATTCAGCAACTCGAGAAGAGAAAATCCGGCAGTAAAAATAACCTGACCAGCGCACAACACAAAGCGATACAAGCCTTGAAGGAAGACGACTCCATAGTCATTAAACAGGCCGATAAAGGGGGTGCAGTGGTGGTGTGGCCAAAAGCGATGTATTTAAACGAAGGACATAAGCAGGTTAACAATCTTTCCTGCTACAGACCGACTCAAGAGGGTCCTTCACGTGAACTTATGGAACAAACAATCCAAATAGTCAAGGCGGGCTTCGAACAAGGGATTGTCGGGACGAAGGAGTATGAATTTCTGATTAAGAAACATCCAAGGACTCCAGTCATTTACTTCCTTCCAAAGATCCATAAGCATTTACCGGAACCCCCGGGGAGACCGATAGTATCGGGGTGTGACTCAATACTGGAACCAATCTCTAAATACGTGGACACATTCCTCAAAGAGTTTTTACCTGAGGTCCCTTCGTATCTACGTGATACCATGGACTTTATTAATGAAGTCGAAGATACCCTTTATTACCAATCACAGCAATGTCTTGTCTCCTTTGATGTGGTTTCATTGTATACCCAGATCCCGCAAGATGAAGCACTGGAAGCAATGGAATAGTTTTTAGAAGCCAGAACACGACCACACAGAGTTCCCACGAGTTTCATCCTACAACTAGCTGAAGTGGCACTCAAGAAAAATTTCTTCAGGTTTGAGGAGACATTCTACTGGCAAATCAAAGGGACAGCCATGGGTTGTCCCTTTGCTCCAGAGATGGCCGTACTCTTCATGGCTAGGTACGAGCACAAATTTGTCTATATTAACAACCCATTCAAGAAGAATCTTACCCAATGGTATAGTTATATCGATGAAGTTTGGTGTCTCTGGAGTGGGACTGAGTCAGAATTAAACAACTTCCACGAGTGGCTCAACCATCGACATCTGGACATCCAATTTACCTTAACTAAGATTCGTACAACACTAACTTTTCTAGACATAGAGGTTTTTTCTCAGCAGAACAAACTTGCTACTACGCTTCACTAAAAGGTGCCAGACAAGAATGCCATCCTGCATTATCGCAGTTTCCACCCTAGGAACCTCAAAGACAACCTTCCTCATGGGCAACTTCTTAGGATCCGAAGGAACTGCTCCCGTAATGATGACTTCCAAATACATGGAGAGGCGTTCTGTGAGCAGATGAAGGAACGGGGGTACCCAAAAAAACTGCTGAAACATGCATTCAAATGGGCATGGTGTACACCAAGAGAGTCTTTTCTTATCAAAAAGTCAAACACAAGATGGAGAAGTTGGTGTGTGTCTCGACATATGGACCACACACGAATGCATTCCGGTCAATTATATGGAAAAATTGGCACCTTATACAGAATTCTGAACTTGAGATTGATGTCCCTCTCTTCGCTATGAAGAAGAATATGAGCATTGGACAAAGAATTGTAAGAGCGGACTTACCCCCTTCCAGTACAAAGAAAGACCTCAGAACAATGTTCAATATGAAACCGTTGACGGGCCATCATAAATGTGGTACCTGTATGAATTGCAGTAACACGATAGTGGGATTGACTTCATACACGATGACACTAAGTGGACAAGTAAACAATTTTCCAACTGCAAGACAAAAAACGTCATTTATGCAATTGTTTGTCCCTGCCCAAGAATTTACATTGGCAAAACTACGCAAGAGATTCATCAACGCGTAGCGCAGCACCTATCAAGGATAAAAAATAAAGTGGTATCAGCACCTATGGTGAACCACTTAATTGACTCCAATCACCACAAACTTGAGTTTAAATGGACTGTGCTATCAGTCATTAAACCATCACCAAGAGGGGGTGACGCTGAGGCTTCATTGTTAAGAAAACAAGCCTACATGATAGCTCGCTTCAATAGCATCACCAGAGGACTGAATGAAATGTCAGAAATGGGTAAATGCTAAAACAGTTCCAGTCCAGGTTTTGCATTTCCAGTTTGCACAATGAATCAAACAATCTTTGGAACCATGTATATTTTTTAATACCAATGTACACACAAACCTTTAAAAAGATATATATGTTCTATCTTTCCCTTAGATTATGATTTACTTAGAGCACAGCTCATTTTTAATAGCTTCACAAACAAACTTAACCATAATGCAATGGGATCAGCTCACTGGGAATGAGACACCATTAGATGACCTTCACAGCCGATTGCAAGTAAGACTATGCAAACTTTTACTACATGGGCGCGCTAAATTCTTTTTATAGAATAAGACACACGCTGACACGTCCTTTTCTGTTTACACAGAGAGACGCAATGCGGTCTGTTTCAGTACGAATTTTAAAGGAAGCAACTCTTTTTACCGCTTTGTGAAACTCGCAGCGGAGCGGCGCTGTTCAAGCTATATGTTCAGCTATTGAACCGACTGAGAGCTGAAAGGAAGCATCAAAGAAAACATCGCCGGCATGGCGAAAGTAAGTGTTGCCTTTAGCCCACAAAGCTACAATGTATCTATTTAGATACTCTATTGATGTAGCACTCATTTCTTTTTATAGGTCGTCAAACCAAAGTACAACTAGGTTTCCATTTAACCAACAGCAAGTATTCTTATACCCTTTGTAAAAGCACCGCCCGTCTAGTGCAAGTAAGTGCCTTTTCTTGTTCCTCCAGTTACAAAATATTTACATTTACCAAACCATGTGCATGACTGATGGTGGATCCGTTCTCATTTTAGATCGTGCCATCCACATTTTAACCTGCCTCTTCTCACCTGCAACGTGCACATTTATTTCTCTATTCAATCAGGTACTTTTGAGAAATCACCACATAACTTGAGTAATTGGGAAGTTTAGAGTCCCTCCTTGTGTATAATTCATACCCCCTTTTTTGTTTCTTAGATAAACCAGTCCACGCCCTGAAGAGAATCCCACAAACCACCATGGGAATCGAAACAGGTCGGCATTACACAACGCGGCGACTTTCGCTTTTAATTAGGTTCCCCCAGTAGAAATGTTATTTGAATTGTCTCACTACTGGGCCTAATGTCTCTTTTCCCCGTGGGTAGCAGCTTCTTGAATTTGTTACAAAATGTGGATGCTAAAGGTTGTCTTAGTAGCTGCTCCGTTTGTGAACTAAGTCTGGTGATATAATGTTTAGATAATTGTTGTTATGTATCACGCTTCATGTATTGTTTGTTACATCACATTACTTCATCACAAAGTCTGTATGTTATAAAAAATTTATACAGCGCACGTACACCAATAGGTTTCATGGTGCTAACTCTAGAATTTGCCGAGACCAGTGGAGGGAATTATTCGTGGGCCTGCACAAACAGCCATGTCTTGAGCATTTTCCTAAAGCTCAGAAGATCAGTACATGACCGAATTTCCAGAGGGAAGGAGTTCCACAGTCTTGTGGCCAAGGAAGCAAACCTACATCCTCCCTGACGTTTTAACTTAAAGGCAGGGGTAGTCAGTAACTGGAGATGTACTGAGCGTAGGTTGCGAGAGGGAGTGTATGTCTTTGTTTTATTTGTTGCTTTAATTTGTATAATTTGCTCTAATTTGCTCTTGACTGAAACGCATCCGCACTTACCTGACCCATGATTAAATGTGGAGTAAAGTGTACAGAACGAAGTAGCAAATAAATGCTTCAAGCCCATATCAATTGAATTGATGGCCTTTAGTCTGTTAAATTGGTTTAGCAGCATTTGAATGTGACGGCTAAGACACCACCACCCCCTTTTTTTCTTAGTTCACTACGGCCCCGTCCAGCCGCCTAGGGCCAAACCCCTTGTTGCTATTACGTAGACTGCAGAATAAGCATGTTTAGAACCAACGGCGGGCTGCGCAGACCCTTCAGTGTAAATAATGCATTTGTACTGATCAAGAGGGAGTAATGATAAAGGAGGAGGCTGAACATGTTTATACTGTAAAACCTCCTGTGTTTGCAAAGAAGGGTCAAAGATAAAGTTGACGTCACCCAACGTCAAAGAACTAGCCCATTGTATCCAACGTGGATGCAAGGCTTTGGAATTTGGGACACTAACCTTTGTGACTGCTTCTAAACCAGGTACCGGCAAGACCACGAAAATGCGCTTACCCTGTGCCAAAGAGCGTTCTTTCAGAATCGTCATCTGGACCGCTGTCAAGATTTTTTCTGTAGAAGAGAAACACATCTCAACTGGAGTATACAAATGCGATTTATAATCAATGGGGACAGTGTCCCCTTCATTGAAAGTCAAGTAAGTGAACCCTAATGCTCCGGGTACAATCCTTATGAACAAATTAGTAGTATTATCTCTCGTTAACATGAACTGAGTCACAAGCAGATCAGACTGCAAAGACAGAAGAATTGCTGTATGTTCCGGAAGCCAACTGGAAGACGAGAAAGAGGGTTGTATCAACGCATAAAGCGGTTTGATACGCTGCACATAATCAGGAATGTAGGTTCTGCCAAAATTTTAAAAAAACAGCAAATACTGTAATTTTTTAAAGGTAGAGAGAGGCTGCAATTGAGCACATTTCTCCAAAAAGTGGGGAGCCAACCCCCTACCTTCATTATTGAGTTCATAACCAAGGAAAAGTACTGCCAGAAAGGCAATGTGTGATTTCGCAAAATTCAATTTGTAGCCTAACTTCGCAAAATGAGTGACAATGCGATCAACGTGCATCAGATGAGGATCCATCTCATCATCAGTCAAATAAATGTCATCGACGTACGAAAAGGCATCTGGGTCAATCTCATGTAAAATTGAAGCAATGCATGCCGCAAACACGCCTGGCCTATTCTTCTATCCCATATGCAACCTTGTGTAACGTAGCTGATTGCCTAACACAAAGAATGGCTGAAAAAGCCATTGGAAATATCTAAAGTTGTTTTATATTTTTGCGAACAATGGGGCATATTACCAAGGATTTGCGATAATTATTGCAAAGCGTGCTTAGCGCAGTTTTTTTTATCGCCGGCTATCGCTGGATTTCATCGCGGAGATAACGCGTTATTATCAACGCTTATCTCCAAGGCGATAAAAAATCCAGCGATAGCGGCGAAACCCAGCAATAGCGCGAGAAATCCAGCGATAAATTCACTGCGCTAATGAAAATCTTGCTAATAGGCAGGTGAGGACTTAACCTTAAAATCCACCTCCCATTGACAAGATGGTTAAGTCAAGTTTTTAGCAGGTGTTAAATTTCAGCGATAATCGCGGTTAGCGCGACTTTTTTTATCGCTTCGCAGGCATTGGTAATAGGGGGAAGTTGTATTTGCGACTGTTTGCAGTTGCTTTTAGTTGGGAACGCCTACTTTGCATGTCATTAGCGATAATTATCGCTGACATGCAAAGCGGCAACGAAACGGCCGCTATCGCCATTAAGCTGTCGCTAACAGCTGTTAGCGACAGCTTGCTAATAGGGCGATAAAAATATCGCCGCTTTATCGGCAAAAAGTGCTGCTAAAGTGGCGATACTGCCCTTGCTAATATGCCCCAATGTTGTTTACTAACGCAGAGCTATGTGTGTGCTGAACTGCAAAGGTACGAACATGACTATTCAAATGTCTGTAATCTAAAACTATACGATATGTACCGTCTGGTTTCAATATCGGAAAACGAGGATTGTTCATCGACGAAACACAGGGTTGAATCACACCCTGGTATTTCAATTGAGTCAAAATGTCACTTACGGATGCTTTTGCGTCTCGTTTAATTGTATATTGTGGTTAGGGCTGAGGTGTAGAACACAAAGGAATCACATGAACTGGGGAATCCTCGTCTCAACCCGCCAGATTGCGATATAACGCCGGAGCTAAGGACTATGCCCATTTTGAGGCATAAGCCATTTTATCGTCATCAGGTACGTATTGTGAAAAACTGGGTAGAATAACATCTTCTCCTCTTGAGGAAGCTAGGACAAAAGGGGGAGGCCAATCAACCTCCGCCAATAATATATCATAAGAAGAAGTCAGATTTTCCCAAAAACTGCTTTAATCGAGCGTTTAATATCACCTTCAATTTGGAGGCTTACTTCATAAAGCCTATCAGGATGAGCAACTCGTGTATCAGCTGTTTCTATGGTAATGAAATTGTCAGTTGCTTTCGCCTCCAGACGCGGGTGGAGTGTCTGCCGCACTATGGTAACCTCTGCTGCGCTGTCGAGGAGGGTTACCGCCCAACTCCTGTCTAGGAGCAGGGTTCTAACCGTCTGAGGCATACTTTCCAGTCAAAGCAACAACTCTTTTCTTATGAAATGGGGCCTGATATTGAGGTGGTTCCTCCTGTTAAAATTTTACATCAAACTGGCGCTGCGGGTCACGTCTTGCTTGCATAGACTCGCCTTGTCTGCGATACTGACGCCCTCCTCCGACGAATTGTTGATCCGATTCCTGAAAGGAACGAGGAGAACGAGGATCAGGAACCTGGAACCTCTCCGGTGTCTTAATTTTAGAGCGGTCACGCAAATCATATCTACGTTCACAACCGTCAGGTGGAGGCGAACCTGCACGTGAACCAGGCTTCTGTTGTTGCTGCCGCTGCATCTTGTTCCAAGCCTTCTTAGGAAAGACTGGATGACCCTCCTTTTCAGGGGGGGGTCTCACTTGTGACTGAGTAAACGGTCAAATCCCCAAGCTATTGCGACCTAAAGATGTATACACATCCACAATAATAATCGTCAACTGTCGCTGCTGATCCACTTCCGCCACCGCCGCTAGGCGTTGATGTACTTGTAAGCAAACTGCCTCACCTTTAATGTTGGCCAGAATCACATAGGAGACAATGGGAACATACCCACTAACTTCATCCCCAAATCCAGGGCTGGACCAGCTCCGTGTTCATCTTGTACCTTTTTCAGAACGTTCTGTAGAATGCTCATGGAGGGGGTGCCAAAGCACACCGTATACACTGAAGCAAACACCATCCCCCAGGTGGTGCAGTCAGCTAAAGAGGGAATCAGACCACTCGGCAAACTCATTGTAGGGATCCTGTGTTTTTCTACAGGAGTGGTATGGGGAAAAACCGCCTCAAGCTGCTCAAGTTTCTGCGCAAGCCAAAATGGCAAGACATCACGATTTTGAGAACTTTTGCCCATCACCGAGTTAATCATGATGGGACTAATCACCAGTCCACTGCCGTATCCCGGTGGTAGAGGAACAGCTCCAGCCGGAGCCGCTTGAAGTGCACGTGACATAAACTGTATGACACTTCTATGAATATGAAGCAACTGTGTATATAACAGACGTAGCTCTGCGACAGTGACATTGAGATAATTTGGATGTGGTGTAAAACCAGCATAAACCGGCCAAGTGGCCCCATCAATAGATAAGGGGCCCATACGAACAATAGTGAGAGGGTGAGGAAGGGGACCATTAAACCAAATAGTATGCTTCAAGTAACGAATAACTTGAAACAAATTATCATTCCCATGCACTGCCGGAAATGTAACCCACGAATAAAATAGCTCAAAGCGGTATGCTGGATCAGCCTCAACTATGAAAATAATGTTTGCCCCTGCATTGGGGACTCCATGTTGAGTTAAGTAGGCAGTAACTGCAGCGCGGTTAGGTGCCGCAATAGCGACCGCTTGAGCCATGTCTATAAAGAAAGCAACTAACGAAACTGCAGTGCAAAAACTGGGTCAAAAGAAAACCTTTTAAAATTCAAGCTTGAAAAACCTATAAACATACAAATATAGGAGGCTAAGCCCCCCCACCACGGATGTCTCTGAAAACCGGTGAGAGGGTATTGTGGACAAGCACAAGCGCTACTCAGGGGTCTCGTGAATAAGTACAAGACCAAACGTTGGTGGCGCCATGTTGCAGGGATTCTGCACAAACACAGAACTATGCGCAGGATTATAGGACCTTGGTGTATGGACTGAGTCATCCTACCACCTTAGTACCCATGAGCCAAGGACCGACTAGCTATAGTGTCTCACTTGCTCTCCTACTCACTCACAGAGAAACAAATGATTAGACACCCCAGAACACAACACTCCCAGATCTCTCAGAAATCGCGGTAACAAGACACACCCTTTTGCTCTCACTCTTGTACATGTCCACAATAAGATCTGACAGAGACACAAAATAGTTTAAAATATTTATTTTAACTAACGTGCCCTAACATGCAGTATACATGCCACAACAAGCAGGAAAATGCATAGTACAAATACAGTCAGCATAGCAGCTAGTCCATATATCATGAAGGGGGATGTCATAATGAAAGGACAATAGAGCCTAACCTCCCTCCCCTTGCTAAGAAGCAGTATTATTATATATTAGAAGATCTCTGGGCTTTGTCAGCAGACCCCATACCTTAGCCTATAGATGGTAGATCTACATCATAGGTGCTGTCTCGCTCTTATCCCTGGAAAGGTCCCTCTCCAAGTGTGTGCTACTTATTCGTGTATTCCAATACAGCCAAAGTACGTTGTCAAAACAACAGCTGCATCAGTATGTTTTGTCTAAGGGCTAAGGCGTGGCCAGAACAAAATAACAAGGGGCATTGTTGTCCGACCTTGCTCACAATGTTCAGTCAAAATCCCAGGAACTTGCAGAGAGTGAACAGAGCAATGAGTTCTCATGTGAAAACAGTCATCAAAATTATTGCAAAAATAAAGTTGCGTGCAAAGCAGCAGGCAAGCTGCAGCGTGCTTATGCTAACTTAGAGAAAACGACAGTGTCCCTATGGGCCATGTGACAACTCATCCACCAGCATCTTGAAAGCATTTAATATTATGTCACAAATTATAACATCACAATGAATTCAACAACTTATATAAAGTGCAACACATTAAGGTTCCGCCTTCTTTCTAGTTGCTCTGATAGAAGATATGTACCTTGGTCAGTCATGTGACTGCACAGTATTACCAGTATAACATCATACTACACCTCTTGTATTGCACTCTTTCTTTTGTGGCGAATTACTCTTAGACTGATCTATATCTTGCTTTTTTCAGCCACCAGTGAAGTTGGGAGGATACCTGATGTGTGACTGGAATCTAAGTCTCGTAATCCAGAGATGCAGGTTTCCAAACTTTGAGGAGATGTGCTAACAGAGGTCTTTTATGCAACCGTGCCTAAGGCATCAGGAACAAATATAAAGCCATGTACCCCTGGATTCTCAGACAAAGCCTTGCTGACGCCGTGTCGCGAGACAACAAATGTGCCAAAGCCAGCCTCAATCTCACAGCTCTGTCCTTAGGTAGATTGACCGTGGCATCCAGGGTCTTGAAGAGGGTTCTAATAAAAGTCCATTCTTGGGACAGCACCAGCCAACATTTTGCAATGTTGAGAAAAAGACCATGAGCACAAATACAGTTCACCATCAGATCCAACCAATCCAAAGCTTCCTGCACTGAATCCGCCACCAAGAGCCAGTCATCTATATATGGAAAGGCTGTCAGACCCTGCAAATGTAGAGCAGCAACCAAAGGGGCCAGCGTTTTGGTAAATACCCTTGGGGCAGATTTGATGCAAAAGGGCAGTACCTAGAACTGATAATGGATGCCAAAAACACAGAATCTCAGAAATCTCTAATGTTCCAGTGCCACTGGGATATTAAAAAAAGCATCCATCAGGTCTATGGTAATGAGGAAAGACATAGGCAAGATCAAGGGAATAATCTTCTGCAACATTTCCATCTTGAAATGGATGTTCTTTATCCATTTTTTCACATCCTGGAGGTCTATGACCAAGCAGAACCCTCCTGTGACCTTTGGAACTAGAAAAATCAGTGAGTAGGTTCCTTGTCCTTGTTAAGCCAGTGAAACTTGCATTATTGCCCCCTTTTGTAGAAGTGTCAGAACAGCAAGCACCAATGCCTCCAATTTGCCTTTGCAATGGGGTTCTTATGTAGGCATGGTCCCCGAGTTCGGAGGAGTAGAGAGAAACTCTATTGTGTAGCCTGATTCCACCACCTTGAGGGCCCAAGAATCGGAGGTAAAGAGTTCCCATGCATCCCAGAAATGTGCAATTTGACCTCCCACAGGCCAATCTAGGCCATCTGCAACATAGCCAGGACTTCTGCTTGAAGGTGCCCGATGGAATTCAACTTTTTCACCACCTTGTGATCTAATGGGCTTCCCTCTTTGACTTTTACAACCTTGAGTATACTGGAAGGTTGGGGAAAAGCTTAGATGGCTTGGCTTGCGAAGGGAGGGTTAACAGTGATACAGATTGCCGAAAGGAGGAGGAATGTTTCTTTTCTTTAAGCATTCTGTGCAATTTTTCATCCAGCTCCAATAAAAACAGTTTCACCCCTTCAAATGGCATGCAAAGGCCTGCATTCTTTTGAGCATAATCCGCATGAGAGTCTCAAAGAAAGACATTCCATCTTGCTGCAATAGTAGCTCCCTCAGCTGCCACTCGCACTGCATCGAAAGAAATGTCTGACAAAAATTTAGCTTGCTTCTCAGGGCTTTCAATAAGTTCAGACACTTGTCACCCTCCTAAATAGCCTTAAACAGGTCTTTAAAGTCTGCCAGCATAGCTGGGGCAGTATAGGTACCATACATACCAGTCTCATAGCCAGGTTGGATCCTGTATAGGATTTTATTTAGGGCCCACTCGATCTTTTTGTCATTTGGATCTTTGAATATATTCTCCTCAGCCATTGAGGTACGACCCACAAGGCTGGCCACCAAGGAATCCACAGAGACAGAGTCTGGAAAGTTTTGTTAGCATCCTCTAGAGGGAAAAGCTTTGTCATAAACTTGGGATCACAATCCTGTTGGAATCCTTCCTTTCTCGGAGAACAATATACATCACATGTTGTTGGACAGGAAGAGACGGTGTATGGGAAGTGAAAAATTGCCTCAAAACTGGTCCCATAGAAGTGGAAGGAAATTCTACAGAAGGAAACCTCATATTTGAATACACTCTGGAAAGGATCTCAAGTAATAGGTCTTTGTCGATATAGTTGCCCTTAAGTTCTGGCAAAGAAGAGGCATCCTCCGTACTCTCCTCTGACCCCGCAGAAAGGAGTCTGTTCTGGACATATCTCCTTTTTGGACTCATTTTTCAGCTCCCCCAAGTTTTGCAACAGTATTCTTTTACTCAGGTGCATCATCGCCCCAAGGAGACCTTGTCCTCCTGATTCGCTACCGAGGAGGAGACCTGGATCTAGAGTAGGAATTTCTGCTAGAAGAAGCAGCCATATGTCCACTTTTATTAGAGTGTTTCCCCATAGCAGCAGTATGCAAAGCACAGGCTCGAAAAACAGCAAACAACCATGCAGCGAGCAACACAGCACCTTCCCTGCCGCTGGAACTTTCTTTAAATGCAAAGAAAAAGAGCACCCGCTGATCAAAGCTACGAGCATGTCAAAAGCTCCAAGATAGGCATACTCATGTTCCAAGCCATTACAGTGCTCCCTTGGTGCATGCCCCTTCAGTGCAATTCTGAGAACTAAATAAAATGCGGCTGCCTGCGTCGCACGCAGTGGGCCCTGTAAGAGGGCGGCCCCCTTAGTACCGCTTTAAGCACCTCCCCGTGCCCTGTTGCAGGGACCCCCTACTCTGGGAGTCCCTCCTACGTCTGGCGCCTCTGTGACATCGTTTCCGGTGCGCAGTGGGCTGGGGACAGGTACTTATACCTGCCCCCACCCACTGGCCACCCTCTTTGTCCCCCGCTGGACACGCTGTCACCCTCCCATCTGCTTACCCTGTGTGCCGGCGGGAGGGCTGGCTAACGAATTGAACGTATTAATGTATACATTTGTGTTGCAGGCGGAGTTACAGGGTGAATCGGAGGCTGATTGCTATGAGGGGTACCTTTTCAGGAGCACAATAGGGGTGCATTATGCCAAAATCCCAGGAGTCTTTACGGCAGGACCCTGGTTGAAAACAACGGCGCCCCGCTAGTCCTTCAGGCGGTTGTAAGCCTGAGCAACCGGGGGCTTGCCTAGATACGCTTCGCCCCTAAAAAGGCATGAGTAAAAGTGATGGACTAGGGGTCCATGGTATGTAAGGGGGATAACCCCCACATAAATGGTAGCACCGATTGGGTTGGCCACGGTGCAGTTTGGCTGATCAGTCGGGCAGGGTAGCTTAGGTTAGTCCCCGCTTCCTGCCCTTGGATCGCCCGTAAGTTAACCCACCAAGTTGGCATACTCCTTGTATGTAATAAACCTGCAGCAAACTGTTTTCCCAACTAAACTTGTGTGGGCTGTTTATTTTGCGCAGCGCGACTATTATTGCTTGTGGGGGGGTTGCAGATATCGGCACTAAGGCAACACAATGCAGCCGCTTGGCATAAGAAACCTGCTGCTGCAAGTATTGCAGAGGAAACAGCCTTACCCGATATCTAGGTGAGCGCCGGCAAACATCCTCGCGTCTCTGCCACACCTCCTGGAAGACACAAAGTGGGCCTGATGGAGAAAGTCAGGATGGAGGTACCTCCTCCTCCATACCTTCTCGCTGTTCCCTCGGTGGGTAGAGACTGCACTGAAGCCCAGCAGGGCGCCGTCCTCTTCTACCAGTGGGGCATGAAAACCTGCATCCAACTTCCCCGTCTCGGTCCTTGAGACAGGGAAAAAAACAGGGAGTGGCCATGTCTTATACCACCCTAAATGGGTGGAATTAGTACAAGTCCACTCCTACTTCCTGGTTTTGGTCCTGTCAAGAGATGGATTCACCTCACAGGTAATTGACTGTGATGAGGACGTAGGGATAATGCCTCCTGTACAAATGCACATTTATATTACCTACGGGGAAAACATTTTCTCTGTGGAGAAAGCACTTACTATACACCCCATGTAAATCGGGGGTGATCAGTTTCCCTTTCTATCCATTCCTGAACATCTACAGAGTGCACAAGAGCCCCAGCAGTATTTGAACTAAAGCTCCTGAAAACTCACTAAATCTTGGTTTCTGCATGGGAACAGAGGGCCCAGCAGTGAGGGGTTTTGTTCATTTTCTCTTTTCACATACATTCCGTTGTTTCTGCTACTCCTCAGAATCTAAGACAAAAAATAGGCCGAAGCATCACAATAAAAGTGGCCCTCATTTGTGAATTAGATAGCTAAAAAAGTGCCCCATATTTTCAAATTGGGGCAGTTTTGAACTTGTAAAGACATTGCCGTATAATTGAAGATATGGAAGAGTGCATGGCTTTGCGCTTGCTGCAAGCAATGCTTGTTTTACTATCAGGTAAATCAACAGTAAAAACGAGTCCAGCAACCCATAAAACAGGCCCATGAACAGCCCAAAATCTGGCCCAAATACTGACCTGTCAGCCCAGCCCGCTGGGATCTGCCTGATCGCCCAGATGCCAGTCCAACCCTTCTGCTGCTATACAGCATGACAAAAGTAGGTCTGGGTGTTGCAGGTGATGCTGTGCCATTGGGCCCAAGCCCCAAGGGAGCTTTCATTGCAGTGAGCAGTAGAGTTTTCAGCAAACTATACTGTTCTAGGGGAATGTGTGTTTGTCCAGAACAACTCGAAATCTAGCAGCTGAGCATGACAAGCTATCTTTGTCGCCCTTTCACCACTTCACTGATTAACATTTTATTGCTTCCAAGAATAGAGGTTGGAAATCACAAACTGAAACTTGATTTTTTTTACCCTTTTGCATAGTTGCTAAGTGGCAAAATTATCTTGTGTGAAATGCCAGGCCTTGTTTTTCAGGCACCACAAAGCTGTATTCTGCAATGAGTAGGTTGTTTTAATACTGAAATTAGAGCTGGAAATTCCAACATGCAAAGTGTCACTAGATAAAAAGCCAGAACTGCTTGAAGGAGTAGTCCCTGACAGTTAAAGGCTGTATTTTTAATTTTTAGTATTTACATCAACAACAACAGAGCAAGCGTATCGAACTCGATGCAAGCAGATAGGAAAAATCTGACTGTAAGTGGCAGAGTGACATAGTGTCAATGTGGGAGAGAGTGTTTTTTAGTGTACGTGAAAGTGAGTGTGTTAGAGACTGTGAAAGTATGAGAGTGTGGGAGAAACTGTGAGAGCGTGTATAAGTGTGTGAAAATATGTGAGACAGTATGTGAGACAGTGTGTGCATGTGAGTGTGTGTAAGTGTGTGTGTGTGAGTGTGAAACATTGTGAGAGGGTGAGTGTGTGTGTGTCAAAATCCAGTCCATGTGTGAGAGTGCATAAGAGTTTGTTTGAGTGTGTGAGGTAGAGATTGTGAGAATGAGTGCAGACAAGTGTGTGTGACAGGGTCAGACTGATTCGCATATGGCCATGTCTGAACTGGGGTGGTGGAGTGAGCTAAAGAATGATGATGGATTAAACCCAGATCAGTTGACTGGGGGTGAGTGTTTGATTAGCTCAAACGCTCCGTCCATCATCCCCTTTTGGTATCGCTTTGTTCGCCCTAAGTTGGCAGGGTATGCCCAGACGTGGGTCCCTTGCTCACTTTGCCACTGGATTCAAGCTAGCCTGGCTGATGACGGCTGAATAGCCAGAAACCGGTCCCAGGATGCTTGTTTCCGGTCCAGGGAAGACATGGCTTGGCAGTTCGGGCTGGACTGTTCCCATGAGGCACAGGGTCAGACTGATTTGCATATGGCCATGTCTGAACTGGGGTGGTGGAGTGAGCTAAAGAATGATGATGGATTAAACCCAGATCAGTTGACTGGGGGTGAGTGTTTGATTAGCTCAAACGCTCCGTCCATCATCCCCTTTTGGTATCGCTTTGTTCGCCCTAAGTTGGCAGGGTATGCCCAGATGTGGGTCCCTTGCTCACTTTGCCACTGGATTCAAGCTAGCCTGGCTGATGACGGCTGAATAGCCAGAAACTGGTCCCAGGATGCTTGTTTCCGGTCCAGGGAAGACATGGCTTCGCAGTTCGGGCTGGACTGTTCCCATGAGGCACAGGGGCAGACTGATTTGCATATGGCCATGTCTGAACTGGGGTGGTGGAGTGAGCTAAAGAATGATGATGGATTAAACCCAGATCAGTTGACTGGGGGTGAGTGTTTGATTAGCTCAAACGCTCCGTCCATCATCCCCTTTTGGTATCGAAGTGTGTGTGAGAGACACACGATGCGTGACAGTGGTTAAGTGCATGTATGTCTTATGTCTGTGACTGTGCTGCTGGCCATGGCATGCTATGCTGGAGGTAATTCCTGGTATATGGGGCACCCATGGAAAAATTCTGGTATTGGGCAAGTATTGAAAAATGCTATTACTAACTGGAGGTAAATTTTAGGTTGAAGCCTGCCAGTCAGCTGTTTGATTGCAAAAGACTTAATGGAGACATGCTGATAGCTGACCTGGAAATCAACTCTGCCAATTGATTTCCTTTGGCTTTTTGCTTTGTCACTCTAATTTCTTGCTATCTATTCAATTGTTTTTTTTTGTTTTTAGCCCATCCAGCTAGTCTTTGAGTCTCCTGTGGAGTATGGACTGTTTATCATCTCTCTAATTGGTTTCTTTTATCCTTCCTCAAGTGTCTGCTTTTAGAGGACTTTTTTTCTTTTCCTAAATGCACTCCAACCGAATGCATGTGGTCCCCCTACTCTGTGCTTTCCACTCCTCCCAGCTGATGGAAAGTGGATTATTAGTAGGGGAAAATGTATATCTGCCACTGGACATAAGGCCAATAACACATGCTAGGGCTCAGAATAGGTCTTAGAAATTATTCCCATGATCAACCCTTGGTAGCTTGGTTGTGAGCAGGCAGGCTTAACTTCAAAGACAGATATGTAAAGCATTTAAAAACACCAATTCAGTAAATAATTAAGACACAACACACAATAAAAATCCAACACCAATTTATAACAATGGAAAATATTGTTATCCTTAAAATGACACAAAAACGGAAAAAAATCAAATGTAGGGAACCGTTGGTGTGAATTTGTAAAGATTTAGCACATATAGCACCTAGAAACGTATAGCGCCTATTGGGACATCTGGTCGCGGTAGCCCCTCTCAAAGTCAAAGTTTCAGGCTGACCGCGATGGAGCCCTGCACGGCTACCCCGTGTGGTAGGTCTCGGTCAAAGTATTTACCTTCTGACTTAGAAACTTTTCTGGAACTTTTCTTGCTGGTGTCCCTCGAAGCTCTCAGCCAGTCCGGATTCGGTGAGGGTTCGCCGACTTGCCTTGCAACAAGCTCTCGGTCCAACTTATAGAAGTCCGACTTCCGGAGCTTTCCAGCGGGACTAACCAGGGATCCAGGCAGGCTCGCGGATGAAGGTGGGGGGCTTGGTTCTCATGGTTGGTCCTTGTCACCTTTTCTATGTTCGGACTTAGAAACTTTTATGGAGCTTTTTCTTCAAGGGTCTCTCGCTGCTCTTCACCAGGTCGGCTTCCGTGAGGGTTCGCCAGCTTGGGTTTCCGCCTACTCCTGGTCAAACCCTGGAAGTCGGACCTCCGGAGCTTTTCAGCGGGACAAATCTGGACAGCAGGCCGGCTCGCGGTTGAGGATCGCCGGCTTGGCTTGCCAGGGCGAGTCAGTCCACCTATGCAGCGTTTTTCCAAAGTTGCTTCAAACTTCTGGAACTTCTTTCCCAAAGGGTCTCAATGTGTCTAAAACTTACTCCAAGGGTCTGGAATCTCCAAGATGGGTCTTGAAAGTTTGGGACTTCAGTTCCCACAATCCACTTGGACATAACCCTTAAAAATCCACTAGTAGTTCTCCAGGCTGGGGATTCTTGGTGGTGATGGTCCAGGTGAGCTCTGTTAACCTGTAGCTTGCAGGGAGTCCACTCTTTAGTCCTTTTGAAGCAAGGTAGCCCACAGGGCTGTAGTTCCAGATTGTGCAACATGCACAATCTTCAGAGTGCAGGGCCTGGTTAGTGCAAATCAAACTCCTCAGCAGGGACCCTTCTTCTCTCATGTTTCAAGCAGCAGATCTGAGAGGCTCTGCTCCTCTCAGATACTTATTCTAAGTTCTCTGGGTCAAACAGAAGGGCACTCCTGTCCAATGAGGTGCCAGGCAACACCCCAGGGTATGACCTCATTCTCCAAAGAGTGGCACTATTTCCTCCCAGAGAGCACCATTTCCCCAAAATCCATAATGCTGATTTTCCAGCAGGGTGAGAAGAGCTGGCTAAACACACCTCCAGGATGGCTAATCTCCATAGTCTCTCCCCCTTTCCTCTACTCATTCCTTCCTCAATCCCACCATCTGGCTGGATTCAAACAGGAGAAGTGTAAATGAAACTGGTGTCTTCTACCTGTCTCCTCCTTCTATTGAAGTATATTGCTTACGACCCCCTCCCCCTGCTCTGGCATTCATGTGTAGCAGAACCCTGCCCTCCCAAAAGAGCTGGCGTACCCCAGGGGCTCTACCCACCTCAACAAAGGAGCCTGGCTAACCCAGTAAACACAGTGCTTTCCAATCAGGATAGACCACTGAAAGGCTGAATTTTGGCTTACAGACAAGAAAGTTGTATAACTTCTTGTCTGTACATTTTAGGAGAAATTCAACAATACCATATTGTTGGATTTATCAATACCATTCTGGGAAGTCCTTGAATGCTATTGTATGATTCCCCTAGTGGGATTTATTATTTAATAACTTCTTGCCATGTTAACCTATGTGGCAGGGGATTTGCAATGGGAAACATGACTTGGCCCATTTTTCCAACACCAGGACTTATAAAAACACCTTTTATAAGAACCCTGCTTATATATACACTGGAACCCACCCCTGGAACACCTAGGGGAGAATTTAGGGGTTCTGAATATGTCAATAATATTGCAGATCCACCCTCTACTGTGCTCCTAGCACAAAAGTAGATTTTTTGAAGCACTTTATCTCAATGTGGGGAGTGAAATGTGCAATTTCACTTAGCCCAGGACTTATAAATCTCATTTTATAAGGGTCCTCCTTTTACATACCTGACCCCCACAACTGGGACACCTAGGGATGACCCTGGGGGTACCTAATATGCCCAAACATTGTAGGTTATCCATTTCTAAGCGCCCCAAACACCAAAGTTGAGTTTGGGGACAATTTGCATGTTTAGAAGCAGTCCTGCAACACAGGCCTGCTTAACTGACCTCCGGCTTCAGCAGTGCACACATGCAAGTGTAGAAAGGGCTGCTGGCCTCTAAACTGACATGCCCTATTATATACTATGGACTTAAAGGTAGTTTCAATCCCCCTGCCCTATTATGTACTAGGGCCTTATATGGGAGGTCATGCCAGTCACAGGAGTACCCTAACCCATAGTGTACGCTAGTGTATGTAGGTGTTTTCACTGTATTCTAAGTATTTTTTTCAGCATAGCACTGGCCCTGGGCTTGGTTAGGCAGAGTCCATGGTCAGTCAGAGTCAGTTACCACCAGTGACAGTCAGCAAAAAGTTGGGGGGTGCCCTGGGCACAGGATAACTTTGCAACACAAGCAAATTTCTTTTCATAACAATATAAAAGTCATATTTTCAACACCTTTTGCCTTTAAGCCTCACTCACTGCGTTTACAGTTTTCTAGAGATTCGTCCTTTCACTAGCTCTTCAGTGCACTATCAGTTTTAATTCGATTCATCTACGGCCTTTCTTACGCTTCTACATGCATATTTCATTTCTTAGTGTTAATACTAGCATAATTTTAAAAAACTTAAACTATGCTTTCCTTAAGTATTCCATGAGAGTGCATGTTTTTACCATTCAGAGAGTTTACCTGCTTCTCCTGGCACATTTCATTTCATAACACTATAAAAATTTCCTTTTCCACAACTTTGTCTTTCAACCCGCTGCTACGTATGCTTTCACTTTTGTACAACTTCTCCCTTCGAGCCACTCTCCCATGAGCTGTAGCTCCACATTGTGCTTTGTCTTGTTCATTTGCTTCCTCGCCCCCTCCACATTGCTCTGTCTACATTTGCTTCCCTCACCGCACCCTCCTTGTTGCTTCCTTCATCGACCTGTTGTTTCTCTGCCCTCCTTGTGTCCGCCCACCATGTTGCTTCCCTCACTCTGGACCATAAACAAAACGGAAAAAAAGCTTGCATCATTTTCATATTTTCATGCATACTCGATGTGCTTGCCTGACTCAGCCAGCTACATTTGCTTTTTTTCTCTATTTATTAGCCATGCTGCACTGCATTAGTAGAAAGTAGAGACCTATTGGCTTTGCCAATGCTTATTGGCATATGAGATCACCCATGGTATACGGAGGGACAAACGTGGCAGAATTGTGGCACTGTCATATCATAGGCATTTCTTAGCAAAATAAGACATATGGGTTGGGGCACCATTGAAAATATGCTGGATCTGCCATTCGGGAGATCATACTTGATATATAGGGAACACTCAATGCAAAATGTCAATAAAATCGGGTTAGTTTCTTGGGAGGGTCAGGCTTCCAAGGCACACTATGAAATTACTGGAATACTGGAAAATGTTATGAGTGTCCTTTGGAAGCCTATTGATTTTTAGCAAATTTATGTCAAATTTGCGCTTTAAAATGTACAGTTTGAAGTCATTTTTTCAAGATGTTCTTGGTGGAGAAATCTCCTAGAAGAAATCTGCTCACTTGCTTCACTCACTCACTGGAATTGGGGGGCAAATATTACATCCCACCTCTTTCAAAGATCACCAGATGCATATGGTGAGCAGATGTGACAGGCAGCAAAAGTGGCAATGTGCAAGCAGAATGAGCAAAGTGAGTGCAAAGGGAATAGGAGCAGAGCTTTGGCAATGAAATTTACAGAATTGACCAGTCTTAAAATGGTTAAAATTGGTTACATTTCACAAATGGAAATGTCTTCCGAACTCTTGTTCTACCTGCAATATCTCTTGATATTCAAAGTTAGGTCATGTGACCTAGCCGCTCCAATAATTTTGTGAGCTTAGCTTCCATGGGGGTGGGAGAGGAGTTTGAGTCTGCCCACAAATGTACATTTGTAGATGTTCCTAAACTTCCATGACAAGCCACATCTAGAAATACCCACCCCTTGAGTGAGATTTACTTCTATGGATTTCTCTGGACTTGTGGGGGAGAAATCTACACTGGTAAATGCATTTTCACCTGCCAGGAATCTCTTTGTGGTTGAAAAATAATACAAAAAACAAAGGGGAATGTGAAATTGTACCCCTTTATGAAAGAGTAAAAAAGTATACATAAAAACAAGCAACATTATTTCAGAATTCAACATTGATGCATTCTTCTTTTTCAGATATTACAATGCAAAGAAATTATGGATTACATATTTTGATTCAACAATTTCAACACAGAACCAGAAGAACGAATGACGAGTAATACATGGAAACCTAAACTGGAATCTAGCAAACGTCCATTGGAGAAAATAAGAGCTGGAACAAAAATAATCACAGGAGCCATTTTGCAAGGTTCATGGTAGTGTACCCAGTAAATATCTATGTTACCACGAGGGGAAATGACTCTAGTTAGTGTGTGGTCTATTTAGTATTTCATCCTTTCAACTGAAATAAAGGTAGTGCACTGTGTGAACTTGATTGTACATGTTAGGTTTTGTTTCGTATAATCTACAGAGGTGTAGGTTTATATTATACACGGAAAGGAACCCAGGGCAATGACAATACTATAAACACGTCTTCACTATCTTTCGTGTGCAAATTGGTTTAATCCTAAAGTGCTGTTTAGCTCGGGACTGCAGTTTTCTCTTCTAATTGCTTTTTTGTTCTTGCATTTAGGTCAGCAGAGATCAGGGGGGACCAATTAATTTTTAAAATGTCAGTTGTAATAGACTAAGCCAAGATATGAATCAGTCTGACTTAATTTGTGCATTTTACCCACAGTCTTCTTGTTCCTTTTACCACATTTGTGTTTGATGAAAATAAGTGATGTTTATATTATTAGAAGTAATGTAACAACGTTTGGAAATTAATATGTAGTGCTTTTGAAATCTAGCTAGAATGTTTTGGTTTTGATTTGTTTTTTTTTTACTTGGAACAGTGTTCTAATATAGTTTCTTTAATTAAGGGCTAGAGACAAGGGTCCAGATTCACTAAAAAGTCACGCAATGCAGTAAGACAATTTGTTGCACTGCGTGACAGGCTGAGAGCGGGAATGCGCCATATCTACTAACATATGAGGTATACCTGCTTACCTGCTCTCTCCCTGCGCTATTGTACTCAGTGCTGCCTAGCGCCAAAACCTGCACCCTTTCACCATTGTGCAAAAGTGCCTTTGTGAGAGGCACGATTGTTTTTGTGCAGGAATGGGCACCTTCCTGCACAAAAAAGAACCTAAGCGGCATTTTCCTTTTCCTATGTATGCTCCAGAATGCAGCATACGAAGAAAGAAGAAATAACGTGAAGAAATAAATATATTCCTGTTTGTTACGTCTCTGTTGGGATGGCGTACCATTTTGACGCACTCCTAGGTTTACTAGTCTTAGTAAATCTGGGAATGCGCTAAAAACCATGGGTGGAAGCGTGGGAACACCCAGACCCCACCCATGGAACCCCTTCCCAATGCAGAGTAATGCAAGGCAGTGACTTGTGCTGCCGTACGTTACTCTAGATTTACTAAGCCACGCATGTCCACGCAAAGTGGCTTTGGGTGGCTACAATCTGACTTAAGGGCTTGCGTTGCCTTGCGTCACCAGGGGCAAAGCAAGCCCTTAGTACATCCCAGCCTAAAACTATATTTACTAAAGTCTAATGGGGGAGCACTCCCAACAAAATCTGACACAAAACAGTGTCAATTTCCACACCACTTTGCTAAATTGAGTTGTGTCATGCAAGTGTTCATGCAACTTTTAGGGGTATATTCACAAGAACGTGTGATAACTACCGCAAGAGTAGCGTAACGCAACTTTCAATATCGCAGCCTAGCGCGGTAAAATAACCCTGTGTCAACGTGGAATTCACAACAAGGCGGTAGCATGCGATAGTTCTGCCGAAACCGCGGACAATGTCCGCGATACAACCACCACGATGGAGATAAAAACACAAACCACAACACCAAAAAACACGCGATGGGCCAAAGCGCGAT
Organism: Calotriton arnoldi; assembly: GCA_963921515.1. Classification (NCBI taxonomy): domain Eukaryota; kingdom Metazoa; phylum Chordata; class Amphibia; order Caudata; family Salamandridae; genus Calotriton; species Calotriton arnoldi. Next base: position 970,180 of record CAWUFW010003720.1, read on the forward strand.
GAGGAATCAGCAACAAGCAGCGCCAGGCCTGCAACACACACCTGGCACGCGTCAAAAACCACCATAAAAGTAGAAAAAACACCCACACACAAACTGGCCAACACACAAGCACCATGGAGGCAGCCGGAGCAGGCGCAGAGGACGAGCGCAACCCCACAAGCACCCCGGACGACCAGCTTGGGACCTCGGGGACAGGGAAGGGCAAGGACAAGAAGACGAGGAAGACCAAGTTCAGTCCGCAGGCGAACAGGATCATAGTCACGGAGGTGATGGAACACCATCAACAACTCTTCGTCACCTCCAACGTGTCATTGGGCACCAAAACTGGAATATGGCGGGACATCGTCGACAAGGTGAATGCCGTCAGAGAGCACAAGCGGACAATGGACGAGGTCAAGAGGCGATGGAATGACATCAAGCGGAAGACCAAGGAGAAACTCTCCACCAACCTGAAGGCAGCAACGCAGACCGGAGGTGGGGGCCCAGCGCCACAGCTGGAGCTGGATGACATGGAGGAGCTGGTGTTGACAGTCATCAGTGTGCAGACTGTGGCCGGAGTCGGGGGACCGGACACTGCTCGACAGGACACAACTCAACCGCAACAGGGTGAGTGACCACCAGGTACTGGGGGGACGGGGGGAGATGGCCACAATGGCACACATGCACAAGCAAGCAGGGCACAGTGCACACCCACAATCACTCTGGGTTCTCGCCCAGACCCACAGACTGTCACAATGTACAATGCCATGCCGCCACCGATGACATCAGGACCCTGCTAGACAACGGAGAAACAGCAGCCCTCATCCTCCTGGACCTATCAGCCGCCTTCGACACGGTCTGCCACCACACACTACGAACACGCCTTCACGACGCCAGGATCCAAGAGAAGGCCCTGGACTGGACCACATCCTTCCTTTCCGGCAGAACACAAAGCGTCCGCCTCGCCCCTCCCGATCCAAGGCCACCAAGATCATCTGCGGCGTACCCCAAGGCTCCTCCCTCAGCCCAACGCTGTTCAACATCTACATGGCACCCTCGCCCACGTCGCCCGACAGCACAACCTCAACATCATCTCCTACGCCGACGACACCCAGCTGATCCTCTCCCTCACCAAAGACCCTCACACCGCCAAAGCCCACCTCCACGAAGGAATGAAGGCCGTCGCCGAATGGATGAGGACCAGCCGCCTGAAGCTGAACTCGGACAAGACGGAGGTCCTCATCCTTGGTTCCAACCCTTCAGCCTGGGATGACTCCTGGTGGCCAACATCACTGGGAACAGCCCCGCCACCCACCGACCACGTACGCAACCTAGGGGTCATCCTCGACCCCACCCTCTCCATGACTAAGCAGGTCAACGCCGTTTCCTCATCCTGCTTCAACATCCTCCGAATGCTCCGCAGGATCTTCAAGTGGATCCCCACCGAAACAAGAAAACAGTCACCCAGGCCCTCGTCACCAGCAGGCTGGACTACGGAAACGCCCTCTACGCAGGAACGACGGCTAAGCTCCTGAGACGGCTGCAACGCATCCAGAACGCCTCTGCATGTCTTATCCTCGACATCCCCGACGCAGCCACATCACACCCCACCTGAGAGACCTGCACTGGCTCCCTGTCAACAAGAGGATAACCTTCAAGCTCCTCACCCACGCACACAAAGCACTCCACAACTCCGGACCAGCCTACCTCAACAGACGACTCAGCTTCTACACCCCCACCCGCCATCTCCGCTCGACCAGCCTCGCCCTCACCACAGTCCCCGCATCCGGAAAACGACCGCCGGCGGCAGATCCTTCTCCCACCTCGCCGCCAAGACCTGGAACACCCTCCCCACCAACCTCCGACAGACCCAAGACCTACTGGCCTTCAGAAGACTCCTCAAGACCTGGCTCTTCGATCAGTAGCAGCACCACCCCCCTCTTCCCCCAGCGCCTTGAGACCCTCGCGGGTATGTAGTGCGCTTTATAAGTGCCATGATTGATTGATTGAATGTCAACCTGTACCATGCGGCTACATACATGTGGACACATTGTAATACACCATCTCCCCTTCACATCGCAGGGGTATCGTCAACACCTCCTGCAGAGCAGTCACAGCCACTCTTCACTGATGACGAGGAGGAGGACAACACCAGCATCGACACCCAAACCATCCAAGACCTCATTGACCTCATCCGCAACTCACCCCCAGGATCAGGGCAGCCCAGCTACATCCATGAGACCCCACCCACCACCCAAACCACCCAGCAGGAGGCACCCACAGCCCCGGCACCCTCCCAAGACCCCCAGGAAAAACACATGGCCTTCCAACGCCGTGTGCTGGAGGGCCAGAGGGAGACGGCCGAGCATGTGCGGGTGGGGTTCGAGCTCATGGCATCCAAACTGGACGCCATCCTTGGGTGTCTATGTCCGCCCCATGGACTCCAGCGAGCCCTGACTGACATCTCTGGAGTCATGACGCGGAGGGAAGAATACCTGTCCGCTCAGAGTGGCCCCAGCGATGCCAGCCGTGAGCTGGCACACATGCGGAGGCTCATGGAGGACATGGTGCGGATGGAGGCGGAAAGGATGGCAGCCACCACTGCACATCAGCGAAATGTCGCTGGGATCTACTGTGGCCTGCTTGTCCTCATCATGGCATTGCTGCCACAAGGCGTGGCGATGATGAATGCTGCTGCCCCCACACCATCCACATCTCCGACCCCTGGTGTGTCAGTGCCTGCCAGTGCGGCAGGCGTATCCACTCCGGCACCTGATGTGTCACTGCCACACAGTGCGGCCGAACAACCCTCCTCCGGCCCCTGATGTGTCAGTGGCACACAGTGCCGCAGCCGGTACTGCAACACCCACAGGTGGGGCAGGGCACACACCAGGGGACGAGGACGTGGATGGGACTGTGGTCAGGAGGGCCAGGCACTAGCATCCATTTCTGCCACCTTGCCTGTTTCTGCTTGGTGCCGCACATGGCCTCAAGACCTACCACTGACCCCCGATACACTCCGATGCACTCACCTTGGACAGCGACATGGACTGCCACATCCTGTTTGACGACCAATGACACGGCGGACAGACTGCGGACTGTACCCTTCCTCTTCTGCAGTACAGGTCATCCCCGGATTGACACTGGCTGGCCCTCCACGGGCCCATATTGTGTAGTGTACTCGACATTGCCCTATACCGCTCCAGCTGCATGACTGCACTGGATGTGCAAATAAACATCCAGTGATGCACTGCTGTGTAATGTCTTACGTCATTCATGTATGGATGTGTGGATGAATGTGGGGACAGTGCCTTCCCTTGCGTAAATGATGTTCATCCTGTGGGATGCCAGTCAGAGGGTGCGACATTGCATTTTGTGTACCGGGTTCCGTGAACACTACAACAGGGACACACGCATCAGTCACTTCCTTGTCCGGACATGGACTGGACCATGCCCAGAGCCCTCGAGTCATTGTTTCAAGCCCTGCACTGGTCGGGCGTACGGCAGGCCAGACCACTCCGCTAACGCCCCGAGGGGGTCCCTCATTGCTACCCGTCGCAGTCGTACTCTGAGGGCAGGTTTTCACACACACCACACACATCCGGCACAGGCGTCACAGGCATGTGACTCCGCCAACATAAGGGGCCAACGACGTCACATACCCCTCTTCCGGTGGTGACTGGATGATGGCCGCTCCACGGTTCTCACTCATGTAGGGCCCATGAGTTGTTGCGCACAGGGTTAGTGGCATCCGAGGCCTTGCGGACGGCACGGGCCTACCACCACGTGGCGCAGACTGGGGTTGCAAAGGGTTAATGGCATCCAAGGCCTTGCAGACGGCACGGGCCTACCACCACGTGGCGCAGACTGGGGTTGCACAGGGTTAGTGGCACCCGGGGCCTTGCGGACGGCACAGGCACACCGCCACGGGACGGTGACTTTGGGTGCACTGAGTCAGTGGCACCTTAAGCTGCTGAGTGGGTGGGCAGCCTGCGATGATGCCCCGTCCCGGCGGTCCGGACGGCTCAGGTTTTGTGTGCCCTGCTGGACCGCAGTGTAGGCCAGAGCCAGCGGGCAGCGCGGGCCTACCGCCACGTGGCGTCGCTTCCGGGATCCCAGAGTTGGTGGCACCTATTGGGCTGAGCGGATGTGCAGCCTGCGATGGTGCCGGGTGCACTGGTATGTCCTCTGCCATGCAGTAATCAATACCGAGCACCAAACGTGAGACCTGGTGGCCTGTGGAGTGGGGCTGCATGATGTGGAGGGTGCCATGTCCGCGGGCCCCGGGCTTGTGGCTTGCAGCGGCACGTAGTGGGACCTCCTGTCTACGCGCCGGTGGCGGAAGGTGAGCATTGAGGCCTGGGTGTGCATGGGCGGGCAGGCGATGTTGTCTTGTGCAAGTGTGTGTACTGTGCCAGTCATGTATCTGGGCTCTGTTTCAGCTGACGGCTCTGAATCAGATGTGTGACCTGGTGAACTGCACTACATACCGGCACGTGGTTGGAGACACACCGGTGGCAGCAGGTGAGCAGTGTGGCCTGGGTGCGCAGGGGCGGCACTCTCTCTCCCTCCCACTCTTCCTCTCTCTCTCCTCTTCTCTCTCTCTCTCTCTCCCTCTCTTCCTCTCTCTCTCCCTCCCACTCTTCCTCTCTCTCTCCTCTTCTCTCTCTCTCTCCCTCTCTTCCTCTCTCTCTCCTCTTCTCTCTCTCTCTCTCCCTCCCACTCTTCCTCTCTCTCTCCTTTGCTCTCTCTCTGTCCTCTGATGTGCGCAGGACACACCTTCTCATCATGTTTTTTGTCTTACAGGCTGTGGCCTACGTATGGCCCGAGGGGAGCGGCCATGTTTCTTCATTTCATTTCGTTGTTCATTTTAATAAAGTTTCATTTGTTGCTTCGAAAGTGAATGTGTGCTGGTCATTTCTGTGACGACACATCCATGTCACCAGTTGTGATTGTGCGGCATCAAGCGGAATATTTTGTACATGTTTAGGTGTGGCTGATGTGGCATGTCTTTGGTCAGGGGGGGTGCCAGGGAGGGGTGGTCCAGGGGGGGGTGGCGGTGGGTGTTGTGGCCCTCTTGGGTGTCCGGGCCGCATGATGAGTGGCTCCATGGCATCTGTTGCCCTTGGGATGTGGCCCTGGGCTGTGCTCCCTTTTGTGGTGCTGGCTGCCGTCCGACTTTACACCAGGTCAGAGCAGGTGTAAATTTCCTGGTGCTAACGCGCCTTATCGCCTGTTTTGTGTATTTATCGCCGATGTGGCTGGTTGTTGTGAATGTTGAGGTGTGATGTTGTCTCGGCTTTTGGCACGGGAACGCCTACTCTGCATCTCAGCGATATTTGCGGGGGTCCTCTGTGGCGATGTTTTTTGCGGCTGCTATCGCGGGTAAACTGGTGCTGTGGAATGTTAACACCGGCTTGTGAATGGGGAGGTAAATTTATCACGACTTTGGCTGCGATAATATGCAGTTAATTCGGCGATAGCTCCTTGTGAATATGCCCCTTCTGTGGAGAAGTTCTTTTTCCCACATGATGCTATTTTGATGTATTTGACAAATTAAATGTTAAACTTTTATAGAGTATTCCTACTTCTTATATGGTGCTATTTCAATAGATGGATTTCTATTTTTTTAAATGGGCTGTTTTATGCATTATGTATATGTATATATTGTGTTATTTATTTAGTATTGTTTTTATTTTATGTATGCGTTCAGTTTTGTTGTACTTTTATGATCCTAAGCGATCTAAATAAAGTTCTTTAATGATGATGATGTGGCAACTTTTAGTAATAACAGCTTTTGACCGGGTACAAAGACATCCAGCTTCCATTGTGTACTTTGACAGACAACCTTATAGATTCACAAAGCCAATCATTCATTCATGAAAGAAGCAATGGCTCAAAAACACGAGCCTCGAGATGACAAGGTGCTTAATAAGATCGTCTAGGTGCATTATACATGGCAAACTATCCTTCAGGTGCATTACGTTAACATTCCTCCACCTACTACCACTACTGAGGGAAAATGAAAAATAAACTTCAAAGATGGCTATCTCTGCTGCTGTAGTGTTAATGGGCGTGCACATGTGCCACATGAGACGTTAGTGTTTTTAATGTTTTGGGCACCTGGGGATTTGAAGCTAGATAGTTCCATCACGGGTGACATCATTGTTGTAACAAGCATTGGCAAAGCTAATAAGTCTGGTGTTGTACAGCAGCCTTTTGAAAATTCTTGTTTTGTTTCGTCATGGTTTTTGCAAAGCTATGTTGCTCAGGAAACTGCCAGGCATTCGTCAATCTAAAATAAAATGAATAAAGGCAAAAATATTTTTGATCTCAAAAAAGCACACATTACCATAGTATTCCTTGGCATTGAAGGGCACTACTTTTTGTGTAGATGTGTTCCTTGTGAAAGGGCAGCATGCTATAACTCATAGTGAAGTCAGCTAATTGCTGCAGTGGCATGACTCATTGGCCCTGTTTGCATGCTCATGTGGTTTGGAGAAAAATGTGAATGACACAACCAAAGACAAATGTGTGAAGTGTGGCTGAAAATCCCTTTAAGTAACTGTGTCATACATATAATTGTAGTAAAGTCAAAAGGTCTTTGCTAACAGAGAACGAAAAAAAGCCAATAGTTCTGCCACTGGCTGTGAGTCCCTTGTCTTTGAAATAAAAAGAAAGAAAGACAGGAAAGAAGGAAGGAAAGAAGAAAAGAAGGAAGGGAGGAAAGAAGAAAAGAAGGAAGGAAAGAAGAGAGGACAGATGGAAAGAAAGAACGAAATAAAGAATGCAAGAGAGAAAGGAAGAAAGAAAAAAGAAAGAAAGAAAGTATTAGGGAAAGAAGCAAATAAAAAAGTGTTATAAGTGCTGCAAATTAAACACGATAAAGGCTGGATAATTAAAGAACCATTAGTGAAATAGTGAGTTCAGAATAAACGTGTTCTGAAGAATTGTCCCCTTATAAATTCACATGTATAATTGTGAAGCTTTCAGTTTGTGTACTGCATGCACACTAAAAAGAGAATCAAGTAATACAAATCAGTTTCAAATGGAAGCTGTGCAATACCATCACTCAGCTAAACAAAGAACACTCCAAAAGAAATTTATAACAGCATTGGCAGGAGACAGGAAGTGAAAAAACATGGAATGTGGCCAGTGCTCACACCAGGGAAAAAGCGCCCCGCTTTCACCTCAGGCTCTAAACACAAAGGCAACACCAAAGTAATTATAAAGTAAAAACAAAAACACTGGCACTTGAAGAGAACCACCTTGAGTGTGGATGTGCTTGTTGTGAAAGAGCAAAATGCAGTCACTCAAAGTGAAGTTAAACAGTGGCTGAAGCAGGCTGACACATTGTCCCATGCTGTGTGCTGTTGTGGGTGGAACCAAAATGTGAATGATACAACAATAGACCAACGGATGAAGTGAGTTGGCTGGCAGTCCCTTTAAATAAGAATATTATACATATAAATTTAGTAAAACTTGGCTAGGGCCAGACCTAATAAAAGGGTCTGATAGCCCTCGAACGAGGCTTTCAGATGAAAGCCGACTTCACTGGGTGCAATCTCTGCTTATTCTGCACTCTGTGCGTCAACTTTACAACTGCCTCACATTGACGGTACAATGGCGGGTTTAATCATCCCAGAAGCCTACCAAAGTTTCCGGTCTTTATCTGGAGTCAAGAAACTGTGATGTGAAAGATCTCTGCTAGATGGGTCTTCCATCACTCCCAGGAGGTCCTCAGGCGGCAGGATAATTTGGTGATCCAAGACAAAGCATATAACTGGCCTTGGCCTTACACTGTCAGGAGGTGGAGGCTTCCACAGACCAATTTACATCTGAAATACAGATATGTGGGTGTTTGCTGATCACCTAAGCCTTAGAGGATAAAAGCCAGTAAAGTGGCCTGAATGGAAGGATATATTGGGATCAGATCACCCGAATGACCAGACACATGTGCAGTACAAGAACTCCTATGACTTCATTAGGTGGGTGGCAATGTTGGATGTAGGGGTGGCCACCTGCATGGATAACTGAGCAGTGCCACTATTATAAACATGTTCTGTACATTCAGTTATGGAATCCAATAAATAGCCATTGTGGGAACCAAAGGTAAGGTGTGTAGTGAGCGTGAATAAAAAGGCAGCTGGTGTTATGATGGTTAGGTGTCTGAGGGGAAAGCATGCCTTTCAGAGGATACATATTTGCAGTCTTCTTCTTCATCAATTTTCCACGCTAAAAAATCACAGGAAGCACAAGAAGGCTGCAAGGCCTACCTAAATGATGATAGGATGAAATGCCCTTCCAACTCATATATGAACTGCAACCTTCATAACCAGAACCTATCCTACACTGTCTCTTCTTGGGGCTTGAACGGGGTGATAAAGAGCAGGCCAGGAACAAAGGAGATCATACCCATAGGGAGTAAAATGTCAAATGCAATGCAAGACGTTTCTCACAGTGGTTCTTTGAAGAGTAAAAGTGAAAAAGCACTTCCCAGCATCGATATGCCTAGTACCTTTGATTAGGTAGTATTGCTGCCATTCCAGCAGAGGGAGCAAGAGAGTTTACCATTGCTTCTTTATTTATGGACATCATTCTGCAAAAGCAGAAAACCCTGGTCACATTTTTCTCTCTCAATCCATTCAATATCTATATATTCTCTTTTAAATAGAGAATAAATTGCTAGAATCTATCTAGGTTGGCTCCATATTTGTACACTGAACAGTTAGTGCTTTATAATGCTACAAATTTTGAAGTGGATTATTTCCTGAGATAATCCTATACGGGCTCCCACCAGCGTTTAGTGTTAGCTCCTATGCAACCAATGCCACACAATCTCTTTTGGTGAGTCTCTCTCTCCTTTTTCAAACTCTCAAGTGCTGCAGTTAACTCAAAAGGACGGAATGACAGACAGAGTTTCTTTCAGACCTGGACTTCAATAATGTAATAGCCTTGCACTGGGGGCTTAAGGCTGTGATGGCAAAGAGGCATCTGATGCCGTTGTGTTATTGACACTTAGGGCCTAATTACGAGTTTGCATCGGGTCTCATGCCCGATTGCGATGGTGGCGGTGGGACCCCCACAAGACCGCCGCCACGGCTAGGATCCAGGATCCCCCAGCGGTGGCGAAAGCAGGTGGGAATCGCGGTGGTGCCGGCACCACCGGGCAGATTCCGACCTGCCTTTCCACCAACCATTTCATGGCGGGGACCCCGCCATGGAATGCTTGGCGGAAAGGCATGCAAAGGGCCCCCAACAGGGTCCCCGGGCAAATCTGCCCATGGGGGTGCTTGCGAGTGGCACATGATCAGGGCCGGACTGGCCGTGGCGGGCACCGGGTGTTTCCCCGGTGGGCCGCTAGGGTGGCGGCCGGTTTTGGTCCCCTGGGGGCCGTTTTTGTTACCGGGAGCCGGCAATATCGGCCCCCGGTAACAAAATCGGCCGAAACCGGCCCTAGAAAACAGGTCGGCCGCACCCCCACTTCCCTCTGCCGGGTGCTGGCCGAGCAGTTTGCCAGGGCTGGTTTCGGCTCCCAGTTCGGCCCTGCACATGATGTGCCCTCCAAAAGTGTACGTATGTGCATGTACTGTGTGGCGTGCACAACATGGTGCATCCAACACCGTGCACAGACGTGCTGGAGGCGCTGTCACGGCGGCGGTATGCTTTTTAGGCTCTCCTATGAGCCAAACATTTCCACCGCCGTAACTCCACTGCTGCCGTACATCCAGCCCTGGATTCCTATCAGAATTTGGCAGGCGGGTTTACCGCGGGCTCGGCAGACTTCTTGGGATCGCCACGGTGGCAATAAAGACCGCCAAACTCGTAATTAGGCCCTTAGCCTCAGCCCAGTAGCCAGCAGGCATGAGGCCTTTCAAAGAGGTCAACTTTTAGTGAAAATGAAAGCAAACACGAGACCTGTATGCATAAAAAACAGTTCTTCTCATTGCAACACAAGCCTTCATCATCACACTACATTTGGTTATACTTTAGGGAGACAACTTAAGTCATGCATTATCACTACATCTCTCTGTTCCAGCTGTAGGTACAGCAGATGCCAGCATACTCAGTTGGGAGGTAGCAATCGACTAGAGAGACTCAAGGGGCCAAAGTGGGAAATTCCCACTTATTCAAATAAAAGGATTTAGTCACGGTGATTATGGTTCACCCATTATTCTTCCCTGTCAGAAGAAAGTTGTGGAGTGCTCCAATAATAATTTGACAATTGTGTAGGTCAACAGGTGGCAGACCAAGCATTTCACTTAGGGGTCTGGCTGGAAGAGTATCTGATGAATTTGGCAGACACCCACATATAAGGGTTGGAGAATGTAGTTGAAGACAGATTGAGCAGGAACCTTCCACTATCCTCAGAGGTGACTTTAGATCCAATGACTTTTCATCAGTTAAGAAGCCACTAGAAAGAGCAGTATTGTCAGAAGAACAGCCGCACAGGTGTTATTACTCGTATCATATGGATGATATGTTAGCCAATCATGATATGATTTGGACTGTTCTCCTTCAGATCGACACAGCTTGCGAATGTAGGCAGGTTTAATTTTATGTCTGATTAGTTTAGATCCTTGGTCGGATTGGACCTTTACCACGGGGTAATCAATAGAAAAATATGTGGCCTGCAATCGGATGGCACCTCTAACTCATTATGACTTCATTTTGATATTCCCCTTTTTCCGCATGGCTGGTGAGCTATTTACATTGTTTTCACCTGAATGCTCAAAAGTGTGATATACATCGAGGGGAGCTCATTAGTCTGTATACGTATTTGAAGTTATTCAACACAGGTTTTCGGCACCTAGATGATAAGATATGGATAAATATGGTTGAATCAACAGGAAATATGCAGAGCTTTTTGATTTGAGGGCTGTTATCTAATATTGACACAACTTTGACAGTTCTCCCTCAGGTCTGCACAATTTGTGAATTTGCGTTAATACAACTGAATGCATCGGGCTTGAATAGGCAGGAAGTACGGGAAAGGCAGCATTGACATTTAGGGTCTTTTCATTGGATGGTAAGTTATCCAATCAGAACGAACCTTCAAAGCGAATGTCCCTGGTTTGAACGGGTAACAGGCAAGAGAAAGTAAGCGCTAACGTTTAAGGTCTTTTCATTGAATGGTATGCTATCCAATCACAAAATGCTTCTGGTAGTTTCCTTTCTGGTCGGTGTGAATGGGTGACAGTCACAGGAACATTTGTGCAAATATTTAGGGCCTTCTTGTTAAATGGTATGCTATCCAATCGCGATGTGAGTTTGACGGTTTCCTCTCTGGTCGACTCAAAACGCAAATATTAACCCCTTATTTTTAACTTAATGATTTTTGCCCTTATATATAGCGCGAATTCGACCCGAATATATCAAAGCGCTTTACGTGAGCTCCAGTACATTTTTTTTAGGCAATTAAGTGATGTGCCCAGATTCACAGGATGCTTAAACCTTCCTCCACACGCGAACCTAGTTCCCCAGCTTCAAAGTCGGCCGCTCTAGCCGTCAAGCCACATCCTCTCCTTGATATTATCGCGTGGAAGTGAATTCCAGCTAATCGGCACGTTTTTTTAAAAATCTATTTCGACCTGCTGCTTTTTAGCCATTGGAGGTTTTTCTCCATCGTGTGGGATTCTTCAATTCCGTGGTTTCCTCTCTGGTCTGAAAGGAACAGATAGATTTCAGGTGGAAGATTGTGAGTGGTTGTCTGATTGGTCAATTTGAATTTCAGAGCAACATGAGTGGTCAGTTTTATACTCAAATAGGAGATAGGCAAGGCTTTAAGTGAGATGAAAAAACTGAGGGGTCTCTCTACGGGGCGTGGCCCATGTAATTAAGGGCATGGCTTAAAAACGGTAAGCTAAAATTCTGTGTTTGGCATAGTGTGACGCCTGACTGGCATTTTGCTGCTTCTGTCAGTGCACCCAGATATATAATACAACAAGTAACATTACCCTTACAATAAACCAGGACTATTGACTTTGTCAATGGTTGTTAGTTGCATAACCTAAATAAGCAACAACTATGGCTTCGTTGTATATTATATTGAAAATGCTTCAGTTGTGAAATTATGAGACAGTGAAAGAACTATAACGAGTCTCTTTTTTTCTTTTTTCTTTCCGTTGGATATTTATATAGCGCGAACTCGACCCGAAGGTATAGGAGCGCTTTACATGAGCACCGTATTTACATTCAGGCACGGGGAGATTAAGTGATTTGCCCAGAATCACAGGATGTGGACACGACTGCGAGGCTCGAACCCTGGTTTCCAGCACCAAAGTCGTCAGTCTAGCCGAAGGACCACATCCTCTCCCCTTTGACCTTACATCAAAGGCTGCTGCAGAGTTAAGATTTTCTTTCCAACCTGAGGATGAGGGCAAAAATGGATAGCCAGACAGGGACTTGTCTTAGCACCTGCTTTTTAGAACTGCACCTGCAGGACTCGGCCCACTTAAAGTTCTGGGGATAGGGATGTTGAACGGTACATGAGAAGACTCCGCATGGAAGGAATATCGCGTCTGTCTTTGCAATATGCATAGGTCAGTGGAGATTGGTTCTGGGAATGTTGCTCCGGCTGATATATCCTAATGCCAGGGACACAGGAGCATTAGTGGGGAGACCGATTTTTTATTTATTATCTTTTTAATAATTTGAGGGTTGAGTGATGCTTGGTATATTAATCTATAGAAATACTTGTTCTCCACTAGAAAGCTAGGTATTCTGATATCCAGTAGCTGGAGACATACTAGCTATAAAATCGAAGGTAGCAATCTGATAGTAGGGCTTGATGCTATTCTGTTCTCATAGGTCCCACTGAGGAAAAGGAAACACAACCTTTGTTTGATGTATACTATTGACGATGATTCATTGTATAAACTGAATAAAAGTGAGTGTGGGGGACATGTTGTGTACTTGTTTTCATTAACTATGATGTTGGGTATGTATTTGCATAAATTATGATGTTATAAAAAAAATTAAATGGTAACTACTAATTTCATTTTTTACGCTATTTGTGGATTTCTATAAGGAAGAAGATATGTGGAATTTTTTAAAAGAGTATGAAATAACATTGCTTTTTGCAATAATATATGTTAGAAATGTGAGATGTCCTCAAGGTCTCAATGATCATGCAACACATATACCAAGTATACAAAGTTATTGATGAATATATGGGCACTCCTCATTTCATGTGCTCATGATTCAGACTAACCCTGGGTGGTGAACTCCGCTCCGTTTGTGGAGTTTTCTGCACTCCGCGGAGCTCGCGAAGTGCAGGAGTTTTTTCCCCGCTTGCGATCGCCAATGGTAAGTTGGCGAGCGTGAGCTGCTGCTCGGGTAGAAATTCTACCCGAGCGGCAGGAAGATCAGCTTCCCCGCTCGCGATCGCCAACGGTAAGTTGGTGAGTGCGAGCTGCTGCTCGGGTAGAATTTCTACCTGAGCGGCAATAAAATCAGCGTGAACGGCAGTTCGCGACACACTCCGCCGCTTGCGGAACTCCATGGAGTTTTTTGTCACTTCGCGGAGTTCGTCCAGGCCTAATATCAGACATGATATACACTGTCTACTATGGACACCAATTGACCAAGCACAAAAATGACATCATTGGGGATTTACGACCAGTGTGAGATTAAATGTGTTAGGTGATATGCATTTGATGATGTTACATGTTTCTGTTTTTGCTCTTGGTAGCTGTAGGAGGCCATGATCTATTTTACTGTAAATTTGTAACACAATTTGGTGGATTGCTTGTATTGTGATGTCTTATAACTTCGTGGTTCTTTTATTTCTTTTGTTATTTATACTTATATGTATATTTTATCGTGCTTTCAGCCCTGATGAAGTCCCATTTTCGGGACGAAACGCATTGGCTGGGCTGATGTTGGATGATTACTGAAAGAATAAATTTAAAAAAAATTGAGATTGAAACACAATTTGATGGCTCCCGCGTTTTATTGGATATCTAAGAAGGACTGTATTTGCATGTGATGAGGCTCTCAAAAAACACTTCAACATCAACTTAATTTTGAACATTCAAATGAGTTTCTTTGGACTTCCTAAGCACTCCCTATTTTTATATGATTTCCATCAGTTAAGCTTTAAATTCAGAAACATCTTTCTGAAATGCTTTGAATCAGTCTCCATCTCATGGAGTTTCAGCTCCTGTTCCCAATCATGCAAGTCAGGAGACTGGACTTATTGATACTGAAGTTGCTTGAGAAGCTCTTTATGCCTTTCCTTACTTTCACTTTGTACCTCAGCCCTAGCACAATGGTGCAGGAGGAATGAGAAACATAGTAACACAGGAGTTGGTTTCCTTTGCTGCAAAAGGCACTGCTAATATGGGTCTAGAACATACTCAGAAATCCTTTCAAACCATGTCTGGGCTGTGTGTTAGGTGAGAACGAAGACCAAAGTAATTCATTTGATGTTCTAGAAAGCTGAAAGGGCTGAGTTGTAAAATTTAGGATTAACTAGAGAGGTGGCCTTAGCTAATCAGGAATGTGTTGAATATAATAACGACAATAATTTTACTATTATACACAATTGTCATTGCTTGAAGATATTCTGCTGGTGTACTGGGAGTCAGTCGGCTTTTAGATTCACGCATTCTCTTCTACAAAGACTCTCATGGCATCACGCATGACCGGCCAGGTTGGAATTATCACCAGCTTTTAGGTCTCAGCTAATTTTCTTGTCATATCAGCCCTGAAGAAGTCCAGGGCTACTTTCCTTGGACGAAACAAGTGTTGGCTGGACCCTGTGTTCGAATAAACAAGAAGAAACATCACACAAGATTTTCTTGTGCTTTCTCATGTGTACTCACTTGAACTGTCAATGAATACTGTAGCGTGTGCATAGGCTTTGTGTGAATTACTGGGACCTCGGTCCACTTCTCAGGTTTTTTTTTGTGGTTTTCCCTCACCTTGTGCACCGCAAAGATAGCTATATAAAGTACAGGGCGTTACTCAGCGCGCGCCATTGACCTCCTGTGTTTAAACCGCCACCTTCATTACTGGGAGTCAATGTAATTGCTTCAAGATTGGTGGTATAGTAAGTAAGGAAAAGTTTTATAGAGTGTGCGATTGCCAAGGTGTCTTGGCACTAACAGTTACTAAGAACAGGACAACCTACCCATTTATCGATTAATTACAGGCCATGCTGTTGGTACAACCATGTCTTTAGAGACTTTCTAAAGGAGGAGTGATTTTATTCAGATCTCAATTCTAGCGGCATAGAGTTCCAGAGTTTGCAAGTTAAGAAGAAGAAATTTTTCCCTCCCCATCTTGACATTTTCATTTTGCGAACAGAGACAAGTCTTGCCTAGTTAGATCTGAGAGTTCGAGTAGGTGCATAACAGGGAAAGATCTCTTGAAGGGAAGCTGGACCAATCTATGCACGGCTTTGCAGGCTTTACAAAAAGCCTTGAATTGGATTCTTTTGCTGACAGGTAGCAATTGAAGATTCCTAATGCTCCTGGAGACAGAAGCAAATTTGGCTATTCCCAAAGGCATACGGACAGTAGCATTTTGGAGGGATTGGAGCTTCAGAAGCAAGCTTTTCTGGGTACCCAGATACAACGCATTGCAATAATCTAATTTAGATAATACTAGGGCCACCACCACGATTTTCTGCATTTCTGCTGAAATGAATGTAAATATTTTTCTCAAAACTCTAAGAAGATGGAAACATGCGCAGGTGACCTTGTGAATTTGAACTGAAATGCTCAACTGATTGTCGAATAGCACGCTCAGGTTTTTGCTTTCTGAGCAGGACAAGGAAGCTGACCAAGATTTGCCGGCCACCACAACCTATTCCAAAAAGATGTATTTGACCCAAAAATATTTGCTTCAGTCTTTTTAGAATTCAATTTTAGGCAGTTTCCTGCATCCAGATAACTATATTGGCCAAGCAGTTTTGAAAGTTGCTGGCAGCCTCATCAACATCAGATGATATCAATACAACTATTTGTGTGTCATCTGCATAGGATACTGTCACAAACCCATATGACCAAATGAGTTTTGTCAGAGGGGTGATGTAGATGCTGAAAAATGTAGGTGACAAAGACGATCCTTGCGGTACTCCGCAGGGTCGGGAGAAAGGTTCCTATGTGAAATCTCCACAGGACACCTCTTGCTTTCTGTTGGATAGGAATGATCATAGGATGGTAAGGGCTGCACCTCTAATTCCGATACTCTCTAACCATCTGACGAGCATAGAATGGTTCACTGTATCAAATGCGGCTGAGAGATTGAGAAGTATCAGTGCAGCCCTCCCTCCTTGATCCACCAATTTACGTATCTCCTCTGTGGCAATCAGTAGAGCTGAATCCGCACAATTCTGAGGTCTGAAACCGTGTTGAAAGGGATCCAAAACATTGTGCGCATCTAGGAAGAACAGAAGTTCTTCATTGATAGCCCTTTCCAATATTTTTGCAGGGATAGGAAGCCTAGATATAGGTCAGTAGTGTTTAGTATTGCTCAGATCCAGAGAGCTTTTTTCAATAGGGGGCATACTAACGCTTTTTTCCATTTCATTGGATAGTAGCCTGAAATGAACACCTTGTTGAGAAGGGGAGTCAAATGCATGGAGATCATATTTGAGACCATATGTGATACATATGGAGAACAAGGGTCCATAGGGGACCCGGATTTGGTAGCTTCTAATAACCTTCTGATTCTACAGTAAAGGGTGTGAAATAGTCAAGGTTATGCGCATCTCTTTCTTCCTTGTTGGGCCCCTCCTGGTATATCCAAGGGGAACATAGTGGTGTCCCAGAATTAGCAAGCTTTTGGGTAGCAGAGAATTCTTTATAAACATCATTAACTTTGGCCTGAAAGAACTCGGCCAGTTCAGTACAAAATTGTGATGAAGTTGTAAAATTTTGGGAGTTAGTCTTCACTGTTTCAAAAAGTTCACTTGAAAAGTCTTTAGCTGCACTAATTTGTTCTGTATAATATTTACTTTTTGCTGTCTTGGTCAATGCTTTATATTCCTCAATCATAACTTTGTATTTTTCTTTTTCATCGTCATTGTATTCCTTCCTCCACCTATGCTCTTGAGCCCTGCATTTGTGTTTTTTTTTTTTAGTTCTTGTGAGAACCAAAGGGCAGGAGGGTTTTTCCTGTACGTTTTTAGAATTTTTTCAGGGGCTAATTTTGTAGCTGCTTTGTTTATCCAATCCGTCAATTTGCTCACTGCGATATCCACCTCATTATCTAAATCAGGTGCGTGCTGATTCAGCAGAACCTCAAGCTCACCTCTATTTTCCACCATGGGTGCCACTTTACAGCTTTAGCAAGTTTGGAGGGGCAGCAGTTGTTTCCTGGCACCATTAGGTTGAAAATAACTGCTCTGTGATCTGTCCGCTTTAGTGGTAACACTTTATCAAAAATGACTGCAGGATTATTCGTTAAAATTCCATCCAGTGTGTAATTGGCATTATGGGTTGTTTGAGTGACAATCTGATTAAGATCAAAGCTTTGTAGGCAATCAAAAAAATGCTCAGTGACCCTATTATTGCTATTTTCTAAATGAAAAATCTCCTAGCAAACTAAAGTTTGGAAATTCCATGCAAGACTTAACAAACGACTGAACGGATGCTAAGAAACTTTCTTTTGGGCCAGTTGGGTGATATACCAATGCGCCATTAAAAAGCATATTATTGTTGGACTTAAAGGTGAAAATTAGAGCTTCCCCCTCTAATTGTGGGGCTTGATTAACCAGAGCTTTAAAGTGGTTATGGTATACCACTGCTACACCTCCCCTCCATTTTCCTTGTCTGTCCACTCTGAATATATTGTATTCTACAGGAATAGTGTCAAGTTCTGACTATGTATGCGTACAAGCTCCTTGGGATCAGAACGATGCTCAGATTTGGTCCACCCCTCAATACCCCCAATTCCACATACCATAAAGACACAGAAGCTTGGAGTGATTGAGTGAGGGAAAGGGTAGTGAGGAAAGTAACTGCAAGGAAGGAGACCTGTAAAGAAAAGATAATTAAGGTCTCCACTCTCACTGCTATTAGAAGATAACTTATATGTATATTTTTGCTATGAAAAATACCTATCAAATAGGGTGCTGCCTTATGGAACCAATGACTTTCCTTATGCACCACATTTTGGGGCTTATTAGGATGGCGGGCGGAGGCACCTCCGCGGTGCTGGCGGAAAATGTCATTTACCGCACTCCAGCAGCGGTCCACTCGCCCGCCATATTACAATGGGCAAACATAGCCCATTTCCCGTCCGACGAGGTGCGACGTGAACCGCCACAAATTGGTGCACGTCACCGCGGTGGTGTGAGCCAATAGAGACCCACCGCCATGCGGAATGACGTCCCGTCGGCCGTACAAATTACGATGCCCCAAACAGCCCGTCACACCGCAGCAGAGAAACCACCCAACCAGAAACGGCGGAAGCACGACAGCGGAGCGCGAAACCAGACTCCCGGTCCCCTCCACCTGGTCCCGACCGCAATGGATCCAGCTCTACAAGCCTTTCCGGTGCTCTACCTGATCCACTACCAGCAAATAATGGACCGTCGCGGACAACGCCGCAGGTACGCAATCACACAACTCCGCACACAAACACAACACACAACTCCTGGGCTGATATACGGTTCCTGTCCACATCAGACACTCTGGTGGGGACAGGAACACATCCCCAAGTGTACCCACACATGTCCTACCTGTCACAAAATCACCCCTCCGCATCCGGGTCACCCATCAACCGCGAAATCACAGCAATGTCCCGGTCACGTCACCGCAGCGGTGCAGACGCGGGGAAACCTGCGCATAATGTAGTAGGCAGGGCCAGCGCCAGGCACAAAGATTTACAGGGCCCCACCTCCACCCTTCACACACTATGACCCCCACACCCATTTGGGGACATGCTGTGTGCTCCTCCTCTGCCCCCACCGCACAATTCATCTGCCAGGTGTAGCCAGACCCTGCACCACACACATCAAACAACCAGGGAGCCTGTCTTAGAAGGTGGGGGTGAAGAGGAACACCCTGCACAGAAGCTCAGGGGCAGGGCATTCCTCCTCCTCCCACCTACCCTCCACTCATGTCAAGCAAACTGAGTCCAATCACAAAATGAAGATTCACACTGCATATGAACATCCACTGAACTGTCCACACTGCCTGTCAAGTCACTCAGACACACCCCACACTGACACACAGCCACATACACATAGCAGATGTCAGCAGTAATGGAGGGCAATAAATGGGCTAGACAAAAGTGAAGTGGACAGTGATGGAAAGCCATGGAGCAAGCCACAAAGCATGTGTACATCACATGCAAGATAAGGAACATATCACACCACCCTTAGGCCATCAAATCAGACATGGGTGGCACAGTGAGTGGAATTAAACCAAAGTGACCTCTGTACAACAACTCATGGCGACATCAAGGCAAGCCATGCATTGGCACAGGAATGATAGGAAGTGTCTGAAGTCAAACAGTGATCAGCCACACATCTGTCTCAATTCACTTGACATGTGTATGTCATCAGCACAACACACATGGCTCATTGTCACACTCCCTGACCGTCAAACCCAAGTTGGACCTTCACACATACCCCTCCTCTACCCAACTCACACCTGCAGCACTCAACACCAGTGTTAAACACACAGAATGGTGCAAATGATGTCCTGTGAGTACACTGACAACCAATCACACTCCCTGGGGTGCATCCACAAACATCACACACACACTCAGGGATGCCTGAACCAATGCTGACACAAAAACAATAGCCAAACACAAACCTCACAAACAACATACACAGAAGTCCAACAACCCCACATATGGCCAGCCAAACAGTGGAAAGGCAATGGGACCCCAGACAGAACAGGAGTACACAACATTGTCACTCAGGACCAATGCACAGACACCATAACCCAACACAAACAAGAACTGCATCATCTCAAAAAAGTCATGAACACAAACTGGGATCAATGGGACAGTAAGCTAACATAGACAGAGACACCACACCACCCATCAAGTCAACAATGGCGTCATAGTGTACCACAAGCATGCACATGCCCAATCCTGACAAGTGACAGGTCAAAGATAGGAGGACATAGCACTATTGGGCACTCAAAACAAGCCCAGTAACAAGAATACACCTTGCTACATGTGACAGACACACAAGTAATGCACACTACACTTGCAACACACATCAGAATGTATCACAATGCCCAAACTACTCACACACAATGTCATGCAAATAGAACATCACACACAGAGCATCTGTCAGCAGAAAGAGCCAACAAAGGCCAAACACTGCATACATCCACAACAAAAACACAACAGATGCACATGCCAATCCATCACATTGCAAACTCAGCTGGACATCAGGGGGATGCACACCAGGCAAGTACAAGGCAACATACACTGACAGCACTGCATGCAGGCCAAGCAGTGTGTGCACACCAACCAAATCAGTAGCACACACATCTCAGTGCCACAACATGTACTCCCACAACACAAATCAGCACAGCACACAGACAACATCACACTCAGGAAGGGTAGCAGTACCTCAGCAAACACACATACAGCTAACCCAACACTCACAGATGCACAACTCAGGGACACCCAGGTGCAAACAACATGACCAGAGGACTGTGCAGCACAAACAGTTGCACTGCACATGAGCAACCATGACTGCAAACCAGCACAAGAAAATCACACATAACCAATTGGGAAACTGTCCTGAGTGGCACCTTGGTCCTGTGCACAGATCAGCACCACAAAGCATAGTGTAACAAATGAAGTGGTGGGGAGGCTCACACACTGGCAACCCAAGGGGTAGGTGACATGAGATTGAAGTGGTGTGTACGTCAGTAGTGGACAGGTCAGGAGTGTACTGTACACAAACACATAGAGGAGTCACTCCCAATGGGCAGGCATCAGAAGCACAGATACGGGATGGTATGACTCCACAGACCACATACCATACTGGAGCCAAAAATGGCTCAAGTGTAGCAATGCATGAGAAAACTCACCAACAATGTCAGTGTGGCTGAGCAGGTCTGCACAGTGAGCACAAACAGTAACAAGACACGGCTGATCAACAAAACACAATACAGACTTGGCTGTCACACACTCTGCATACTCACAACTGGCAGCAACAACAAGTAGGTGTCCCCCAGGAGTGCAAGGACACACCAACACACTGCACAGTGCACAACCTACAACTCCTACATGTGCCCACAATCACAAGCACAGGGCTGACAATTCAAACAAACAGGCACTCAGCTCCTGGGTCATACATGTGTGCAGTTGGCATTGCAGGGGCACACACACATCAACACTACTGACCAAGTCACCCCTTTCACACTTCATGACCACTCAAGTGCACACATTCAAATGTACCCATGTGACTAGGAAGACAGGCCCTCACAAGATGACCATACATCAACACTGCTGTTCACACATCAAGAAAGATCACACAGACATGATGGACCCTGGCCAGCCTGCCTGTAATCCTGTGGGTAGAATTCCCCTCTGTGCTGGTAGTGCATCCTAACATGACATGTGTACAATTTAGCAAACCTGACCATAGAATGATTAGGATAACAGTAGATCATCACAAACAACCATCATTTCCCCCCCAAGCCTCAGAGTCAAGAAGAACTGAAGTGCCTGTCACCTCTGGCAAACTCTGAAAAAGTGAAACAAGCAATTGGCAATGTTAAAGTGGCATACAGAGCATGTGTCACATGAAACCATACCCATACAGAAAGAATTTATGAAGCAAGGACACTGACAAAGCAGACAACAGGAGTAACTGTCTTTATTACATATTACCCAGATAGGCATCAAAAGTAGACAAAAGCAAGGCCAGTGGCCAGTCCATAGTTCAAAGTAGGCACATGTGTGCATGAGAACCTGCACAGGGAATGGGCATCCATGGTTACAAACAGCAAGGCCAGTGGCCAGTCCATAGTTCAAAGTAGGCACATGTGTGCATGAGAACCTGCACAGGGAATGGGCAAACAAAGTGAAAAACAGCAAGGCCAGTGGCCAGTCCATAGTTCAAAGTAGGCACATGTGTGCATGAGAACCTGCACAGGGAATGGGCAAACAAAGTGAAAAACAGCAAGGCCAGTGGCCAGTCCATAGTTCAAAGTAGGCACATGTGTGCATGAGAACCTGCACAGGGAATGGGCAAACAAAGTGACAAACAGCAAGGCCAGTGGCCAGTCCATAGTTCAAAGTAGGCACATGTGTGCATGAGAGCCTGCACAGGGAATGGGTGACACGTACACTGCCATGGGAGCAACACAGCTAGGGGGATAACAATGGGCAGTCCAGGCACCGCTGTGGGAGAGATAGGTGTGGGAGGGGTACTTAGACTCAGACTTGGCTGTCAGTCGGACTGGGAGGTGGCTGACTGTCCGGGCCAGTTGTAGGACTGGACCTGGGAGAGAGAGGAGCAGCTGAGGTAGAGGCACCAGTGGCTTTGGGAGCCGGAGGGCTGCTTGGACCGGGTGGTGTGGTGGCACGTGGTGGCGGAGACATGCTGCCATGAGACACAGTGTGTGAGGGAGAATGTGGAGGGCTGCCTTTCCACTTCTTGGGAATTCGGTAGGGAAGAATTGTCTTGGTAGGAGTGGGAAGTGGGGCAGGCACAACAGACTCACTCCCCACCACAGGTGCATCAGGTGCAGGTGGTGGCCCTCCCTCTGGGGATCTGCTGGATCGGGCAGTACGCTTGGCCTGGCCTTGCCTTTTCCCCTCCATCCCCTGTTGCCCAGGTGAACCCCCTACAGTGCCCTCCTTACCCAGCTTCACAGGGGTGTGGGTGGGAGTTGAGGTTGTGGGTGAATCTGCCTTAGAGGGCTTGTTCGGCAGACTCTTAGCAGGCACCAGCTTCACAGCAGGCACGGCAACTGGCTGCCTGTCTTTGGGAGACGCCTTTGGGACGGGAGTGTCTTTGGATGGGGCAGATTTTGAGGCATGTGAGCCTGAGGCCTGCTTCTTGGCTTGATGCCCCCGAGTGTCACCGGAAGGGCTTTTGCCTTTGCACTCCTGTGTCACTTTAGTTTGTTTGGGGGATCTTGTCTGTGCTCTGGGCTGCTTGGGGTGCTGCTGTCGTGTGCTGCGTGTGGTGTACCTGGAGCCTGTGGGCTGTGGTGTGTGGTCACTGTCGTCAGATGTAGCCACTGGCAGGGGGGTTGCCAAAGGGACTGGAGCTGGACTCCGAGCCTGTGACAGCTGAATGGCTGCTGTCACTGTGGAGGACAAAGACTGGACAGTCCTGTGTAGCCCACCCACGTCTGAAGGAATCCCCTCCATGAAGGCAACTACCTGTGCCAACTTCTTGTCATGGTCTTGGAAGGCATTCAGGAGAGTTGTCTGACCCACACACAGCTGGCGCAATAGGTCCACCGCCTCAACACTGAGGGCAGCAGGGGAGACAGGGGCAGGGGCAGCGGTGCCTGGGGGGAAGGACACTCTTCCCTTCTTACTGGTGCGAGCACGTGCAGCACTAGTGGAAGTAGCTGGGAGGGTGGGCACTGGACGATGTGTGGTGGAAGAGGAGGCAGATTTCCCACTGCCTGTGCCCGCCAACATCGAGGAGTCACCGCTGTCGTCAGATGACGTAGAGGTTGGTGTTTCTGGGCGTGAGTCCTCAAGGACACTCCTGTCCCCCTCCGAGGCGCTGGTCACATCAGTGTCAGTGGGCTCATGTGTAGCAGTCGTGCAAGATGCCTCATCACTGGTGTCCATCCCCTGTCCCTCTGTTCCCTCGGCAGATGCTGCAAGAGACAGAGATGTAGGTTCAGTTTAGTGCCATACACACAAACATCATATGCAAGCAAAGCACAAAACAAGATGATGATAACCCCAAGTTGCACACCACCCTGTGCAGTCACATTGTGCAACCTTAATTCAAAACACAAATGATGTATGGTAACATGCACACTTGGCATTATTGACCCATGTGATGTCTACACAGCCAAATAGCTTGCCCGTGCCTCCGTGTAACCTGACATACAGATCCCTGTGAGCATACCTAGGTCCCTGTGGGTGAAAAAGATGTACATCCCAACATGTTGTCACAGTCACATATGGAGTCAACATAAGGGGACAACACAGATACAGAATCCAAAATGTCATTTAGCAATGGCCATGAGCTCCTTCCATCCACCATGTCATGCTTTGGTGCACAACTACAGTTGCACATTGGTGTCAGATGTGTAGTTCTCACAATTTCGAGCTCAGGCACTGCACACATTGACGAAAGTACACTCAGATGAGACACACTGCTGTTCACTGCCATGGGATGTTCCTGACTCCCCTAATGCAGCCGATGCCTCAAAGCCACAACTCAGAATGCAACGTCAAGGGCCATTACATCAATGACATGAGAAAGTACATGTAGCGAAAATGCATGACAGCTGCACCCAACAGAGAAGCCACTTACCAGCCATTGCATCACACGAGCAACATCACAGAGCTCAGCCCTGGCTCAGGGTTGGAATACATGCAGTCACTCACAACCAAAGTCACCATTCCCAGAATACTCACCCCCAGCTTGCTGCTGATGGGCCCTCAAACGTTCATCCAGCTCTGGCTGTGTTACAGCCAAGATGCGGGCCATTAGTGGTGTCATGCTCCTGCACGCCAACCTGCCAGTCCGAGGGAGCAGCCCCAGTGTCATCTCTGCCACTTTTTTGCTCAGCCGGCAGATGTCATCCCACCTCTTGTGACAGTGTGTGTGCCATCGGTTGGACACACCCAGAGCCCGCACCTTGCGTGCAATGGCCCTCCATACGGCCTTACGCTGGTGGACTATGAGCTGCAGGCATGGGAGACAAGGAGAGAAAATTTCAGTTACACTGGGTTATGTACCACTGTGTCTCAGTACAGGAGCATGCACACACTCAGCACAGCTACTCAGATATGTTTAGCAGAGACAATACAGTATGACACGTAGTACATTAGCATGAGATAATTGTATAGAAATGCATGCAGGTATGAGGATGGACACAGTACCTGGCCATCTTATACACATGCAGAATGCCAGCACAGAAAGCAAGGTGAAGATGGCCCACATCTGCAATGCAGTATGTGAGGGAGCAAGACATACATTACATTGCAAATGATGTTTTTGGGCAGACTCACTGTGTCCAACACTGCACACCCCTCAATGTCCTTGGCATGTGAATGGCTACCTGTGTTATGGAGGTCACATATAGGGACATGATCTTACAATCTCACACCCTTATCACAAGGTCTGTCTTGTGCAATCCACAGGCGTAAGATGGCTCATTGAGAAATAGAGTAGCAGACAACCCATATGTCTCACTCTGTCCATTCTGTGATGGGTCCCTGACAAATTGGGCAGTAACTGTGCAGGCCAGGGGGGCTCACACTGCGGTCTAACGTGGGCCATCCGAACTGTCACATGCATGTACAATATGAGAGGGAAAAATCTTCCTACACATGCGAGTCACTACACATTATGATGAAAATGGAAGGGGGATGTTTAAAAAGTACAACAATCTGCCGTGTCATAGGTGAATTTCCACCAAGAGTGTCACCCTCAGGCATTTCACTCTTGTGCATAATGCAGACATATCCATGGTGGCAATATAAAGTCAAACCCACTTCCATCAGTACCCTCTGGACGTAAACTCTTTGTAATGTCACAGATGAGCCTGTGAAGAACCTCATGGACCCAAACATCCATTAGCACAGGCAATTTCTGTCCTGACTCCCACTTAACAAACTTGCAGTGTCACTGTATGGCTGCAAAAACACTGCATGTCCCTCCCATCCTGATATGCAGCCAGGGAAATGTGTAAAATAGGCTACAAACCCCTTTCCCCTGAAGTCAGCATGCTAGGCAGTGTATCACACAAACCCTCACTCTCAGGCACATACTGCAGCAGATCAACTTCATTCGTGCACTCCCCTACTTTCACTCTGAAACACTTACCATGACATCAGGAGCACCATATAGCCTCCCATACTGTGTGAGCACCTCGTCCACCAGGACCTACAGCTCCTCTGTGGTGAAGGGACAGGCCCTGATGTTCTCAGTCCTCGCCATCACTGGATCCAGGAGACAGGAACAGCAGCAGTTGGTGGTGAAGTGTGTCAGTCAGCAGTGTCTGGAAGCAGTGGAAATGTGTGGCTCTCTCCCACACATATATAGCCCCCTGGGGTTGTTTCAGTGGTACTAAGCTGCTGCAATTGGTGTTCAAGGTCAGCTTTTTTCAAATGCATCCAATGACCGGCCCCGCGGTAGCGGAGCACGCCTACCGCGATTTTCAAAATTGCACTTGGCTACCGCGATTGCGCTTCCCATTGGCTGTAAGGGCATGGGCATTGGCGGTGCCACACCGCAGGGGCCAGGCGGTTGCTACCGTGATTTAGCTGCCTGATATTGGTGCCCATGGCCGTGATTGTGGTGGCGGAGCACACCAACTGCCATTTTACAATATGTATATCACTACTGCGATTGCGGTGGGCATTGGCGGTGCCACACCGCAGGGGCCAGGCGGTCGCCGCCTGATATTGATGCCCATGGCCGTGATTGTGGTGGTGGAGCACACCAACCGCCATTTTACAATGTGTATATCACTACCGCGATTGCGGTGGGCATTGGCGGTGCCACACCGCAGGGGCCAGGCGGTCGCTACCGTGATTTAGCCTCCTGATATTGGTGCCCATGGCCGTGATTGTGGTGGCGGAGCACACCAACTGCCATTTTACAATGTGCATATCACTACCGCGATTGTGGTGGGCATTGGCGGTGCCACACCGCAGGGGCCAGCCGGTCACTACCGTGATTTAGCCGCCTGATATTGGTGCCCATGGCTGTGATTGTGGTGGCGGAGCACGCTTATGCCAACTATGGACACATCATGCTGTGGCAGTGTCAATGGCCAGTTCTCAACATTGTACAGTAGACACATGAATCATGCCACCAGATAGTTCTAACCAATGCTAGTGTGACATTTAGCCCACTGATGACTGCACATGCCATGTCAGAGCACAGGATTACATGCACAGGCATGTACTCACTCACATGTCACTTATGAAATTGTTGTGCTTGTACACAGATCTGTGGTGTGATGGACTCTCACATGTGTATACATTTCAATGTGTGAGATGTTTAAGCGACACACAGTAATGAAGGTCTGAACACATATTGTGCCTATTTCACTGTGTAGATTGCTGAACTCATGTTAATACTTGATCTTTGTGAACACACTGTGCACATTGTGCTGTTAATGTGTGCCATGTCCGAATTATGCAAGAAGATGTGGCAGGTACAGCATCTACGTAGAAGCCAGCAGTGTTGCTGTCTCACACATGTCCAGAGTCAACTACTCTCAGGGCTGGGGACACAAGATGTTGGGATGTACCTTTTTGAATTCACCTAGTCTGAATCTGTTTTGAGGGACATCTCTGTGTGAATACTGGACAAGTGTGCGACTAGTTTAGGTCAAGGTGTCCCTACATGTGAGTTGTGCAGTAAGCTGAAGTGTTTTTGCCAGTCATTGTTGGCGCTGTCTCAGTCAACACGTAAGATGTTGTACACATCACATAGGGGGATTTAATTGACATGTGTACCCTTTCATCTCACCTAGGAGGCGCCCAAATCTGTATCGTCCATTCACAGTGCTGGCGGACATGGAGGATGTGGACATCATACCGAAATTCCGTCTGGATCGACCTACCCTTCAAGACCTATGTGCTCTGTTGGAGCCCCATCTGAGGCCTCGCAGAACCTATCCAACTGCTTTGACACCAACGTGTAAGGTGATGACGGCCCTGCATTTCTTTGTAACTGGTTCGTTCCAGTACACTGTGTCCAGCGCAGGTGGGATGTCGCAACCTATGTTCAGCCTGGTGCTACGTGGTGTCCTGTCCGCTATGATGACCTACAAGGACAGATACATCCATTTCCCCAGGAGGCATGAATTGGCGGCTGTGAAGGGTGATTTTTATGCCCTTGGCCACATCCCTAATGCTGTTGGTGCCATTGACTGCACACATGTTGGCCTGGTTCCACCGCAGGCACGTGAGCACATCTACAGGAACAGGAAGCATTTCCATTCCATTAATGTGCAAGTGGTATGCCAGGCGGATATGATAATCTCACATGTCTGTGCCAAATTTCCGGGATCAGCCCACGACTCCTACATCCTGCGTAACAGCATCGTACCACAGCTGATGGCAAATCTGCATCCAGGATGTGCGTGGATTGTGGGTGAGTACGCAGAGTCAAGTAGTGTGCTGTATGTGTGACATGCTGTTCTCAGCTACTGTTTATATAACTAAATTGGTCTGTGTATCTCACACCTAGGTGACTCTGCATATCCCAACCGCCCTTGGTTGCTGAGCCCACTGAGGAATCCCAGGACCCCGGGTGATGTCCGCTACAATGATGCCCATGGCAGGACACGCCGTGTGGTGGAGCGTACTTTTGGTCTACTCAAGTCACGATTTCGCTGCCTGGACAAGACCGGAGGTGCACTGATGTACTCTCCCCAAAAGGTGTGTCAGATTGTAGTTGCATGCTGCATGCTCCACAACCTGGCCTTGCACAAGGAGATCCCCCTGCTCCTGGATGATGATGAGCAGCCGAGGCCCCCACCTGCAAGCCCACACATGTCCAGTGACGAGGATAGTGGAGAGGAGGAAGGTGTCGACCTGCGTCAACAGCTCATCAACCGCTACTTCCCGTGAAGGTGAGTGAAAACATACAACAGTGCCATTGTGTGCTGATTTTGTTGTTGGTGAATAGGCCTAGGTGAGCTTTGGGACTGCTGCCTGTTGTTGGCTGTGTGCTGGCTGCTAATGTTTCTGGGACAGGGTAGTCATGCACAGCTACAGGATGTCTATGTTGGTACTGTTGCACATTGTAATGTGTGCAGATTTGTGTGCCTTGATGACAAGTGTTGTGTAATGGCTGTGATGCCATCACCTGACAAGTGAATATTGTCCCCTTGTGTTTTCCTAGGTCCCTTCAGCCTCTCAATGAGTCCAGGCAATCAGTGCTCCTGGTACATTGTAAACAGAGTCAACATTGTACATCCTGTGATAAACATGGAGCTGACACGAAAACATAGGTGTGTAAGGAGTGTTTATTTACAATGGGTATATGTGACAGGGAAGAGAATATTTTCAAAATGGTGAAAAGGGAATCAATGAGTTGTCAGTGATGGTAGATGAGACAATCGAGTAGTCACCACATTGATGTGGTGACCCAGTCCAACAGACGCATGCCATTAGCCTGGCAGTGTGGGTAAAGACAGTCAACAAAGTCAATGGCAGGGTGAAGAGGGGTGCCATCATGGCTGGCTCCTTGACTGGCATTTGGCTGGTGCTTTGCCACGGGATCCTCCCTGGGATGTCTTTGGACGGCCCCTTGATCGTTTGGCAGGGGGGGCCTCTGCTTCGGCCTCAGCGGGGTCTGAGGACTCACCCCTCTCTGTGGCCGCAGGGGAGGTGGGGGAACTGTCATCCTGCGGGCCACTGGAGAGAGGTGGAGCTGTTGTTTGGGCTGCAGGCCTGTCTCTCAGAACCCCACAAGCTGGCACAAGAGGTCCACGATTTGGCCCATGCGGGTGTCTATGGACCTCAGCAGCAGGCGGAGCTCACGGGACTCTTCAAGAGCCTGGCCCGTGTGTCCCTGCACTTGTTCATAGGCCCAAGGACTCTGGTGATGTTGGCCAGGGCTTCGGTCCCAGTGTCCAGTTGGGTTTGACGCCCAGTTGCCCTCCCACCTGCCCTGCTGTCCCGGACCTGTGGCGTCACCACTCTACGCACCCGCGTACTCTCCCTGCCCTCCTCAGATTGTGGGGTGGGGTGGTCATCCTCTGAGGCAGGGAGAGTGTTGCAGGCAGCACTGGTGTTGGTGGTGGAGGCCGCACAGGTCAATACAGCAGGGGTCAGCATAGTTGTTGTTGCTGAGGTGGTGGCGGTGGGGACAGTGGGGTCCTGGGACCTGTTGCGTCCTGGCATGCCTGATGGGCCGGCTTCTGGCTCCGCATCCAAGAAATCTAGGGAGTCTGCATCAGAGAGTCCATGTTCTGGGGGTGGAGACTGGCTCTGCAGGTTGGTGTGGTCATCTTCAGCTGTCAGTTCTTGGTCACTTGTGGTACAGAGGGGAATGGTCATTGAAGTGCACCTCAAGAAGCTTGGTGTTAGATGTTTTTTATTTACAAGTTATACACCACACAGTTTGCATTGATATCACAATGTATGTCTGCACAGTATTGTGCATCATGACATGATGTGGAGGTACATAAATTACTTGTCCATGGTGTCACATGTCAATAGATACCATGCGCCACGTGCAGATTTTGTGATTACAAGGACATGGTGTCATCTAACGACTAGCAGCACAACAACTTCATGTGATGCATCTTTGTTGATTACTCTGCATGGAAGACGTTACATCTGAGCACGAACTAGCCATTGTAATCTCATGCATACCTTTGTCATTTCATGTGCTTTGCTTTCTTTTTACTATAGACCGTGCTTGTTTTGTTTTCATATGGGCCTTGATACTCTGCTCCCATGGCACTTACAGATAGCATTCAGTGCTGTGCATGATTGTGCCCTGAATTTCTTCAACATGTTATTTGGTGAGTCACACTTTGGTTTCTGTGACAGTTACATACGCTTAGGTGTCTGCACACTGTAAGTGGCTATTGGATCTGTGGCAATTTTGGTGGGATGTGAGGGCTGGTGTGGTCATATGGCTCCATGCTTTTTGAGAGAAATGGCGGGGTGCATGCACTGTTTACTTACCTGTTCTGTGGCACATTTGGGGGGAATTTATGACACATCTTTATGGGTGTGTGGTGGAGTGCTCCATCTTGCTGAGCTGTGGGACATGGGGGCCTGTTGGGAGTTGTAGTGCTGGCATCCCACTCACACACACCCCTCCTTGTTAATATGGCTACCTACCTGTAAGTTTGATGAGTGAGATTCAATGGCTGCCACATGCTTCTGGGTGGGGAGGAGTGCTCCATCCTGCTGAGCTGTGGGACAAGGGGGGCTGGTGGGAGTTGTAGTGCTGGCTGCCTATCCATAGACGCCCCTCCCTGTTAAGATGGCTGGCTCACTGTGGAGCAGAGGGAGGGAATGGTTACACATGGCTCTTGGGTGGGGGGGTGTTCCATCCTGCTCAGCTGTGGGACAGGGGGCCTGGTGGGAGTTGTAGTGCTGGCCTCCTACCCGCAAACACCCCTTCCTATGAAGATCGCTACCTACCTGTAAGTTTGATGAGTGAGTTCAATGGCTGCCACATGGTTGTAGGTGTGTGGAGTGTTCCATCTTGCTGAGCTGTGGGACAAGGGGGCCTGTTGGGAGTTGTAGTGCTGGCCTCCCACTCACCCCCATCCCTGTTAATATGGCTACCTACCTGTAAGTTTGATGAGTGAGATTCAATGGCTGCCACATGCTTCTGGGTAGGGGGAGTGCTCCATCCTGCTGAGCTGTGGGACCAGGAGGCCTGGTGGGAATTGTAGTGCTGGCATCCCACTCACACACACCCCTCCCTGTTAATAGGGCTACCTACCTGTAGGTTTGGTTGGTGAGATACAATGGCTGCCACATGCTTCTGGCTGGGGGGAGTGTTCCATGTTGCTGAGCTGTGGGACATGGGGGCCTGTTGGGAGTTGGAGTGCTGGCTTCCCACCCACAAACACCCCTCGATGTTAAGATGGCTGGCTCCCTGTGGAGCAGAGGGAGGGAATGGTTACACATGGCTCTTGGGTGGGGGGGGTGTTCAATCCTGCTCAGCTGTGGGACAGGGGGCCTGGTGGGAGTTGTAGTGCTGGCTGCCTGTACACATGCAACCCAGGGAATGTTGCTACCTACCTTTGGGGTGAATGAGAGGGAGTGAATGTTGGATCTGTGAGACATGTGTTGGGGAGAGTAGGGGTGCACATGAATGGAATTGGGCCTAGGAGGTGTAGCTTTGTAGTTGTGCAAGACAGTACATAGCAGTGTGATGGTGGACATTTGTTTGTACTTACCAGCCTCCACTCAGCCGGATATTCCTGTGAGACTCTCTGGATGCAGTATGGCAAGCACATTCTCCTCCCATGCAGTGAATGTTCTTGGTGGAATGGGAGGGCCACCGCCAGTCATCTGAGCCAGCTGACGGTTCTTGTAGTTCTTTGTTTTCACCTGCCTCTTGAGGTCGTGCCACTGCTTCATGATCTCCTTCTTGGTGCGCGGGGTGGTCCCTACTGCATTGACCTTGTCGACTATCCTTCCCCACATTTGTCCTATGGTGGCTAATGGTGTCTGTTGGACCAGGTTACCAAACAATTGTGGTTCTACTCTGATTATCTAATCTGCCATGACTGACAACTCATTGTCAGTGAATTTGGGCATTTTCTTTTGTACCATGGTGTGTGATGTGCAAATGGTTTGAGGTGCAGGTGTGAGGGTGGTGGGGGTGGTGTCGGTGGTGTGTGTGTGTGTGTGTTGTTGTGCTGGTGAGATGTGTGGTGGTTTGCCTATCCAATGTGCTGTAGGGTTTAGTTCCTTCAGGGCTGGAGTAGTGCAAAGGATTCTGGTCAGGTAAGAGGCAGGTTTTATACTCACCTATGTGGGTTTGTCAAAATGGTGTATTGCTGTCAGGTGTGTTGTGTGTGTTGTCCTGGGATTTGTATTTTTTAGTTGCCATGGGGGTGTGTCCTTGGGGTGTGTTAGGTGTTTTTGGGGGCTGAGCTAGTTTGATGTGTACACTTGGTGGCCTTGTTGTGTGTTTTTTTTGTCGACCGCAATAATGGTTCCTGTTTGGCCACGGCGGTGGGTATGCAACGGCCCTTCCGCCTGCTCTCCCATTCATCACTGTTAGTGATCGTGGTGGTCGGAAACAGCGGATCGTTCCGCTGTCACCTCAATGGTATCCTAATTGTGTGTGCGGTCACTCCGCTGGCCTTGCGCTGTGTTTGGGTTTTTCCGCCGTGAATCCGACCGCCGCGGACGGATTTTCACCTGCTTCTAATCTGACCGCCGGTTTTCCAGCGGAACCTGCGGACGGTTCATTTCCGCTACCATGGCGGTCGGAATGGTTTTCCGACCGCCATCCAAATCAGGCCCTTAGTCTCATATATCCTTCCTTGCTGATATGTAAAAAAATGCTGCAATACAAACGAATTACAAGTAAATTCAAAAATCCTCATTCAAAACCTTTGTGGTACTAATGTAAAGCATGCTATGTGCTCTACAGAAATTCATACATACCATGCACACACTGTAAATCCCATGTATGTTTGGCAATGATGAATATTCTCATCAACAAACCAAATAATGTCACCAAGCGTTAGATTCAGAGAATGCTTTCTTTTCTGTGAATGGGAAATATGCAGCCAATGGACCAAAATCAGCAAAAACCAAAAATCCTTTAGGTAAATGATAGTTACTCACAAAAGAAACTGTTCATCCCAAAGTGTTCATTTATCTCCCAAGTTTAAATGTCACAAGAAAAAACCTCCAGTTACAAAAATAGAAGAACCAGTCTTGAATTTTGGGAATTTAGGAAAAAAGCAGGAAGTAAAAAATAACACTATGTGATTCAGCAGAACAACAATCTTTAAGTAAAACGTCAAATATTCATTTATCTGTATAATGTCAAAAGCCCAGCACACTTTGCCAAAACAGGATAAGAATTACAGCTAATCAGCTGTTCCTAGCAACAGGATTGTAGAGTGCAAAAGGTCATGAGACTTCCATCACAGTTCCTTTTACTGGAAAACAGAGAAATGCTGCAAAACCAGCAGCCATAAAGCCTCACTTCTTCAGCTCACTCCAGAACAAAACTGACTACATAGGTGAAAGGAATTACGCACGTCAGCCTATGTGCAAGGACTCTAATTATAGACACTCCCCCTCATGACTGATTGAGCTGTTCGCGATGGACCATGGGAGCTGTAGTGAAATATGCCTATAGAGGAAATAACATTGTATTACCTTTATCTTTTATTGTGGGTTTCTTGAGCCTGAATATGAAACTTGAAGGCACCTATGCCTGCCTTTTCCTGACAGTAAGCCCTCCTCCCTGGTGCTTCTTATAGCCAGGCATAGTTGGATTGGTCAAATGAAACGCCTTTAGCAATTAAGGAGCATGGATGTGATAGTCAGGTTCCCAAGAATCATCCTCAGCTGTATATCCTTTCCAAGACACCAGGAACCACAATCGACCACCTCTGAACTTTGAATCTAAGATATGGCATACCTCATACTCACTTTGACCATCGCGTATCACCGGTGGCACTGCTTTCCTCTTGGCCGTCCTTGCTGGTTTAAGAACACTGCTATGAAACACTGGATGTATTTGTAGGGTTTATGGCAATTTGAGTTTGTACGCCACAGGATTCACCTGTCTAAGCACTTCAGAGAGGCCTATGTATCTTGGATGGAATATACTTCTGAACTTAAAAATTATATTAATTGTGGACAACCATACCCTGTCACCTGGTTGATATTGTGGCCCTGGACAACGATGACGATCTGCCCATCTCTTATATTGTTGTTTTGCTTGGTTGAGATGTCTTTGTATCTTCTCTGTGCCTTGTTGTATTTCTTTTACACGTGACAGTACGTTGGGCTGATTTGAGGTCTCCAAGGGTATGGAGATTGGCATCGTTTTTGGATAAAACCCATAATTTGCGTAAAAAGGTGAGGCACCAATGGAGCAGTGCCACGCATTGTTGTATGAAAGTTCAGCTAACTACAACAAAGACATCCAGGATTCGGTAGCCTCTGTTGCATAACACCTTAAGTATTTTTTCAAAGTTTGATTTAGTCGTTCTGTCTGCCCATCTGTCTGTGGGTGAAAACTAGTGGAAAGAGCTACTGATATCTTTAAAGCCTTACACCATGCCTGCCAGAATCGGCTGAGAACTGAGGGCCCCTATCCAAAATGATGATCTCTGGTATTCCATGTAACCCTGGGCATAGTCCGCGTAGCGGGGCTACGCGGAGGGCCACGGAGTTGGAAACAAACTCCATGGAACTCCGTGGAGCTCCGCTACGCCGCCCGCCTCCACCCCCCTATTAAGATATAAGGGGCCTCTTAGGATATCGGGCGGATCGCCACCGCCGGCCCGGCGGTGGCGATCCGTCCGCCAAATGTCCTGTTTCACCCCCGCCATATTAGTATGGCGAGGGGTACCGCGGCGGACGGAAAGTCCGTCCGCCGCTTTTTTGCCGGTTGGATTGCCGGCCGGGCGGAAAAGGCAGACAATATGGTGGCGATGCCTTGCAGACACTGCCATCCATATTAGCAGGCCTGCGGTGTGTATGCCTTTCCATGGCGGAGAGTCCGCAATGGAAAGGCATACGGTAAATGGCTTTGGGGGCCTGTTGCGGGCCCCCAGGGGGGGTGGGGGGGTGGATGGCTGCACTTGGGGGGTACCCATGGTACCGCCCTTCATTAGCATGCACAAGGTGGCAGGCACCGCGCGGTGCCTGTCACGTTGTGCATGCCAATGCACAACATGCATA
Source organism: Calotriton arnoldi (assembly GCA_963921515.1). Lineage (NCBI taxonomy): Eukaryota > Metazoa > Chordata > Amphibia > Caudata > Salamandridae > Calotriton > Calotriton arnoldi. The sequence goes on from CAWUFW010003720.1 coordinate 1,005,667, forward strand.
TTCTACATTGCGGCGGGTGCTGCTCACAGCACCGCCCGCCGCAATGTAAAAGGTGCAGGATGCGACCGCCAGGGTGGCGGTCAAATCCTAATTGCCATTGCGGGACCGCCGCACCTCTGGCGCAAAGTCCGTCCGCCATCGGAATGGGGCCCTAAGTTACAAGTAATTTAAAAAAAAGTAAAAACCACTTACCTGTTTACCGCGGCGTTCCCGGGCTGCCCTCCTCCTCTTCCTCACCATTCGGGTACTGCTTGAGAGAACTGCGCATGCGCGCGCGTCCGCGCATGCACATTTCTCGCACCCTATCTTAGTAGGGGGGTGGAGGCGGGCGACAGGTCAACTCCGCTCCGCTGTGTAGTGTGAGGAGATTTGCCTACTCCGCGTTCCCCGGCAAATCTCCGCACACTCCACGGGCAGAGCGGAGTTATCCGCCCACGGTTAATTCCATGTAACTTCACAACGTGCTCCATTATCAACTGGGTTGTATCCCCAGCTGTGGGTAAGGTTTTGCAAGGAACAAAATGACCCTTTTGGTTAAACTGTCAATTATCACTAGTATGGCTGTATACCCTTGATCTTTTGAAAGTCCTAGAACAAAATCGGTGCAGAGACAGAATATTGATGCAAAAATATCAACTTGCACAAATATCGAGGTAAAAATATCGTGGGTCAGAAACATCGACAGACAAAATATCGTGGTCAAGAATATCGATTTTAGGTAAGTAATATCGATGTTTAAAATATCGGTGTTTAATATCGTTTGCAAAAATATAGTTGTTTAAAATATCTATTTTTTATTAATGTTATGTATTTTAGCATATATTTTATATGTATGTGATGTATGTTTTTTTGTATAAGAATTGATTGTATTTTTATTATATGTGTTAAAATTTTTGTAGTTAATAATTTTTTTTTATTTGAATTTTGTGTTTTTAGTTTCGTAGCAGGTTGTGGGTTTATAGGGGAATAGGGTGGAAAGTAATTTAATTATATAAAATGTATAGATTATTTTTAGTTGTTATTAATATTTTTTTATTTGAATTTTGTGTTTTTAGTTCCGTAGCGGGTTGTGGGTTCATAGGGGAATAGGGTGGGAAGTAATTTAATGATATTAAATATATTGAATATTTTTTATTTATTAAATTTGTTTAATTGAGATGTTATAGTGTTAAATGTGTAAAGTAATTTATTATGAATTAATTAATAAGTTGTTAATTAATTTTAATTAATTAATTGGCAATAAATTATAGTAATTGTGTAATTAGTTTTAGGTGTGTGTTGTGTTTATAGGTGTAAATGGTGGGAAGGGTGGGAAGTAATTTTTTTTTAATTGAATTAATAATTAGTTGTTAATTAATTTTAAATAATTAATTAGTAATTAATTATGGTCATTGTGTAATTAGTTTTAGGTGTGTGTTGTGGTTTTTTTAGGTGTAAATGGTGGGAAGGCGTGGGAAGTCGTTTATTTTTAATTTATGAATTAATAATTCATTGTTAATTAATTTAAATTAATTAATTAAAAATTAATTATGGTAATTGTGTAAATAATTTTAGCTGTGTGTTGTGGATATTATAGTGTTAAAGCATGTGTATTTAATGAATGTTTATTATTTTTTATTAATATTTTTTTAATTGATTATTAATTATGTTAATTATGTAAATAAATGTAAATAAAACTTTTGAAGTGTTTTTTATTGGTGTGGTGTTATAGGGTAGGAAATAAAATAAATACATTTATGTTTTAAATAATTTTTTGTTTGTTAATATTTGCTCCTTTTAAATAATTATTGTTTATAAATGTATTTATTAATTTATTTTATATAATATTTGTAGCTTTTTGTTATATGTAATTTATATTATAATATGTGTTCTTTTTATATGTTTAATATATGTAATCGTATATTTTTGTAATATTGTTTATTTATTTTTATGATTTAAAAAATAAAATTCTATTGTTTAAATATTATTAATAATTTTTGTTTCTCTGCAATCCAACACTTTCCCTAATGTTGCACTCACTGGAGTGGGAATAGTAATTTTTACCCCTCCGTTATCCAGCACTTTCCCTACTGTTGCACTCACTGGAGTGGGAATAGTAATTTTTACCCCTCCGCTATCCAGCACTTTCCCTACTGTTGCACTCACTGGAGTGGGAATAGTAATTTTTACCCCTGTGCTATCCAATACTTTCCCTACTGTTGCACTCACTGGAGTGTGAATAGTAATTTTTACCCTTCCGCTATCCAGCACTTTCCCTACTGTTGCACTCACTGGAATGGGAATAGTAATTTTTAGCCCTCGGCTATCCAATACTTTCCCTACTGTTGCACTCACTGGAGTGGGAATAGTAATTTTTACTTCTCCGCTATCCAGCACTTTCCCTACTGTTGCACTCACTGGAGTTGGAATAGTACATTTAATTCCTCCGCTATCCAACAGTTACTCTACTTTTGCACTCACTGGAGTGGGAATAGTAATTTTTACCCCTCCGTTATCCAACACCTTCCCTACTGTTGCAGTCTTTGGAGTGGGTATAGTATTTTTTGCCCCTTCGCTATCCAACACTTACCCTACTGTTGCACTCACTGGAGTGGGAATAGTAATTTTTACCCCTTCGCTATCCAATACTTTCCCTACTGATGCACTCTCTGGAGTGGGAATAGTAATTTTTTCCTCACCGCTATCCAGCACTTTCCCTACTGTCTGTCTTACTGGAGTGGGAATATTCATTTTTACCCCTCCGCTATCCAACACTTTCCCTACTGTTGCACTAACTGGAATTAGAATAGTACATTTTATTATTTTGCTATCCAACATTTTCCCTACTGTTGCATTTATTGTATTGTGAAATGTAAGTTTTAATAATTTAATGTTTTAATTTATTATAGAATTTTTTTATTTTAAAATATTGATATATATATATATATATTTTATTTTTATATAATTTTAAAGTTTAAAAATTAAAAAAGAAAATAGTTAAATATATGTATATGTATAAATTATTATGTTTGTGTGTTTATATTTTTTAAATTAAGTTGATTTGTATATTTTGTTAAAATGTATTAAATGTAATTTATTTTGCTAAAAATAATATTAATATTTAATATGTTTAATATATTTTATTTTATATATATTTTTAAATCGATATTTTTACATCTATATTTTTTACTTCGATATTTTTGATTCGATATTTTTGTACTTACCTGTTTAAATATAGGGAGTCAATATTTTTGCATTCTATATTTTTTCATCGATATTTTTGTCATCGATATTTTTAACATCGATATATGTCAGTGAACCAACAAAATACATACTAACGGTTTTCCATGGCTTATTAGGAGTGGACATAGGTTGTAACAACCCTTGAGGTTTGGAATGATCAGTCCTTGCCTGTGCACACACATCACATCTCTGTACCCAAAGCTTAATGTCTGAGGCCATCTTTTCCCAGCAGCAGTTTCGTTTAAGTAACTCCAGAGTCTTTGCAAACCCGGGGTGCCCGGTCACAGGGGAAACATGACACCAGTCAAAGGTTTTCAACTGGAGACCTTTCGTGGGAAGGAAGAGTTTTTTGTTATGAAATTGTAACCCTTGCTTGATGTTCCTCTGGGGATCTTGAATAGCCCAATCCACCCAATAAGTGGGAGACCTGATCTTTCTAACAGAATCCAGGAAATTGTTTACTGTTAACAAACACAAGCCTTTGATGGGGCCACAATAGATTCAATGTGTCTCTCTTTTTGTGTACATTTTAAGCCTGTCTTGGCAAGCCTTCCGATTATAACTCTCAGGGCGAAAAGTGACCACAAAATCATACTCTGCAAAAAAAAAGCATCCAACGCATTTGACGTTGAGATAGTTGTCTGGCATCTTTCATACACTGCAGATTTGTATGATCTGTATATACAGTCGCCGAATGACTATCACCCCAGAAGGACTGTCTCCATTCAGAAAAAGCTCTTTTGATAGATCAAAGTTCTTTTTCAGCTACTGTGTAATTCTGTTCTGCCGAATTTAGCTTTTTTGACATCTAGTGTAGGTGTACAATGATTACGATTCCCAGCGAGGTTCGTTGGTGCAGGACATGGGGGGATCAGTTTTAACTATTGTTTAATTATTTTTTGATGTACTATATGTATGCAGCATAAATGGAACATTATTGTAAATAGTTTTGTTTTTCATGAAATCCGTGTAAAGCTGATGTTTACTCTAGCATTTTAGATACCCCAGACGAAGGGCTGATTAGCCTGAAATGCATTTGGTGAATAAGGATGTGGTTGTCCTGGATGAACCAAGTATTCCTACGTGCCAGTGAATAAGACCTGGATGGGCAATTCTTGAGCATTGGAAAAAGTTGGAATCTACTCAGCTTTTGAGGTGAATGGATAAAGCATTGAATAAGTTAGTAATTAAAAATGGACTAATTACCGGATTAAAATGGATTACTTCAGAAAAAACTGGTTTCGCGTGCATTCTGTTTAAAAGGCTGTGCAACTTGCAGTTGACGCAGAATGGCATGCCACAAGTTTTTGGAATTATACTAAGCGTACTTTTGGGGCAGAGCACGCAACAAGTCTGCACACCAAAAAGGTTTGCTGCGAGCAATTGAAAAATCATGAACTTTGAGTCACTAGGGTGTGCATCAGACCACTTACTGTCATTTTGAATATTTCTATCCCTGCGATGGTAGCACCCCAACAATAAGGAGGACAAAAAAAATGAAGAACAAAATAAGATAGTTTCACGTCAAAGGTTGGTTGGAAACATCAAGTTCATGGGAGGGGACTCCACTTCATGGTTTTAGAACTGAAACATAACTTAACATGGATTTCCTGATTGATATAGAGATCGCGATTTTGCACACTATTATGTATAACAGACATTACTAACACTTGGAATACCATGTATATCACAGTTCAACATGGATAATCATATCATGTTTATTGGATTTAGTAAGGCAGCGGTTAGGATAGGGTTTCTAATTTCTTTTACATTCTTGACACGAATCGGTACTCACAAGGTGGTATTGTATGTTCGTGCGATGTTTGTAGAAATGGTTTTCACCTGGGGGAGCTCAATGGGAGGAGTGAAATCAGCTGCGTGTGCACGTTCGAGTTAGTTCTCTTGGAATGTGGATGAGGAGGTTATGCTGCCGACCACAGTGTCAAAACCAATACAGGTATCGAGTAGTTTAATAGAGTTATTTTTGATTTATAGGGGGTTTGGTAGCACGCATTGGGTTGTAATTCAGGGAACCACAGGAAGCACTGAATTAGAGGTATTTGGCAACAATGTTCTGTTATTTGGAGTGTAGGGGTACAATAATTACGATTCCCAGCAAGGTTCGTTGGTGCAGGACATGGGGGATTCGTTTTAACTATTGTTTAATTATTGTTTGATGTAGTATAGGTATGCGGCATAGATGGAACATTATTGTAAACAGTTTTGTTTTTCATGAAATCCGTGTAAAGCTGATGTTTACTTTAACATTTTAGATACCCCAGACGAAGGGCTGATTAGCCCAAAATGCATTGGGTGAATAAGGATTTGGTTTTCCTGGATGAACCAAGTATTCCTATGTGCCAGTGAATAAGGCCTGGATGGGCAATTCTTGAGCATTGGAAAAAGTTGGAATCTCATCAGCTTTTGACGTGAATGGATAAAGCATTGAATAAGTTTGGAGTTAAAAATGGATTAATTACGTATTAAAATGGATTACTTCAGAAAAAACTGGTTTTGCATGCATTCTGTTCAAAAGGCTGTGCAACGTGTAGTTGACGCGTAATGGCACGACACAAGTTCCTGCATTTATGCCCAGAATCACTCCATACTGAGGGGCATCAATGATGTTCAGGATTATTTCCTCTGTCTGCCACTGTGATTCCGCCAAACCTGATAAAGAAAATGGGCCAGTTTGTTCCACAATGGGACCTGATGTTAATGATTTCCCATCCACAGCTAGAACGGTTTGTGGTTTAACGATCAGAATCTTAGACAATTCTAACTGGTCCACCAACCCTTGATCAATTAAAATGCCTGTAGCTCCTGAATCGATCATTACCAAGGTCTGAAAAGTCTCACCCTTCTCTTGTATAGTTGTGGGTACCAATATATGAGAGGTAGGGTCTTTTGGGACTGAAAGTGTTACAGACTGTACACTCAATCCATCGGTTCTCTTTTTCTCACCCCAAGAATCCTTACCAGTGCTTTGTTCTCTTTCTACTACAGAGACTGTTTCCTTTTTCCCCCCACTGCCTGAAAAAGGGCCTTTTGGTTAAACAGGACATTCTCGCACAAAAGTTTCTTTTTTGCCACAATACATACACTTTCCACTTTGTCTACGAGCTTCTTTTTCTTCATGAGAAAGTGGAGACTGAACTGCTCCTATTTCCATGGGTCCTGCACTTTGTTCTCCACTATGAAAATGTCTTTGAATGTTTTTCTGAATTTTAGATACATTCCTTTCCCCTTCCTCTTGTCTGATGCCCTGTCAGCCATTCGGTGATCTAATCTCAATGTCAAGTTGATAAGGTCTGTACATTTTGTTGGCTGAGGTTCTATTTGAGCCACAATGTCTTTGAGCTCTTCACTTAAGCCTTGATAATACAGAGACATTTGTTTTTCCTCTGGCCATGCTGTTTCTGCAATCAAACGATTAAACGTAGTCAAATACGTGACCAGGTCCGTTTTTTCCCCTGTTGCAACTCCAGTAATTCTTTGTCTGCGCTAAATGTTGTAGTGTGTCTATCAAAGACTCTCTCAAATTCTTTTCTGAATTCGTTCCAATCAGATTAAACAGGATCATTAGACCTGACCAATGGAACTGCCCAAGTCGCCACATCTCCTATCAAGTAAGGAATGGTGAATGATTGGTAGGAAAGGAAGAAGGCATGCAAGAGAAGTGCAGCAAAATCTGAGTTAGAAACAGTTGAAACTTATTAGGATCCCCGGCATACCTTTCAGGAGTGGCCAATGGAATGGGAGGTGTTACTGTCACTTATATCTGAGGAGAACCCGTTGCTCTTTCAAAGGGATTTTTATTCTGTTTTTCAATTTGGCCTCTCAAGGCAGCGGTTTCTGCTCTTGAGGACACTAACTCCTATTGAACGATAGCTAATGCCTGCAACACCTCATCCAAGGATGCCATATCTGAACACGCACTGATCAAGAGGAGCTATATTCGTTGGTGCGTAATTCTGTCAAGTTCTGACTATGTATGCGTATAAGCTCCTTGAGATCAAAACGATGCTCAGATTGGGTCCACCCCTCAATACCCCCAATTCCGCATACCATAAAGGCACAGAAGCTTGGAGTGATTGAGTGAGGGAAAGGGTAGTGGGGAAAGGAACTGCAAGGAAGGAGACCTGTAAAGAAAAGATAAAGACAATTAAGGTCTCCACTCTCACTGCTATTAGAAGAATACTTATATATATTGTTTTGCTATGAAAAATACTTATCACATGGGGTGCTGCCTTATAGAACCAATTACTTTCCTTATGCACCACATTTAGTCTCATATATCTTTCCTTGCTGATATGTACAAAAATGCTGCAATATAAATGAATCACAAGTAGATTCTAAAATCCTCGTTCAAAACCTTTGTGGTCCTAGTGTAAGGCAGGCTATGTGTTATATAGAAATTCCTACACACCATGCAGACACTGTAAATCCCATATATTTATTGTCAATGATGAATATTCTCATCAACTAACCAAACAATGTCACCAAACATTAGATGCAGAAAATCCTTTCTTTTCTGTGAATGAGAAATATGCAGCCAATGGACCAAAATAAGCAAAAAGCCAAAATCCTTTAGGTAAATGATAGTTACTCATAAAAGAAAATGTTCATCCCAAAGTGTTCATTTATCTCCCAAGTTTAAATGTCACAAGGAAAAAAACTCCCCTTACAAAAATAAAAGAACCAGTCTTGTATTTTGAGAGTTTAGGAAAAAAGCAGGATGGAAAAAATAACTCTGTGATTCAGCAGCACAACAATCTTAAAGTAAAAAGTCAAATATTCACTTATCTGTAAAATGTCAGAAGCCCAGCATGCTTTTGCCAAAACAGGATAAGAATTACAGCTAATCAGCTGTACCTAGCAACAGGCTTGTAAAGTGCAAAAGGTCATGAGACTTCCACAAAGAAGAAATGAATTCAAATAAATCAAGGGCTCCTTGTGCTTCAGAAAATGAAAACACAACAGATGGTGCGTATGAAAGAACAACCAGAAAAATCCTTCCCTGGTACTTTAACAGGAATCCTGAGGAGGACAGAAAAGGAATACCTCCTATAGCCACCAAACTCCACAGTTCCATTTACTGGAAACCTTATAAATGCTGCCAAAACCGGCAGCCATAAATCCTCACTTCTTCAGCTCACTCGAGAACAAAACTGACTTCACAGGTAAATGGAATTTCAAACGTCAGCCTATGTGCAAGTACTCTATTTATAGTCACTCCCCCTCATGACTGATTGAGCTGTTCGCAATGGACCATGGGAGTTGTAGTGAAATATGCCTATAGAGGAAATACCATTGTATTACCTTTGTCTTTTATTGTGGTTTCTTGAGCCTGAATATGAAACTTGAAGGCGCATATGCCTGCCTTTTCATGACAAATAGCAATGCTCAAATCTGGTTCCGATGTAAGATCTTTCCAAGTTTCCGTTAGGAACACTAGGTCACGGCCACACAGCTCAATAAAATCTGAGTATTCGTATCTATGTTTAACTAACGATCTAGTGTTAAGTAGTTGGCAGCTGAGTGACTCAGCTGAATGTCCTGAAATCATATCATTCCCTAGAGAGTTCATATTCTCTACTTTACTGGGGCCACCTTTAGGCTGTAAGTTAAATGCCTATGGAGCCGGGTTCCACGTCCTAGATCTGCTCCGGAACCCCTGTTCAATGGTTCTTTTTATCAGCATGAAGACGTGGAGGGGAGAGAAATTGTTAGTCATTCTATCATTACAGTTCCAATGAACGATGACTCAGAAGAATCACAGACTCCCGATTAGGTTCAGTTAGTTTATTACTAAGCCAAGAACAACTGGACACACAAGCACCTCATAATGAGGGTGTAGAAATACATTTGAACTAATACAACGCCAAACCTACGGGTGAAGTTAAGGAGGTGAAGCATGCACAGAATAATCAGTTCAAGGACCAGAACACAGAAAATAACTGCGCAGACGTCAAGATTCCCCATCATTGGAGGTTCGTAGCTATAAAGCATTAGTCTATCCCTACACTGCAACTAACGTGACATCCCTACTTAGCATTTTCCAAGGCAAGGTTCATAAAGGTGTCAGCATGTGAAATCTTCCTAAGAAGTTTCTTTGCATCAGATAGGTCAAGTAGCATAAAGCTACAGAGCTCGTTCTTAGATGCTCTCTCTCTCAAGGCAAGGCAGAAGTCCCCAGACACTGTCCCTAACTTCGATATATCACTTTCGTAGGTAGTATCCCAAGATGCATAGCAACCTCACACCATCCTGTCAAGCCACCTCCTCTTAGGTGATTTTCCACACTGCAGCTCCCAGGCTTTGGCAAGATGACCTTGATTCCCAGGGTTTCTCCGATGAGAAAGTACAACAGTTCTTTATTATCAGTATCAACGTTCAATGTATCCTCTCCTCCCGAAGCCTAACTCCTAAAACAAAGATATTATTCTAGCTAACAAGGATGAATTCTCCTGCTGCAACAGAAACGTGAGAAAGAAGAAATCCAACATGCACATGAAATTTACTAGTAAATCTAATGCGAGAGTTTCTAGGGGAAAAATACAATTCAGGCCTATAGAAATCATCCAACATAAGAAACGGCACACAGCCTCATGGAATTACACATATAAAATGAACATCATTTACTAAGCATCTCAAAGTTAACACGTTACATAAGCACATCAATTGTGTGAGTATCTGTCAGCGACTTGTACCAATTCTGCACGTAAATGTTTTCAGCTAAACACATGTAGTTGCAACGTTAATTTCTTCACATTTACATCAAAATATCCCTAACACGTCACTTTTCATGTTATAACAGTTCACGTTGTAAGGTTCTAAGTAAATGCAATAAAGGAATATATGTGCGACCTACCTATGATTATAATGCACCCCTACAAATGGAAGAATGAAATTTGCGCTCTACAAAATTACATTGTTCGCATCCGTAGTTATTGGGAATATCCTGACAATTACAACGTTCACAGTTAATTCGCCTACCCCCATTACCGATGTCCATCAGTTGCTGTCTCGTGTAAACTTGGTTGTTAAAAAGACATGGGGTCCTGGTGCTTGGCGCTGTGCAGCTGCGGACTTTGGCGCACCTGCGGCGCGCCCGCTGCGCTGACGTGCTTGTCGGTTTCTTAAGAGGGCAGGCATAGGCAAAGGAGTAAGGCAGTGGTCGGACTCTGGATGTGCAGCCACACCTCCAGACTGCAAAACGAAGGGGCAACAAAAAGATCAAACCGGATTCCAGGAACCCCGTACTCACGAAGGCAGGCTCCCCTGCAGGTGGGTATACTGGTAAAGAAATTACAAATTAAAATAAACATGTGAAAATGAAAATCATAAAACGAATTTAAAATGAGCACAGTAACCCAATATGTCGGCGCAAGTTGAAACGGGAGCCAGGTATCTCCCAATGTAGCTCAGATAAGAGCCTACAAGGAAAAGAAACACGCCTTGCTAAAGTCTTGCGACTTCAGTAACAGCTGTGGAATATGCTGGTCGGTTTCTTAAGAGGGAAGGCATAGGGGTGTGGTTGTGGGAGTGACCGGCCATGGGAAGTGAAGGCACACATCCAGACGGTGAAACGAAGGGCAACAAAAAGATCAAACTGGCGTCCAGCAACCCTATACTCACCAAGTAAGGCTCCCCTGCAGGTGGGTATACTGGTAAAGAAATAACAAATTAAAATAAACATGTGAAAATGTAAATCATAAAATGAATTTAAAATGTGCACACTGATCCAATATGTCGGCGCAAGTTCAAACGGGAGACAGACACCCTGCTAGAGTCTTGTGGCTTTATAGGATGGTATTTCTGTATATTGCAGACTAATAATGCAGCTGTATTTTGTACATGCTGAAGAGGATTTACAGGCTTTGCAGGAGCAACCAGAACAATAGAATTCCTGTATTCTATACTGGACTGAATCAGATAATTTTTCACTGTTTATAACAACAACTGTGCAGAAGAGGTAAAATCTTATGGATGTTTTTCAGACAGTAAAAATAGGTTTTGGTTACTTTCTTAACATGAGGGCCAAGACACAGCTTAGAATCCAGGACTGTACCAATATTTCATGGAGAGGAGGAAATTGAAGGTGATGGGTCCGATACAAGATGGCCAGTTAAGGGCATTGTGAGATAATACAATTCTGGCACCATAAAAAATTCTGTCTTTGAGGGATTCATTATAACGAAATTCTTGGCCATCCACAATCTGACCACTGGAGGAAATGAGGCAAGGCCTAAGAAGAGAGTGAGCTCTGTTCAAAACCAAAGATCAACTGGGTATCATGTACATACATATTGAATTTTGCCCCAGTTTTGTACAGAAGTTGAGCTAAGGGGCGCATATACATATTGAAGAACAAGGATAAAAGGCTAGAATCATGCTTGACACCACAGCTGAGAGCTTCGACTCATAAGGTGGAATTGCTCCCACTTGGTACTGATCTGTAAGATAGGAGGAGAGCCATGTAAATGCAAAGTGTGAGATCCCTACTTCTTAGAAGTTTGGGGATCAGTATAGAATGGTGTTGAAGGCAGCCAACAGGTCTAGACGGACCAGGGCTGCGGCTGCACCGTTATCCGCAAGGCTGTAGATGTCATCCACCATAATTAAGACTCCCAGACCAGTGCTCCTAATGTGGCAGAAGCCAGCTCCAAAATAATTACGTAGGGCATGAGATTTGATAAGGTACTTGTTAGAAATGGGGTTTCTGGTTGGCTAGGGTATGCACCTAAGCCAGGCAGAACCCACCACTCTAGTCAGGGTAAGAGAGTTACACACCCAAGATAGCCCCTGCTCACCCCTTGGTAGCTTGGCAGAGCAGTCAGGCTTATCCCAGAGGCAATGTGTAAATCATTTGCGCAACACACACACACACCAGTGACACACTAGGCACACCACAGAAAGAGACTCCACACAAGGTTATATAAAAATATCCTTTGTATTATACACCAAAACACATAGACCAAAATCCCATAAATTAATACTGGCTTTGCACATAAATCACTTCGTAAATAAATGAGCGTTGTCAATTAGGCAAACATAACATCACTTTCTGTGTACTGGAGCCAGGACATGCTTTTTGCACAGAACTCACTTTGTAATTACGTGCACATTGTGAATCCGGCCAACAAAACTTTAATTCAAGTGAAGCACCAGAAATCCCTTTGTAATTACATGCACGTTGTCAATCAGGCCAACAAAACTTCAATTCAAGTGAAGCATCAGAAATCACTTTATAAACAATTGCACGTTATAGTAAGGCCCTATAACAGGGCGCTTGTTCTCTGGTCACAGAAGGGAAAAGAAGAAATAGCCTCTTATCACCTTCTACAATGACAAGTGTAGAGAAGGAACAATGCCAGGATTATCAAGTCGTTGCAGCACCTGGGTGCCAACTGTCCTCGAGCGCACGGCTCCGGTACTAGGTTGCTGTGGCAGGTAATCAGGCCTCCTGCCCGTACACCACAGTAAGTGTGGCCAAATCAGGAAAAGTGCCCCCATCTAACTTGTCCAGAGGCGGGAGGTGCGAGGCGCGGCTCCTGCACCGGTGCGCGGCCCGTCGGCCTCGTGCAGCTGATGCGGGAAGGGCGAGGCTCCTCCCCTGATCCCTGGCAGATGAGCGTCCTTCTCAGCCCTTCGCAGGGGACTCCTCTTGGCGGGGCGGGCTGGCTGGCTGGGTGGCCACTGATGACACCGCGTCCTCTTTGGCCTCCAGGGGTGTTGCTGGACAATGCCAGGAACTCCGGTCGTCCGCGTCGGTTGCCCAGCAATGCTGCTGACTCCTTCACGTTGGTCTCGCTGACGAGCAGCCACGCTTGTACTTGCAGATCTTCCCCAACCTCTGGCTTTCACACAAAGGGGTGGGGCGCAGCCCAGAACTCTAAAGCAAGATTAAAGCTTACTTGCGTTCCAAGGAGCGTAACACAGGGGGATCTTCCAGCAAAGTAAAAGCACCAGGCAATTCTTCCTCGAGATAGCGCCAGGGAGTCTTCCATTAATAAAGCACAGGGAGCCTTTTCAGCAAGCACAGCCCCCAGTAATTCTTTAGCAACACGAAGAAACAGTGGAAACTTTGATGACCCTGAGTTTCCCAGAACAGGAGGCCGGCACACACAGGCCCTTGGAGAGTCCTTCACAAACAGGATACCACAGCAGGGTCCTTTTCCACCAGCACAAACAGAAGCAGCAACTGCAGCCCAACCCACCCCTCACACAGAAAAGGCAGTGCTCCTCACACAGTCCTTCAACTCTTCTTGTTGGCAGGGTCCTCTTGTTCCTTGAAGTAATCTAAAGTCTTGGGGTTTTAGATCTAGTACTTACACCCCATTTTGTCATTGTTCTCTTTGTGGCAAGGGTCTCTGAACCCAGTCCAAGCCAGTCATGTCCTTCCTGGTGCAGCATGACCACAGTGGGCGGAGACAGCATTGTGAAAAGGAGACACAGCCTATTCAGATGCAAGCAAAACTCCTCCCACCACTCTAAATGTAGACCAGGTCTATTCAGCCCAGCTATGAGTCACCCAGGCAAGGCAGGGCACACCTCAACCCCTTTTGTGACTGTCTAGAGTAAATGCACATCCCCAGCTCCTATCGCTCCAAAGCCAGATGCTTACTACACATACAGTCAGAGGCACACAGGATGGTAAAGTAAGAAAATGTCCACTTTCTAAAAATTCTATTTTCAAACACAGAATTTAAAAAACACCCTTACCAAAAGGTGCATTAATACATTCTGAGCTCAGAAAGCCTAAACTCCATTTCTCTATCTTATCTCTAGGTAAAGTTATACTTGTAAGATATTACAAAGCAACTCCCATGTTGGCCTGCACTCACTAGTAGTGTACACCAATCACTGTATGTAAATCACAAATGCAAGTCCAAATCCTCACCGCTGACCACCAATGTTAGAAATGGGGGTCTCTAGTTGGCAATGGTTTGCACCTTTGTCCAAATAGGGACCCTTGCTTCTAGTCAGGGTAAGGGGGATACACTCCTAAAATAACCCCTGCTCACCCCCTTGGTAGCTTGGCACGAGCAGACAGGCTTATCTCAGAGGCAGTGTGTGAAGCATTTGTGAACACATACAGTAACACAGTGAAAACACTACAAATGGACACCACACCAGTTTAGAAAAATAAGTAATCTTTATCTAAACTTAACACAAGACCAAAAACGACAAAAATCCACAGTACAGTATCAAAACTATCCTTAAAAATAGGTTATTCACTTAAATGCAGTCTCTAGCAACAAATAACTCCACCTGGAGCTTTTACGACGGCATGACGGATGAAAATCCCCAAAGTACGGCGCCAACCGCGAGGTGCGCGGCGTCGGGCCCGGAGTCCAACAGACCCACAAAGAACAGTACCTTGGAAAAGCGATGAAAGCAAAGACGGTGCACGGCGTCGGGGAGGTGATGCTTCGTTGGCGCCGGCGGCGTTGGTTCCTTACGACCCCAGGGGAGGTGATGCCTCTGTTCCTTACTGCAGCGCAGGGGAGGTGAGACGTCGGTTCCTTAATGTGTCGGGGAGGTGGCATCACGAATGGCGGCGAGGCGGCGGTTCCTTACGACGATGCGGTCTCGATGGATTCAGGAGTCGAGGATCGGCTCCGCGTTGATGAAGCACTGTGTCGGTGAAGTCGGGGCTGCGGTGCAAGTCGGCATGGTGCGTCATAGATGTCACAAGCGGTGTCCTCGGCTCCGGTAAAGGCAGCGGCCTCGTTGACGGCTTCGGAGTCGAAGCAGCACGGCGTTAGCAGGCGTCGGGCCTACGGTGCAAGTCGGGGCAGTGCGTCGTGCTCTTCACGAGCGGTGCCCACAGCTTCGGTGTAGGTTACGGCGTCGCTCGCCGGCGTCAGTGTTGCAATTTCCTTCTGTAGCCGCTGAAACAGCAGTTCCAGATGCCAGTAGACAGAAGGGGTGACGTCTTTGTGTTCCTGAGACTTCAGAACAGGAGGCAAGCTCAGTTTCAAGCCCTTGGAGATCTTTTCTTCAAGCAGGTGACAAAGCAAAACAGCAGAGTCCTTCTTCTCCTTTCCTTGGCAGCAAGCAGCTACTGCAGGCCAACCCCAGGCAGCAAACAGGCACAGGGGCAGTATTCCTCCTCAGCTTATCCGGCTTTTCTCCTTGGCAAAGGTTTCCTCTTGAGTTCCCAGAAGTGATCTAAAGTTCTGGGGTCTGGATCCCCCTTTTTATACACACAAATCCTTTGTCTCTGAAGGCAGAGAGTGTCTGTACCCAGCCAAAACCAGTTCTGTCCTCCCTGGTGCAGCTTCCTGGCAGGAGGTGGAGACAGCATTGTTGAAAGCAGATCTGGCCCAGGTAGCTGAAAGGAAATCTCCTCCCCCTACTCTCTATTCTATGAAGGCTCAGGCAAGTGAAAGGAAATCTCCTCCCCCTACTATCTATTCAATGCAGGTCCTATTCAGACCAGCCCTGACCCATCAGACTGCTGGAGCCAAGGCCCTCTCCAGCCCCCTGTCACTCACAAACCAGACATGGAATACACAAACCTAGCAGAGGCATACTGGATGGTTAGGCAAGAAAATACCTACTTTCTAAAAGTGGTATTTTCAAACACAGAATGTAAAAATCACTCACACTAAAATATATATTTTAACATTCTGAGTTCAGGCATACTAAACTTTATTTTCCTATCTTGTTCCTAGGGTCAGTTAGAATTATAAGATGTTATAATCAAACTGCCCATTCTGGCCTATGGGAACAGATAGCCTTGCAATAGTGAAAAACTAAATTGGCTGTAATTCACTATCAGGACATGCCACACACATCAGGGCATGTCCTACCTTTCACATACAATGCACCCTGCCCTTGGGCCTTCCTTAGGGGTGACTAATATGTAGAAAAGGGAAGGTTTAGGGACTGGCAAGTGGGTGCACTTGCCAAGTCGACATGGCAGTCCCAGACTGCACACAGGCTCTGCAATGGCAGGCCTGAGCCATATTTTACAAGCTGCTTCTGTGGGTGGCACAACCAGTGCTGCAAGCCCACCAGCAGCATTTGATTTACAGGCCCTGGGCACACATGGTGCACTGTACTAGGGACTGACAAGTAAATCAAATAACCAATCATGGAATCACTAATCCATACAACCATTTACAATAGGAAGCACTTGCACTCTGGCACTGAACAGCAGTGGCAAAGTGCCCAAAGCATCTAGACCAGCAAAACATAGTAAAAATACAGGAGGCAACAGCGAAAAATGGAGGGGAGACCCACGCCAATGATGCCAGGTCTAACACGTGTCCCCTCCAGCTGAAATGTGGGGAGAACTACCCACCCTATTGGGAGTTCTCTTCACTAAGGCGGAAAAATCTGGACAGACCATCAGCATTGGCGTGCTCTGTACCAGGGCGGTGTTCCACCGTGAAGTCCATCCCCTGTAGGGAAATGGACCACCTCAACAGCTTTGGATTCTCACCCCTCATCTGCATCAACCATCTGAGGGGCCTGTGGTCTGTCTGAACCCGGAAGTGAGTCCCAAACAAGTATGGTCTCAACTTCTTCAGTGCCCAGACCACAGCAAATGCCTCACGCTCAATTGCACTCCACCTCTGTTCCCATGGAAGTAACCTCCTCCTAATGAAGGCTACAGGTTGGTCTAGGCCCTCCTCATTCATCTGTGAAAGTACAGCCCCTACACCATGCTCTGAAGCGTCTGTCTGCACAATGAATTCCTTTGAGAAGTTGGGCGCCTGAAGCACGGGCGCCGTGCACATGGCAGATTTCAGGGCATCAAAAGCTTTCTGGCAGTCATCAGTCCAGTTCACTTTCTTGGGCTGCTTCCTGGAAGTCAGCTCTGTCAAGGGTGCAACAATGCTGCCAAACCCCTTGACAAACCTCCTGTAATACCCTGTGAGTCCTAAAAAGGCTCTCAACTCTGTCTGGGTCTTGGGAGTTCCCTAAGCCAGGATGGTATCAATCCTGGGCTGTAGGGGCCCCACCTGGCCGCTCCCAACCTGGTGTCCCAAGTACACCACGGAACCCTGCCCGATCTGGCACTTACTCACCTTGATCGTGAGGCCTGCCCTCCGCAGCGCCATCAACACTTCCCAGAGGTGGCGCAGATGTTCTTCCCAACTGGCGCTGAACACTGCAATGTCATCCAGGTAGGCGGCACTGAAATCTTCCAGTCCAGCCAACACCTGGTTGACCAACCTCTGAAAGGTGGCAGGGGCATTCTTCATCCCAAAGGGCATAACCCGGAATTGGTAGTGCCCATCTGGTGTGGAGAATGCTGACCTCTCTTTTGCCCCATCAGTTAAGGCGATCTGCCAGTACCCAGACGTTAAATCAAACGTGCTGAGGTACCGGGCAGCCCCTAACCGATCAATGAGCTCATCACCTCTGGGGATGGGGTGCGCGTCAGTCCTGGTGACTGAATTGAGTCCTCGGTAGTCCACACAGAACCGGAGTTCTGGCGTGGCACCCGGTGCGGCAGCCTTCGGGACCAAGACCACTGGGCTGGCCCAAGGGCTGTTAGAGGACTCAATCACCCCTAATGCAAACATCTTGGAGACCTCTTCCTTGATGCAAGCCCTCACCCTGTCAGTCACTCTGTAAGTTTTGTGCTTTACAGGAGGACTGTCCCCAGTGTCTACATCATGGACACACCAATCAGTGACACTGGGAGTCAGGGAGAACAGATCAGGAAACTGTCTCAACAGTTGGCGACAATCATCTTGCTACTCAGGGGTCAGGGTGGAAGAGAGGTTTACACCATCCACTGACCCATCTTGCTCTGTTGCAGACAGGAGGTCAGGAAGAGGCTCAGTCTCCTCCTCCATTCCATCATCTGTTGCTAGGAGCATGCCCACTTCGGACCTCTCCAAGTGGGGTTTCAGGCGGTTGACATGCAGGACCCGCAAAGGGTTCCTAGGAGACCACAAGTCCACCAAGTAAGTGACATCACTCTTGCGCTCCACCACCTCAAATGGTCCGGTCCACTTATCCTGGAGCACACAAGGCTCCACGGGGGCCATGACCCACACTTTCTGAAACTCGATCAGAGTGGCATTCTGATCATACCACCGTTTCATCTCCTCCTGGCTGGCTTCCATATTCGCCTGAGCGAGTTGCCTGAAACGCCTAGTTTGGTTTCTGAAGGCCAGCATGTAGCTATATACATCCTGGAGAGGTTTACTGGGAGCTTTCTCCCAGCCTTCTTTTACCAAACTCAGAGATCCTCTTACAGGGTGACCGTACAGCAGTTCATAGGGGCTGAACCCTAAGGACTTCTGTGGCACCTCTCTGTAAGCAAACAGAAGGCATGGCAAGAGGACGTCCCACTTACGCCTCATAGGTTCCTCAAGACCTATAATCATGCCTTTTAGGGTCCGGTTGAATCTCCCAACCAGCCCATTACCTTGGGGGTGGTAAGGAGTGGTGAACTTGTAGGTTACACCACACTCCTGCCACAGGGACTTCATATACTTGGATATGAAGTTGGTACCACGGTCTGACACCACCTCTCTGGGGAACCCCACACGGGAGAAAATCCCCATCAACGCACGACCCACCACGGGGGCCGTCACCATCCTGAGAGGGATGGCTTCCGGGTACCGGGTGGCATGGTCCACCAAGACCAGGATGAACCTGTTGCCCATGGCTGTCTTGGGATCCAGAGGCCCCACAATGTCAATGCCCACCCTTTCAAAGGGGGTGCCGACCACAGGGAAAGGCTGGAGAGGAGCCTTGTGCTTCCTCCCACTCTTACCACTTGCCTGGCAAGTCTGACAGGTCCTGCAATGAGTATCTGAACTCTTGCGCATTTGGGGCCAATAAAAGTGGGTGACAAGCCTTTCAAAGGTCTTGTCTTGCCCCAAATGTCCTGCTAAAGGCACATCATGAGCCAGACCCAGTAGGAAGGCTCTGAAGTGCTGGGGTACCACCAGCACACGGGCTGACCCAGGCTCAGCAACCTTAGGCTCGCTATACAGGAGGCCATTCTCCCAGTAGATCCAATGTGATCCAGACTGATCACCTGCTGCCTGGTTTGTGGCCTGTTGCCTCAAACCCACAAGAGAAGGGCACTTCGTCTGCTCCTCGCAGAACTCTTCCCTGGAGGGGCCTCCTTCCTGCTGCCAATGGGTCAGCTCAGGCAGGTCCCCCAGTTCAGCTACTTGTTCCCCTGTAGGTTCCAGGGCATCTCCCTCAAGGTCTGCCTCCTCCTGGACCGTGGGAACTTCGGGGGCTGGTTTCCCGCGCCTCCTGCCTCTTCTCTTTAAGGCAGGCACCTGGGCCACTCTTTCAGGCTCCAGGTCCTCTTGAATACTCTTACTGGCTGCCATTGACCGAGTGGTCACACATGCCCACTCTGGCAGACCCGACATCTCCAAATGAGACCTTCTCTCCACCTTAGCCCAAGGGGAGCTCTCCAAATCATTGCCTAGCAGACAGTCAATAGGCATGGCTGCCCTCACAGCTACTTGAAAGGTACCTGAGACCCCCCCACTCAAAGGGAACATGAGCCACCTTGCAGTGGCTCTCTGAATTGTCAGCGGCAATTACAGGGTAGAATGCATTGGGGACCACCTGCTCTTCAGACACTAGCCGACAGCTGACAGCTGTCACACTGGCTCTGGTGTCTCTCAGAGCCTCCACCCTCTGGCCATTGATGGTCACCCACAGCCTGTACTTCTTAGTGTTATCAGGCAGTTGAGTCCTAGGGACCATCTCACTGTCTCCTAAAGAGACTAGGGACATCTCTGCAGGACCCCACCCACCTTGGGCACCCAACTTCTCCCCCAAGGCTACACTAGCCATTTCCCGGGGTGGTGCACCAGTGGGTGCAGTGGCAACTGGTTTGGGACACTTGGGGTCTCCCCTGAAGTGACCCTCCTGACCACAGCTAAAACAGATTTTGGGACCCTTCTGCACAGTCTTACCTGGCGGGACCCATGGTCTTTTCTCAGCGGGAGGCTGGGAACCCTTCCCTTGGTTCCCTTGGGGATTACTTTGGGGCCCTTTCTGGAACTCCTTCTGTTTACCCTTGTCCCCCCCACTCTTCTGATGGGGACCCTGCCCACCTTTGGCGAAGTCTCCCACATGACCCTTGTGGACCCTGGTACTGACCCAGCGGTCCGCCTCCACAGCAAGCTCTCTGGGCACATTTAGCTTACTGTCAATCAGGTGCTGGCATAGCTCTGGAAAACAATTAATGGACAAGTGCTCCCATGCAACCAAATCATAGAGCGCCTGAAAATCATTCACTTTGCTACCCTTCACCCAACCATCCAATGCTCTGCAAAAAAAAAACACATTCTCCACCCAGGTACTAGGCTCCAGCTTCTTGCAATTTCTAAATTTCTGCCTATTATGCTCTGGGGTCAATCCATACCTGGCTACCAAGGCTTCCTTCATGGGGGAATAGGACATCTGATCCTCAGTGAGCACAGCTAGTAAGGTTTCCCTTCCTTCACTCGGGAAGCGGTTCCACAACCCCGCAACCCCGCTCCCCAATCTCTCTCAGGGACCATGTGGCACTTCATTGCTACCTCATAGGCCTTAACCACTGCCCAATGTCCTCATGCTTCATAAAGTCCTTAATAACCTCTTTGGGAATATATACTTTACTTTCTACAGGCACTGACGGTGTGCTGCCACCAGAGGGACTGATCTCCAAGCTCTTTGCTTTCAGCTCCAGCTCCCTCACCACTCTCTCATGCTCTAAAACCATCTTCTTTTCTTCCATGGCTAACCTCTTATTTTCTAACTCCAATTTCTTATTTTCTATGTCATTCTGACTCCCACTTTGAGCTTGGTTAGCTCCATCTCATGCACTCTGCTTTTCTCCCTGTCCTCCAGCTCTTCTGGGGACGGGCCCTTTGAAGAAACACTGCTGCCCACTCTGGAAGGCGCTTTCCCCCCAGCCAGGCCAAATGGCCCCTCCAGCTGCCCATCTAAATTCTTTGCCTCCTCCCTAGGCTCTTCAGGATGCTCACTGGCATTCCTAGATTCCAACCAGGCAGTCAGCGCCTTTTGGTATTCCTTCTTCCTGGTGAGGCCTCTTATAGAGATTTTAAATTTCTTGCAAAAAGCTTTAAGGTGTGGCACAGTGTAGGTATCAACCCTCTCTTCTTCAAATTCAATACCCACAGATGCAATGGATGCTACTTTGCTCATGGTGAAAAATTGGCAGCTCTCAATAAAAATAGAAGTTTCAAGAAAAAAAGTTCTACCAAAATGTATGTGGTCACGTAATGGCCTGCACTCACTAGTAGTGTACACCAATCACTGTATGTAAATCACAAATGCAAGTCCAAATCCTCACCGCTGACCACCAATGTTAGAAATGGGGGTCTCTAGTTGGCAATGGTTTGCACCTTTGTCCAAATAGGGACCCTTGCTTCTAGTCAGGGTAAGGGGGATACAATCCTAAAATAACCCCTGCTCACCCCCTTGATAGCTTGGCACGAGCAGAGAGGCTTATCTCAGAGGCAGTGTGTGAAGCATTTGTGAACACATACAGTAACACAGTGAAAACACTACAAATGGACACAACACCAGTTTAGAAAAATAAGTAATCTTTATCTAAACTTAACACAAGACCAAAAACGACAAAAATCCACGGTACAGTATCAAAAATATCCTTAAAAATAGGTTATTCACTTAAATGCAGTCTCTAGCAACAAATAACTCCACCTGGAGCTATTACGACGTCGTGACAGATGAAAATCCCCAAAGTACGGCGCCGACCGCGAGGTGCGCGGAGTTGGGCCGGAGTCCAACAGACCCACAAAGAACAGTACCTTGGAAAAGCAATGAAAGCAAAGACGGTGCACGGCGTCGGGGAGGTGATGCTTCGTTGGCGCCGGCGGCGTCTGTTCCTTACGACCCCAGGGGAGGTGATGCCTCGGTTCCTTACTGCAGCGCAGGGGAGGAGAGACGTCGGTTCCTTACTGTGTCGGGGAGGTGGCGTCACGAATGGCGGCGAGGCGTTGGTTCCTTACGACGATGTGGTGTCGATGGATTCAAGAGTCACCCACGTCGAGGATCTGCTCCGCGTTGATGAAGCACTGTGTCGGTGAAGTCGGGGCTGCGGTGCGTCCTAGATGTCATGAGTGGTGTCCTCGGCTCTGGTGCAGGCAGCGGCCTCGTTGACGGATTCGGAGTCGATGCGGCACGGCGCTAGCAGGCGTCGGGCCTACGGTGCAAGTCGGGGCGGTGCGTCGTGCTCTTCACGAGCGGTGCCCATGGCTTCGGTGCAGGGTACGGCGTTGCTCGCCGGCGTCGGTGTTGTAATTTCCTTCTGTAGCAGCTGAAACAGCAGCTCCAGATGCCAGTAGACTGAAGGGGTGAAGTCTTTGTGTTCCTGAGACTTCAGAACAGGAGGCAAGCTCAGTTTCAAGCCCTTGGAGATCTTTTCTTCAAGCAGGTGACAAAGCAAATCAGCAGAGTCCTTCTTCTCCTTTCCTTGGTAGCAAGCAGCCACTGCAGGCCAACCCCAGGCAGCAAACAGGCACAGGGGCAGTATTCCTCCTCAGCTTATCCGGCTCTTCTCCTTGGCAAAGGTTTCCTCTTGATTTCCCAGAAGTGATCTAAAGATCTGGGGTCTGGGTCCCCCTTTTTATACACACAAATCCTTTGTCTCTGAAGGCAGAGAGTGTCTGTACCCAGCCAAAACCAGTTCTGTCCTCCCTGGTGCAGCTTCCTGGCAGGAGGTGGAGACAGCATTGTTGAAAGCAGACCTGGCCCAGGTAGCTGAAAGGAAATCTCCTCCCCCTACTCTCTATTCTATGAAGGCTCAGGCAAGTGAAAGGAAATCTCCACCCCCTACTCTCTATTTAATGCAGGTCCTATTCAGCCCAGCCCTGACCCATCAGACTGCTGGAGCCAAGGCCCTCTCCAGACCCCTGTCACTCACAAACTAGACATGGAATACACAAACCTAGCAGAGGCATACTGGATGGTTAGGCAAGAAAATACCTACTTTCTAAAAGTGGTATTTTCAAACACAGAATGTAAAAATCACCCACACTAAAAGATGTATTTTAACATTATGAGTTCAGGCATACTAAACTTTATTTTCCTATCTTATTCCTAGGGTCAGTTAGGATTATAAGATGTTATAATCAAACTGCCCATTCTGGACTATGGGAACAGATAGCCTTGCAATAGTGAAAAACTAAATTGGCTGTAATTCACTATCAGGACATGCCACACACACCAGGGCATGTCCTACCTTTCACATACAATGCACCCTGCCCTTGGGCCTACGTTAGGGGTGACTAATATGTAGAAAAGGGAAGGTTTAGGGACTGGCAAGTGGGTGCACTTGCCAAGTCGACATGGCAGTCCCAGACTGCACACAGGCTCTGCAATGGCAGGCCTGAGCCACATTTTACAAGCTGCTTCTGTGGGTGGCACAACCAGTGCTGCAAGCCCACCAGCAGCATTTGATTTACAGGCCCTGGGCACACATGCTGCACTGTACTAGGGACTGACAAGTAAATCAAATAACCAATCATGGAATCACTAATTCATACAACCTTTTACAATAGGGAGCACTTGCACCTTAGCACTGAACAGCAAAGCCAAGTGCCCAAAGCATCTAGACCAGCAAAACATAGTAAAAATACAGGAGGGAACAGCGAAAAATGGAAGGGAGACCCGCGCCAATGGTGCCAGGTCTAGCACTTACGATTAAGCGATGTCGATGGATTCGGGGATCACCCACGTCGAGGATCGGCTCAGCGATGATGAAGTCGGCTTCGGAGTCGATGCGGCACGGCAGCAGGCGTTGGTGATATGTCGCAAGTCGGAGCAGCGCTCACATCTTCGGTGCAGGTGTACTGTGTCGCTCTCCGGCATTGGTGTTGCAATTTTCTTCTGTAGCAGCTGAAACAGCAGTTCCAGATGCAAAGAGACAGAAGGGCTGAAGTCTTTGTGTTCCTGAGACTTCAGAACAGGAGGCAAGCTCAGTTTCAAGCCCTTGGAGATCTTTTCTTCAAGCAGGTGACAAAGCAAAACAGCAAAGTCATTTTTCTCCTTTCCTTGGCAGCAAGCAGCCACTGCAGGCCAACCCCAGACAGCAAACAGCACAGGGGCAGTATTCCTCCTCAGCTTCTCCGGCTTTTCTCCTTGGCAAAGGTTTCCTCTTGATTTCCCAGAAGCGATCTAAATGTCTGGGGTCTGGGCCCCTCTTTTTATGCACCAAAATCCTTTGTTCTCTGAAGGCAGAGAGTGTCTGTACCCAGCCAAAACCAGTTCTGTGGGGCACTTTGCAAGTGCACAACAACCTCCTTTGTCAGTGTGAGCCCTGGCTTCAGACACACCACAGGGGGGCGGAGCCGTCATTGTGGAAGGCAGGCACAGCCCTATTCAGGTGAAGATGCTACTCCTCCCACCACTCCAAATGCAGACCAAACCTATTTAGCCCAGCCCTGACTCATCAGACTTCTGGAGCCACTGCCCTGCTCCAGCCCCTGGTATCCAAAAGCCAGACATGCAATACACAAACCTAGCAGAGGCACACTGGATGGTTAGGCAAGAAAATACCTACTTTCTAAAAGTGGTATTTTCAAACACAGAATGTAAAAATCATCCTCACTAAAAGATGCACTTTAACATTCTGAGTTCAGGCATACTAAACTTTATTTTCCTATCTTGTTCCTGGGGTCAGTTAGGTTTATAAGATGTTATAAACTAACTTCCCATTCTGGCCTCTGGTAACAGATAGCCTTGCAATAGTGAAAAACAAAATTGGCAGTATTTCACTATCAGGACATGCCAAACACATCAGCGCATGTCCTACCTTTCACGTACAATGCACCCTGCCCACAGGGGTACCTTGGGCCTACCTTAGGGGTGACTAACATGTAGGAAAGGGAAGGTTTAGGGACTGGCAAGTGTGTGCACTTGCCAAGTCGACATGGCAGTCCCAGACTGCACACAGGCTCTGCTATGGCAGGCCTGAGTCACATTTTACAAGCTGCTTCTGTGGGTGGCACAACCAGTGCTACAAGCCCACCAGCAGCATTTGATTTACAGGCCCTGGGCACACATAGTGCGCTGTACTAGGGTCTGACAAGTAAATCAAATAGCCAATCATGGAATCACTAATCCACAACAACAATTTACACAGGGAGCACTTGCACTTTGGCACTGAACAGCAGTGGCAAAGTGCCCAAAGCATCTAGACCAGCAAAAACACAGGAGGCAGCAGCAGAAAAAATGGAAGGGAGACCCACGCCAATGGTGCCAGGTCTAACACACCACTGTTCTGAAGTACTGGTACACTCCCACTCAAATCAAAGAAGTCCAGCTATTCACTATTTGATAGTCAGAAGATAGGGGCAGGTTATGGCTCCAAAGAAGACGCCTCGGTAGGGGAGTTTTAATTGGAGCTTTTCATGGGAGATAAGGATCTGTGTTTTGAAGATGGGCCTTAAACGGAGTCTTGTAGAGTAGTGTCTGAATGGTGTTCTGTTGTTTGTGACCTCGGTAGGGCTTTGCCGGTGGTGTCTGGGTGGTGCTTTGCAGAGGAAGTCGATATAGGGCTTTGTCTAAGTGAAAGCTTTGTGAATTGAGTTTGGATCAGAATTTACAGTGTCTCTACCGCCCCATTCGAAAGTTTGAGGGGGGCCAAACTCCAAAACTTTGTATCTAAGGGGCTCAGTATAACAAAGTTTGAAGATCATTGGGACAGACCCTGAAGTACACCACAGGAAAGGCGTTTAGTTTCTGAGCAATATGGAGGCAATGTCACTACTTGGGAGCAAGGGATTGATCCATAAAAGTATCAAACCATTGGAGCCAGCTCCTTGTAAGGTGTTGTGCATGAGATTGTGGTTGATGGTATAAAAAGTAGCTGACAAGTCTAACAAAAACAGTATGCCCGCCATGCCTGAGTCCAATAGCCTCATTAGATCATCCATCCATGGTAAAATCACAAGTTCAGTACTGTGTCCTGGTCAAAATCAATCTTGATATCCATCGAATAGATCATTTTTTAAATCAAAGGTCTTCAATTGTGTTAAAGCCATTTTAAAGGATATGGGAGGATATGGGGCAAAAACGTTTGAGGTCAAGCAGATTAATGGAGGCTTCTTTAGTAGTGGATTGACCATGACAGCTGTACAATGGTTGGGAAAACACCACGAGAGAGTGAACTACTCAAAAGATCTTTAAAACAATCTGTGTTGTGCTTGAGGACAAAAGTTGGCATACAAAGAATGGGGTTGCAAGGCTGAGGCAGATAAAGTTATGGTTACGGTTGGCAATGGAATCATTCAAGATGGAGTCCCTTATCAGGAGGATTTTATCTCTGAAAAAGGAGACAATGTCCTCGAAGATTTGTTTTGGGGGAGTGGTGCTAGATGTTTGGCAGGCTCTGAGAATCTAGGATTTCTGTTATAATGCTGAATTTGGAGCAGATCTGAGGAGGTTAGATCAGTAGGCTTGCTTGGATTCTTTTATTTTATTTTTGTAAATGGTAGCATCTACTCTCTGCATAGTGAGTTTAAAGTGTTTAAGTTTGGAAATGAACCGAGAAGGTTTTTTTCCTACTAGATAGGTGAAAGCTTCTATTTCTGTAAGGGGAGTAAAGCATGCAGCTCTGCCACCAAGGCATTATTCAGATGTTTGAGGAGGTTGTTGGATTGTTGTCACCCAGTGTTAGACAGGCTACTGCTTAAGCCCATTAAGGCCGTCTCCCCTATTTATTCGTTAAAGTTCTTCTAGTTCAGTGTAAAGACTACGGAGGGAGAGTTCTTTTTTATTTACCAATTTTATTGATTTCTGAGTAAGCAAATGGAACAACAAAAGGTATTGCATTCCAATCAGTCCCCGAACCCCCACCTGCCCCACCCCCCAACAATCCCTGAGGAGCTGAACCATCTACAGATATAGTCTTTGGAGTGGAGGACAAGCCGTAGTAATCCCATCATTTGTCCCAAATCTTATAAAACATCTGAGGACAACCCCTAGCAATGTAAATTAGTTCATCTTGTTTAGCACACCAGTCCATACCGGATCTCCAGAGCGTCAGCCTGGGAGTCTGGGGCGAATTACAGTTCTTTGTGATGTCTCTTTTGGCAACCAATGTCACCAGACCCACCAGCTGTCAGCAACCTCTTGTACCCCTAAGGTCCTCTAAAAGCCCCAAAAGGACCAACTTTGGAGTTAGTGTAACAGTTGTACCCAGGACCCTGGAAAGAGTGCACGTATTTGAGACCAATAGCGACTGATCCTCGGGCAGCTCCAGACCATGTGAAAGAAATCAGCCTCAGGAGCAGAGCACGTAAAACAGTTAGGGTCTGGTCGAAGGCCAGCGTGCCAGAGTCGACCAGGTGTCATGCACGTGAGGTGCAAATAATGTAGCTGTACAAGTTGCAGTTGCGTGGCAGTTGCAAGTTCTTTGAGACTAATACAAGCCGTCCTTTACTCCACGTCATCCAAGTCCCAAAGCCAGCTCTCCCACCTCCGCTGGAGCAGGTCCAGTGCATCAGGGGCGCTGTTGACCAGAGAGCGGTACAGTTGGGAAATCTCACTTTGCCCAAACCACCCATCAATAATCGAGCCTCCAAGGGGCTATATTCCAGCAACTCTCCCAAGTAGGCCATGTATCGCCCAAGAGCATGTCGGAGCTGCAGGTATCTGTAAAATTGCATGTAGGAAAGCAGAAAGAGGGCCTGCATGTCTGCAAAGGAACACGTGATTGCCCGCCCAAACATCACCAAGTAATATAATTCCAATCATGTCCCAGCGCTGAACTCCCTTTAGCTGTGCCATATGATCTAACCAGCACCCTCTCCATCGCAGGGTTTGCAGAGTCAGCCTCCTGTCCCACCCAAGAAATCTATTGGCCACTCACCATACAAGTAAAATAGCCCTGATGAGTTCAGGTGCATGAAGGGGAATGGGGCTGCCATACAAATAATTCATCACTCTGTCTAAACTCAGATAGCTCAATTCAAGTTGATATGCAAGATCATTCCATCCGCCAGTCATTCAGTCGTTGACCATCAGGAGTTGAGTTGCCCAATAGTACAGTTGAATATCAATCCCTCCCAGTCCACCATCGTAGACTATTCGGCGACAATCATCAAGAGCAATGCGTTGGGGGGGAACCCCTCTAAATGAAAGAACAAAGGTGGGCCACGACCTCAGTAAACGAAGAATTGGGGATATGGAGCGGAAAATTCTGCAGGATATATAAAAAACGCAGGAGTATCATCATTTTAATGAGTGCAACGTGACCTAGGGCATTGAGGGGGAGAGTGGATCAGGCGAGCCTTGGTTGCCCGTAGGAGTGGTACTAGATTAAGAGAGTACGTGAGTCGGGCACTGTGGATATGTGGACCCCAAGGTATTTAAATCTGAGGCGGCAGACCGGGATGTCCTGTTGCCAGCCGAACACAGCATCACCAACCCGTATAGGAACAAGGAGTGATTTAGTCCAATTCACCTGGAGGGGACAAGGAGTGATTTATTCTGATTCACCTGGAGCACAGAGGCTTCACCAAAGAAGCACAAGATTTCCAACACAAGGGGACCTGAAATCTGGGGGTCGACCAAGAATAGCAGGAAGTCATCCGTTTATAGGACAATTCTGTCCTCCATTTTGTCACTCCATCTCCACCCCGCAGCTGGGCATCACAGTGCACCACGTGGGCTAAAGGTTCAATAACCAGCACGGACAGGAGAGGAGACAGGGGCAAACCCGCCTAGTGCCACACCTAATCGGGAATTCCTGGTATAGCACTCTATTAATCAGGAAGTGCACAGAGGGGTGAGCATAGTGTTATTATCATTTAATTTTTCCTTTTTCCACTGCTCAAAATGCAGTGGGGCAACGCTCCTCCACCTTAGCGGAGGAGCAGCTGCTGATGTCACCTCTAAGGTCTGTCGTAGTGCCCCAAGGGTAGAGTGCCCTGTTAAAATAAGCAGGGACATTATAAAATATGTTTTATATGCCCTGGTGGGGGCAAAACTGCAAATTTTGTTTTTCCACATTGTAGTACATTAGCTCCATAGGCTAACATGGGAAGGCTTTATTTAATAATAATAACGTCTGTCTTTTGAAAGGAATGAGCTAAAATAATCATTCAGTGCAATGAATCCAACAACTTGCCAAGGTTGGATTGCTTATAACTATTGTAGGAAAGAAGTTATAGGACTTCATCCCTAAAAATACCCAATTCAGCTTTGGAATATATGATGTTACTTAGCAGACCATTACTTCGCAAGTTTTTACTACGATGTTTTTACATCGCAAATACCATTACTACGCAAGATTTAACTGCGCATGCTTTTAGTTCACAAATACATTTAAAAGTACTAAATATGCATTTACTTCGCAGTATATTACTAAGTATACAACTTCTACGCATTTTTGACTCTTTTACCCTTACCCTCAAACACTACATTACCCTACACTACCCAAACACCACTACACTACCCTAAAACACTACCCTACACTACACAAACACCACAACACTACCCAAATACACTACTCTACACTACATAAACATAACCCTACAACCTAAAAGACAACCCCCTGCACAACCACTACCTTAAACCCAAATACACTATTCTACACTACATAAACACAACCCTAAAACCTAAAAGACAACCCCCTGCACCACAACACTACCCTAAACCCAAATACACTACTTTACACTACATAAACACAACCCTACAACCTAAAAGACAACCCCCTGAACGACCTCTATCCTAAACCCAAATACACTACTCTACACTACATAAACACAACCCTAAAACCTAAAAGACAACCCCCGCACGACCACTACCCTAAACCCAAATACACTACTCTACACTACATACACACAACCCTAAAACCTAAAAGACAACTCCCTGCACGACCACTACCCTAAACCCAAATACACTACTCTACACTACATAAACACAACCCTACAACCTGAAAGACAACCCCCTGCACGACCACTACCCTAAACCTAAATACACTACTCTACACAAACACAACCCTAAAACCTAAAAGACAACCCCCTGCACGACCACTACCCTAAATCCAAATACACTACTCTACACTACATAAACACAACCCTAAAACCTAAAAGACAACCCCCTGCATGACCACTACCCTAAACCCAAATACACTACCCTACACTACATAAACACAACCCTAAAACCTAAAAGACAACCCCCTGCACGACCCCAGTCAGCAAAGTAATTGACTTTGCTAAGTAACGGTATATGCGAAGTAGAAGCATGCAAACTTAAAGCATGCGAAGTAAAAGATTCTGCTAAGTAAAAAATGCGTAATAATGGTAAGTAGTAGTAGATTACCTAGCCGAACATCATCAAAGGGAGAAAGACAGTGAGGACAGGAACCAGGTCCACCCCAGCCAGATGGGAGCCCCTGTAATTGAATTAAAAGAGGGTCTGGAAAGGGAGTGTAAGGGAAAGTTAGCCATACCTGAAGCTCCAGGAGAGATTTTCTCCATAATGATTTTTTGTGGTGCAAGAAAATGCCGCACTTCAGGGGAAGTGGTTATCACAGAGGGTGGCACCCTGGACCCCATTGGTCAGGGGTACCACCCTTTTTGCCAGCCCATAAACCTGAATAAATATGGGAGAGCTGCCCAGTGTAGGAAACTGGCTCTATATATACTACACCAAAATGAGGTATAGTGTGTATAGAGTCCAGGTGACCCCAGAGGTAGGCAGAGGTTAAAGTTAGATAGAACCTTACTCTCTATTTGTGGTAGCGTGGTCGAGCAGTAAGGCAGTATCAGAGGACAGTGTTAAGCATTTGATGTACACACCCAGTCAGCAAATGAATTCACACACTCAAGGACTGAACTCTAGACCAATTGTTTTTGTATAAAAAAATATACTGTTGTTTTATTTTTAGAACCAACCAAGCCTGGCACAGGTAAGCATTTAAATACTTTACAGTAATAAGTTGCTGATTGTAGAACAGTTTGAAAATGCAATAGGAATTGTACTTTGTTTGATTTACAGGGGATGCAGTAGGTTGCAATACTTAGCAAATACAGTACATTGAAATGAATAGGCTTTTTCAGTAAGTTACAGGTAAGTTACTTTTTACGTTACTAAATACGTTTTGGTTATTCGTGCGATTTTTAAAGAATGTTTTTAGATTTCAAAACTCCACACTTAGAAACTTTTTGGAAGAAAATTGTCAATGTTATCCTATGGAGGAAAAACAGGTTATCGGTTCAAAGGTAAGTTATCGACTGTGGGAGTTAAGGTTCTTGGGTTAGACTCAGGGGTCCCCCAGGGTCAGTGATGCACTCTTGTTACACCCTCAGCGGCACTAGGGCGGCCGGGTGCAGAGTGTTGAGGCCCAATGTTATCCAATGGGGGATAGGGGGCCTCCGGTTGGTGGCTGCTGGCAAGCAGGCCACTGGGTTGTGGGAGCAAAGCTCCTGGACTTTAGCTCAGGGCAAATGGGGAAACAAAGTAGCATAAAAGGTGCACCCTCAGCGGCAATAGGGCGGCCGGGTGCAGGGTGCTGTTTCGAGGTCGGGCGCCCTGTTGTTTTCAATGGAGAACCTCCGGTTTGCAAAAGCACTGCAGGCAGGGAGACGAAGTACTTCTGGGTGCGACCACCACTTCGAGAGGTAAGTTGGGAAGTTAGGGGTTGGTTAGGCACCGTCGGTTTGGGCACACAAGGCCGTGGGGCGTCGGGTGCAGGGGTACCTTTTGGGGTCGGATCTTCTTACCAGCTCCGGGTCGCGGTTAGGGGGGCCTTCTGGATTTAGGCTGCAGGCGTCGGCTGGAGGCTTGAGGCAGGTCAAGGGTCGCTGGATTTTGGTTAAGGATCGCCGGGGTGACCTCCTTGTGGTGTTTGCCCAGTCGAGCTCGGGCCGTGTACGGCGGGTGCAGAGTGGGGGGGATTCGCGGTCTCTGGCTGCTGTCAGAGGTTGCAGTTGAACAAATCCGGTGTTCACGGGAGAAGCAGTCTTTGGAAGTGAAGGCAGGCAGGTCCTCCGGGGTTTTTGAGGTTGCTGGCTGCACGACACACCGGGATTTCGCAGGAGCAGGTTCGAGGGGAGACAGGCCGGTAGGGCTGGGGCCAAGTCAGTGGGCATCTTCCTCTTGTTAGCGGGCTGCACGGCTGTTCGGTCCTTCTTTTCTTCTTCTTGTCAGGCTGGATCTGAGGAAGCAAGGTTCAGGGTGCCCCTTAAAAACTAGATTTAGGGGCGTTACAGGTAGATAAAGGGCAGGGACCAATGGGTCCCTTCCCTGGGGTGGGTACACCCCCTATTGTGCCACCCTCAAGTGGGAGGGGGGCAGGAGCCTGTCCCTGGTTGGTTGGGTCCCCCATCCTCAAGATGGCGGGGACTCAGAGTTGTGCTTCACCTCACCTCCCCCAGCTGAGGGGTGGAGTTGGCAGAGGTGGGCACACCTCTTTCCCTCACTTGTTTTTCCCGCCGGTTCTCCCGCCCAAAGTGAGGGGTAGAACCAGTGGGGACCACTTGCTGAAAGCAGCAAATGGTCTGGGGAGGCTCACAAAGGCAGCATGCCTTTGAAGCTTCCCCTTCGTGAACCCTGCCCATCCTGGGGGAGGAGGCTTGGCACCTCGTCCCAGGATGTGCATTGTTTCAGGCCCCGAGAGCAGCAGGCTCTCGACCCAGGGGTCCAGAAACATGTCTGTTGGTGGCAGCCTAAGCAGCCACTCAGTCGGGACACTGGAAGTTGGTCGAGTCTCAGGGGGCATCTCTAAGATGCCCTCTGTTGTGCATTTTACATTAAATCCCACACTGGCATCAGTGTGGGTTTAATGTCCTGAGAAGTTTGATACCAAACTTCCCAGTTTTCAGTGTAGCCATTATGGTGCTGTGGAGTTCGTAATGACAAACTCTCAGCACCATATACTCTTAATGGCAGCACTGTACTTACAATGTCTAAGAATGGACTTAGACACTGTAGGGGTACAGGGCTCATGCTCCTGTACCCTCACCACTGGTATAGTGCACCCAGCTAGAGGGGTGGCTGATCTATGCCAGGGCAGTGGTTTGTAGGCATGGCACACATGGATGCGTGCCATGTCGACTCTTCACTTTGTTCTGCACCCAGACACGCAGCCTGCAAAGGCAGTGTGTGAGTGAAAAGGTGCAGGGCCTCTAAGGGTGGCACAATAAGTGCTGCAGCCCTTAGGAGCCTTCCCTGGTCACAGGGCCCTGGGTACCTGTGGTACCATTTACCAGGGGCCTACCTGTGGCCAGGGATGCCAATTGGGTTTAGGCTTCAATGCAATTTTAGGGAAGGAACATAGGCCCTGGGTACCTGATTAGCAGGAGTCCAGGGCACACTCAGTCAAAGAACATCAGCAATTCAGCAAAATGTGGGGGCATACCATGCAGAAAGAGGGCACTTTCTCACACAACTCCCCCCCAAACAAAAGATGATGAGACTAACCTTTCCCTAGAGAGTCTTCATTGTCTAAGTGGAAGAACCTGGAAAGTCCATCTGCATTGGCATGGGCAGTCCCAGGTCTGTGTTCCACATCAAAGTCCATTTCCTGTAGGGAGATGGACCACCTCAACAGTTTAGGATTTCCCCCTTTCATTTGCATTAGCCATTTGAGGGGTCTGTGGTCGGTTTGAACTAGGAAGTGAGTCCCAAACAGGTATGGTCTCAGCTTCCTCAGGGACCAAACCACAGCAAAGGCCTCCCTCTCCATGGCACTCCAACGCTGCTCCCTGGGGAGAAGCCTTCTGCTTATAAAAGCAACAGGTTGGTCTTGGCCTTCATCATTGGTCTGGGATAGGACCGCTCCTATCCCTAGCTCAGAGGCATCAGTCTGCACTATGAACTGCTTGGCATAATCTGGAGCCTTCAGAATTGGTGCTGAGCACATTGCTTCTTTCAGGGTGTCAAAAGCCTTTTGGCAACTAACTGTCCAGTTTACCTTCTTGGGCATTTTCTTGGAGGTGAGTTCTGTGAGGGGAATCACAATGGACCCACATCCCTTCACAAACCTCCAGTAGTACCCAGTCAAGCCAAGGAATGCCCTGTCTTGGGTCTGGGTGGTTGGAGCTGCCCAGTCCAGGATGGCCTGGATCTTGGGCTGTAAGGGTTGTACCTGGCCTCCACCAACAAGGTGGCCCAAGTACACCACAGTTCCCTGCCCTATCTGGCATTTGGATGCCTTGATAGTTAGGCCTGCAGTTTGCAGGGCTTTTAAAAACCTTCCCAAGGTGGATCAGGTGATCCTGCCAGGTGGAACTAAAGACAGCAATATCATCAAGATAAGCTGCACTAAAGGACTCCAACCCAGCAAGGACTTGATTCACCAACCTTTGGAAGGTGGCAGGGGCATTCTTTAAACCAAAGGGCATAACAGTGAACTGATAATGCCCATCAGGTGTGGAGAATGCTGTTTTCTCTTTTGCTCCTGGGGCCATGCCAATTTGCCAGTACCCTGCAGTTAAGTCAAAGGTACTTAGAAATTTGGCTGCACCCAATTTGTCTATCAACTCATCTGCTCTTGGAATAGGGTGAGCATCTGTCTTGGTGACACAGTTCAGCCCTCTATAATCCACACAAAACCTCATTTCTCTTTTCCCACCCTGTGGATGAGGTTTGGGGACTAGAACCACTAGGCTAGCCCAGGGGCTCTCAGAGGGTTCAATAACCCCTAACTCCAGCATCTTGCTGACCTCAGCTCTGATGCTTTCCTTGACTTGGTCTGACTGTCGATAGAGTTTGTTTTTGACAGGTGCACTGTCACCAGTGTCCATATCATGGGTACACCAGTATGGCAGTTCGGTCTGGACTGTTCCCATGGGGCACAGGGTCAAGACTGATTTGCATATGGCTGGGTCCAAACTGGGGTGGCGTAGTGGGCAAAAGAATGATGGATTTAACCCAGATCTTTTGACTGGCGGAGAATGTTTGCTTTGTCAGCATTCCGTCCATCATTTGTTTGCTGTAACACTTTTCGCCCTAAGTGGGATGGGTATGCCCAGACGTGGGTCCCTTGCTCATTGTGCCACTGGATTTAAGCTAGCCTGGCTGAAGAAGGGTGACATACCCTGAAACCGGTCCCAGGATGCTTGTTTCTGGTCCAGGGAGGACCTGGCCTGGCAGTTCGGTCTGGACTGTTCCCATGGGGCACAGGGTCAAGACTGATTTGCATATGTCAGGGTCCAAACTGGGGTGGCGTAGTGGGCAAAAGAACGATGGATTTAACCCAGATCTTTTGACTGGGGGAGAATGTTTGCATTGTCAGCATTCCGTCCATCATTTGTTTGCTGTAATACCTAGATTCAGCACTGGGACATTTCCTGCAAACAGGTAAGTAAATACGTTTAGGTTATTCGTGCGATTTTTAAAGAATATTTTTAGATTTCAAAACTCCACACTTAGAAACTTTTTGGAAGAAAATTGTCAATGTTATCCTATGGAGGAAAAACAGGTTATCGGTTCAAAGGTAAGTTATCGACTGTGGGAGTTAAGGTTCTGGGGTTAGACTCAGGGGTCCCCCAGGGTCAGTGATGCACTCTTGTTACACCCTCAGCGGCACTAGGGCGGCCGGGTGCAGAGTGTTGAGGCCCAATGTTATCCAGTGGGGGATAGGGGGCCTCCGGTTGGTGGCTGCTGGCAAGCAGGCCACTGGGTTGTGGGAGCAAAGCTCCTGGACTTTATCTCAGGGCAAATGGGGAAACAAAGTAGCCCCAAAGGTGCACCCTCAGCGGCACTAGGGCGGCCGGGTGCAGGGTGCTGTTTCGAGGTCGAGCGCCCTGTTGTTTTCAATGGAAAACCTCTGGTTTGCAAAAGCACTGCAGGCAGGGAGACGAAGGACTTCTGGGTGCGACCACCACTTCGAGAGGTAAGTTGGGAAATTAGGGGTTGGTTAGGCACCGTCGGTTTGGGCACACAGGGCCGTGGGGCGTCGGGCGCAGGGGTGACTTTTGGGGTCGGATCTTCTTACCAGCTCCGGGTCGCGGTTAGGGGGGCCTTCTGGATTTAGGCTGCAGGCGTCGGCTGGAGGCTTGAGGCAGGTCAGGGGTCGCCGGATCTCGGTTCAGGATCGCCGGGGTGATCTCCATGTGGTGTTTGCCTACTCGAGCTCGGGCCGTGGACGGCGGGTGCAGAGTGGGGCTGATTTGTGGTCTCCGGCTGCTGCCAGAGGTTGCAGTTGAACAAATCCGGTGTTCACGGGAGAAGCAGTCTTTGGAAGTGAAGGCAGGCAGGTCCTCCGGGGTTTTTGAGGTTGCTGGCTGCAGGACACACCGGGAATTCGCTGGAGCAGGTTCGAGGGGAGACAGGCCGGTAGGGCTGGGGCCAAGTCAGTGGGCATCTTCCTCTTGTTAGCGGGCTGCACGGCTGTTCGGTCCTTCTTCTTCTTTTCTTCTTGTTGTCAGGCTGGATCTGAGGAAGCAAGGTTCAGCGTGCCCCTAAATACTAGATTTAGGGGCGTTACAGGTAGGTAAAGGGCAGGGACCAATGGGTCCCTTCCCTGGGGTGGGTACACCCCCTATCGTGCCATCTTCCAGTGGGAGGGGGGCAGGAGCGTGTCCCTGGTTGGTTGGGTCCCCCCATCCTCAAGATGGCGGGGACTCAGATTTGTGCTTCACCTCGCCTCCCCCACCTGAGGGGTGGAGTTGGCAGAGGTGGGCACACCTCTTTCCCTCACTTGTTTTTCCCGCCGGTTCTCCCGCCCAAAGTAGGGGGTAGAACCAGTGGGGACCAGTTGCTGAAAGCAGCAAATGGTCTGGGGAGGCTCACAAAGGCGGCATGCCTTTGAAGCTTCCCCTTCATGAACCCCGCCCATCCTGGGGGAGGAGGCTTGGCACCTCGTCCCAGGATGTGCATTGTTTCAGGCCCCCGAGAGCAGCAGGCTCTCGACCCAGGGGTCCAGAAACATGTCTGTTGGTGGCAGCCTAAGCAGCCACTCAGTCGGGACACTGGAAGTTGGTCGAGTTTCAGGGGGCATCTCTAAGATGCCCTCTGTTGTGCATTTTACATTAAATCCCACACTGGCATCAGTGTGGGTTTAATGTGCTGAGAAGTTTGATACAAAACTTCCCAGTTTTCAGTGTAGCCATTATGGTGCTGTGGAGTTCGTAATGACAAACTCCCAGCACCATATACTCTTAATGGCAGTACTGCACTTACAATGTCTAAGTATGGACTTAGACACTGTAGGGGTACATGGCTCATGCACCTGTACCCTCACCACTGGTATAGTGCACCCAGTTAGAGGGGTGGCTGATCTATGCCAGGGCAGTGGTTTGTAGGCATGGCACACAGGGATGTGTGCCATGTCGACTCTTCACTTTGTTCTGCACCCAGACACGCAGCCAGCAAAGGCAGTGTATGAGTGAAAAGGTGCAGGGCCTCTAAGGGTGGCACAATAAGTGCTGCAGCCCTTAGGGGCCTTCCCTGGTCACAGGGCCCTGTGTACCTGCGGTACCATTAACCAGGGGCCTACCTGTGGCCAGGGATGCCAATTGGGTTGAGGCTTCAATGCAATTTTAGGGAAGGAACATAGGCCCTGGGTACCTGATTAGCAGGAGCCCAGGGCACACTCAGTCAAAGAACTTCAGCAATTCAGCAAAAAGTGGGGGCATACCATGCAGAAAGAGGGCACTTTCTCACACCCAGCAACTCAGATCCCTGTCTGAAAACATCAAGAAGAAGAAGGACTACCCTGCTGAACCCCTGGTCTTCACAAAATAGGACTGCACTGATAAGGACTGACCCTGCTGCACAATCTGGGCTTCACAAAAGAGAACTTTGCCTTGCTTTAAAGTTTGAATAGTGGATTCCCTGAAAGCAACAGGTGCAAAAGAGCTTCAAGAAGCCACCTGCATCAACTTCACGAAGAAGAGCCCAACTGACCAGCGTCCAGTGGACTTTTAGGGATTTGACTAGGTGCCTTCTGAGAATTGTAGTCCCAACTCACCAAGGAGCAACTCAGAGCTTCTGGAACCTTGGCTAATGTTGTTGACTCTTCACGACCCCAAAAGGGACCTTCTGGAAGAAAATCCAGAAATTTGGAGTAATCTGAAGATTTGTTTTACCAAAAAGCTCCATAAGTTGACCGACCCAACATCGAGAGTCAAGCCAGTGATGTCAAACCACAACTCGGCCTGAAATCCAGGTTTGCCCCGCTGAAAGCTTAGAAGCTTTTCACCATTGACGATGAGAACCAAGACCTACAGATATTACAGAGGCATCACGTGGAAGCACGCTGCTGTCATTGAACTAGATCCCCGCCTGACAAGGAGCCTCCAAGAAAGAGCTCCAAAAAGTGACTAAGGACCTGATTATGATCTTGGCGGATGGGATACTCCGTCACAAACGTGACGGATATCCCGCCTCCCAAATTACAATTCCATTGGAATTTGCAATTTGGCGGACGGGATATCCGTCACATTTGTGACAAAATATCCCTTTCGCTAATATCGTAATCAGGCCCTTAGTCAGAAGGTAAACACTTGACAAGCCATACCGCTCATCGTATCTGACCCACGCTCCATCACCGTCGGCCTGAAACTTTGACTTAGTCCCAGTCAAGCATGACCAGATGTCCCTGGTTAGCACTTTTGGCTTTTAGGCACTAGAAAGTAAATTTTTACATTTAGTCTTTAAAATTCATATCTCCAGTTCCCTACATTGAATTTCTGTCGTTTTGGTGTCATTGTAATCATAAAAATATTTTCTATTGTTATAAATTAGTGTTGGATTTTTATTGGGTGTTGTGTCTTACTTATTCACTGTTATTGGTGTTTTTAAATGCTTTACATTCCTGTCTCCTAAGTAAAGCCTGAATGCTCGTGAGCCAAGCTGCCAAGGATTGAGCAGGGACTAATTTATTGAGACTTTACTGGACCTTATTTGTGATTGTGGTGTTGTTACTGGCTGTAGGTACCTACCTGCACCTACTAACAAACCACCTTCCAACATTTGGTGGCAGCGGTGGGATCCACTACTAGTGTTTAACCGCACCACACAGCATTTAAGTGAAGATCTTTAAAAATCCTCTAAATTGACCTAAAGCCCAAATTGATTTTTGAATTTTTGACAATTTTTTTAATGACTTCATTTTTAATTTTTCTAAATTGTTCTGGTTAAGTTTGGTGTCAAAGTTTTTTGTGCTACCCAAAATTTAGGGAGACCATGGAGCTTGATCTGACTAGCCTGCCCACACTCACTGTAGCTGAGTATGGGTGATGCGCAGAAAGAGGGGGTTACGAGCACATACCTACACTAGGAAGGCAGAGCTGGTGCAGTCCCTTGAGGCCTGGGCAATGCTAATAGCAACAGAGGAAGCTCCTGAGATAGAAGGTGGGGGAGATGTCCCCTCCAAACTCCATGAGGAGGATGATGACTACTTGTCCACCACTCTCCGTAACAGGGGCCTAGCCCCCAGCTAGTGGGAAGGGGGGATTTGTGGTATCCGCCCAAGAGCAAGCAGAACTGTCCCTCAGAAGTAGAGAACTAGCGGCCCAGTTAGCCTACATAGCTGTGGAGGAGAAAGTTTTGGCCATGGCCAAAGAGAAGTGGGCAAGGAGGAAGAGAAAAGAGATGGTGGCAGCGAAACAGAGTTTGAGATGTGAAGGGGTGGTGGGTTTGACTCAAAGCAACTTAAAGAGGCTGTCCCTAAGTACCAGGAGAGTGATGACATAGATAAATGGCTGGCAGCATTTGGGAGGGCCCTTAGAATGAGGAGAGTTAGCTCTCAGTACTGGGGTTCACATCTGTGAGAGTTGATCCCAGTAGCTGGGAGGCTAGGCTGCTGACTCTAGAGGGGGGAGCAGCAGAATCTTACTCCCACATGAAACAATGTCTGATCAGGTTGTTTGGCTTAACCCCAGAGCAGTAGAGGATGAGGTTCAGGGACACCCAGAAAGTCAGCACTCAATCTTGGGTGGACATTGTTGACATATCAGTAAAGACACTAGAGAGCTGGATAGAGGGTAACAAGGTAAATTCCTGCAAGGGGGCTCTACAGTTTGTTCATGAAGGAGCACATATTGGCTAGTTGCCTCTTAGACAGGTTACACCAGCATCTAGCATAGGCCTGGGTGGAGATTGTGGCATTCCGCTATGCGAAACTCCTCGAAGTGACCACAAAACTCAGCTGCGCTACGCGGAGTTCCTCAAGCAGCAGAGTGCGTTAAGTTCCACCGTTAGCTGACTTTTAGCGCTCAGTGTTTGTCCTGCGCTGAAAATCAATGCAAACAGCACCATGCGCAAAAGGGTGCGGATTCTTTCTGCCACTCGAGTAAACTTTCTACTCGAGCTGCAGCATCCTCAACGCGAAGGGATGGTTTCTAGAAGCGAGCGATGGTGACCATCAGCGACCGCCCACGTTGAGAAATCTCACTTGGAGGTGGTCTAGCGTTGGATTCTCCTTGCTCGCCAATTTAACGTTGGTGAGCATGAGAGAGGAAAATACTCCGCTCTGCTCTGCGGAGCGGAGTTTTTCAGAACTCCGAGTGCTCCGCGGAGTGCGGAAAACTACTTGAACGGAGCGGAGTTCACTGCCCAGGCCTAATCTAGTAGATTCAAAGCTTTCTAGCCCTAGAGTGCTGGCTCTGAAAGCTGATTAGTGGGTAAGGACGAGAGTACCCAAGAAGTCGCAAGGGGGTGACTCCAGAAAGAGGGGTTAGACCCACAAAAGCCAAAGGAGGGATGTGGTAAGCCCACCAAGGAGACTCCATCAGTACCCCAGAACCCTAAAAAGGAGAAGAGTAGATCCCACCCCAACTCTGATAAACAGAGAGAGGGGGACCAAGTGCTTAATAAGTACTTGGACGACAGGGTGTGTTTTGACTGTCAGCAGTCAGGTCACTTCAGGGGTGACCCTGTCTGTTCCAAGAAGGTGCTTAACACTGGACTGTCAAGTGTAGCCATAGAGGAGAACACATCAGATGAGGAGGCCCTCATAGCATTTTGCTGGAAGACAGGTCCAGATCGTAAGCTGGTGATCCCTGAGAGTGGGAGTACACACTTCCACCCTATTCAGGTGAATGCGATCCCTGCCACTGGCCTGAGAGACACATGCCAGTCATATCATGGTGCTTGACAAGTTGGTGTCCCCAGATCAGTATGTGCCAGGAGAGACAAGAAGAGGAAAGGTAGCCCCAGGGGTGGTCACCACCAGATCTGTAACCATAGTGCCTCTGGAGAGGGAGTGTACCTTTTACTGTTATAAGGTGGTAGTCTGTTCTGACCCCCCTTAGATTGTATCCTAGGCAATGACCTCCCAGAAGTTGGTCTAATCCCAGATCGGGCAGTCACCCAGGGCGCCCCCAACCCAAAGATCCTGGGGAGCCCATCCCTACAGATAGGAGACTGCGGTCCCAAAAGAGAGGCAAAATGAAAAGGAAAGGTAAGTCACTCTTAAAGAGAGATCTGATGAGCCAACGGCCTTCTGACCCAGTAAGGGGGAAGCCCAGAGTTGACACTGGTAAGGCTTCCCCTGCCACCAAGGAAGTCCTGAGCAGTCAGGCAGCTGTCAAGCAGCAGAGTGTCGCCCCTGCCCTGAGAGAAGGAAGAGTGGAAGGAGAGTGTCTGCCACAGGATGTGGTTGCCCCCCACTCTAAACAGCAG
The DNA here is from genome assembly GCA_963921515.1 of Calotriton arnoldi. Classification (NCBI taxonomy): domain Eukaryota; kingdom Metazoa; phylum Chordata; class Amphibia; order Caudata; family Salamandridae; genus Calotriton; species Calotriton arnoldi. Next base: position 1,047,451 of record CAWUFW010003720.1, read on the forward strand.
GAGAGGTTCCAGGAACCCAAAGTTGCCCCTAAAACAGTGCAGCCACCCATCAGTGGTGAGCTTAGGGTGTGGTTCTGGATTCTGACAGTTGTCAGTAGTTTCAGCTGGGTGCTGGCCTTCATGGCAGCACTTTACTTGTCATGGGAGGCAAACACCATAGCCAAAAGCAAGTTAGGCCCTGTTAGAAATGGGGGTCTCTAGTTGGCAGAGGTAAGTACCTTTCTCCAAATAGGGACCCTTGCTTCTAGTCAGGGTAAAGGGGATACACTCCTAAAATAACACCAGCTCACCCCCTTGGTAGCTTGACACGAGCAGTTAGGCTTATCTCAGAGGCAGTGTGTAAAGCATTTGTGAACACATACAGTAATACAGTGAAAACACTACAAATGGAAACCACACCAGTTTAGAAAAATAAGTCATCATTTTCTAAACCAAAACAAGACCAAATGACAAAAATCCACAATACAGTAATAAAAATATGACTTTCAAATGGTAAAAATAGTTCAGTTCAAAGCAAATTGCAGATGCAACACTTTTCACACAAAGTACCTTGGATGCGTCGTGCACACAAACAAAAAGGGTCGCAGGGAAGCTGATGCGTTGTTTCCTTACACTCAGGGAAGGTGATGCTGCGGTTCCTTCCTCCGGGGGAGGTGATGCGTCGATTCCTTACTGCTGCGCAGCGGAGGTGATGCGTCGGTTCCTTACAGGAGAGGAGGTGATGCGTTGTTTTTTTACTGCGTAGGGAGGTGATGCGTCGGTTTCTTACTGCGTCCCACAGCGATGTGATAGACTTGGCACCTCAATGTGACAATCCGGGACGATGCATGGGTTCTTGCAGCCGCACAGCAGGCCTTGCGTCGGGTTCGGTGCGGTGACCTCGGACTTTGGAGATCGGTGCAGTCGATGCAGCGTGCAGCTATTTCTCGAGTCACGCTTCTCGAAGTTGCATTACTTTTCCAGCTCCCAGCGGCAAACAGCCTCAAGAGGTCCAAAACAATAGCAGGCACCTCTTAGCAGGTCAGAACTCCCAGCAAGGAGTTCAGGGGAGCTGGTGGTGAAGTCTTTGTGTCCCTGAGACTTCAGAACAGGAGGCAAGCTCTTCTTCAAGCCCTTGGAGATCTTCCTCAAGCAGGGTACACAGCAAACAGCAAAGTCCTTTTCCCTTTCCTTGGCAGAAAGAAGCCACTACAGGCCAACCCTAGATATCAAACAGCACAGTGGTAGTATTCCTCCTCAGTTTCTCCAGCTCTTCTCCTTGGCAAAGGTACCTCTTGATTTCTCAGAAGTGATCTAAAAGACTGGGGTCTGGGCCCCTCTTTTAATAATACAAAATCCTTTGTTCTCTGGAGTCAGAGAGTGTCTTTGCCCAGCCAAACCAGTTCTGTCCTCACTGGTGCAGCTTCCTGGCAGGAGGTGGAGACAGCATTGTAGAAGGCAGACCAGACCCATTCAGGTGATAGAAAATCTCCTCCCCCTACTCTAAATGCAACCCAGGACTATTCAGCCCAGCCCTGACTCATCAGACTCTCTGGAGCAACTACACCTCCCCAGCCCCTGTCACACTAAAGCCAGACAGTCAATACACATCCTGGCAGAGGCACCCTGGATGGCAAAGCAAGAAAATACCTACTTTCTAAAAGTGGTATTTTCAAACACAGAAATGTAAAAATCAACCTCACTAAAAGATGCATCTAAACATTCTGAGTTCAGGCATATCAAACTTTATTTTCCCATCTTGTTCCCAGGGGTAGCTCTGTTTATAAAATGTTATAAGCAAACTCCCAATTCTATCCTATGGGAACAGATAGCCTTGCAATAATGAAAAACAGAAATTTGCAGTATTTCACTATCAGGACATGCCACACACTTCAGGGCATGTCCCACCTTTCACATACACTGCATCCTGCCCACAGAGGTACCTTGGGCCTACCTTAGGAGTGACTAACATGTAAGAAAAGGGAAGGTTAGGGCCTCGCAAGTGGGTGCACTTGCTAGGTCGACCTGGCATTACCAGAATGCACACTGGCACTGCAATGGCAGGCCTGAGTTACATTTACAGGCTGCTTATGTGGGTGGCACAATCAGTGCTGCAGGCCCACTAGCAATATTTGACTTACAGGCCCTGGGCACACACAGTGCACTGTACTAGGGACTGACTAGTAAGTCAAATATGCCAATCATGGAATCACCAATCCATAACAACAGTTTACAAAGGGAGCACTTGCACTTTGGCACTGAACACCAGTGGCAAAGTGCCCAAAGCATCTAGACCAGCAAAAACGAAGTCCAACACACAGCAAAAACACGGGAGGCAAAGGCAAAAAATACAGGGGAAACCCACGCCAATGTTTCCAGGTCTAACACGTGTCCCCTCCAGCTGAAATGTGGGGAGAACTACCCACCCTCTTGGGAGTTCTCTTCACTAAGGCGTAAAAATCTGGACAGACCATCAGCACTGGTGTGTTCTGTACCAGGGCGGTGTTCCACCGTGAAGTTCATCCCCTGTAGGGAAATGGACCACCTCAACAACTTTGTGTTCTCACCCCTAATCTGCATCAACCATCTGAGGGGCCTGTGGTCTGTCCGAACCCAGAAGTGAGTCCCAAACCAACTAGGGCCACAGCTTCATCAGTGCCCTGACCACAGCAAATGCCTCACGCTCAATCGCACTCCACCTCTGTTCCCGTGGCAGTAACCTCCTACTAATCAAGGCTACAGGTTGGTTTAGGCCTTCCTCATTTATTTGTGAGAGCACAGCTCCCACACCATGCTCTGAAGCATCTGTCTGCACCACGAATTCCTGTGAGAAGTTGGGTGCCTTGAGCAAGGGCGCAGTGCACATGGCAGATTTCAAGGCATCAAAAGCTTTTTGGCAGGCGTCAGTCCAGTTCACTTTCCTGGGCTGCTTCCTGGTAGTCAGCTCTGTCAAGGGGGCAACAATGGAGCCATAACCCTTGACGAATCTCCTGTAATAGCGGGTGAGTCCTAAGAAGACTCTCACCTCTGTCTGGGTCTTGGGGGGTTCCCAAGCCAGAATGGTATCAATCTTGGGCTGTAGGGGCGCCACCTGGCCGCTCCCTACCTGGTGTCCCAAGTACACCACTGAACCCTGCCCGATCTGGCACTTGCTTGCCTTGATCGTGAGGCCTGCCCTTTGCAGAGCCTTCAACACTTCCCAGAGGTGGTGCAGATGTTCCTCCCAAGTGGCACTGAACACTGCAATGTCATCCAGGTCGGGGGCACTGAAATCCTCCAGTCCATCCAAAACCTGGTTAACCACCCTCTGAAAGGTGGCAGGGGCATTCTTCAACCCAAAGGGCATCGCCCGAAATTGGTAGGGCCTCTCTGGCATTGAAAATGCTGACCTCTCCTTGGCCCCGTCAGTTAAGGCAATCTGCCAGTACCCAGATGTTAAGTCATCAGCTCTGGGGATGGGGTGTGCATCAGTCCTGGTGACTGAATTGAGCTCTCGGTAGTCCACATAGTACCAGAGTTCTGGAATGGCACCGGGTGCGGCAGCTTTTGGGACCAAGACCACTGGGCTGGCCCAAGGGCTGTTTGAGGGCTCAATCACCCCTAGCGCTAACATCTTGGAGACCTCCTCCTTGATGCAAGCATTGACCCTGTCAGTCACTCTGTAAATTTTATGGTTTACAGGAGGACTGTCCCCAGTGTCAACATCATGGACGCACCACTGAGTGACACCAGGGGTCAGGGAGAACAGAGCAGCATACCGCCCCAACAGTTGGCGGCAGTCACTCTGCTGTTCAGGGGTCAGGGCGGGGGAGTGTTACACCGTTCACTGACCCATCATGTTCCTTAGCAGACAGGAGGTCAGGAAGAGGCTCAGTCTCCTCCTCCATTCCAGCATCTGTCGCTAGGAGCATGCCCACTTCGGACCTCTCCAAGTGGGGCTTAAAGCGGTTCACATGCAGGACCCGCAAAGGGTTCCTTGGAGACTGCAAGTCCACCAGGTAGGTGACTTTATTCTTGCGCTCCACCACCTCAAATGGCCCAGTCCACTTATCTTGGAATGCACAAGGCTCCACTGGGGCCATGACCCACACTTTTTGACCAGGCTGAACCTCGATCAGAGTGGCATTCTGATCATACCACCATTTAATTTCTTCCTGGCTGGCTTCCAGATTCGCCGGAGCGAGTTGCCCGAAGCGCTTAGTCTGGTTCCTGAAGGCCGGTATGTAGCTATATACATCCTGGGGAGGTTTACTGGGAGCTTTCTCCCAGCCTTCTTTCATCAGATTTAGAGGTCCTCTTACAGAATACCCATACAGGAGCTCAAAGGGACTGAAACCTAAGGACTTCTGCAGTACCTCCCTGTTAGCAAACAACAGGCATGGTAAGAGGACGTCCCACTTATGCCTCATGGGTTCATCAAGACCAATAATCATGCCCTTCAGGGTCCGATTGAATCTCTCGACCAGCACATTACCTTGGGGGTGGTAAGGAGTGGTGAATGTGTAGGTAACACTGCACTCCTGCCACAGGGACTTCATATATTTAGATATGAAGTTGGTACCACGGTCGGACACCACCTCTCTGGTGAACCCCACATGGGAGAAAATCCCCATCAACGCATGACCCACCACGGGGGCCGTCACAGTCCAGAGAGGGATGGCTTCCAGGTACCAGGTGGCATGGTCCACCAAGACCAGGATGAACCTGTTGCCCATGGCTGTCTTGGGATCCAGAGGCCCCATAATGTCAATACCCACCCTCTCAAAGGGGGTGCTGACAACAGAGAAACGTGGAAGAGGAGCCTTGCACTTCTTTCCACTCTTACCACTTGCCTGGCAAGTCTGGCAAGACCTACAATGGGTGTCAGAGGTCTTACGCATTTGGGGCCAGTAAAAGTGGGTGACAAGCCTTTCAAAGGTCTTGTCTTGCCACAAATGCCCTGCCAAAGGCACATCATGAGCCATACCCAGTAGGAAGGCTCTGAAGCACTGGGGTACCAAAAGCACATGGGAGGACCCAGGCTCAGCAACCATAGGCTCACTATACAGGAGACCATTCTCCCAGTAAATCCAATGTGATCCAGACTGATCACCTGCTGCCTGGTTTGCAGCCTGCTGCCGCAAACCAACAAGAGAAGGGCATTTATGCTGCTCCTGGCAGAATTCCTCCCTGGAGGGGCCCCCTTCCTGCTGCCAATGGGCCAACTCAGGCAGGTCCCCCAGTTCAGCCACTTGTTCCCCTGTAGGTTCCAGGGCATCCCCCTCAGGGTTTGCCTCCTCCTGGACCGTGGGAACTTCGGGGGCCAGTTTCCAGTGCCCCCTGCCTCTTCTCTTTCTGGAAGGCACCTGGGCCACTGTTTCATGCTCCAGGTCCTCTTGAATGCCCTTACCGGCTGCCATAGACCGAGTGGTCACACACTCCCACTCATGCAGACCCAACATCTCCAAATGAGACCTACGCTCCACCTTCTCCCAAGGGGAGCTATCCAAATCATTGCCTAGCAGACAGTCAACAGGCATGGCTGGCCTCACAGCTACTTCCAAGGTACCTGAGACCCCCCCCCCCCCACTCAGAGGGAACCTGTGCCACTTTGCAGAGGCACTCAGAGTTGTCAGCAACAGCTACTGGGTAGAATGTGTTGGGGACCACCTGCATCTCAGACACCAGCCGACAACTGACAGCTGTCACACTGGCTTCAGTGTCTCTCAGAGCTTCCACACTATGGCCATTGATGGTCACCCATTGCCTGTACTTTTTAGTGTTATCAGGCAGATGAGCTCTTGGGACCATCTCACTGTCTCCTAAAGAGACCAGGGTCATCTCTGTGGTCCCCCATACCTCTTGGTCACCCGACTCCTTCCCCAAGGCTACAATAGCCATCTCCTGGGGCGGTGCACCAGTGGGTGCGGTGGTAATCTTTTTGGAACACCTAAGGTCCCCCTGGAAGTGACCCACCTGACCACAACCATAACATGCCTTGGGGCCCTTCTGATCAGGCTTACCTGTAGGGACCCATGGCTTCTTTTCAGTGGGAGGCTGAGAACCTTTCCCTTGGTTCCCTTGGGAATTACTTTGGGGCCCTTTCTGGAACTCCTTCTGTTTACCCTTGTCCCCCCACTCTTCTGCTGGGGATCCTACCCACCTTTGGCGGAGTCTCCCACATGATCTTTTTGTACCCTGTTACTGACCCAGTGGTCCGCCTCCACAGCAAGCTTCCTGGGGTCAGTCAGCTTACTGTCAATCAAGTATTGGTGTAGCCCTGGAAAAGAATTATCTGACAAGTGGTCCCATGTAACCAAATCATAAAGCCCCTGAAAATCATTTGCCTGCCTACCCATCACCCATCCATCCAGTGCTCTGCAAAAATAGGACACATATTCCACCCAAGTGGTTGACTCCAGCTTCTTACAAGCCCTCAACTTCTGCCTGTATCACTCTGGGGTCAACCTATACCTCATTACCAAGGCTTCCTTCATGGGGGCATAGGACATCTGATTTTCAGTGGGTAAGCCTAGCAACATTTCCCTCCCTTCAGCGACAAAACGGCTCCCCAACCCCGCTCCCCAGTCTCTCTTAGGGATTCTGTAGGACCTCATTGCTACCTCATAAGCTTTGAACCACTGACTAATGTCCTCATGCTTTGTGAAATCCTTAATAACCTCTTTTGGGATGTATACCTTCCCTTCTCCAGGCTCTGATGGTGCGCTGCCACCATGGGGATTGGACTCTATGCTCTTTGCCTTTAGATCCAGCTCCCTCAAACCTCTTTCATGCTCCAAGAGCATCTTTTTTTCTTTCAGGGCTAATTTCTCCATCTGATACGCCAACTCCCTGTCCTCTTTCCCCAGCTTGAGCTCTGTGAGCTCCAACCCATGCATCATGGTTTTTTCCCTGTCCTCCATCTCTTCTGCTGGAGACAGCCCCTTTGAAGACACACTGCTGCCCCCCCCGGGAAGGTACCCTCCCCTCAGGCAGACACAATGGCCCATCCTGCTGTCCATCTAAATTCTCCACCTCCTCCATAGGCTGATCAGCATGCTCGCTGGCCTCCCTTGACTCCAACCAGGCCCTCAGCGCCTTTTGGAGTTCCTCCTTCCTCGAGAGGCCTCTTAAAGAGATTTTAAACTTTTTGCAGATAGCCTTCAATTGTGGCACAGTGTAGGTTTCAACCCTATCCTCCTCAAAATCAAGATCCATGGATGCAATTGATGCTGGCTTTGACATGATGAAGATTGGCAGTTCTCAGTTGCAAGAAAAAAAATAGAACCAAAGAAAAAGTTCCACCAAATGTATGTGGTCGCGTAATGGTCTACACTATACTAGTAGTGTACACCAATCACTGTATGTAAGACACAAATGCAAGTCCAGATCCTCACCGCTGCCACCAATGTTAAAAATGGGGGTCTCTAGTTGGCAGAGGTAGGTACCTTTGTCCAAATAGGGACCCTTGCTTCTAGTCAGGGTAAGGGGGATGTACTCCTAAAATAACCCCTGCACACCCCCTTGGTAGCTTGGCACGAGCAGACAAACTTATCTCAGAGGCACTGTGTAAAGCATTTGTGAACACATACAGTAGTACAGTGAAAACACTACAAATGAACACCACACCAGTTTAGAAAAATAAGTAATCTTTATCTAAACCAAAACAGGACCAAACAACAAAAATCCACAAAACAGTAATAAAAATATGACTTTCAAATGGTAGAAATAGTTCAGTTCAAAGCAAATTGCAGATGCGACACTTTTCACACAAAGTACCTTGGATGCGTCGCGCACACAAACAAAAAGGGTGGCAGGGAAGGTGATGCGTCGGTTCCTTACATTCAGGGAAGGTGATGCGTTGGTTCCTTGCTCCGGGGGAGGTGATGTGTCGGTTCCTTACTGCTGCGCAGGGGAGGTGATGCGTTGGTACCTTACCGGAGAGGAGGTGATGCGTCGGTTTCTTATTGCGTGAGGAGGTGATGCGTCGGTTTCTTACTGCGTCCCACAGTGATGCGATAGACTTGGTGCCGCGATGAGATGATCCGGGACGATGCGTGGGTTCTTGCAGCCGCACAGCTGGCCTTGCGTCGGAATTTGTTCGGTGACCTCGGACTTCGGTGCACTCGATGCAGAGTGCGCCGATTTTTTGAGCCACAGGCAGGCGCTGCGACGATTTCTTCGGCGATGCGTTAGAAACAGGTGCGGATGCGTCACGGTTCTCGAAGTTGCATCACTTTTCCAGCTCCCAGCGGCAAACAGCCACCAGAGGTCCAAAACAACAGCAGGCACCTCTTAGCAGGTCAGAACTCCCAGCAAGGAGTTCAGGGGAGCTGGTGGTGAAGTCTTTGTGTCCCTGAGACTTCAAAACAGGAGGCAAGCTCTTCTTCAAGCCCTTGGAGATTTTCCTCAAGCAGGGGACACAGCAAACAGCAAAGTCCTTTTCCCTTTCCTCGGCAGAAAGTAGCCACTGCAGGCCAACCCCAGACAGCAAACAGCACAGGGGCAGTATTCCTCCTCAGTTTCTCCAGCTCTTCTCCTTGCCAATGGTTCCTCTTGATTTCCCAGAAGTGATCTAGAGGTCTGGGGTCCTGGGTCCCTCTTTTTATAATACAAAATCCTTTGTTCTCTGGAGAGTGTCTTTGCCCAGCCAAAACCAGTTCTGTCCTCACTGGTGCAGCTTCCTGGCAGGAGGTGGAGACAGCATTGTGGAAGGCAGACCAGGCCCATTCAGGTGAAAGGAAATCTCCTCCCCCTACTCAAAATGCAACCCAGGTCTATTCAGCCCAGCCCTAACTCATCAGACCCTCTGGAGCCACCACACCTCACCAGCCCCTGTCACACCAAAGCCAGACAGTCAATACACATCCTGTCAGAGGCACACTGAATGGCTAAGCAAGAAAATACCTACTTTCTAAAAGTGGTATTTTCAAACACAGAATGTACAAATCACCCTCACTAAAAGATGCATCTCAACATTCTGAGTTCAGGCATATCAAACTTTATTTGCCTATCTTGTTCCCAGGGGTAGTTATGTTTATAAAATGTTATAACCTTAAAGTCAAAGAGAGGGGGCTCCGGAAACCAAAGGGATAGAGCTCCCAAAAACTTACAAGTTTAAAATAAATATTCCCTTTGGTCAATCTAACACATTCTGATTCATACCACATATATTACCACAATCATACCCGGAAATTAATAATTGCCATTTTTGAAATTTATTAAAGCACTTATATACCCCAAATTTTTTTATAAAAAATATTCTTTAATCAATAAAAAAACTGAACAGGTTCTGAAGCCCACAGGGACAATTCATAAAATGGTTAAAAATGCACAAAACTCTAGACACAAAACATCCTATGTTAAGAAAACAATTTTATAAATCCAAACATCATACATAAATAACAACACAAAAAACATAAAAGGAGAATGTACAAAGACAATAAATTTTGTCATACAATTCGTTAATTTGGAAATACTTTAGATAGCACAAAGCATGGATCTAAGTTCCCTGTCTGTAATTAGTTGCTATCATGTCCAAATTTAACACCAGAAAACCTAAGCGTCGACGCGTTTCAGTGGCTCATTCTCAATAGGCGATACAAAAGGGGATGATGGACGGAACGTTTGAGCCAATCAAACACTCACCCCCAGTCAACTGATCTGGGTTTAATCCATCATCATTCTTTAGCTCACTCCACCACCCCAGTTCAGACATGGCCATATGCAAATCAGTCTGACCCTGTGCCTCATGGGAACAGTACAGCCCGATGAGTGTTTGATTGGCTCAAACGTTCCGTCCATCATCCTCTTTTGTATCGCTTCATTCTCAATAGGACCACCTTCTTCAGGACAGAAATATTTTCTCCTTTATGAACAGATCTTATCTCACATAAAAAGACCACCGGTGCCGTTGCACTCAGATGGGAGGTTCTCCATACATAGAGTAAATGTAAAATGAAGCTTTACCGGATTCTTATCTAATTAATTCGAACAAATAGATAGTCGAAACATGTAGATAGATCCAAGAATGGTCCAGAATAATGGCTGCCTGCAACAGATTGTCTAAATAATCCGACAAGTATTAATAAATTTAAGAACCGGAACACATCTCGGCCTCATAAATTGTATGGACAGCGAGTTCCAGATATTTCGTCTGTCTTACGGCAGGCTCGCGTTTTCGTGGCTCTTAGTTCCGACGAATTCAGCTACTCCTAAAGTTCTTCCTCGACCGTAGTCTGTGAGTAAATAAAATGTTATAAGCAAACTCCCCATTCTATCCTATGAGAACAGATAGCCGTGCAATAGTGAAAAACGAAATTGGCAGTATTTCTCTATCAGGACATGCACACACATCACGGCATGTCCCACATTTCACATACACTGCACCCTGCCCACAGGGGTACCTTGGGCCTACCTTAGGGGTGACTAACATGTAAGAAAAGGGAAGGTTAGGGCCTGGCAAGTGGGTGCACTTGCCAGGTCGACCTGGCAGTACCAGATTGCACACAGGCACTGCAGGCCTGAGTTACATTTACAGGCTGTTTATGTGGGTGGCACAATCAGTGCTGCAGGCCTACTAGCAGTATTTGACTTACTGGCCCTGGGCACACACAGTGCACTGTACCTTGGACTGACTAGTAAGTCAAATATGCCAATCATGGAATCACCAATCCATAACAACAGTTTACAAAGGGAGCACTTGCACTTTGGCACCGAACAGTAGTGGCAAAGTGCCCAAAGCATCTAGACCAGCAAAAACGAAGTCCAACCCACAGCAAAAACATGGGAGGCAAAGGCAAAAAATACAGGGGAAACCCATGCCAATGAGGCCAGGTCTAACAGGCCCCCTGACCCTGCTGGTTATGGTGAGGTTGCTCAAGTGTTGGGTAACCACTGTGGGTAAGCTAGATGTTGCCCTAGCAACGTTAGGGATAGAGGAGGTGGGCACCTCACTACCCAAAGTAAAAGGAGAGGAAGAAAAGGAAACAGCTGTAGTGAAGTTTCAGTTTAAAATGGGGCCTATTACTGTGGAGATGGGTCAACTTCCCAGAGGGAGAGACTTTAACAGGAGGATGTGAGACAGAGTAGACTCTGTAGTAGTACATCCTTGTTTCTTTACTTTCTTCATCGCCTGACAAGCCAGGAAAACTCACCCAGGGTTCAGCTGACTCCCCTGGGTGTGTTGGCTGGGGGTGGGGGGTGTTGTGTGAGAAACCAGGCTTTTGCAGTGTCCCCCACTGTTTGCCCTCATTTTGACTACTAGATGCTGGCTTTCTGACTATGAATGTGCCCCGGGCTCTGGTAACTAGGCCCAGGGCCAGTGCTTTGTTTAAAAGGTACATGTAATTAGGTGTAATTACAATTGATACTGAGTGCCCTGTTAAAATAAGCAGGGACATTATAAAATGTGTTTTATATGCCTTGGTGAGGAAAAAACTGCAAATTATTTCCCCATTGTAGTACATTAGCTCCATAGGCTAATATGGAAAGTTTTATTTAACATTCATAAAGTCTATTTTTTGACAGGAGTGATCTAGAATAATAATTCAAAGTGTCAAATTACTAGTTGCAATGAATCCAGCAATTTGCAATGGTTGTATTTATTATAAATATTGTAGGAAAGAAGTAATAGGACTTCTTTCCTAAGGTTAATCAATTCAGCTCTGTCGCAGCCTGTTCTGGCTGGCACTGTCAAGCTTTTTGGAAGGCCAATTGTCTTAGGGATACCCTATTAAGTTCCAGCTTTCGGCTTGGGGATTCAGTAGCGTTAACCGCTGCTACAGTTTTTTAGTACATTATACGAGATTCAAGTCCCGCCAGCTGGCGGTGGCGATCCTTGTCTGCGTGTTTGACGTATGTCTTGGCCACCCCACGGATTGTGACCTTACTCGCCAGGCACACAGGATGCTCACCTTCTAGACTGTACCTTCATTAGTATTGAAATAGGCCTGCAGCTCTTCCTCCAGGTGGTCAAGAAAGCTATTGTTGGTAAGGAACGCAGGCAGGATGGTGCGCAGGCATTCTTAGTTGGAGCAAGAGAAGGGAGTGGCCTGATATCCCCCGTGGTAACACCTGAATAGCAGAAGTACAGGGAAAATCAGTGGCAGGGAGGAATATGTGATCAATGCGTGACTGGGCCTTTGTGGATGTGGAGACGTGGGTGTATGTCCTTTCTCGAGTTCTCATAACCGTCAAACATCACATAGCCCAGAGGAGCTCGCCCAAGAGACCAGCATCCCGAACAGCCACTGCGCTCACGCAATGGGGAACAGCAGACATCAACCGTGGGATCAGGAACTGCATTGAAATCTCCTGCGACCAGCAGTGTCCCATAGGGCAGCGATGCAGCCACCGTTGTGAAATCCTGAAAGGTTTGTCGGTGTAGATGTAGGGGAATGTAAACACTTAAGACATTGTAGGGTTTCCCCTCCAGCATGCCTAACACCCCACTATATTGACTTCGGGAGTTGTGAACAACTTGGCAAACCGCAAGAGGGAAGTGTTTGTTGAGTAAAATCGCCATCCCTCTAGAGCCACGTCCGGAGCTAGAGTGATATACTCAGTTGTACCCGAATCTACGAAGAAAGGGACATTGAGTTCCCAAGAGGTAGTTTTCCTGTAGTAGCACCACACTTGGCCGAAGGCACTTGAGCGACTTAAGGGCCGCAGTGTGCTTGAGATGGTCCATAAAGCCATTAACATTACATGAAAGAAGGCTAAAGGGAGCCATGAGGTGAGTGTGAAGTGACAGGTGTTAGTGGGTGGACGAATTACAACTATGGTGACAGGCAGCAAGAGACAAATTTGGAAGAAATGAAATCAAAAACAAAGAACAACAACAGTAAAAGACACTAATTAAACAACCCACAAACACCCCCCAACAACAACCACCCCCACCACACACCACACACTTTAAACTTAGAAACATCTGTCGCCCAACATCCTCTAACAAAGCATATGAGACACATGACGGTGTATTCGAGGTGGACCTCCTCCTAAGTCAGGATTTGACCATCAGGGTTCAAAGTCAAAGTACCCTGATAGAGCGCTGATAGCACTCTATTTTGTATGAGTGCACTATACTCATGGTTTAAACACACTCTCATGTATTCGTATTGTTTGCAGTGTTTTATGACTATTAAGAAACATTTATTTGAATCATTTGATATTGAAAACTAGTGAACGCATTTAAGTAGAACTTTGTATGTATTACGATTCCTTCATGCATAAGTGCAGGACGATATTATTGCTATACACCGTAATTGTGGTTAGTTTAAGTTGCCTGAATTATAGGCCCAAAGTCACAAGTTTCGATTCCCCTTGCTCTTGAGAAATAAATAATTAAATGTTGTTGTGTTCGAAGTTAGAATGTTCTCATCCTACTGCAGGTGAAAGAATACACATCGTTATTTTCAGAGTTAAGGAGAGACCCGGAATGTCTTTGAAGATGGCTGGGAAGTGAGAAGGGAGGATGCCTTGCGTATCTGGTCTGTCTGGAAGCCAAGGCCACTGGAAAGAAGATATCATTAATTACATTTGTGCCATGAAAGGAAAAAAAGCTACTGCATAGAGGTGCAATGGAAAGTTTTTAAAGAAGAATGACGTATTGTGGGTTGAATCCCATCTTTTGTATAATGCGTAGGGACAGCGAGTCCAGACTTCTGCTAGCTTTCGGAGGAGAAGGAGCATCTTAGAGCAAGCTCCATAGCCATAAGCTAAAACGACCCATTTGACGTGAGTACTTCTTAGGAAGTCGACACGTGCTGACACCGTTGGGGAATGATAGAAGAGAGACAGGAAGGGCCCTCATGTAGAGTAGTGTAGGGAAAGATTTTAATTTCTTTCAATGAGCCGAGAACTGAATATCGCATCTATTCTGTGTTGCGTTGTGATTTTGGAATTTATAATCATCTGTCTTTTGGCTCGAATTACTTATATTCGTAAACTTGGCTCTGTATTAATTTTTCTGTACCTCTATACTTTGCTATTGAGATGTATTTACATCCAATTGTTTTTGGCCTTATAATAAATATTCAAACTGCACTTTGGAGTTGGTGGTCTTTTCAGGCATGACGACTTTGCTGATATCTGTCTGAGTTGTTTCCTCCCCTCAACCACTTTAGGTAAATAAAAGATCGATCGCTTACGCTATACTTAGTAGGGAACATTAGGTGTGCAATTTAGCGTAATCAACCCCCTGGGTCCAATGTGTCAACGGAATGGAGAGAACTGGGTATGGGGATCTGAATAGTCGTATCCGTCCCCCGATGGAGCCTTCATCAGCAGAAGTTTAGCGTTGGGTTTGCATTAAAAAAGTAACGCTAACCCAACGCTCAACCTTTGAGAATCTGGGCCATAGTGAATAAATCAGCAATGTCAAAATTATGCTTTGTAGGTGACTGCACATTGGAGAATATTGCTTTTAGACCAGCTGTATGAACACACTTCCGATACGTGGCTGAGAAGACACTGCAAAAATTGGCTGGGAAACATTTTCTGTTCTAAGCCACTCAATTATTTTGGGCTAACTCAAACCACTCTATTTATGCTTGCCTTGACAATATTCTGCAAGATGATATTTTGCAATCAAATGTAGAAATTTACATCTTCTCTCCACAACAATTCCTACTGCTTTCTACTACTCTTAGGGTTGGATATGGAGACTGGTAATACGTTTAGGACTCAGCTTGCCTGCTCCTGTTAGCATAAGATGTAAATGCATTCATTCTTTGTCACTTTCCAGCATTCTTTAGAAATGTGAATTCTTATTAAGATATAGGATGGTCTAATTAGTTCTGAATGTTGCCTAAATGGTCCTCGAGGACCAGAAGTGACTAATCCTCGCTGACATCAGGAGAAGGCATCGCTGGGTAATACAAATGTATTCTGAGGTGTTCTTGCCCACTGTACCCATATCCATATATTGGGAACTAAAGGTAGCCATGTGTGAGTTTCACCTAACTACACTGCTCATTCCTTATTGACCTTACAGAGATATTAGTCTGTTTTCCTTCAATTTAGTCAAGCATCTTCTTTGACTGTTTCCCTTAGCTAGTTGGCCATTACTGAAAATTCACAATTTTGGGCCAATGGCCCATCAGTGGTTCTGGCCCACAATTTCTGAAATAATTTACAAACCATGGCGTTTTTTTAAAATCATGAACAGGTCTACACTTACTATGAGCTGTGGGAGGCGTATTCGACCTGACTTTTGCCTATTCAGAGACAATTAACGTTCTATCGCCGAACCACTACTACAACTACCTTAGTCAGACATCACTCAGATATCGCACAGGGGCTACACAATTTCTCAATGAACTGAGCCACCCCATCAACAAGAGGTCTTCAGGGCGTCTATAATCTTCAACCTGTATACTGTGACACTGAAACGTTGTGTTCCTGACCCATGCTTACTTTCTCATGCTAGCTACCTGAAGTGCAAACTGGTCTTATTGTGAAGGTGAAAAGGAAGCTTACTGCCTCCTGTCACCCACAGGATTTAATGGCCATAACTCAGATATACATTCTTATTCTGATGCACCACACATCTTATTCTGATGTTCCCACATAGGCAATTTTATCTGACCTTCCTTGGTTAGTATAAGCCCTGTTGATTAATGTATGACGGAATTCCGCATGCATTTTTCATGCATGCCTTAGGAACTCCATCACTTGAACGAATGCGTCTTTAGCACTCATTTGTTCTGCGCGCAAGTTGTTTTAACGACCTGCCTTAGGGGGATGCTGGATATTGGAATAGTTTGATTTACTATTCCAACTCCAGTCTGCACAACAGCAGGGAAGGTGTTGGACTTTAATTCCAACACCACTGCAACTTTACGCCCCCTAAAGCAAGTCATTGTAACAACTTGCGTGCAGAACAGATGAATGTATGACGTTACAACGCGGTCTTTACACCGCGATACGTTTACAACGCAGTCATTGCAACGCAAGTCGTTACAACGACTTGCGCTGGAGGGCGCTGGGTTTAGGAATAGTAGGATTTACTATTCCAACTCCAGCCTACGTAACAGTAGGGAAGGTGTTGGACTAGTAAATCAAACTATTCCTTAGGGTATAGCGCCATCCAGCGCAAGTCGTTGTAACGACTTGCGTTGTAATGGCCACGTTGTAAAAGTATCGCGGTGTAAAGACCGGGTTGTAATGGATGTCTCCCAGAACAGATGCATTCTAAAGACGCATTCGTTCTGTTGCAGGCCCTGTGAAGGCACAGCATGATTCCGGCTTCGTCCTAAAGGATGTTTTCCCCTGTTGACACCTGATATAAGAAAACCCCTTCACCTAACTATCCATATATATTTACATTTGCATCTTATCCATGTCCACAGTGCTGTATAACCATTCCATGTATAATCCCATTTGATTTTGTTAAAGTATTTGGGTCCCCTGACTCACATCACATTGCATTTGGTATGCTGCTCTTCTTGGCAAGTAAACACCTATATGATATCTATCCAATGTGTCCCCATTCCTGTATGTCTGAGCTAGGGTCTGGCATGCTGACAGTGAATAATGCGATTGAGTGATGGTGTGTAGTAGCATGAAGTAAGGGGCAGTTGGGGGAAGAATAGAGCACTGACAGGACTTACCTGCTGTTGCAATAACCTAAGGGCCTAACATGGAATAAAGTGCTTACCTCCGACCAGAGTGGTTCCAGACTTTTGTATAAAAATCCTGCCCCCTGAATCCAACATTGTGGCAATGAGTTGTTAAGGATTTGCGTAAAGATTCAGCAAGATTCTGGTCGTAGTTGGGAGTCATTTCTGGCACAGGAGGAGATTTGTTGTGAGAAGGGAGATGGCTCTGTGACCATACAGGACTAGTTTGAGGCCGCCCAACCTCAAATCCACCAGTAAGTGGTGTCAGCTTAAGCTGCTGGGCAGGAGAAGCCCAGTAAGGAGGGTGGTCAAGATCTGGCAAGGAGTCAGCAAAGGGGAGTTATAAAATGGGATCTGTTTGATCTTAAGCTTGAAGTCAATGCTATGGAGACAGTGTTCAAGGAGAGTGCTGCGGAGATAGTGGGCAATGCTTCAGGCAGGTACACATTCAACGGGGGAAACAGTCGGAACACCGCGGCCTCAGCCACGCATGTTTCAACATCGCAAGCGCAACCACGCTTGCCTTAACTACGCATATGCATGGTTAAGGCAGTGCATGATCTAGCTGCTGGCTGCTGCTGCGCGGAAGGAGGAAGCAGGAAGATGCCAGGAGGAGAGCCAAAGGACACTCTGAGGTAAGGGGGGCAGGGCTGGGGTGGTAGTTTTCAGGGCTGGAGGGGGTAGTTTTCAGAGCTGAGGGGGGTAGGGGTAGTGTATGTTAAGGGGCAGGGATTTAGGCCGCAGGGGAGAGGAATGGGTAGTTGGGGTAGTTTTTAGGGCTGGGGTGGTCAGGGTAATTTTTAGGGCAGTGGAAGTGGTTGAGGTAGTTTTAGGGGTAGTGCAGGGTGAGGGGGTAGGGGTAGTGTATGTTATGGGGCAGGGTTTTAGGCCTCAGGGTAGGGGGAGCGGAATGGCTAGTCAGTGTAGTTTTTAGGGCTTAGGGGAGGGCGGGTAGTTTTTCGGGCTCAGGGTGGGGTCGGGTAGTTTTTAAATTAGTGGTTAGGGTTTTAGGCCTCATGACAGTGGAAGGGGTGGGGGTAGTTTTGGGGACAGCGAAGGAGGTGGGGGCAGGTAGGGGGTTTGTAATTTTGGGCGGGGGGTCACAGTAGTGGCGACCCTAGCCACGCATACCCCCTTACCATTCATGCCTTTACAATGAAATTGCATGATAAAGTCATGAGTGGTAAAGGAATGCCTGGTTAAGACGCATTTGTGGTTTGGGCTGCATGGTACAGGCATGCATGGTTTAGCCATCATACAACCATTCAATGGTGAAGTCATATCAGGGGAAGCATATAATTTCCAAATGAAGGTGACTGTGGCACATGCTGGTCTATCCCTTTGGAGAGTCCAGTGTGCCCTGTTGGTGTTAGTGTAATGCAGCAGTTGTTCATCACATCATTTGAATTCTAGTGTCACATGTGCTTGGCTGATACATCACTCATGAACCAGATTACTGCTCTGCTAAGAGGCCACAAGTACCGCCTGCAATGCTAAATGGCTAAGTGACGCATGAAAAGTATGAATGCTGATGAGTGAATAAGACCGGAGCAAGTTTGAGGAGCACAGTTTGCGGTCTCTAAGAGCTCTGATTAAATGCATTCCACATATTTCATGGTCCCCAGTGTGTAGTGACCAGAGGAGGTGACGTGGCTCCTTCTAGTGTTGTGATTAAGGCAATGGACAGAGATCTGGTCAGAATGTGCAGCACCAGGTGAATGGGAACCTTCCTCTCCGGCACTAGTCAGTCAGTGCAGGAAGACGAAGGTGTGATGTTTGGGGGCATGGCAGTGCATCTTGGTCATGAGAGAGCTTCACCAATGTCTTGGATTACAGGCCTGGGTGCTGAAGAGGAGGCTCTGGCTACATTCGACTTTACCATCACGAAGGAGGTTAAAAAGCTGATGTTTTATTGGGACAGGTCTGGAGATGGTGAAGAAAGACTACACAAGGCCTCCTGGTGAATTTAGGAAGAAAAGTAGGGTCTTATCGAAGGACATCAGAGATAGAATTGAGGCTCTGTTTTTGGACAGTAGACTGTGTCCTAAAGTCATGGAAAGTCGAAACATCGCCTGCCTGGTATTTGGCCAATTGTGATGTTATAATATGACATTCAATTTAAGTAATCAACAGGGTTATTTGGCATTCATGGAGTTCCAATTATTCTACATATCTCTTTTATGAAATGTGCCTTGTTTCCTACTAACTGTGAGGTTTATTAGGTTTAGGAACATTTTGGGTTGGCGAATCTTGCATGTCGACATCTGCCATATATATCTTATGGATAATGCATGTGTCAGGTTAGTACGTTTCTGTGTAATTTGACTTCTGTTGTGTGGGAATTGAGGTTTATGTTAATGGTTGTGGTGTGCTGAATGCTTAGTGCTGCAAGACAGGTTGGGAAGTTTAAATTATCCATTTGTATGTTGTTTTGGGAGTACAGTGTGAGCATTTATTTTTGACTCCATTTCTTTGATATGATGGACTCTAGTTATCGGTGTGGGGAAGAAGGTGTATTAACCATCTGCGTGTTGTTGTTCAGATATGTGTTGGTTGTGCATGTCCAAGTGTCACAGGTAGGGAAGAGTCGCTCTCTTCCGGAGTGATATAAGTGTAGTACACTTGTCAGTGTGTTGGTGTGAAGTGGGGAAAGGGCAGTATCTTGTCACTCAATAAAGTGTGCACAGTTGGGGAACAGTTGTACCCTATTGTGAAAAGTAGAATGGGGAAGTATGCTATGGTGTGTTAAGTTGGGGAAGAGTACTACCGTTTTGCGAGAGGTTACATAGGAAAGTGCCCTGTGGAGTGAAAATGGAGGACACTGTAGCACCCTATCGGGAGAAATTGCATGGGGGAGTATCATATGAATATGCTAAGTTGGAGGAGAGTAGTACTCTGTCGTAAGGATGACAGGTCACACCAACAGCAAATAGGCCTGCGTCAACTGCCAAAGTGAATCTCCAGTGATGACCAGTTCTACGCGCTACAACAGCCACTGTTCGTGATGCCCAACCTGCTCCTCGCGCTGAAAATGACCTCCTCATAGCCCCTTCCAATGCAAACGAGCAGCTCTTCACTCGGACTTGAGAAGGTAACGTTTCAGCGTCATGAACCTGGTCTATTTATCTGACCTGCACTCCATCACAGTTAGCCTGAACTTGAGACTTTCCTCCGGTGCAACGCGACGAGATAATCACGGGTGTTGCTTTGTGCTTTTTGGCACTATTTTCACCTAAAAAAAAATTCAAATTATACCTCCGGTTCTACTGATTAGATTTGTGTTGTTTTGGTCTTATTTTATTTATTAACATTTTACTCTATTTTTCTAAATTGGTTTGAGATTTTCTTGTGTTTTCTTTTCACTTTATTACTGTTTACTACTGTTGCATAAATACTTTACACATTGTCCCTAACTTGAGCCTGACTACTTTTGTGCCAGTTTACCATAAGGTTAAGCACAAGTTTGTTTAGTGACTTCTGTGGTTCACCCTGACAAGGACTGTGGGCGTCATTTATGAGGTTTTGCCGAAGGGCAGCGCAGCAGGCCTTCCTGCTGCGCTTCCCTACGACAAAAGAAAAGGGCAGGAATGTGCTGTATCTATAAGATACGGCGCATTCCTGTCCTTTTCCCCTGCACCGGCGCACAATGGGCTGCCGTGCGCCAACGCAGGCACCTTTGCACCATGGTGGCGCACGGCAGCCCATTGTGCGCCGGCGTAGGGGAAAAGGACAGGAATGCGCAGTATCTTATACGGCAAAACCTCATAAATGAGGCACTCTGTTTCTTATTTGAGTGGGGCTTACACCTCTCTCTACTAATAAGCCAGGGGTAGATTTACAAGCCCCCTGCGCTGCCAGTACATCACTTTTTGTGACGTACTGGTGGCGCATGTTACTGCTCCATATTTACAAGGACAGTGGCTTTTCCTGTCCTTGTAAATATGACCCCTTTACACGCAGCACTTTGCGTGAAAGGGGCGTTCCATGGGTGTTGCTGTGGGTGTTCCCACGCAGCACCCATGGAACAAGACACATTTCCAGATTTACGAGGATTCGTAAATCTGGAAATGCGTCAGTATGCTACGCCACCCTAGGGGTGGCGTAGCGAGGCGCAACAAGGAGGAATGTTTTCATTTCTTCTCGTTTTTTTTCCTCTTTCAATGCGTGCTGCATTCTACAGCATGCATTGGAAGAGGAAAATGCCTGTAGTGATTGTTTTTGTGCAGGAAGGTGCCCCTTCTTGCACAAAAACAATCTCCCCATGACACAGGCATCCTTGCACCATGGTGCAAGGGCGCCGGCGCATTGCAGCTGTTTGTGCACCAGCGCAGGGGAGAGCACAGGAATGCGACATATCATTGTAAATATGCAGCATTCCTGTGCTCTGAAAGTGCCGCAGCGTGGCGCAGCCAAAGGGCTTGCGTTGCCACGCTGCGGCACCTTCTTGTAAATCTGCCCCTACATACGCACATCCAATAACGACAAACCCCCAGTTTTACGAGCTATATCATAAACTACAATTAGATTAAATAATCGTTCTTTTTACGTCCGCTGAGGAAAGAGCCATTCATTTACGAATCTTTCAAACAATTGAAAGTCGCAGCAACATAATATTATTCGTTGTGTTTTTTGTCCTACCTGGCATCTAGAACATTTATATTAGAAAAACAAGACCCGTGGATTTCTCGGTGTGTTCACATTATAAACAGGTTTGACTGTTCCTATTGTACTTGCAGAGGAAGGTTAACACCTGAAGATATCACTGTTGCAAAACATATGTTTAGGCAGCACAACAAGTTGGTTTTCTATTCCCAGCGTATGTATTTATGAGAAACACGGGTTTTCTCACTATCTTTGCTTCCTGGGGTAAATACTTTGCAACATAAACGTAGCAGTTCGTATGAGAAATGTGCTCAGGAGAAGCAAGAAGCGCTGCAGCTAACTGTGGAAAATATGATTAATTTTTAAGTAAGGAAACACCCTCCAAACGAGTGTGATGAGCAGCGATCTTTTCAAGTCTAAGGAGGGTACAGGTCCACAGCAAAGATCGATTTATTTAGAAATACAAGTCGGAACGTGTTATCCAGCTCATTAGAGACGCTCCCTTCCCCAGTGCATTGGTAGTTTCTCCAATGTTTCCCTGAATAAACTGAGCAGTCCTTCACTTATTTTATTGGATGGTCGCATAGCTCCCCAGGTAAATGCGCGTTTAGCCAATCCAGTTCAGGTTTTTTTCTTCCTACTGTGATTCTTGTAGTTATAATTTTATTATATGATATATAGAACTAGGGGGCATATGTACAAGCCCCCATCGCCACGGGAACGTCACTTTGTGTGATAGGGGCCTTGCCTTATGTACAAGGCAGCGTTAAGCCACTTAACGTGGCTTAACGCTGCCTTGTACATAAGGCACCCTTTCACGCGATGTTTAGCGTGAAAGGGTCGTGCAGTGGAAGTGTGGTGGGCGTTCCACCGCAACACCCATTGTATTTGACGCTGCCCCCTATGTACAAGGGTGGCGTACATAGGAGGCAGCGCAAAAATTAAGACCAGAAAAACCCTGGTCTTAAGGTGGCGAAATGCATTATTTCTCCTCGTTTTTGCTTTTTCCATGTGTGCAGCCTTGTGCAGCACACATGGAAAAAGCAAAATGCCATGTTTGTTTATGTACAGGAAGGTGTCCCTTCCTGTACATAAACAAACCTTTTTAAAAATGCCATTTTGTAACTTTCATGTGTGCTGCATGAAGCAGCACACGCGTAAGTTACAAACTGGCATTTTAGGATTGTTTATGTGCAGGAAGGGACACCTTCCTACACATAACCAATCCTCCCCTGCACACAGACACCCTTGCACTCTGGTGAAAGGGTGCCTGCATTGGCGCTAAGTTGTGAAACTTAGCGCCATCGCAGGGGGAAACGCAAGGCTACACCACATTCTTGTAAATATGGTGCAGCCTTGCGTTTCCGAAGTGGCGGAGCCCAGGAGGCTAACGACACGCTCCACCAGTTCGTCGTACATATGGCCCTAGATCTCTCAAAATGAAAAAGAAACAAACAGGGACAGGAACAGCTATTAGGCATGGACCTGAAACTAGAACACACTTGAAAACATGAATGAACAAAAGGAGATGAGTGCATTTCATACCAAATAAATACAATGGCTTGGTGTAGCAATGAATGGCCTTTGCAAGAAACTCAAGCAAAATGCCTTGAAATTGTTAGAGAGTTAGGAAGCCACATTAATACATTTGCAAGCAGAGTCCTGTAGAGAGCTCCTATTTCCCTTATTTTTCTAAAATGGAAAAGCACAGAAATATTCATGTAGAAAGGCTCATTCTTGTAAAATAAAAGTACACCTTTTTTCTGAATGTGTGTCAATATAGACTGGTCAAGGTGTTATGTCCCGTATAGAGGCCCTAATGTAGACCCGTTCATACATGCCCTAAAATGGACGTATTCATATTTGCCCTAATACGGTCATATTCGTACTTGCCCTATTATGGTCAAAGCTGCATATGCCCTATTACGGTCATAACTGTACGTCCTATTATAGTCATGATTCCTTATATAGGCATGATCTTTCACCTACATTGGTCCTCACTAGTACACAACGTGCTCTGAGGGTTGAACGTTATCTATCCTGTGGTTTTGAATACAGCAGGGTTTTTCCCAAACACAGGCCCACACTGTACTCATCAATTATGCATGGCTCTCTAGGAATACACCACCTGCATAATATGTTTGTACAAAGTTCACCCCTAACGTCTTCCTCAAGTCTAACGACAGACCAATACAATCCATACTGAGGACCGAGACTCTTTAGGGTATAAATACACCACATCTTGCCCCGGTAAGACAGAGGGAACCGAGACTTCCATGCTGACACACTGACCAGAGACGCTGAGGCTCCTGCATGCAGTCGCTCCAGCTAACAGCGGTCTGACACAGCCCTTGCGGGGTGTCCAACTCGAGACCAGGACGGGGTCCCACACTCTCTCTATTCAGGTATGGGGGTTCGACTAAATCCTAGAAGGATTCTTGGCTCTTAGGCTTTTAGACCTACACATATGCTAGGTACACTCAGGTACATCTAGTTAGGCATCGTAGGAGTACGCGCACTTTTCATAATGCTTTTTATATTCATGTATGTATCCATGATTATTGCAATATGGTAGAACTGTTCTATCCCTTTGCTTTTATCGTACTGCTGATAATATATCTCTGCTATTGTCTGCTGGTTGTCGCAGCACATATATTTTACACTAGAATAACAACTGTTCAATAAAAACTTATTGAAACGCCCGACTGTTTATTCTGTGTAACTCTCTGAGACAAACCGAATAAGTAAGCACGAGTGACTGAGCGAAAAGTAGTATATTGTTTCCACGATTCTGAGGAATTTGGGTTGTCATGATCTAAGGTTGCCAGAAACTAATCTCTCCCCGGTAAGAGGAGATTTTAGTGGCACTGTGAGCTAGCTAATACAAAACAATCCAACATACGCGGTGAGGGTGCACAGAGTCAGTCTGCCACCAAGCCCACAGCTTATCTTATACAAACGCGCAGGTCCTGCATGGGTACTATAGGAACTACACGGCATGGCGCCACCAACGTTGGTTTGGCACTTATTTAACAGTAGAATCTGAGTAGTTCAGTCGTGCTATTCTCAGAGAACCTACTCATAAAGCCCCAGAGACGTCTGGAGTGGGTGGGTACAAACTCCGCCGCAGCTGAGTAGTACGAAAATACTATTTATTGGCTGTTGGTTAATCAAGCTTGCAGGACATTTAGTTGCTAAATTGTGCACAACACCTCATCTTAGTTCCCTGTGAACACTTATTCCTCTAAACATGCCTGATTCCGAGGCAGGGGACCAGAGAGTGGACCTGAATTTCTTAACAGGAGAAGACGATCCTGAGGATGCAATACAAATTGCACCAAAATTCAGAAGGACAGTCACCATGAGACTATTAGAAAATGGTTTACCAGCCACGGGTGGCATGGTAGTTTTCGTGATTGAGGCACACTAATAAAACAAAACAGAGGTATTCTATTCATGGGTTACATTCCCAGCAGCAAATGCAATAACAAATACATTTCACTACTACATAGCAGGAGATGCACCAGCGGAATATGCTCCGTTTGAGGACATAGAAATTCCACTCACTTACCAGGAAAATTTTTACTGGTTTAAAGGCGCCCTACCCCACGTACGACAAAGAGTAAGATTAGGCCCGCTCGGAGGAGAAGGGGCCACATGGCCAATACTAGCGGCTTTCACACCGCATCCTAACATTGGAACAATGCCACAGCCAGACTTACTCGTACAACACAGAGATTTAATTAAAATCTACAGAAACTTGACACAATTCGTCATGAGGACTTTAACAATCCAACCTGCACCAGCAGGTGCAGCAAACAGTACTCCAGTTCAGGGTACAGGAAATAAAATTACTCCACAAACATTACACGCAGTAATGGGCAAAATGCCCGCAAAACGCGAACAAATACCATTCTGGATAGCTCAGAAAATAACTCAGCTTGAGGCAGTATTCCCAAATACTACCACCTCTGATAAACACAGAATTCTAACAATCTGCTTGCCCATGGGGATCACACCACAAGTAGAGGACTGCACCTCTTGGGGTTCAGTCTTTGCTGCTATATATACCAGAACACATGGTATCCCGTCATTAGCAGTAGTACCTGACGTATTGAGATAGATACAAAATGAGTACGGAGCAGAGCCTGCCCTTAACTTAGGGATGAAGTTACTAAATAACTTTGACCAGGTATCAGCCATAATACTAGCTAACATTAAAGGGGAAGCAGCTTCAGTGGCGATCCGCCAACGCATAAGGGAGTTCAGTCCAGAGGATCATCAACACGAACTACCCACAATAATTGAAACTGCATATGCAGAACTAGGCAGAGACAGTTTAGGTGGGAAAGCATTAAAACCACAACTAGTGGGCAGTCCTGAAAAGGATACTACAAAGCAGACACCTACTTCTTCTAAAAAGAAGTAGGAAAATAAAAAAACAACAAAAGTCTAAAGACAACAGATCTCAATCCAGAGGTAGGTCTCCTCAACAGGAGCCCTCTGAGAGGAGGTATAATCTCAGGAATAGGGATAATATTAAAAAACCTGACAGGTATCAGGATACTGATACTCGTTCCTCTCGTTCCTTTCAGGGTTCATCAAAAAACTCCAAGAGGGAAGGACGGTCAGAGGAGCGTACAAAGTCCAGAGACACGCAATGCGCTGGGGACTACGCACCTAAAAAAGAAGATAAACAAAAATCAAAACCTCAGTTCAAAAAGAAGAAGGTAGCAGGTCTCAAGATAAGACATGCCCAGAATTCTGAGGACACAGCTTCTGAACGGGGAGTGCGGCAGAAGTAACGATAGCTCGCCAGAACCTGAAGGAATTTCTGGTGACAGCGGAGCTGAGTGAGTATATCACGGTGGAAACACCTGATACTCGGGTAAGTGTCCCACATAAGTTACATGAGATAACACTCCGGATGGAGGGGGACAAGCCCAGAAAAGTTAAAGGTCTCTTTTGGAAAAACCTGTCATCTGGTTATGACATTCTATTAGCAGAACAAGACTGGCCGCCAGCATTCGTCATGGAGTGCCCTAGGGGAGAAACTGTAATTTTTCCAGCCTTTTCCGACCTCGTTCCCATTCACCTAAAACATGCATATGCGCAGGAGTGGGCGGTTGTCCTAGCTCCAGCATTGTATAAAAATCATGTTGGTTGGGATGAGGATTCAACCCACCACGTGATCCCGTTAAAAGTTTCCCCAAATGCTCAAAGGCAATACCCTATAAAGCAGGACGCTAAAAAACAAGTCAGGGAGATTCTAGACCAACTAGAATACCAGGGGGTGATAGAAAATTGCACTTCACCTATGAACAATCCTTTGTTTCCCGTAATGAAACCTATACAACACATATCGTTTAGTTTTGGATTACAGACATTTAAACACTTGCACAAAGACATTTGCAGTTCAAAATGCACACAGTGCCGCATTAATGAATAACATTGTGCGGAAAAAATACAAAACAACACTTGATATCTCAAATGGATTTTTCTGCCAAAATGTAGCGCCTGAAAGCAGGTATCTGACCGCCTTCAGTGCGTTAGGGTCCCAGCGACAATTTTGTCGCCTAGCCCAAGGGTATAAAAACAGCCCGGGGGTATTTTCAGCAAGAGTAACAGAGTTACTCCAAAAATTGGATGAAGAAGCATTGTCCTATGTGGATGATATTTATCTGACGGACGATGACTTAAAGAGGCACTTGACCAGGGTGAGCACCATTATTATGGGATTCGCCTCTGAGGGCTACAAATTTAATTTAAAAAAATCAAAAATTGCCCACCTCAGTGTCCTATTTTTAGGATACGAGCTGTCAAGTGAGGGAAAAAGCCTAGCAGCAAACTTTTTAGGAAAGTGTGCGCTGCTCCAACCTCCAAAATCATTAAAGAATTTACAATCAATTCTGGGATTCCTAAATTTTGGTCGAACATACATTTTGGATTACGCAGAAAGAGTAAAGCCTTTCTACGACTTAATAAAACCTGATTTTTCAGTCAGACAATGGACACAGGAACACACAAATATCCTGCGTTCCCTACAGGAAGACATGATAGCTTCTAAACATTTACAGACACGCGTAAATGCACAGAACTTAGTGATCCGAGTAATAGCGGGTCAATGCGGGTACACTTATTTAACTTTTAATGAAGGCGAAACAGTACCAATCGCATACAAATCACACCTGTACACAAACGCAGAGATGCGTTTCACTTCAACAGAAAAAATTCTGACAGCAGTGCAGACCGCTGTAGCAAGAGAAAGAGCTCTGGCTCAGGGAAAACGCATAATTGTCGTGACCCCAGTACCAGCTTTAGAAGCTGTTACAAAAGCTAGCATTCCAAATGCGAAAGCCTTACATCCCAGATGGATACAATGGGCTAGTTCTCTTACTGCAACGGATGTTGAGTACAGATTTGATCCAAGTTTAAAAACACAAGCATTTCTGCAATACGAACAAGAATATCCTCTACCAAATGAAATTTTGCCTCTAGATCAGTATGAATACATTATTTACACTGACGGTTCTGCTCAACCAGCCATAGGGAGTAAGCAAGCTTACAGCGTGGCGTGTGCGATTGTTAAAGGTCGCATGCACGATGGAAAGTTCCATCCGAGTTGCACTAAAACGCAATCTCTAGGAGACTGCACTGCTCAGTTGGCAGAGCTCAAAGCACTTATACTGGCACTTATAAATACGGATCACAAATTCCCCACACTTATTGTGTGTGATTCCTTTTACTGTGTACAGTCGTACAATGAATATCTA
Source organism: Calotriton arnoldi (assembly GCA_963921515.1). Taxonomy (NCBI): domain Eukaryota; kingdom Metazoa; phylum Chordata; class Amphibia; order Caudata; family Salamandridae; genus Calotriton; species Calotriton arnoldi. Next base: position 1,075,406 of record CAWUFW010003720.1, read on the forward strand.
CACCATTGGGAACAAAACGGGTTCAAATATGCAAAAGGTGGCACAATTAAGCATAAAATGCTATGGGAACAGGTAGTGGAGTTGAGAAACGAACTACCAAGGGCTCACGTCATACATACACTGAGTCATCAGCGTGATGGCGTTCACGTTGAAGGGAATTCATTGGCTGATGAAGCCGCAAAGGGGGCTGTTCGCACAGCCGCTGTAGCTGCAGTTACTCGTTCAAAGATGAGGGTAGACGGCGAGATAATGGTAGCTGTCAATGCTTCACGCTAAGACAGCACAGCAGTACCTAAAAAATTTCCACTCAAGTACTCCTACAAGTTAGATGCACAAAACATTCCATATGCTCAGATTCCTGGAGTGGGGGATAGAGTAATACCAAATATGGATCGTAGGCAAGGCTTAGTTGTGGCGGCACACGAAGGGGAAGGTTCTGTACATAAGGGACTTAGGGAGACTGTTTCTTTGTTGAAAGAACGCTACTGGTGGCCCGTGATGAGAAGGCAGATTAGAGACTATGTCTGGAACTGCGACATCTGCAAGCAGATGGAAGGGTCCACCGCAACACGTCCAGTACAGATACCATTGTCAGACAGCATTAGGTTGTCCGTTCGTGTACGTCCAGCTCAAGTTTCCTCAAGGTCTGGCCTCAGCCCTCGGCTGACGCTCGAACTGTTATAAAAGATTTGCGAGTCTTTATCGGCACATACGCAGTTGGCACGTTACATTCTGACCGTGGTCCGGCGTTTAGCTCTCGGGCTTACAAAGAGGCCAAGGAAGGAATGGGCGTAGCATTGTGGTACTCCTCTCCGTACCATCCCGAGGGAAATTCTGTTGTGGAGAGGAAAAACCGGGACTTAAAGCAATCTTTAACAGCTAGGGTATTAGGCAAGGGCGGTAGATGGGTCGATCACCTTTATGGGGTACAGCGAGCGATCAATAACCAGCCAAGAAGCTCTCTAGGGGGTGTCACTCCTTATGAGGTCCTATTTGGGACAAGAATGTGGGTACCTGATCTTGATTGTGAAGGCACAGTGGCGGATAAAAAACCATTTGATATCCATGATCGTTTGGGTGTTTTACAGGATCTAAATGAATCCAGAACACAACAAAGTAACTTGCTCCAAAAACAGACCGCCACTGAGGAAGTCAAGGCAGTAACGGCAAGACCTGTCTGGATCCCAAAAGTCGGGGATCTGGTCAGAGAGAAGATTGCTGACAAGAAAGAATTTGGGCCATCCTACAGAAAGCCTGTACCGGTCCTAGCAATCCAAGGCACAAGAACTGTACTTCTGCCGCCTCTTGCCGGGAAAAAGGAGAAAAGATTTGTCTCAATCGACTTAATCAAACCACACTATGTGGCCGATACTAAACAGTAGGCCTCGTGGACCCCACAGTAGCAGACGCCCTCCTCTCACTACAATCCAAGAAGTCCAAACAGAAAGACTCATCACGTTTGAAGAGCCACCTGTACGGAATGAAGGACTAAGCAACAATGCTATGGAACTCGTTCCACTTCAACAAGAAATTCATCTTCAAAATGAAAACCAACTTAACAACCAAGTAGCAATAAGACCGACTACAGACATCTACGTCAACATGCCTCGTCAAGAGCAAAATCCAATTTCAACAAATCCCGATGCAATTCCAACAATTGATCGAACTGCTCTGGCTATTTCATGAACTTTGATACGTTTTCACTGGATCCAAGCGAGCCGGAAACGACGCCAGCCAAAAAATCACTCAAACAGAAACTCACTGACTTTTTGAACTTTTTTTAGAAAGACTTACCTGGTGTCACCTTGGATTGAACTATGGTATATCACTGGGATTTTATTTTTTCTTTTCTGGGTAGGCTTAATAATAACTTTTAGTATGCTTATTAATGGACGATACCTCCAGCAGCACTCTACAGCCCAAAGAGTCAATTTGATTTTAAAACCACACCAGTCCTCACATCGTGAACCAAGAGACTTGTCTTCAGTGAACATTACAGCAGTTCCTATACCGGACGGTATAGAATGGGACAAGACTGATTATGATGTATTCGGTCCGACTGAACTTTTAAAGCTAAAACATGTATTTAAAATTTCTTTAAGTGATATCATTACCTCCAGTACATTTTCTGATGATTGGGACACTGAAACTGTAAATGCTATGATGTCTGATTTAGAAAAAACTGCTGCATTTCCGAACAATGAAATGTTAGAAGGTACTTCAGATTATGATACATTGTACTGTTACCAGCAATATGGTCATCATATCTTGCACAAATCTATAACACCTAGAAATGTATTTGAGTACCACCAGTGGGAACACTGCCCAACACCACCGAAAGGTAGTTCACAGGCATTTGCACAGAAATTCACATACTTCTCGGGGTTTAACACATCCGACCCGAAGTCATTTTATTATAAAGTGGCGAAAATTTCAGCTCAGAAAATTATATTAACAAACACCAAACATATTCACTCTGCTTCCTTTATGGCCCAGTTGTCTACACAGGGTTTCGACCTATGGAAAAACACTATAGATTTAAAATCAATCTGGGGTTCTAGGGACTGGCAAGTCCAGGGAACAGAAGCGCTTTTTAGAGCATGCCTCATTCCACAGCAGATCATAATTCTGAATGAAACTGTGCAACAGACATCCTGTCTTGGACTAGCCAAGAACAAGAAACTGAACTCACCCGGGTTTCCTACACCATCGCAGATGGGTGGGGGGCAGAATTCAACTACACAAGGGGTAGGATTAGATGGCATTCTCCAGTACAACAGATCAGATCCTGATTGGACAAAATGGCTGATTTGGCCCATTGACACAAACACCTGTCAACAGAGATTTATGAATACAACCGAAGGGTTTAGTATCCATAGGCCAGATACTCGCTATGTACAAAGACAACACCCAGGGGTAGTGACATCCTATAGTGTTGGGAAGTTGTGCCTTGATTGGCTAGAGACCTCAACACTCACAGAAGTAAAACATCACTTCACCTTACTCACACCTGATGTAGACCTAAGGGATTTCCTACTAGGTCCAAGGAAAACACGTCAGAAACGTTTCATATATGCTGGCCTTTATGCCTATTATAATGAAAACTGGAAAATATCCCAACAAGAGGCCGCAGAAAGAATACGGGAAATAGACCGTATTAACTTAGAAAAGGCATTAGCTGTAGTGGATAATGGGTTAACAACTTTGACCTCCAGGATTTATTCCTTAGGCAACATTGTGTCTTCGGCAATCGACATATTAGAACAAGATCTGGCCTTGTTACAACACGGGCAATTTCAGCTACGTTCTATTATGATGCAAAGCTGGACGCTACAATCTTTGCGTGCAGGCTATGTGCCCTGGCGTTTTATAAACACCACGTCTCTGTTTTCAGAATACAATCTAACTGATAGACAGAAATGGCACAAAGGGGAGCCAAATATACAATGCTGCATATTGAGAAACTGGAAAGGTTACCATTCACTGTAGCCGAATCACCATCAACAGAATGGCTAATTCATGGCCAAATCACTCTGCCGGTCACTACGTTTCAGTTTCAATATTGCCTTGAGCAAAGGCAGGCAGGCAAATATGAAAAGATGGGTAAGAGTTACATTAAGGAAACTCAGGAGTTACCATATAGATATCGATGCCGGAATGGGGATCGAGAAGTGTATCTGAGTGGTACAAACTGAAGAACGCTTTAAGCGGTTCTCTCATGTGTCAGGATATTTCACTACACGGAGCCTGTAACGGTTCAGTAGCGAACCTATCGTGTCACATGACTGGGACCCCAGCGGCCAAGATCACGCCGGTTTTCCAGGTGCTCTCGAATGGGAGTTACTTAATGTTAAATGATCAAGGTTGCTGTGGGATGCTTCCGGGCGTCGCCTATCTGGTCACTGTTAACTCCAGGGTTACTTGCTGTATGCAAGTATTGTTTCCACCACTGAACACAGTCAGGAAGGCGCCGTTATGGCCTTCGCTGAACGTTTCTTTCATACAATTTGATACTCTGAGCAGACTGCAAGCCATGCTTTTACAGCAACCCGTGCCCTTAACCTCCGCTCGAGAAACCTATGAACTTCAAGTTGCAAGGACCACGACTGAGATACAGGCGCTTATATGTACAAGCTGCCCCTTTCATTTCGTAGAAATGGTGGGACGTATCTTCAATATGTCTGAAACGAGCGGTATTGTACACCTATTTAAGACCATAGGGTCAGGACTGTTAAGCACCTTTCAGACAGTCCTCGGACTAATCCCAAATTTTATACACTCCGTATTGGGAAGCGTATTTGGAGGATTCCCGCTTATCCTATTGCTGGTTGCAGGGGTCCTATTCATAATACTACTGCTACGCAATGGACAGCCCAATTCCCGAGGGAATGGCGAACATGCTCCAGGAGCGGAAATACCGTGAACGCATGGTACAACTTCTGGGCATTTCTTGCCTGCGAGAACTCAATGCCTCCTGGTTTCTATCCTTTCGACCAGTCTGGGTAGACTGCATCTTACCTGTTCTTCGATGCCTGTTTTGCGGAGAAGAATGCACGTTGGATCTTTGTCTGACATTTCCATCAGATGCGCCTCCGGACACGGATGCAATGCTGGACCCCATAAAGGTCCACGCTCTGCGTTGTCCTCAGCGGCTTCCGTTTCTGATGAATGCATTCCTGGAGAATCCACAGGTGCCGTTTGCTCCTGCAGGGTTAGGTGACTCCTCCACAGGCACCTAGGTTACAACTGCCGCACAAGCTGCCGCAGCACCGACTGTTGGCAGTACTACATTCCATCTATGTGCGATTGACGTTCTCTGTGAGGCGTTGGATTTGTCGTCTGCAGCAGCTAATACCGATAATATTGTGCTTCCCAGCCAGGACGCTTAATCTTGAATTGGCTCATCGTGTCCTGGGAAAGAATTCGGCTTCTTCACTCGTTTCAAAACAAACGAGCAAAATTGGAACATTTCCTAAAATTGACACTTTCGCTTGAGAAAAGCATGGCCTTCTTCCGCTTTGAGTGAAGCAACTTATATAGAGAAACAAAATAGACATTTCTTTTTTTATTGGCAATTGGAAATAGCTGAATTATAACATTTTTTGAAGTTTTTTTTTAACAATTTTAAAACCATGTTTTTACTAGCTTTTAAAATGTTTTTAAATTGTCCAGATTTTAAGTATGGTCATTGTCATCCTGTTCGGAAGAGTAGTGGGTGTTATGTCCCGTATAGTGGCCCTAATGTAGACCCGTTCATACATGCCCTAAAATGGACGTATTCATATTTGCCCTAATACGGTCATATTCGTACTTGCCCTATTATGGTCAAAGCCGCATATGCCCTATTACGGTCATAACTGTGCATGTCCTATTATAGTCATGATTCCTTATATAGGCATGATCTTTCACCTACATTGGTCCTCACTAGTACACAACGTGCTCTGAGGGCTGAACGTTATCTATCCTGTGGTTTTGAATACAGCAGGGTTTTTCCCAAACACAGGCCCACACTGTACTCATCAATTATGCATGGCTCTCTAGGATTACACCACCTGCATAATATGTATGTACAAAGTTCACCCCTGACGTCTTCCCCAAGTCTAACGACAGACCAATACAATCCATACTGAGGACCGAGACTCTTTAGGGTATAAATACACCACATCTTGCCCCGGTAAGACAGAGGGAACCGAGACTTCCATGCTGACACACTGACCAGAGACGCTGAGGCTCCTGCATGCAGTCGCTCCAGCTAACAGCGGTCTGACACAGCCCTTGCGGGGTGTCCAACTCGAGACCAGGATGGGGTCCCACACTCTCTCTATTCAGGTATTGGGGTTCGACTAAATCCTAGAAGGATTCTTGGCTCTTAGGCTTTTAGACCTACACATATGCTAGGTACACTCAGGTACATCTAGTTAGGCATCGTAGGAGTACGCGCACTTTTCATAATGCTTTTTATATTCATGTATGTATCCATGATTATTGCAATATGGTAGAACTGTTCTATCCCTTTGCTTTTATCGTACTGCTGATAATATATCTCTGCTATTGTCTGCTGGTTGTCGCAGCACATATATTTTACACTAGAATAACAACTGTTCAATAAATACTTATTGAAACGCCCGACTGTTTATTCTGTGTAACTCTCTGAGACAAACCGAATAAGTAAGCACGAGTGACTGAGCGAAAAGTAGTATATTGTTTCCACGAATCTGAGGAATTTGGGTTGTCATGATCTAAGGTTGCCAGAAACTAATCTCTCCCCGATAAGAGGAGATTTTAGTGGCACTGTGAGCTAGCTAATGCAAAACAATTTAACATACGCGGTGAGGGTGCACAGAGTCAGTCTGCCACCAAGCCCACAGCTTCTGTTATACAAACGCGCAGGTCCTGCATGGGTACTATAGAAACTACACGACAAAGGCAGTGTCTTTGACTGAAACCTAGTTATACTAACCTAAATGCATCTGAATTAAACATTAATTTCTAACTATTGAAATTACTCCTACAAATCCCCCCTCTGATGATATCAGAAATCATCACAACATTATGGAGGGTCTTTAAACAGAAATCAATAATCTTTGAAGTCAATGGCTCTTTCTCCTGGCACAATTGTTATCAGATTTGCCCATTCAGACATGTATTTCTTGTTTGGCACTTTTACTCTTGTTGATTTTCTGACTTCATAATTTTCTGCCTCTTTTTCATGTAGATCTATCACCATTGCAGCTGATTTTTCTTCATTTCTCTTTAGAGTGTTGAAATGTGAAACATTCTTCATCTTTCTCTTCCATCTTTAGACCATTCAGCTAGGATTACGCCCTCATCCTCAGCGTTATTTCCTTCACTTACTTGTTTTCATGTTCATTTGCTTCTTGATTTGCACAACTTGCAACTGGAACACTCTGATTTGCTCTTGTGGCTCAATGGTCTTCTTGTTGACATTTTTAAATACAAGTAGAGGTTTAAATGGGGCCATCAATTCTTGCACTTCCATTTTTCAGAATTCCAATTTAATAAAATTGGGAATTTCTTGATTTTATTTTTCTTGATTTTTTTGTATTATTCTTGAACTCTTTGTTCTCTCTCCCTCTGGATTTGCATGGTGAACTTGAGCTTGAATCCGTCAATTAGTGGTTGGTATCACTGCTTCTTCATATGTAGTGTTTACTCTCTTCTGTGAGATGCATTGATCCAATGCGGGAAATCTTCACACTTCACATCAGCGTTCACCACTGATATGACTTGGTCAGACCCCTTCCATTGAGGTTCCAGACAGGTCTTTCTAAAATGTTTCTTCTCCACAACTCAGCCTTCGGTGACTAGGGCACAACAGGAATCTTCACTTGTTGAAGGTGTAGCAAGCAACACCTGGTGAGAGATAACGTGTACTAAATCAACCAAACCTGTGCAGTAATTCAGAACCAGATCATCAGTAATTTTCAGAAGAACAGCTAAAGGAATACCAGGAATCATCATGGCCCTCTCCAGCAACACCTCATGTGGTGTTAGTCTTGTAACTTTATTTGGAGTGCTCTTCATGCCAAGTAGAACTAAAGAAAGCACATCTGGCTATTTCAGAGAGGTTGAAGAGTAACATTTGCCAACTTTGCTTTCATCGTACTGGTGGCCCATTCCATAATTCCTGATGCTTCAGGATGGTAACTACAATGAAACTTCTGCTCAATATTTAATGCCATGCACAAGACTCTCATCGCCTCATTGTTAAATGAGTTCCCCTATCTGATTCCAAAGAGGTTGGCAAGAAAATCTAGGGATCATCTCCTGCAGCAATAGCTTGTCAATGAGTCACATCTTCTGGTTGGGAAGGCTTCAATCCATCTACTGAATATACAGATGACTCACAAAATATAACACAAACCATAACAGGGTGGCATCTCTACAAAATCTACTTGTAATCTTGTAGAAGGACTGTCTGATTTCCCTACATGACTCATGGTCACACATGCCTTTTTACCTACATGTACCTGCTGGGATCTTACAAATCAGTGACACAGCAATCATCAAGCATTCTAAAATAAGGAATAAATCAATATTTCTTAAACATCACAAATATGCCATTACGCCCTTATTGAATCTGGCAGCACAAATCGCACATCAGCTCACAGTCTCTTTTTGTCTTAGAAACATCTTGTATTTTCACAACATTGTTTCTGTAAACTGTTACTTCACTTTGTAAGTTTCTAAGCTCATCTAAATTCTGAACTGACATTATCAAAAAGTGGTTCGTATTTTCTACTTCTGTTTCTGAATTTTCAGCCAGTTCCAATGTGCCAGGCACAAGAGCACATCATTCTGCAACTTCATCTGCAAAGTTGTTGCCCATTGAAACCATGTGATCTCCATTCTTGTGAGTGGCAAATTTTATAGCTGAAATTTTCCTTGGTAACTGTAGAGCTTTGAGAAAATCTAGAATGTTTTGCCCATCCTTGATGAGGGGTTCCAGCATTTGTCATAAAATCCATCTGCGGCTGATCTATTTATAGACATGTATAGACTTTTCCTTTTTAAGAAGCAGACTCTATGCAAGTTTGTTTACTCAGCTTTCGCTTTCTCTGCCTTTAAAATTGAGGAGACTCTATGTCAGTCTGTCTATTCACTTCATATTTAGTTCTGGCTAGTGGCTCGTGTCAGAATGGCCTTATGTTAGTCTTCATGCAGATTATGACTTTGACTATTTTAATTTTACCTAACTCATGATTTGACTAACAATCTTTTTGTTCTGTAATGATCCTAATTTTGAAATACACCTTTATGGTTTTGTCTTTGAATTGCTCTTGTAGCCTACAACAGAAGAGTGGTGTCCATTTCAGGCCTCGTATGACAGTACGGTTGCAAGGCAACTGCGAGTGCACATTGTTAAAATGCCCATAAAATGACCAGGGTGTGTAGCAGATGTGCGTTGAAGATGGGCATTCTTCTATGCATACAGTGACAGGCACAACCTAACTTGGCTCAGTGGCGTAGCTAGACATTGTGCTGCCTGTGGCGGTCCCTGCGTTTGCCGCCCGGCGGCCGCATGTAAGAGCGGGTGGTATTGCCAATTCCTGCAACAGCACTGCATGTAAGAGCGGGGAGTGCTGGCGATTCCTGCAAGGGCAGCAGGTAAAAGCGGGGGGGAGACCACCACCCCCAAAACCTATGCCCCCCCCTTGCTACGCCACTGGCTTGGCTAGTTGTAAAGGAGTGAGGACACACTGGACTGGAGCACTGAGGACAAAAGAAGGAAACAAGTACTGGATTAGGGCACAGAAGTCAAAAGGAGCAAGCAAGACAGCGGTGATTGGCAGACCAAGAAGGTCTGTGAATAAGGAAAGTTTCAGCAGTGCCAGGCACACCTTTAAATCAGCACCTTCTAGGAACAATCAGTGACAGCAACAACTGTCATAAGCCAGTCACAAAGGAGATTAACTGTCAATTCAGTGACAGGCATGCCCGCCTTCATCTGACACAAACTCAATTTAATAAGTACTCTAGGTGTCAACAGTAAGGAAACTGCTACTGAATATGAATGAACTGGCCAAGAGAGAGTTGGAAAAGGTTTCTAAGTTGGGGGTGATAGAAGCAGTGGAGGCAAAAGAATGGATGGCCAAAGCTTGACAGCAAAAATCGCAATTGGTTATACTCATCTGTGTTTTAACATTAGAGAAATAAATAAGAGGTGATTGTTAATAAGTATCCAATGCCACAATCTGAATGATGATTGCTGTGTTGACTGGCGTGATAATATTTATGACATAAGATCTTGCATTGACTTATCTTTCAGTTTAATTGCATGAAGACTCTCAAGAGCTGAAATTATTTATAATACCTATGGAAGCCTATAAATTCAAAAGGATGCAATTTGGGGTAGTGTCAGTGGCCTCTACATTCCAAAGAACAATATCATACATGCAGAAAGATGTCAAGGGAGTTTTGTATTATCAAGTTGATGTTTTGGGGCTTTATTACGAGTATGGCAGTCATAGACCGCCGTAATCGAGGTGGCAGTCCGACCACCGCCACACTGCGGGCCCGCCCACAGTATTAGGAGTGTGGCGGTCAGACCGCCACAGAACCTCTGCATCCACTGGGGAGCCAGAATCCTGCAGCAGTTGCACAGTGGTCATGAGCAGTAATATGCTGGTGGTGCCGCTGCGCAACCGCCAAGCATATTAGGAGTTGCCTGTCCACCGTCATTTTCATGGCAGTGAGTCTGCCATGAAAAGGTTGACAGAGAGGAAAGAAAGGGGGCCATAACAGGGCCCCCTGCTGCTCCTGGTCCTAGGGGTGCATGCAGGGGGCACATGTTGTGGCGCCCTGGAATTGCACCCTTGTTCTTGCACGGTGTGGCATGCACGACATGGTGCATGCCACACTGTGCAGAAACGTGCTGCAGGCATTCTCATGGCGGCAGTTTGCATGTTATGCTCTTCTATGACCCTAACAGACCACCACAGTGAAACTGCCGCAGCACCACCTGCCCGACCTGGATTAAACTCGTAATCTGGAGGGTGGGAGCACCACAGCTTTGGCAATGCTCCTGCGGACGGTGCCGTGGCGGTGCCGCAGGAGGACCCCCAAACTCGTAATAAGGCCCTTAGTGTTTGGCAGCACATGTGAAGAGTGTGATGAGAAATTCAGGTGAGTGTTAGAAAGATTCTGGACTGAAGCCAAAGAAAGAACTTTTGTAAACAATTGTCAAGGTGGCTTAACCTAAGGTCAAAGATGAGGTATGATTCTTCTTGGGTATGGTCAACCTTTAAAGTAAAAATGTTTAAATCATTGCAGTAAAGACTCACATCATGAGGAGACCCTCGAAAAATAATGTTGAATTTGGATGAGATGAGAAATGTGAGAAAAAAAATTGCCACAATGAAGCAAAACTTGGCTGAAACATCTAAGCTTCAGGCATATGTTCCAGCAGGTAGGCTCTTTGTGGCAAAGGTTGAGAGTGCCAAAGGGCCTAGAGCTGCTCTGTTAGAAAAGTCTGAGGGTCTGAGTACAAGTGGTGGTGTTCCTGCGGGCCACCATGCTAGTGCCCTGCAGGAAGATCCCCAAACCCGTAGTAAGACTGCTCGCCGGATTACAAGTTTAATCCTGGGCGGGCGGTCGGTCGGTGATGCGGTGGTGTTACAGTGGTGCTTAAACTGGAGTGGGAATTGTATTATTCCCAAACTCCAATACATTTACTAATATTGGGTAACTATTTGTTTATAATTAAAATTTTATAATATTTGTTTATATTTTTATTTGTTTTAAAAATTTTAGAATATGTTAACTTCATTTGTTTGTGAATTTATTTAATGTTTTGGGATTGAGTTATTAATATATGCTCTTTTTGTGTAAAATATATATATATATATAATTATTTATCCCACAAACAAAGGTTGCCCATTGTGAGAATGCCCACACGATAACGTTGCCTCATGCAGTGAGGTCAACAACAGGCTCCTGCTTTTCCTGCTGACATTGTACTGGCTGACGCGTTTCGGATGTAAATCCTTCTTCCAAAGCCTTTCAATCATACAACAAACACAGCGTGGTTCTGAACACCTGCTATTTATTAGAAGGGGTCCCGCCCATCTGGGCAAGATCCCGCGCCTTCTCGGGCATGTGCCACAAAGTATTATGGTATCAGCAGTCCGAACCCCAAATTAAACCCATGTGGGTGCTGCCATTGTTGAAAATTGAATAAAATTATCCCAAGTGAGTCAATGTCTGCTTGAAGCACAGGGCCCGCTGCAATGAACAGAACACTCACTGGCGAGCGTTGTCGTCCTCTATGCGTGCCGGGCAGTCCCAACAATGCAGGTCCGCTGAACCGCGGCGGGGCATCCTCGTGGCTTGGGCCAAGCCGCAACTAATCCCACAAACAAAGGTTGCCCATTGTGAGAATGCCCACACGATAACGTTGCCTCATGCAGTGAGGTCAACAACAGGCTCCTGCTTTTCCTGCTGACATTGTGCTGGCTGATGCGTTTCGGATGTAAATCCTTCTTCCAAAGCCTTTCAATCATACAACAAACACAGCGTGGTTCTGAACACCTGCTATTTATTAGAAGGGGTCCCGCCCATCTGGGCAAGATCCCGCGCCTGCATTGTTGGGACTGCCCGGCACGCATAGAGGACGACAACGCTCGCCAGTGAGTGTTCTGTTCATTGCAGCGGGCACTGTGCTTCAAGCAGACATTGACTCACTTGGGACAATTTTATTCAATTTTCAACAATGGCAGCACCCACATGGGTTTAATTTGGGGTTCGGACTGCTGATACCATAATACTTTGCGGCACACGCCCGAGAAGGCGCGGGATCTTGCCCAGATGGGCGGGACCCCTTCTAATAAATAGCAGGTGTTCAGAACCACGCTGTGTTTGTTGTATGATTGAAAGGCTTTGGAAGAAGGATTTACATCCGAAACACGTCAAGCCAGCACAATGTCAGCAGGAAAAGCAGGAGCCTGTTGTTGACCTCACTGCATGAGGCAACGTTATCGTGTGGGCATTCTCACAATGGGCAACCTTTGTTTGTGGGATATAATTATTTATATATATATATATGTGTGTGTGTGTGTGTGTGTGTGTGTGTGTGTGTGTATGGCACCCGGCCATCCTTCCCGGGATGATTTTGGCTCGAGGACCCCATCCCCTGGGGCCTAGCAGTAATATTAGGGCTAGGGGGCAAGAGGTTCCCCTCCTCAGGCCGACTTCAGCCCCAGGGACCGCAACACCCGGGGCCCAGCATCATTCATACTAAAGGGGAATGGGGCACACAGCCCCCCTCACCTGGCTGATTTCAGCCCTGGGAACACCATCTCCTGAGGCACAGCACAATAAAAGGTAAGTGCACTGGTGCCCATCTAGGGCACCCATCATAGGGTTGTTGGGGGCCGTGGAGGGAGCCCCAAGGCCCTCACAACCCCAGCCGGCTCCCTGCATCCAGCGAGAACCAGAATTGCTCTCGCCCACTGGGAGCAGCTTCTACTGTCAGTGCAGGCAGGGAAACAGATGAAAAGTCTGCTCCCAGTGGACAGGAGCATTTTTCAAGCTCCCGCCCCCTGTTAGTGTTATTTCTATTAGCTCCCCCTTGGCTCCTACCAAGCACAGCAAACACAAGTTTCCCTGCCCACACTCAGTGTGGGGAGGGAAAACACTGTGTCCCAGGGGTGGGCTCCCGGGGACATAGTCTTTGAGCCAGCCCTGGGGGATGGGATCCCTGGGGCCATTAATGGATATGGGAGTGGGCGCATCATGGCCCCCCTCTTTTTTTGTTGAGTTTGTAACCCCGAGAGATGGGGTCCCCGGGGCCTCTAGAGACTCAGTGGAGGGGACCTTAAAACATCAGGTGGGCCTCAAGGGATGGAGTACCCATGGTTGAAAGCAGCCCTGGGAGGTGGGCCGCATGCCCCCTCTGCCTTTACAAATGTGGCTGGGTCCTAGAGGATGCGGTCCCGGGTATCAAAAGTGCCCCAGGGACGGGGCCATGCGTGCCCCCATCCCCAAAAATAAATATCTCTTCTCCCCAGACCTGGCCCACCCAGGAGACCGTGTATGTATTTTTTTTTTTTATGTTAACACAGATTCACGGACCCTCCACAAATTGATTTTTAAAGACATTTTTGGGCCCAGGCCTTAGGGGTAAGGGATTCCTACCCTGCCCCCTTGCATCTTGTTCTCCATTTATTTTAGGACTCAGGACTCAGGACCGAGTCCTAAGACGGCTGTCACCACTTCCTGGTTGAGGTGGTGGCAGTCAATGAGATCTCAGTTTAAGATCTGTAGGGATCCATGGAGCCTTTGCGTCCCTACATATAAGTTTTTGAGCATTAATTATATATATATATATATATATATATATATATATATATATATATATATATTAGCCCCAAAGTGATCCTTTTGTTCGGCGCGCTCACCAGCTGGTGCTCTGCAAGGGGCCGGATCCTGGCCCAAAACAATTTTGCCAACAAAGAACGCGGCACTCCAGAACTGGGTTGTAACACAATTTATTTGGCAACTGCTCAGACCAACGCGTTTCAGCCCTCCCACGGCTTTTCTCACGGTTAGTGAGTCCTATGTTTATTACACTTATTTATACCCACATGTAGCCTTAATGAGGCATTGTGGGATATGTAGTGTATTATCTAAAAAACTTTATTTAACATTAAAAAAGGGTTAACATACGAACTTTGCATTTTATGTCAGGTTCAATGATCCGATTACTATATCTATTTCAAATGCTCATGAGTCGAGCGCTCTCTATGACATTTACACTTTATGATTTTTTACTTCATAGTATTTCTAGATCTAGTACCACGTCATGTGTCACATTAGACTGGTGACCATATTGTGCACATAAGTGATTAGGAATAGTTCCTACAACATTATAAAAAATATTTAGTGTAATATTATAATCAATGTGCATCAAATTATAAGGTGCAGACAATTCAAGTTATTGGTATAGTACCATAAACCATTCATTTAGCTTTTTCTGTTCTCATTCAAGTATCAGTTTCTTACATCTTTTATCCTAGATGTATAAAAAGTTCCTCATCATTGTTAATGCCCCTAGGAGCCTTAGTTCTTAATCTAACAATGTAACGTGATTCAGTTTGCCTTAATCGTTTGATCCGATCTCCACCACGTTCTCCCACTGGTATCATATGGATTCCATAATAGCACATCTTTGTCCAATCTCCATTCTGGCATTGCTGCATGTGCTTGGCTGTAGCATATGTCATATCTTTGTTCTTTACTGCACGTATGTGCTCCAGGATCCGTTTTTGAGCATACATGTGGTGCTTCCGATGTATTTCATTCCACAGTCACACTCAATAATGTAAATTACAAAGCGAGATATACATGATATACTTTGATCAATGTTCGTCATTGTTCCATTTGTTTCCACAATTGCTCGCATATTTTTGCCAATTTTGCAAGCCTTGCATGTATTGCATTTTTTAAAACCTTTTTGCTGGTCCAATAGCCAATTTGTTTTGGCCTTTTCTTGAAAATGACTTGGGATAAGCATGTCTTTTAACGATCTTGTTTTTCTATAGGTTACCACAGGTTTCTTCCCCAAAATGTTCCCAATATCTGGGTCTCCAGAGATAAGGTGCCAGTATTTCTTAATTTTATTAATTATCATCCCACTTTCCTTACTATACGTGGTGATGAATCTCGGCGCCAGTTGTTTATTACGTTCTTCTTTCTCAATTTTGGGAATTAATATCTCTGTTCTTGGTTTTTGGTCAACCTTTTTCTTACATTTTTTCAGAGTTCTTTCACTATATCCTCTTGCCTTCATTCTTGCCATGGTTTCTTGTATATTGTTCTCAGCATCTTCTTCTTTAGAGCAATTACGTTTCATCCGTATAAATTCTCCATACGGAATACTGTTCTTCAAGGGAGTGGGGTGGAAACTTGTTCCATGCAGGACACTATTGGTTGCAGTTTCTTTCCTAAATAGGGTAGTGTGTATCTGTTCATCTTCAATAAAAACTTTAATGTCCAAAAATGCAATTTCTTTCCTGCTGATTGTATACGTGAAAGAAAGCCCAATATCATTTTTGGACAATATCTCATAGTATTCTATAAAATCTTTCTCCGTATCATTCCAGATTAAAAACAAGTCGTCGATGTACCGGACCCATAGAACAATCTGTTCCAGTGCATCTTGATTGTCCGTACACCATGCAATTGTTTTCTCCCACCATCCCATGACTGTATTCGCATAATTTGGTGAAAATGAGATGCCCATGGCAGTGCCGCACTGTTGTTTAAAGAGCTCTTTATTAAATAAGAATATATTGTTTGTGAGGCAAATCTCAATCATCTTCAATAGCATTTGTGTATGCTTTAGATCCAAAATGCTTCGTTGTCTTAAAAAGTAGTTGCAAGCTTTTATTCCCACATCATGCCTAATGGAGGTGTATAAAGAGACCACATCTATTGTCACCATAAGATATTGTTGGTTCCATGTAATTCCATTCAAGGTTCTGAGGAAATCGCCTGTGTCTTTTATATACGAGCTCATACTTTGAGCTATAGGTGCCAAAAATTTGTCGACATATTGTGATAAATTTTCATATAATGAATCACACGAGGAGACAATGGGTCTCCCCGGTGGATGTTGAAGAGTCTTATGGATTTTCGGTAAGAAGTATATCGTTGGTATTTGAGGAAATCTTTGATGAGAAATTTAAATTCGTCATTGCTAATGAGATTTTCACTATGCCATTGCTGTAATTGTGTATGTAATTCCACAGTCATTTTGTTAATGGGATTATTTTTCATCTTGCAATAGTTGGTGGTGTCATTTAACTGTCTCATTGCCTCTTGGACGTAATCTTGTGTGTTCATTAAAACAATATTTCCACCCTTATCGGCTGGTTTTATTGTAATCTCATCATTATCAATCAATTTTTGAATTGCTTCCCTTTCTTTATTTGTTAGATTTTCCCTTTGTTTTTGATTCCTAATTTTTGGCAATTTTTCCAGCTCTTCAATTATTGCATCGGAAAATAAATCAAACTTGTTCCCAGGAGACAGCGATGGATAAAATTTGGAGTTTTAGCTTCCTTATATACTATAGTAGTAGAGACCAATTTAATTGTGAATCTTTCAAAATATGAATTGACACCAGAAGAAACCACGGTATTAAATATAGGACTAACCTTCTGTCCGGAGAGTCATTTCAATTATACACAGGTCAGGATCGACCTTTATAAGTATATAAGGAAGCTAAAACTTGCAAAAATACATGCCTCAAAGCATAGTGGAAGTAATCAAGACAACTCGGTCGAACAAATACCAACTGAACCAACAATTACGATAGATCAGATGTTTGATCTATTATATGATTTGGACGAAGAGAATATGTCAGAGGAACAAATATTAGCACACCTGGATATTGAAACAGATAGGAGACCTGAAAGTGGACTGAAGAAAAACTCCAAATTTTATTCATCGCTGTCTCCTGGGAACAAGTTTGATTTATTTTCCGATGCAATAATTGAAGAGCTGGAAAAATTGCCAAAAATTAGGAATCAAAAACAAAGGGAAAATCTAACAAATAAAGAAAGGGAAGCAATTCAAAAATTGATTGATAATGATGAGATTACAATAAAACCAGCCGATAAGGGTGGAAATATTGTTTTAATGAACACACAAGATTACGTCCAAGAGGCAATGAGACAGTTAAATGACACCGCCAACTATTGCAAGATGAAAAATAATCCCATTAACAAAATGACTGTGGAATTACATACACAATTACAGCAATGGCATAGTGAAAATCTCATTAGCAATGACGAATTTAAATTTCTCATCAAAGATTTCCCTCAAATACCAACGATATACTTCTTACCGAAAATCCATAAGACTCTTCAACATCCACCGGGAGACCCATTGTCTCCTCGTGTGATTCATTATATGAAAATTTATCACAATATGTCGACAAATTTTTGGCACCTATAGCTCAAAGTATGAGCTCGTATATAAAAGACACGGGCGATTTCCTCAGAACCTTGAATGGAATTACATGGAACCAACAATATCTTATGGTGACAATAGATGTGGTCTCTTTATACACCTCCATTAGGCATGATGTGGGAATAAAAGCTTGCAACTACTTTTAAGACAACGAAGCATTTTGGATCTAAAGCATACACAAATGCTATTGAAGATGATTGAGATTTGCCTCACAAACAATATATTCTTATTTAATAAAGAGCTCTTTAAACAACAGTGCGGCACTGCTATGGGCATCTCATTTTCACCAAATTATGCGAATACAGTCATGGGATGGTGGGAGAAAACAATTGCATGGTGTACGGACAATCAAGATGCACTGGAACAGATTGTTCTATGGGTCCGGTACATCGACGACTTGTTTTTAATCTGGAATGGTACGGAGAAAGATTTTATAGAATACTATGAGATATTGTCCAAAAATGATATTGGGCTTTCTTTCACGTATACAATCAGCAGGAAAGAAATTGCATTTTTGGACATTAAAGTTTTTATTGAAGATGAACAGATACACACTACCCTATTTAGGAAAGAAACTGCAACCAATAGTGTCCTGCATGGAACAAGTTTCCACCCCACTCCCTTGAAGAACAGTATTCCGTATGGAGAATTTATACGGATGAAACGTAATTGCTCTAAAGAAGAAGATGCTGAGAACAATATACAAGAAACCATGGCAAGAATGAAGGCAAGAGGATATAGTGAAAGAACTCTGAAAAAATGTAAGAAAAAGGTTGACCAAAAACCAAGAACAGAGATATTAATTCCCAAAATTGAGAAAGAAGAACGTAATAAACAACTGGCGCCGAGATTCATCACCACGTATAGTAAGGAAAGTGGGATGATAATTAATAAAATTAAGAAATACTGGCACCTTATCTCTGGAGACCCAGATATTGGGAACATTTTGGGGAAGAAACCTGTGGTAACCTATAGAAAAACAAGATCGTTAAAAGACATGCTTATCCCAAGTCATTTTCAAGAAAAGGCCAAAACAAATTGGCTATTGGACCAGCAAAAAGGTTTTAAAAAATGCAATACATGCAAGGCTTGCAAAATTGGCAAAAATATGCGAGCAATTGTGGAAACAAATGGAACAATGACGAACATTGATCAAAGTATATCATGTATATCTCGCTTTGTAATTTACATTATTGAGTGTGACTGTGGAATGAAATACATCGGAAGCACCACATGTATGCTCAAAAAACGGATCCTGGAGCACATACGTGCAGTAAAGAACAAAGATATGACATATGCTACAGCCAAGCACATGCAGCAATGCCAGAATGGAGATTGGACAAAGATGTGCTATTATGGAATCCATATGATACCAGTGGGAGAACGTGGTGGAGATCGGATCAAACGATTAAGGCAAACTGAATCACGTTACATTGTTAGATTAAGAACTAAGGCTCCTAGGGGCATTAACAATGATGAGGAACTTTTATACATCTAGGATAAAAGATGTAAGAAACTGATACTTGAATGAGAACAGAAAAAGCTAAATGAATGGTTTATGGTACTATACCAATAACTTGAATTGTCTGCACCTTATAATTTGATGCACATTGATTATAATATTACACTAAATATTTTTTATAATGTTGTAGGAACTATTCCTAATCACTTATGTGCACAATATGGTCACCAGTCTAATGTGACACATGACGTGGTACTAGATCTAGAAATACTATGAAGTAAAAAATCATAAAGTGTAAATGTCATAGAGAGCGCTCGACTCATGAGCATTTGAAATAGATATAGTAATCGGATCATTGAACCTGACATAAAATGCAAAGTTCGTATGTTAACCCTTTTTTAATGTTAAATAAAGTTTTTAGATAATACACTACATATCCCACAATGCCTCATTAAGGCTACATGTGGGTATAAATAAGTGTAATAAACATAGGACTCACTAACCGTGAGAAAAGCCGTGGGAGGGCTGAAACGCGTTGGTCTGAGCAGTTGCCAAATAAATTGTGTTACAACCCAGTTCTGGAGTGCCGCGTTCTTTGTTGGCAAAAAAAAAAATATATATATATATATATATATATATATATATATATATATATTCACGCTTGATGCTTGTGTAAATCCTGCCGCTTCTCCAGAACAGAGGGCGCGTCGTCGCACTGGACCACCTAAGCACGGTCCAGATCACACTATCATTGTCCCTCGTGAACCCAAGGATGACGACGCCTTGTCTTGAGCCATGAAATTGATTTATTTGATGGCTGTTGTCGAACGCATTTTGCCTGCACAGCAGGCTTGCTCACCAACAGATCAATAAAGTTTTCAACCGTTTTTAAACACCAATTCGTAGCGTGTCACATGAGAACTACAAAAGCCAATGTGAGTAAAGACAGACTAGTAGTTTTTTAGCAAATGGATTAAAATGCATCAACATCATAATGATCTAAAATTCATTATTAGCTGCTAAGACACTTATACAATCTACATAATGATAGTTCATGCGTCAAAGCTACATTTTCCAACAATATGGGGGTTCGTTTATATTTACACCCAAATTTGTTGTATCTTATTAACCGCTCTAAATATCGCTACTCACATACACCCAAGTGGGTACATTTAAATGATAACAAAACTATTCTTGCACCAATATAAATATTTGCTGCAAACAAGCCCAAGTGGGCACAGAGCTTATTTAAACTCATATACTTATTAAGCAGTTCATTGAAAGATAGTATTCAAAAATTGTATCCTGCCCCAGTGGGCAACGTCTTAGCATAAAATATTACTCTCATATACATAGTTGTCTCATAAAGTGCTGTGTGCAAAAATTAAAGAAAAAAGAAAACAAACGCCAAAACCTATTAGGCAACCAGTTAAAAACACAGAGAGTACAGGGAAGCTCACTATATCTCATCACTTTTTATAAATGCGTATGGAAATCTTCTTCCATATTTAAACCTTCAGGGGTTTTTGTGTCAAGCTCTATTATATAGCATGACTCTAATTTTCTCAGTTTCTTGTCCCGGTTCCCACCTCTAATGTTCGGCGGAACTGCGTCAATTACAAAATATGATAAACCTTGCACATTTTTGCTATGATGCTGCTCGAAATGTCGCGCTACTGGATAGTACCTATCACCGTTTTTTATGGCCCTCAAGTGCTGAAGCACTCTTTTATCAGGCCACACGGGCACTGAAGCACGTAGACAGCAAATTCAGTCTTGCATGAGAATTGTCCTTTGATTTTCATTTCCCTTTTAGAGAGTCTTGATTTATAAACAGCAGTATTTTTACCATGGACACAGGCTTTGCACTTAGTGCATTTTATAAAGCCATCTTTTCTTCTCTGCCATGTTGCTGCTGTAATTTGTGGTTTAGAAGGAACTACCATATTACTCACAAGTGTTTGTTTCAAGGCCCTAGCACGTCTAAACGTTATTTGAGGTCTACGCTGCACTAACTTCCCTAGTACAGGGTATTCCTTATGACGTGCCAATGCTTACACAAAATATTCCTTAAGCTACTTTCGTGTTTATTGAATGTGGTAATCATCCTACACTGATTAGTATTCTCCTTTTCTAACTTTTCTTTTGTTTTACTCTTGTTGAAAAGGATTTCTTCCCTTGTTTTCTTATTTGCTTTAAACATGGCTGATCTAATACACTCTTCTGAGTAACCTCTGGCTGTAAACCGTGTTTTTGAACAAATCAATTCTTTATCAAGTTCTTCTTGGTCACTACAGTTCCTCATAATACGAAGACATTCCCCATAGGGGATACTTCTTATCAAATTTCTAGGATGGAAACTCGTTGCGTGGAGAAACGTATTGCCTGCTGTTGGTTTGCGGAATAACTTTGTTTCCGGTTTCCCATCCTTTATGTATACAGTCAAATCAAGGAAGTTCACACAGGTTGCACTTATGATACTCGTGAATTTTAAATTTAGGTTATTAACCTGGAGTTTTCTTATGAATACTTTTACTCCTCTTTCTGGGCCCTTCCATATGACAAATAAATCGTCGATGAACTGACTCCAGTGCATTATATGCTCTTGCCATTCTTTTTGGAACAGCATCTGGACCACCTCCTCCCACCAGCCCATATGCAGATTCACATAGCTGGGGGCGAAGCAGGTGCCCATCGCTGTACCACACGTTTGATGAAACAATTCTCCATTGAAAAGGAAATAGTTATTTTCAAGGCACGTAGATATCATTGTTGTTAACATCTGTGTGTGAGACCACAGTTTCAGAGGTCTACTCCCCAAAAAGTACTTGATAGCATTCAGCCCATCATCATGCCTGATACTCGTTTATAGTGTAGTAACGTCTATTGTTACCAATAGATAATCCTGTTCCCAAGGGAGATCGTAAATCTTCCTCAAAAAATCCCCTGTATCCTGTATATAGGATGAGAGATTTTTTACATTGGCGCATAAAAATGAATCCACATATTTAGATGTATTCTCTAGGGCACTACCAATAGCCGAAATTATTGGGCGTCCTGGGGGGTTTACAGGATCCTTATGAACCTTTGGTATTAGATACAGTACTGGTGTAACTGGACTGCTTATTTTTAGGAACATAAGTTCATCATGATTAATCAAGCATTGGTTATGCCATTCTTGTAGTTGTGTATTGTATAGGCTGTGGCTCTTAATCATTACATCTGCATCTACTTTTACATAATTTCATTGGTTGTTCAATTGCTTATAAGCTTCATTGAAATAATGTTGTTTGCCCCATAATACAACATTGCCGCCCTTGTCTGCATTACGCACAATACAATCATCATTTAATGCAAGTTTATTGACTAGAGCATAATAGTCTTTTTGTTTCTGCGAAAAACTCTTTTGTTTTTCACTCGTATGTTTATATACATTTTTTAGTTTATTTATCACCAACTCACTGTAAACATCCACAGAATCTCTGGGCGAAAATGGTATAAACCGTGAGTTCGGTCTGAAACTTGTAGGTGCATCACTTGCGATGTTTATGCCTTGTGATTCCGCTAGCTCTGTGGCTCGTTCAACGGTATTTTGTGTGTCAATGGTTGCACTTATGCTGGTGTTTTCAGCTTCATCCTCAAGTTGTCTCAAATCCAGCAATAAATTCATATCATTAACCATAAGGCTTCCTGGGTGAGTGACAGTGATATTTGATGATGGTATAAGTACTTGCTTTTGGTTAACTGCAAAGTGCTTTTTTAATTTCAACGTTCTTATAAACTTGAAAATGTCCACTCTTGTTTTCACATAGTTCATGTCCGCTTCTGGACAATATGACAGGCCCAATTGCAAGATATTTTTCTCTTTTGCCGTTAAAACAATATTTGTCAGATTTACAATTGAGGCCTCATTACCACCACTCATTTCCTGTTTTGCTTGTTCTTGATTTTCTCTTCGGCGCCTAAGTTGTTTTGCGCCTTTGCGCCTATACATAGGGACAGAGAGAGAGAGAGAATGTGCTTTTTATAGTATTTAATTTAAAAAAATTTAGAAAAACAATTAATATAATGTAAAATATATATGTTTGATAATTGTGTTACATTATATATGTGTGTATTTATATAAACATATACACATATATATGTATGTGTGTTTATATAAGTATATATTTATATTTAGTATTAAATGTTAGTGAGATTTATTTAATTTACATTATTTTAATGGTATATATCAGAATATTTAAGATTTACTACTTTAAACAATATAAATATTAAGAAACAATATTTTATGTTTTTTGACAACATTAGTGTGAAACTATTTTTTTCTCGAATTTTTGTACTTACCATTATAAGGATAGGAAATCGATATTTTTTTAAACAATATTTTTGACACAATATTTCTGTTACATGATATTGGAGTTACACTGGAGTCCGATTATGTATCTGGACGGTAACAATAGTTGTCACTATTACCTAGGAAGTCATTTGTTAGGCATTGTTCAGCAGCAGGCTGTCAGCTGGATTACAACATCTAATCCTTATTTGGAACCTATATACCAATTTCAGAATCACTACTACTGAAAACAGAATTTAGCTAAGGATTATGTGAAATAATACATTTTCTTCTTGCAACTCAGGTGGAAATTATTGCAGTAATTGTAAACTCCGGGGGCATAAAAATGAATTTTCATAAGCAAAGAATGGTCATATGCTCACCTACCAAGGCTATTTCACGAATGGTAGATGGTTGGAAGAGACATTCTTGGAATTACCAGAAACTGGCAAGGAAGTATCTGATTGGGTCCCATAGATGAGACGGATTGGATAAACGCCTGCATGGCCCCTCGCACCTTGGCAATTTTGGCACGGCTCTGCCTTGTCCAGTTTAAATATATACACCAGCCATACCACACAACGTATCACCTCTGGAGGGCTCGTATATGCCCATTATCCACATGCCTATGCTGCTTGGAGCCAAGATGGGGCTTTTATCACGTGGTATGGGCCTGCCTGGTTGTACAGCACTAGTGGGTCCTCTCCATAATGTTCAGGGTAGTGGGACAGGAAATTGAGATGAACCCTAGGCTTGCATTACTGGGCATCCTTGAAGACATGGGAGGTCCCAGAGGGAACAGGACTCTGGTGGAGATGGGAACGCTGTTGGTCCAAAAATACATAGTCAAACTCTGGAGGTCTTCCACCATACCCCTTCTGGGGGCCTTGAAAAAGAATCTGGACTGGTGCGCAAAGCTAGAGGAAACAATTTATAATGCATGTGGATGTCCCCACAGGTATGAGATAGCCTGGGGCAAATGGTGGGCCTACTGCAGGCTGTAGGGACAGGGCTGATTAGTGCAATAATAATTAAGCCAGATGTGGTAACTGGGGTCTATTTCGGGAGGTGGGCCTATTGGGAAAGTTTTGTAGCCAATGTGTTGGCTTGGTGAGAGCAAGGCGTGCTGTGTTGAAAATCAATAAAATTATTCGCATAAAAAAACAAGACTTTTAGAAGCAGATTTATCATTATTTGACACAGCGCAACACAGCTGGAGGAATGGAATGGAATAGAGGAATATGCCCTATCTACCAAGATATGGCGCAATCCTCCTTTCTCCCTGCACTAGCACACTATGTGCTGCCTAGCTCCAACACAGGCACCCTGCGCAATACTGCAAGGATGTCTGCAATGCAGGCAGGATCGTTTTTGTGCAGAAAGGGACAGCTTCCTGCAAATAACAATCCTTAGAGGTATTTTCCTCCTAGGTGTGCTGCAGAATGAACAAGGAGAAATAAATATATTCTATCGGAAAGCCATACAGTTTTGATACATTCCCAGGTTTGCCTCTCTTGGGAAATCTGGAGATGTGCCAAAAAGGCATGGATGACTGCGAGGGAACACCCGCGCCCCACCTATTTAATGCCTTCTGAGGGCAGAGTGACACAAGGCAGCAATTTGCACTGCCTTGTGTTACTCTGGATTCACCAAGTCACGCAGGGCCATGCAAGGTGGCCTTGCATGGTTTTGTAAATCTGATTTAAGGATTACATTGCCCTTTCGTTACCTTGCAAGGGCAACCCAATCCTTCAGTAAATGTGGGCCTTAGTCCACAGTTACCCTAGCGGACCAATGGCCAAGTGTTAGAAAAACCCTCTGCTCTCACGTGTGCTGGCTTTTCAGCCAGAAGAGTGAAGTGGAGGAAGGAGTGAAGCATTTTATCAGGAAAGAATGCTTTTCAGCCTTTACAGATTTTCCACAATGTTAGGAAACTCCAATTACCTAATACCAAATCTCAATTTGGGTGACATAATACTAATAGGAAAGTGGGAACTGGAAGTATGAGAACTAGAGAGGACTGTGCCAGGAGAGCCTGCCAATGACTGTGAGGCCAGTAAACTTTGTGAGCTAATTCACAGTCTACTTTTCTTCAGAACCCACATAGAAAATACTAAGAATGAATAATCTATGCCAGCGGCCATACCATGAGGCCACTCCCCTCACCTCCTCCCCGCATGCGGCCAACCCCATGGGTCTGGCCTGACAAAGAATGAATAATCTATGCATTGCTGAGTAAATGTTTGCATCTGCCTGCCGAGGAAAGCTGGGAAACTATCCCTTTCCTCAGCTTGTTTCCCTGCTTCAAGGCAGGTGGTGTCACTGTCTTGCTGTCCTCCGGGTTTAAAGAAGGTCAAGGTTTCCCCAGGATAATCTGCCCATTTATATACAGCTTCCCTTCAGTGACTGCAGGATGCAGAGGGTCCTAGAACAGAGGGATACGTTGCCTGTCTGGGAAAATATCAGTTGACCAGAAAACACAGTAACAGTCTTGCAGACCTGTCAACTAGTATCAACAGGTGTATTAGGAGTCCCTGTAACTATGGGAAACAGATCTTGAATTAGTGGAATCCGTTTCAAAGATCTGAGTATTTACTTCAAGCAGGATTCTTGCAAGAAACAGCCTTTGGTCTTAAGTATAAATACTGCATTGGAGTTTCTGGAACAACCAGTAGACCCAACATGAAAAAAACTGAATCGAGGAGTGGTCTCTTTTGAGATTTTCTCACTTTGAGGTTTTCCAGTTTTGCTGGAACCTTGCCAGACATCAATCTGACCCAGCTTTAGAAAGCTCCATAAGATTTAATTCCCAACATGCTGACCAGAACACATGTCCTGAAAGTTCCAACAAACCTGCATCTAATCCTGGCATCCAGAATCCACCTCATGCTATTCTGAGCTTTTTGGACCAAGTCTGATGATGCAGCAGGACTGCTCAATCAAAGTACGTACTTGAGCTTTCGGGTTTGGCTCTGTGGATTTCTCTCCAGAAAACGTAGTCTAAAAGTGGAAACCCCTTCCTCAGACTAATCAGCCAGCTTCATACGAACCTTTTGTACTGTGGGTCAATTTAAGAGAGCCCTTATGTCATGTTTAATCACATTTTATACATTAAACTTTACTTTCCCATTGTTTCCTATATAATATTTTCCTATACAATGTTTCATTCCTAAATCCAAACATCTTCATTTTTGTGTCATTTTTCTTATTACAGTTTTATAATTACAAGAGCATCTGTGTTCCATCTATTAATTTTTATTTCTTGTTTCTGCTATTTGGGATAGATTGTTGCAAACAAGGCTTAGCACATCTCTGATGATTACCTTCTACCAATGTGAACAGAAGTTAAAGTCATCTTCTCACCTTTGTACGTCAACTGTTAGAGCCTGATTACGAGTTTGGTGGTGCGGGAGCGGACCGCCACGTCGGCGGCCCACTCCCACACCTCCAAACCCTTGGTCCCACCGCTCTCCAGATTATGAGTTTCCTCATGTCTGGCGGGCTTTTTCTGGTGGTCCCACGGCAGTGACTCTGAAAAAGGCAATGCAATGGGAACGCCCAAAAAAGTTCCTGCATGGCATGGACTGTAAAGTCCATGCCGTGCAGGAACTGGAGTGCATGCACACAGGTGGGGCACATGTTGTGCCCCCCTGCATGCATCCTCATGCAAATGGGCATCAGAGGGCCTGGTAGGGCCCCCTTTGTTTTAGGACCGCCAGCCTTTTCATGGAGGAAAGACCTCCATGACACCGCTGGCAGTCCTGAAACTTGTGTTATGAATGGCAGTGTCGCAGCGGATGAAACAAGGAGTGGTATGCAGTTCCTAAGGGAGATAAAGAAAAAGGACCAAAGGAGGGGGGGAGGGGGCGGAAGGGATGGAAGTGAACCAGGTGAGTGAAGGATCAGAGGGGGAGAGCTCCAATAAGGAGCAAGGGCCCTCACACAGCCGAGAGGTGTCATGCTTCATCATAGGGCAGCTCCTCGTTGGGCCGGCGCTGCAATGCCCAACGAGCCCCTCAGGGGGGCTCTTTGCCGGAGGTCTTTAGATTGGTATGCCAGGAGGCCCTATGTGTGGGGATGGAGGGGCATAAAGTGGTGAGTAGAGTGGGTGCAGAACGTGTATTAAAAATAGCTATCAGTGCTCCAGGGAACCTTTATTGACTGGGCACTATGCTATGGTTAAAAAGACTGAAGGAGTCTTGGCTGGCAGGAGGAATTCAACCTGTTACAGCTCAATGTGTGTTATCATGAAGGTGAGTGAATTAAAAGGTCGACATGTTTCACGCCTAAAATACTCCGTATGGATGTGTGGCGTTTCTTCAGGACCGGGGGAGAAAACCTGATCTACTCTTGAATGTATGTGGCGGTCTTCGGGGTATCCTAAGTTGTACCGTCCCTAATACATGGACTCAAGTCAATCCAAAAGGTGGGGGGGGAACAAGCAAGTGAGCGGTACCACCAGCATATTACTGAGGCCCTGACTGCCATACCACTGCAGTGCAATGGCAGTCCGACTGCCCAACTTGTAATTGGGTGGTCGGACCACCGGTGTGGCGGTGGCTGGACCCCAACTGCCATGCACCTGCGAGTCTGGCTGTCCTCGAACCGCCAGACTCGGAATTAGGCCCTTAGCGTGAGAGCTCAAGTCACATCCAGACTCTGTCCTCACTATCCCGTAGACCTGATGTTTAATTCCCAACTGTCACTGTTAGAGTTACACTGAGGGACAGCATAAGGGTTAGGGTAAGGGTATGTCTATTGGCAAGGATCAGAGTTAAGGGAAGGAGCATTGTTAGGGGTTGCATTATCGTAAGTATAGTACCTTGTATTTGGTGTGTACCTGTGTCGTTTCTTTAATTATAATGTAACAAATCTGTTTTATTAGTGTTGAAAAGTGACCCCTTTTTGGGTGGTCAGCGCTAGTTATTAATTTTTTTTAGCAGTCACCTGCTGGTAATCTTGAAGTCTGACACTGGGACACTGCTATCCAGTGCCCACTATCCATGGCTCTGACCCCTAAAACACATTGAAATTGTCTTAAAACCTGATTGCCACATTTGAGTTTGCTATAAGGCCAGAGTATATGGTGCATAAATACATCTCAGGCATTGAAAGCTAAATGCTTTTTGTGGACTGCAGCAGTTATTGTGCCATCCATTATTGTGCAGTAAAAACATGGCTTCAGGCCTACCCCATTCAGCCGGACAGCAGCATCTTGAACCCTCATAGAGAGGAGGTGTTTTCTTCACTTGGCAGGAAGAGCAGTTGGGGTGGGCCCAAGAACTTAATCTACTTCAATGGGCTTTCCCTTTTACATGTAAATGTTAGGTGACCTCTGGAAAGGCCTCAGCTTTTGTCCCCCAGTCACCAAACCAAGTGGGAGGAAAGTTGCACCAGAACACAGAACTGGTTTTAAATGACCACAGAGGAGGGGCCTTCTCTTCACCCTAAACACCCTGGCTTTGCACAAGGGGAGAAGGGTTTTCAAGTCTTAGATTTTGAGAGTCGGGACATCATGTGATTGTTTGCAGTAAGGCAAGCAGGAACTAGTGAAAAAGGGGGTAGGGTTGCCCCAGGCAACATTTACCCCATTGGTCAATATCTGCCCAGGGGTCTCCCCCACCCAAAGGCTGGTGAGTCCCACAAAGCTGGACCCTCATCCAGCCTTCCTCAGAACACTATTTGGACCTGTCGAACAACAGATGAGGACTGAAAATGATGTCTGGTACTTGAGAAAAGAGCTCAAGGATTGGACCTGCTCCACAATTGTACACAGGACAAAGACGATTGTACCCAGGACTAAGAAATGGACTCTAAGCGTCAGTTGGCTGACCTCCTGGGTAGTCCCAAGAGCACAATAATCTTTAAGAGCCCTTTTTCTGAAAGTGCCCACTAGACTTGGACTGGACTTTGCGGTTGACCTGTGCCAGATACCATGAGAGTCTTAAAATGCCCTTATATGAGGTCCTGGGGGCCTTGGAAGTGCACAGCTGTGTTGTTTGGGCACCAGAAGGATTTTGGGAAACTTAGAAAATCTTTTCTTCCCTTACGGTAAACATCAAATTGCATCTAGGTCATGGTCTACAGCGAATACTGACTATCATTGGAACTTTGTCTTTTTTGGCACTATAGTCACTTACATCTTACTGCCTCGTGAAATAAGAGAGCACTGGCCATAAAAAGGCAGTCAAATAAGTTGTGTCATGAAGGGCCTGGGTGTCCTCTGTGAAACTGTATCTTGAAAGCTTTGGTGAATGCACCACTCTGTTGTAAAAGTTGATCAAACTCTTATGCAAAATAGCAATATAGCAGATGCAACTGTCTCTTAACCCCTTCTATGCTCATGACGAGCTCAGCTCGTCATGCTGCGCGGTGGGCGTGTGCGCATGACGAGCTGAGCTCGTCACGACCACACCCGCGATCGGAATGTCCAGCACCTGGGCGGAATTCCGATCGCGGTCAAGGGGTTAAGGTAAGTCAGCATTGACCTCAGTACAGTTGTCATACTGCTTGGGCATTGTGAGGACTTTAAACATGAATTTGACAAATCAGGCAGTTAGACTGTCGTCATTTCTTTGAAAGCAATGCAGTGTGGCCTTTAGGCAGGTCCTCGTGATCAATTCACGAAAGGATGGTTTGAGGAATTTCTTTCTCTTGCCAAGAAAGGCTGGACATACACAAATGACATAAACTAATGATTCTTTGGGTATAGGGAAAAGCGGCAGGCTGCATTTAATCCCAACATGCATCCATTTTTTATTATATTACCTATATCAAAGAACCTAAGGCACAGTCGTAGGAATTTAAGTTTAATTTTCCAAGATATGGGCGGTATTAGATATCTCACTCGTCACAGTTTTTCATAAGTAGCCCCTGTAAACAGATTGTGCTGTTTTGTCTGCAAACTTGAAAAGTCGATGATTCTGGATTTCGATTTTATCGCCTCCTTGAGATAAAAATAAATACATTTTCATAGGAAATGTTGTTTGATGGTGGAATCATATTTTGGAAAAGAATTTAGAACTTTTTGGAGGAAATGTTGTTGTTCGATGGTGGAACCATGTGTAATTTCTGGAGTGTTGACTGAATGGCTAGGGCCATTTTTTTGCTTGGTGTTTTGACTTTATTGCTGTTTTGGTACTGCACAAATACTGTACACATTGCCCTAACTTACGCCTATTTGCTCTGTGACATAGGTACCATGGGTTGAGCTCAGGTCAATTTTGTGACTTTGAGGGTTCACTCTGACAAGAGCTGTGATTATTCCTTGAAGTTGGCAGTTGGCCATCCCAAATAATATTTTTTCTTACAATCACTTTTTCAAGGACACAAACAACAATAGGCACAGCTGCATTTAAGAATTAGAACACTTGTTGGTATATTGTGTTCAAACCATGATGTGCATTCTTGAAGCTTACAATATACACAGTGTAATGTGACCAAAGTATTTCATCAGTACTCATGCCATGTTTGGGTGTCTATTCAAAGTGGAAATTTATCTGGTGAGTACAATAACTCACAAGACGTTTCACACCATATTTCCAGAAAATCATTCAGTTTTGTATCAGTCCCAGGATGCAGTAAGTGACTCTCTTCCGGTACACACCATTCAGTGACATCATTATGCCACATTTCAAGACGTGGACCTCTGGGACTTGGCCAATGTATGGACATTTTCCAGATGATTAGTAGCAGGCACAAAACTGCACACTTAAATTGTAATTTTCCTCTACGAGATTTCATCAACAATCCTAGTATAGTTTCTAACAACACTACATTGTATCATTCGTCCAGCCACAACATTTAGTCTACTAACCACTGTTCCCCAGTCACATAGCATAATATCCCACGGGACCATACTATGTGTAAGAATTCAACCTCCCACTCTCTGGAGCAGATTTACAAGCCCCTTGCGCCACCGGTTCGTCACTTTTTGTGTCGTACCAGTGGCGCATGTTACTGCTCCATATTTACAAGGACAGGAAAAGCCACCCTGCGTGACTTTTCCTGTCCTTGTAAATATGGTCCCTTTACACGCAGCACTTTGCGTTAAAGGGGCGTTCCATGGGTGTTGCTGTGGGTGTTCCCACGCAGCACCCATGGAACCAAACACATTTCCAGATTTACGAGGAATTGTAAATCTGGAAATGTGTTTGAATGCTACGCCTCCCCAGGGGAGGCGTAGGGAGGCACAACGAGGAGAAATGTATTCATTTCTTCTCGGTTTTTTTTTCCTTTTTCTATGCGTGCTGCATTCTGCAGCACACATAGAAAGAGGAAATCACCTCTAATGATTGTTTATGTACAGGAAGGATTCCCTTCCTGCACATAAACAATCATTGAAACAATTACGTTTTTCAACTTCTATGTGTACTAATGCAGCACACATAGAAGTTGAAAAACGGCATTTGAGATTGAGGGAGCCCTTCCTGAACAAAAACAATCTCCCCACGACGCAGGCATCCTTGCACCATGGTGCAAGGGTGTCTGCACCAGCACATGGCAGCAGTTTGTGCGCCAGCACAGGGGGAAGCACAGAGATGCGACATATTGTTGTAAATATGTTGCATCCCTGTGCTTTTAAAGTGACTCAGTGCGGTGCAGCCAAATGTCTTGCAGCACGCACTGAGTCACTTTCTTGTAAATCTGACCCACAGTACCTAGGACATGCGTCTGACCTAGTTCTATTCACCCTGTGTAAGATGGCAGGAGTATAATAAATACAATGAACAATTTTAAACTGAGTCAAATTAAATCTCACACATTCCTGATGTGTTTGCACATTTAACATCAGTCTGTGTAAGTCACAAGACCTTAACAATTCCTTTGCCACCAGGACATCAGTAACAACACTGGCTTGTGCACATCTACCTCCGATGCTTCATGTAGTCTTGAGGAATAGCATTTGTTACCACGCATGCCAAAACCACTCGTGGCTTAACAACGCAGTCAGTACCACGACTGTGTTGTTACCACGAGATCCATTACAACGCAAGTCATTACAACGACTTGCTTTAAGGAAGCGCTGGATTTTGGAATAGTTTAAATTACTAATCCAACTCCAGTCAGTGTATCAGTAGGGAAAGTGTTGGACTTAAAATCCAACACCAGTCCAACAGCGCATTCCGTAAAGCAAGTGGTTCAATGACTTGCGTTGTAATGGAACTCGTGGTAACGTCGCAGTCGTGGTACTGACTGCGTTGTAAAGGCACTACGATGTAATGCCTGCATTGTAATAGATGTTTCCCTGTCTTGAGATAAAATTCTCTGCATGCTAAGTCGTTAACAGCTCTCGGGGGCTGATTTGGGTACCCCTTCTGTGTAAGCCTCGCAGTCTTAACCAATGTTACAAGCACAATACTGGTCCACCTGCATCTCAAAGTGTTTTTGTGCTAAAGTAAAGTCTACAAACACCTTGTCATCACACATTTGGCCCATCTTTGAACAACCACCCTATATCCATCTAAATCATGGCCTCCGCTCTCAATGTAGCTGTTTACTACTCAGCAGCTGCCTTCAAGGCCCTCAGCCAACGGGAAACAACCTTTACTACGCATGCATTACATCGCATGCCATTAGATAGCGGTCTTTACAACGCAAGTCGTTACAACGACTTGTGCTGGAGGGCGCTATAGGACAAGGAATAGTTTAATTTACTATCCAACACCTTCCCTACTGTACGTAGGCTGGAGTTGGAATAGTAAATTTAACTACTCCTAAGTCCAGCGCCCTCCAACGAAAGTCGTTGTAACGACTTGCGTGGTAAAAACCGCGATCTAATAGCATGCGATGTGAATGCATGCGTTGTATAATCATACAACCCAGCCAACACTATCCACAGAGAACACTCAAGCATCACCACCTTCCACAGATACTAGAGCTACACAGACAAGCAGTAGCACACGCACACCAAGCACAAGATGCCACAGTAAGGTGCACGATGCATTGTTGATGACTAAGTCACAGAATGCCTATGAAATTTTTGACAATGCAAAGGCGCCTAGGTAAAGGTTGAACACATAATTGTTGTATAAGCCATAATACCTGCTCTCTACGAGACAATTTGATGAAGTCATGTCCACAGAAACTCAGGGAGTTGTTTAGAGTTTGGCCGAATTAGGGCGTCCCTCATCTGGCAGACTATGTGTACCCCCTTCAGTCTTTTAACCACAACTAAACCTTATTCCATTTTTTTTGAGTGTGGGGGATTTCCCTCCTCAGCTAAACTCTAAAAAAAAACCTTCTGGGTTTTAACCACAAATATATCATACCCCATTGTCAAAGTTTGGAGCGTTTCTCCCCTCTGCCAAACTCAATTTAACCCCTCTTTAACCTGTCTTTTAACCACAAATATATCATATTCCATTTTCAGAGTTTTTCTTCCTCGTGGAGCTGAACTGATTCAGAGATTCCCGACCCCCAAAAAGCAGCCAGAAGGTCCCGCAGATTAAAGGCAGACACGTGCACTTATCTCCAGACCCCAACCACATCTTGATGCTGGGGACCCTCCTTGCACCTGCTGAAATTATCCATTGTGACAAATCTCACCTGTAACCAAAGTTAGACAAGAAATTCAGCGTGTGTCCTTTCTGATTGGCTTTAATTTCTTAAGTGCCCTTTTTGGCAGATTGCCTGTTTTTTTGCTGTCAGTGATTTGCTTAACAATATGACGAGACAAACAACAAACGCTTTTGTATCCTGAAAGTGAAGAAGCCGCCCCAGCCGTGATGCTCACAAGAAATGCCGGTTTCCTGAAAAGTGTAGGTTGCTTGATCATAGTTTCTTCCATACATTTATGGTCTGATAACACAATATATTATCATGTTGTATGTGCAGTTCTCAGCTTTCCTTGCACAGTACCTTGATTGTCGTTCATTGTTTTGTGGTGTTTGTTTTTTCCTTGTCGCAAACCGAGGCGGAGCAGAGGTGTATAAAAAGGGGGAGGGCTTGTCAGAACGTGGAGCCATGTTCTCATCATCCTGAATTTCTTTTCAGAATGGAACCAGGAGAACCGAGCGTGTCGCACAAAGACAACTGAGACATCACTTTGAAAGCATTTCACCCCAATACCCGGATCAGAAAAACATGGGTCCTTTTGGAAGCTGTGCTCTCACCGGAACATTCCCTGTGACAGTAGTAGGATAAGGCTGGAAGCGTTCTGAGTAGGCAATTTGGACAGGTTCGGGAGGAGGTACCATCTCACTGCCACAAGGTAAGTACCAGCATTTCAACCTTAAAGTCCCCTACAGAAAATGCAAATGTGTTGGTTTATTTAAAAATACAGAAATACAATGTGTGAAGAGGTAACACAAATGAATACCTTGTAAAATGCCTTTAGAATATTATGTTTTTTCTTGAATAAAATTGCCTGACTTACAGAGGAATCTGCTTGTTTTAAGTCAGTCTTAAATAGAGAAACAATAAAACTGGGTATGTTTCCAAAGGATTTTCCCAGCTTAAGACAGTCATAAATCTGTCTTGAGAATGGACATTTTTAATTATTTCTTGTAGACAATCTTAAGCAATGAAAGATGGGCAGTCTGTCTAAAGCCAGAAGTGATGATCTCTTAAACTATGAAAAAAACTTTATAAATCACGCCGGGTACACTTCAAGCAGTTTAAACCAGTTAGGATACTGCCTAAACCATGCCCATCTTGGCTCAAGTCTGTTTTAGGACTTTCCTAAGTCAGGGCCAACAATCCTTCGGAAACCAGGCCCAAAGTAAGTAACATAATGCCACATCACAGAATAATCTACACACAATCCTTTGCATTATAATGGATCCATGATCAAAAGACTGTTATTCATTTTTAAGTCCAGAGTACACTTGTAGTGACACTCGGGTTTCTTTCTTGAGGGCATCAGTTGGTTCTTTGCCGAAGGACATTAGCAGAGTGTTGTGAAAACTCATGCAGTTGACAATATCGTGGTTGTAAAAAAGATTTGCTCCTCAATTTCGATTACCGCTACAATTTTAGGGTAGGTATATACAGTGCTTGAAATGGAAAAATAGAACTGTAACAGAGAACCTGATTGTTTCTGAGAAGTGCCGGTACTCTCCAATCAAAAGTATTGCATTTCTCTTGAGAAGTGCGGATACAGATACATTCCCTCTCAAAATAAAAAAGTGCTGGTACTCCGTACCGGGCAGTACCGGCCCATTTAAAGCACTGGGTATATATAGGGAAGACTAGATTTACTCATCTTAATTCCACATTTACTTACCTTGACAGTATAGTGGTAGCCGAATTTGCAGGTGGATATGAAAACCACAATATTGTGGTATGCCACCGTGTGACAGCATCTTCTGAAAGTTCTTTAGATCTTCAAAACATCCAGAGGAAAATGGAAATGCTAGTATATTAGTTTTGCAAGCTATGAACACTCCAAACTAAAGATAAAGACCAATAATTCAGCTGTTTCAGGTATTTACTTGTAAACAGTTTACAACTATCTATGGATCTGCTGAGGAGGACCTCGGTAGGTGTAGACATACTGTCTGCTCAAAAGATAGAGGTTGACTCTGTTTCTCTGGAATCATTATGCAAGTGCAGCACTCTGAACATGACATCATAGTTCACACATCACTCACCAAGGAGACCATCATCCTATAGGCAAGAACCTGTTGCCAGGCAACAGTTTCTAAAGGACGCAACTTGATTTTTTTTTTAAACTGTGTGTTGACCTGCCTCCTGTTCTATTACGGAATGGCAGACAAGTAAATATTGTTTTGTGGGCTAGCAAATTATAGTTAAATACAGAATTAAGAATAAACCTTAAGTTTATCTACATGTAACTACTGATGAACTCCTGAGGAGGTCACATCATTGAACATGAGCACAGTCCCGGGCACACGTGGTGAGGGTATAACAATAGTATGGCAGTTTTGTTTGGATTACAATAGTAGTGGTCGACACCCGTATAAAGTTGAAAAGTTATTTAATGAAACCACGACTGAATTTAAACAAACAACCAGCCGACACGTGTTTCGTCACTCAGAGTAATCCGGTGACTCTTCAGGGCTGAATAGCGTTAGGTAAGAGTGAGGAGAGCATAAACCGTTGAGCCGGTGATAATTCCAACCCGGCCGGGGGTGAGCGGTGGAAAAGTATGAGGAGGAGGAGGCGGTGCTCCTCGTGGGAGCCTTGCATGGGGTGCATGCCGCGTAGTAGCAGAGATGCCGGTGGGCGGTGGAGGCCGCTGTGCAGAGGTAGTCTGCGAGACTAGGAAGGCGGTGGCGCCGAACCGATGGTAAATGCGTCTGAGCACAATGAAAGCAAGAAAGTCCAGAAAATATAGGAGGTCAGGGCTCGTGTGCCGGGTGGCGGCGGGAGGGGGGAGCCAGGAGGAAAATTAATGGCGCTCCATGGGGATGAAGCGTGCCAGGAGGCGGATAAGCCTGCAATGTGGCTCGGACTCTGCCTTCCTAGTCTCGCAGACTACCTCTGCGCAGCGGCCTCCACCGCCCAAAGCCTGAACGACATCGTCCATGGACGCCATATATTGACACAAACAGACCGGGAGGAGTATCCTTTCGTGGGTGCGTAATTCTGTCAGGATATGGTACTCCTCAGGGTCCGGATGATGCAATAAGGGGTCTACCCCTTGACCTCCCCGAACTCCAACTAAAAGTTACAGAGTACCCGGGCGATCAAGTGAGGGATAGGAAGGAGGGGAACAGCAGGGAGGAGAACCTAGAAAAGAAAACAACAGTGATCAATACTACAGGCGTACAACAACTACTCTCAAATAATCTCACTAGAAGGACCTGTATACCTTATCTTTTAGATGATCAACTTGCTCTTGTATGTACTTCTCACATCTCTGAGCATTCCTCTGAACAAGTCCTATAAAAACAATAGACATGCACTTCAAGCCTTTTTCTCATGCAACCTCTACTTCATGTTCCCACCTCCGAATGAATCTTGTGCAAACCTCCTAAATGTGTATCTCGCTCTGCTCACCGATTCTCTTTAAGGCACTTCTCAAGGTAAATAATCAAAGTCTCGAATAAAAGAAATTAGAAAACTTCCACTGTTCCTGAACACTGAGCTGAGGAAGACGGTTCCTTCAGCGCTGCTCAGTAACTCTAATACCATCCACTGTGTGCTTTGTAGACAGCTGCGGGGTTTGTCCGTGTTCCTAGATTGCCTAAATGACACCAGTACCAAAAGACAGGGCTTCCACGGATTATACCGCTGCCCGGGACTGTTCGTTAACCAGAGAAAGAAAGAACACAAATGATAGAGATTAGGCGTCCGCGGTTCCTTCACCGCCGCCCGGTATAGTTGCTAAATAAGAGGGCATCCGCGGTTTCCTCACCGCCGCCTGGTATTGTTGCTAGAAAAGGGCGTCCGCGGTTTACTTCACCGCCGCCCGGGATTTCTTCGGTTCACTCACCACAAGAGGACTCCGACGTGCTCAGTCGAACTCGAGGACTCTGCGGCTCACTTCCACCCGCTTCTTCAGACTTCAACCAGGACAACAGAGTTACGCACACTTGCCGTATGCGTGATGCGTCTTCTTATAGACGCGTGCTTCTCTCCCAAGGCCTTCTGGGAGTTGTAGTACGATGGTCTCGGTAGGCGCTTGTACGGGCGCGAATCCTGACAGAATAGGCCCTGTCTCCTGTGCACAATGCTGTCTCCCAACCCCTGCCAAGATGCTGGACCAGAGAGGACAGAACTGTTTTGGACTAAGCTGAGAGACTTTTTGCCACAAGAGAACAAAGGAAAATGTGGTATAAATATTGGGGCCCAGACCCCAGGACTTTAGAACTCTTTTGGAACAAGGAACCTGCCAAGAAGAAGAGCTGGAGAAGCTATGGGGAGGAACTACCACTTTGCTGTG
Organism: Calotriton arnoldi; assembly: GCA_963921515.1. Classification (NCBI taxonomy): domain Eukaryota; kingdom Metazoa; phylum Chordata; class Amphibia; order Caudata; family Salamandridae; genus Calotriton; species Calotriton arnoldi. The sequence goes on from CAWUFW010003720.1 coordinate 1,113,548, forward strand.
TGCTTTGCTGTGTTGGCCTTGCTCACTTTGCCACTGGATTCAAGATAGCCTGGCTGATGAGGGTTTTGAAACCGAAACCGGTCCCAGGATGCTTGTTTCCGGTCCAGGGAAGACATGGCTTGGCAGTTCGGGCTGGACTGTTCCCATGAGGCACAGGGTCAGACTGATTTGCATATGGCCATGTCTGAACTGGGGTGGTGGAGTGAGCTAAAGAATGATGATGGATTAAACCCAGATCAGTTGACTGGGGGTGAGTGTTTGATTTGCTCTAATTTGGTATCGCTGTGTTGGCCTGCAGTGGCTGCTTCTGTCTTTGGCAGAGAAAGGACAGGACTGAACTTTCTGCAACTTCTTTGTTTGACTTTCTTCAAGGGCTTGAGGTAGAGCTTGCCCCCTGTTCAAGAAGTCTCAGGAACAGCAAAGACTTCAAGTTCATCTGCTATCAGCACTGGGAACTGTGTGTTTTGTGCTGTAACAGAAGAAAAAGCAACCCGACGCCATCAACGATACCGCTGCCTGCTCCGTGTCCTGAAAGCACCGCAGAGGGCACCGCAACACTTTGCACCGCAACCCTGGCCTCACTGACGACGACGCCCGATGCCGCCACTGAGCCGCTGCTTGAACCACGATCTGTGGGCACCGCACTTCACATTGCCTCGCTTCACGCCGCTGCCATGGTATCCCCAATGACCACACTCCGCGCCATCATTAACGCTGCTGCTTGCACCATGGATTGAGAGCACTGCTCGTAAGGTACACGACGCACCGCCCCGTCCCACACTGCAGCCTTGGCGTACCAACGCCGGAACCATCAACTCCGGTTCATCAGCCGACTACAGCGCTTCAGCAACAAGAACGCCGATGCTTGCACCATGATCTGGTAGCACCGCAACGAGCACCTCACCACTTCGCACCACAGCCCTAGTCTCACCAACGCTGCTGGACGACTGTCACTGAGCCGCTGCCTACCCTGTGATCTGAGGGCACTGCATGCCGCATTGCTGCAAGGCGCACCACAACCCCGATGCCCGCTGCTGCTGCCGCTCCTGACTTTCAACCGCACGGAGTTCAATCTGCACCGCATGTGACTTCAATGGCCCGACGGCTCCTGAACTGACCTCCAGAACCAAGGCCTCGCCAACGCCGGCTCTTTAGACTTCACTGCGAGGTCCCCGACGACCTACATTTCCAAAGGTACTGTTTTGCGGGTCTTCCCGACACCGTAGCTGGCCTGAGATGCCGCGGTGAGCCAGAACTATTTGGATTTGTTGTTCACGATGCCGTGATAGCCCCAGATGGAGCTATCGACTTCAAGAAACTGTATTTTAAGCCTATTTGTGCTTATTGATAATTCTAAGAACTGTTTTGTGGATTTTTATCATTTTTGGTCTTGTTTGCACATATAAAATATTTGATATTTTTCTAAAACTGGTGTGGTGTCTTTTTGTAGTGTTTTCACTGTAATACTGTTAGGTATATGCAAATGCTTTGCACTTTGCCTCTTAGATAAGCCTGACTGGTCATGCCAAACTACAAAAGGGGTGCGCAGGGGTTATTTTAGGAGTGTATCCCCCTAATCCTGACTAGGAAGAAGGGTCCCTACTTGGACAGGGTAACATCCTGCCAACTAGAGACCCCCATTTCTAACAGTGGCTAACAGACAAAGCTTTTTCCGCTCATCTCAAAAGAGATGGATTCATACTTTCTAGACAATCAAAGTTTAGTTGACTCTTCAATCGCGCTGCATGAGGTTTTCAAATCTGTGCTTCCGGGATGTGCAGGGAGCTACATTTCCCGAATAAAGAGACAAAGAACACAAGTCCCTGCACTTTTTGAGGCATGTCTTCTTGAACTAGTGCTCAAATGCAGGCATACATTTTAATAATGGGTGTTCTTGATATGGATAAAAACTAAATGAGTTGTGTGTTGTTGGCATGTGATGACCTTGTACTCTGCTGAATATTACAGACTTATCTCTCCTACATGTCTAACCCTGGAATTTCAATGACTTTAACAGTAAGGTTATGAGGGAGATATGTTGGAGGTTGCAAAATATGACTCTCTGAGTATACCACTTCTCCAAAGATTCATTTTCTGGGCTTCAAATGTCTATATTTTGGGACTCTTCTTTGTCAACATGTTTCAGCCCTCATTTATAGGGACATAGGGTCAAGGGCTTTCATCAGGCTTGAAGTTAATGCACCTGGATCTCTATTAGTATTAATATTTTGGAGATAAGTCCGTCCTCCTGTCTATTTCTGTCAGGCCGTACTACAGGGCGAGTATACTCTTTGTCTACATGATATAAGTCCTGGGTCAAACGTCCTGACAGATATAGCCCTGAAAAGCCTTGGACTCTATGGATGTCTCAAGGTGTTTTTACCTTTAAGAAGACCCCATCAAAAGTGCTCCCTGGAAAATGGTCAAGCCCACCTTGATTTGTAGGGCCCAGGATGAGATCTGATGATAAAGCAGAACCCTAATAGAGTGGGCGAGGGTCTTACAACAAAACCATAGGGTTTTCCTAAGTAGGTCAACTGTTCCTTCTGTTCTCTCATATAGTGACATGCACAGCAAGTTCACAAACTATAGATTGTGTTAAAGCAATCCTGAACTGGCAGTCACTTGATTCAGTCAATCAATCAGTTTATTTGTAAAGCGCAGGTATCACCCGAGAGGGTATCCAGGCGCTTGAAGGGTACGAGAGACTCTGTTGAAAAGCCACATCTTGAACACTTTTCAGAATTCTGGTATATAAGGGGAGGTCTGGAGCTCTGGGGGGCATTCCATGTCTTTGCTGTGAGGTATGAGAAGGAGCACCCTCTGCTCGTGCTTCTGTTAATGCAGGGGGTGGGTGAGCAAGAGAGAGAGAGGCGAAGCTTTGTTGTCTGGCTTGTTAATGGAAGTTCAGGTGGTGGTTAATGTAGGCCAGTCCTAGGTTTTGTCGGGCCTTGTATACAAGGGTCAGCAGCTTGAACTCACATATCTTCTTTACTAGGAGTCAGTGGAGTTCCTCTAAGTGAGGGGTGATGTGAGTCCATCAGGGGAGGTCGAGGAGGAGTCTGACTGCGGTGTTCTGAATGGGCTGTAGTCTTTAGAGGAGGTGTGTAGCGATCCCTGAGTAGAGAGTGTTGCCGTATTCCAGTCTGCTAGTGACAAGGGCTTGAGTGAAGGTGCATCTAGTGTTCAGGGGGAGCCACTTGATGATCTTTCATAGCATGCACTGAGTGAAGAAGCAGGCAGAGGAGACTCCGTTGATCTGGGACTGCTTACTGTTGAGGACGATGCTGAGGTTTCTGGCGTGGTCCGATGGAGAGGGAGCTAGTCCTAGTTCCACGGGCCACCAGGAAGCACTCCAGGGAGGATTTGGATTCTCCTAAATGCATTTGATCATATTTCTTTGGATTACCTCATCCACCATTTCAGTCGGATGCAGTGTTTTTCTATATGTATGAAGTCCATAGGGCTTCAAATAACACGATGAGGGAGGATGCTTGTCACGGAGTTCTAAGGGGATATAAGAAGAAACCTTTGGGGTCCTAAGGTGATCAATTGTTCTCAGAGGAGTATTGAAAACAGCAATGGGATGCTTCCTTTAAAAAGACTGTAGACGTCTAAGCATGAGTTAAGTCCCACCTGGAGGATTATCTTCCAGTAGGGGGCTAAAAATATGCTAGTAGTGTGGATGATTTATATGCGGAACTTCAAGCACCTCAAGAACTTAGCTGTCACTGATAACTCATCAAAAATATTTGAGACTCACATTAGTCTTAATTCATACCGGTGGCTTTAGATACGTTTGAGGATGTTCAATGCATCTCTGTCAATGTTGCAGCGCCTGCAGCTACAAAGAGGAGTCCTTAGCCCATGTGCCTTGCTCCCGCCCAAAGCTAGGATCCAAGCCATCACTTAGGTTAAAACAACTTCTTTAGGCCCATTCTGTTTACTAAGGTAGCTATTTGCTATGCTCACGCTTTATGACACCTTTGCACCATGTACGTTTGAGGGCACTGGAATATTTGGACCAGTTGCATGCACGATTTAAGGGCTCCAAAGCAAAGAGGTGCCACTGTCCTACAATGTTGGAAGACTAAACAACCTGGTTGCATGCCTGGCCTGTGTATGTATAAATCAAGAGAATTCCACTCAGGAAGGGCGAGTCAATATTAGCACAGTGTTCCCATGAAGGTCATGGGTTGCTTTTATTGCTCTAGTAACATGTAGGCAAACAAGTATTTTACGGACTGATTGTGCAGAGTAGGACTCAGCTGGGAGGAACACAGTCGCAAAGAAATCTTTAATTTCATTGTTGTAGGGCCAGGGCACCTCCGTTTTGCTTGGAATGGCTGGTAAATTAATTTCAGATGCTTGAATCTAGGGATCGATAAACCAAAAAGTGATAGCTGGAGGTAATCCTCCCATCAACTTTTGTTTTGCTGAATTTATGGTACTTCAGTTGCCTCTGTGTATAATGAATAATAAAGACTTTTAATTTCTGTAATGTATTTAGGGTCAAAGGCTCTGCTACTTGCAGTTTAAATTCTATATACATTTGTTGTATCATCATTTTGTAATGGTCTTAATTAACGTGCACAAATAACCTTTTTTATTTGATTTTGGCCCGACTAGTTTACCTTGCTACTCTTTCTGCACTACTGACGTCACATCCGTCAGTTAGTCAGATACCAGTACGACGTTCAAGCCATGATGTTTGCAAACGGCAAGAGCAATCACAACTTTGTATATGATAACTGAGGGCCTTATTTATGAAAACTGTTGCATCGCTGCATGAAAACAGCGATGCAACAGTTTTCACTGTGCCCTCCTTGCACCATGATGGATGCGTCATATTTACTGTATGTTGCATCATGTCGCAAGAAGTGACAGATACGTCAGTATTACTGATGTATCTATCGGCACAAAACTGACACATTGCTGGAGTTGTGTTGGAAGCGTGATGCAACTGCAGCAATGCAGGGGGAGGGCTATGATTATAGCACTGCGTCAGTCTTACGCCTGTCTCACTACAGGCGTAAGACTGACGCAGTGCAATGGCGTCCTAGAAGTGGCATACTGAAATCTCATAGATTTCAATGCGCCACTTCTACGAGGGTTTTTGTGGGGGAACGCCCACCATGCATACATTATACCTGTCACAGGTATAATGTGGCGCAGGGGTTTACAGAGTGACGCATCTGCCTAGATGCGTCACTTTGTAAATAGGGCGCAACATGGTGCATTTTTTATGCCACCGGTGCACCACAAAAATTGACGCACCCGCGGCGCAAATGTGTTGCAAGGCCTCATAAATAAGGCCCTGAATGTGCAGTGCATACCCATAACTATTACTCTCACGATCCCTTGGGGAGGTACCCCTCTTACGTAATCCAGAATCCACAGGTGTGCAATGTTTGCGTTTTTTGCATTTGGCACACGAATGCAGCACTTACTAAAGTATAACACAGTTGTGTGAATCGCATGGAATGTACTTATACAAACATTAGGACTGCCTATAGACATAGCTCTGTCTTGAGTCTTCAAAAGGCTTTATGAATTGGTTGAAAGGTAATGGATAAAAAAATCAGAGCACTGTACTGCTCAGTCTGCTTGACAGACAACCATTTTACCACTTTGTGTCATCTTTACCTCAAGGCCTCCACTGGTCTGACAAAAGCAGTTAACTTTTTATCTGGTTCATTAAAGACAGCGCTCATGGCCATCCTCTCAAGTTTATCACTGCTGCTAAGACGGAGCGGCATGCTTCTCCACAAGTACCTTGGTAGCTCGCAGTGTGGAGCGAAAAAGTAAAATGAAAAAGGGCCTGATTTAGTGGTGGTTGATTATGGAAATCTGATTTTTGAAGAATACACTAAGGGCCTCATTTACAGATCGGAGAATCTGCTTTTGGAAATATGGCTCTTCAGTCCTATGTAAAGTGGGAAAATCTCAAGTTTGGCAGACAGGCTCTCTGCCACTTTTTGGTGGATGTCTCATCCCCCAAATTTGCAATTCACCTGCTATATTTTAGAGTTAGGGAAGCACCATGCTTCAGCCAGTGGAAACCTACTACCAATGGCCCCTCTGACATAGAGCCATTGGTCAATGTAATTCAGACCATCTGAAATATTTATGGTGGATGTTTCGACCCACATTTTCCTGTTCGTGACCACCTAGGAAACCTAAACAATTACCCTCACACACTGGGAGAAAACTCAGAAGGCCTTATTTATGAAAAAATAGCAATGCAACACTTTTCACTGCGCCTTCCTTGCGACACCATGGATGCGCCGTATTTACTGTGTGGCGCTCCATGTTGCAAGGAGTGACAGATGCGTCAGAAGGTTGTATGTTGGAACAACGAGTTCCTCAACTACGACTCCCTAAACCACGCAGTCTGTACTACGACCGTGTCTCAACAACGATTTTTTTTACCACACATTCTTTTACCACAAATTTACGTGATAAAGGAATGCATGGTAAACCACCCCTTAAACTCTATTCCGAACCCCCTCCCACTCCCTAAAATCTACCCCGTACCTCCCCAACCTCCCACCCCCTAAAAACTTACACAAACCCCCCAACCTCCTAATAACTAACACTAACCCCTCCCACACCCTAACAACTAACAATAACCCCTCCCACCCCCGAAAATCTAACTCGAACTCCTCCCACCCCTAAAAACTATCCGGAACCCTCCACCCCGGAAAAACTGATACAAACCCCCCCACTCCCTTAAAACTAACTCCAACCCCTCCCACCCCCTAAAAACTTACACAAACCCCTCCCATCCCCTAAAAACGATCATGAACCCCCAACCCCTAAAAACTAATATGAACCCCCACCCCCTTAAAACTAACTTGAACCCCTCCCACCCCTAAAAACTAACACAAACCCCTCCCACCCCTAAAAACGATCACAACCTCCACCCAACCCCTAAAAACTAATACGAACCCCCACCCCCTAAAAACTAACACGAATCCCCCCACCCCTTAAAATCTACCCCGAACCCCTCCCACCTCCTAAAAACTAACACCCAACCCCCCCCTCCCCACCCCCAAACCCCTCTTACCTCTCCTGTTCCACCGACGCTCCTCGGGACTGCCCATCCCGAACACTAGACCGTCTTAGCCTGAACCACGCACATGCCTGGTTCAGGCTAAGTCGATGTTCGTGCAAGTCGTTGTTCGGCATGCGTGTCTCCGGAACTCGTTGTTCCAGAGTCGTTGTCAAGGATGTTCCCCATCAGGAATCCTGAGGTATCTGTCAGTGCAAAACTCATGCATTGCTGGAGTTGTGTCGTAAGCATGACGCAATCCCAGCAATGTATGGGGGAGGCCTATACACATTGTACTGCGTCACCCTTATGCCTGCTATGAGGCAGTCATGAGGTTTTGACGCAGTGGCGTCCTAGAAGTGGCGCAGTGAAATCTAATAGATTTCACTGCACCACTTCTACGAGGCTTTCTTGCGGGGGAACACCAACCCTACATACATTATAGCTGATGCAGGTATAATGTGGCGCATTGGTTTACAAGGTGACGCAACTGCCTAGATGCGTCACTTTGTAAATATGGCGCAACGTGGTGCATTGTTTACGCCGTCGCTGTGACTAAATAAGTGACTCAACGGCGGGGCAAAGGTGTCGCTAGGGGCTTATAAATAAGCCCCTGAGTTTGTCAAGTACATTTGTTTTTTTTTTTGGTTTCAATAAATGACTTAATCTTTGGGAGTTTGGGTTTGAATAGCAAAAAGATTCGCTGTGCAGGCTCATTAAGCATGAGCGTCAGTGCCCTCACTGGAGCCACCACAATGGCGGTCCAGCTGAAGACCAATCGAGCGATTTCTTCTCTCTACCTGCCTGGCAGAGATCCCTAAGTAGGGGGGACAGTTGTTTGGCAGGAGAGGACAGCCTGGCAAACTCACAGACCACCACCATACTTTAAATGATCACTACATATACACAAAAGTCCACAAGCCCAGTTTTCTCAACCACACCGATGGAGAAGAAACTCCAGAGAACACAAGTCTGAATTTAGCACTTCATTCATGAATCGAGGGATTTTTTGTTACCTCCCCTCTCAAATTAGGTTCTTTCTTTATTTATTTTAATTGTAGCAAAACAAAGCTGTTTGCATATCTCTTTTAGATATTTCATACTCCCTATTCAGCATTGTTTTACTTCACATTATATATTAAACTAACATCCACTATGGAATGATGAGAATGACTCAGCCAATTAGAACTGCTGTTAGTTTTCTGCTTTTAAAGTTCAATGGCATGGACTTGAAGCAGACAAAACGGGCACATAAATCGGGCTGTTTAGCTCGAGATAATGAAATGGGTGCTACTACTTTTATTACCAACGTGCTGGTGACCGTTAAGAGCTGTTCACGTTCTCTACAGTGAGTATTTACCACTGTTAACTGCCTGAACAGTGGGTAGCCATAAAGCTTAGTGAAAAATGTAAAAAAGTAGGTATGGTCTCCAGACTTAGAGCCTCAATTATGATGCCTGTAGGAAAGTAGGATCTGCTTCTTATGGTTAGCCCCAGTTTTTGCTTTTTGCACCCACTGTTTTGACTAGTCTGGCTGGGGTCCTGCTATTCAGGACCCCAGCCTATCTGCTTTCTCCTTTAAATTGATATGTATGTACTTTGGTACAACTCCAGATTGGATACTGGGGTACCCTTATCAGTCCCTAGTATATGGTACACATGTACCCAGGGCATAGGTACCCCAGAGGCCTCCCATGGGCTGAAGCATGTATTATGCCACCCCTGAGAGGCCATGCAAAATGGAACCTCAGGTCTGCTACTGCAGCCTGTGTAAGCTGGTGCTTGCAACACTTAGGAGAGATATAGGTTCACTATATCTATATATATCACTACACTTAAAACCTTATAAGTCACCCCTATAGCAGGCCTTAACAATCCTGAAGGCAGGGTGCTGGGTTTTTTGTGAGAGTGTGCTCCTGCATGAGCAGGGCCCCTCTGCAGTCTTCGGAGACCATTCTCCCGGGCTGTACGTGATACTACCAGACATATAGGTAGAGGTGCATTATAACCTCGCGTAAAGGCTATCTTGAAAACGACTGCAACGAAGTATGTCGTGTTTGGTGTCAAACACCTTGGAATCATACCTCCACACCAGTAACTGGTGTGGGAGGTATGATTCCTCCCCTCAGAACCAAGGTTCTGGGGGTACCTAAGTCTACCGGTACCAACTTTCTCAAGCCTTACAGCACAAAATGGATGCTGCCAGCCGCAGACACGAGTCTGCCCTCCTGCTGCTGAGCCAAGCTCGAGCAGGGGAAGGCAGCACAATAGGTATCCTGTCACGGGGAGGTGTGACCACCTCCCAAACAGGATTTAGTGTATTGGGGCTGGGTGGGTGCACTGTCTCAGTGCCAGAAAGTCTAGCTCTGCGGCACATTTGGTGTCCCTGTGCATAGTCCAGCTCAAACCAGTCATGGGAGCCATTTGCTCCTGCTCTGGCGCGAAACTGGACAAGGGACATGGGAGTAGCCTCCCCCCTGTCCTGTCCCTCCCCTAGGAGGGTCCCTAGAATCTGTCCAACCCTTTCCCATGGGTATAAAATGGGTTACCTGGCTACAGGACATTAGATTTTATGTGGACAAGATTCTGCAAGAAGATACCACTACACTTCGACCGTCTGGACACGCTGGACTTCACTGGACCTCCCTTGGGCTCGACTTCATCTTCCCTTGCCGTCCCCAGTCTCGCCAATGTCCGTGATCCATACAGGCTCCGTGCAGGACCCTGTGGACCTCCAAGACAACAGAAGAATCTCCCTTGGAGTGAAGGAGTCACTCCCCTGCAAACGCAGGCACCGTAACGCATCTGACCAGTTTGCTGATCCTGAGCTCCTGCGGACTCCAAAGGCTCCAGGAACACAGGAGGTGGGTTTCTGAAGGTCGCCGAGGTTGAGCTGCCCTCTCAAAGTTTGAGGCAGATCCCTCGTGGGGACAGTATACGCGTACCCCTATGCACGCGTCCATTTGCAGCTGCACATGCTTATTGTCGTGCAACAATTCCGTGCATTGGGCCATTTGTAGCCCTGACCCCAGTGCATCTTTTCTGAGAAGGACTCCGGCATCCTCATACTCTGTGCCCTGCTAGCTGATATCCTGTGAAACCACCTGAGGTCCCCTCGTGACTCCTGTGCCTCCAGCCTGTGGGTCCACTTGAGGGTCAACTTTGCTTTATTTGGGCTCCCCTGGTTGCTCAAGGCCTGCCCTGACTCCCCTTGCTGTGGTGAGTCTCCTGGTCCTTGCTGGGCCAGATCGACACCGAATTTGACTATCTGCATTGTTTGCCGCTGCCAAGGCTTGTTGGTGCTCCCGCCAGACACCGACTCCTCAGCACTCGACATCCATCGTGGGACAGCTCGCCTCCGGCTCCTGGTTGTCTAAGATGTCTTCTGGTCCTCGCAGCTGAAGAGTCAAGATCACCGTCATCACACCTGAAGCACCCAACATCGGTGGGCATTCGTCTACCGAGCCCCTGGTCACTCCAAAGTGACCCAGACTCTGTCCCCTCTGCTTTAAGGTTCTTCTCATCTAGAATTCACATGTGGATTCCACCAGACACTTTTCGTACTTCCAGCAGCAGCATTTCTTTATCAACATCCATAGTGAACGACGAGGGTTTCCGACTCCACTTCGTGCCTATGCACCCGGCTCCTCTGGGATAGGTAACTCTGGTACAAAGGTATCCACAGGTGGGGTGGCTCTCCAACCTCTTATGTTTCAAGGGTTGTCGTCGTAATCTGCTGGGAAGGGTCCTTAATCTCTAATTTTCCAACCGCGACTTTCCCATTGAATTGTACGGAGCACGCGAACGTGTTCTCACTCTGCACCCGTCCTCCGTGGGGACCCTACTCACTCACCTTGGGTGGTTCCTTGGGGTCCCGATGATTCTACACCTTCTAGACTAGGTCTAGTCCCGAGTCGTGGTTCTTATACCACTTATTTAGTATATTGTAATTGTAATTGTAATTGTAATTTACATTTATCGAGCGCGTTATCACCAACAGGTCTCTAAGCGCTACCAGGGGTACACACATCCTAGTTAGTGGGGGAGTGGCAGATGTTAAATGGTGCCCCAGGCTTCTAAGAAAAGTACTGTCTTCAGCTTCTTTCTAAAGGGGAGTAGGTACAGTTCCTTGCGTAAATTTACCGGGAGACTGTTCCACAGCCGAGGTATTGATGCTGAGAAGGCTCTTCCTCCAACAGAAGACAAGTTAAAGCGGGGGCAAACCAGCAGGCAGGCCTCAGCTGACCGAAGCACCCTACTCGGGACATAGTTAGCTAGGCGGTCTTTAATATAGCTTGGGGCTTGGCCATACATGGTTTTATGGGCAATGCAGAGACCTTTGAACTTTATTCTCTGCCTTACCGGGAGCCAATGTAGCTCATGTAGTAGAGAAGTGGCATGAACTCGTCTCGGCTTTCTGAAAATTAATCTAGCCGCGTCGTTCATAACAACCTGAAGTCTGGCCAACAGTTGTTGCGGCAGACCAATATACAGAGAGTTACCATAATCCAGGCGCGACAGTATCATTGCAGAGACTGCCCATCTAAGTGTAGCAAAAGTGAGAAGTGGGGCTAGTTTCCGCAACTGCCTTAGCAGGCCAACACAGGTTCCCACTACTGTCGACACCTGTTGTAACATGGAGAGCTTGGCATCAATTTTGATGCCCAAACTTTTCACGGCACCGGCCGGTTCCGGAAAAGGGCCAAGTTCTTGTGGCCAAAAAGATCATTCCATGGATTGGATGCTGTGGTGACGGCCAGTACCTCAGTCTTGTCTGGATTAATTTTAAGGGAGTTGGCCGTCATCCAGTTAACGGTGAATTTTAAGATATTTTGCATCCTTAGATGGGCCGTCGGCGAGCTATCAATCTGGATAATGATTTGGGTATCGTCGGCATAGTTAAAGATCCTGCACTCCATCATGTTTAGTGCTGATATCAAGGGCTGAAGATAGGCATTGAAAAGGAGGGGTGACAGTGCCGAGCCCTGAGGTACCCCACATGAAAGTGTGCCAAGGTCGGACACCAGATCAGCTAGCTGAACTCTCTGTGAACGATCCTTAAGAAAGGATGATATGATATGATATGATTTGGTCTCCCCCGGGAGCCCACTGTGTATTGTGCTACTTACGTTTGATTCTTTGCAACTGTATTATATGATTTGTGTTCTATCCTCGTGTAGAGGATACTAGAGAGTGTTATATATATTAAATACATATTTTTATAACTACTGTGTGGTTTCCCTTTAATTTAACCAATACTATAAGTTTGCATTCTGGTAAAACAAGGTGCTTAACATTCCTTCAAGACTTAGCCTGAAGGCTGCTCTCCAGTCTCCATAGCTACCACTAGGATAGCTTTCAATAAAGGTTATCTTTGACCTAATCACCATAAGGGCTGTTTGGACTGGTGCAAGGTGCCCACTTTAACTAGTGGACAGCATATACCAGGCCAACTTCTCACAATGCCCTACCGGCACTATTGCGCCTCCAGAACATCACTTTTTTGACGTTCCGGTGGTGCAATGTGCCACTGGCATATTTATAAGGCCACGTTAAGCCATGTTATATGGCCTTTCATAGCCTTATAAATATGTGCCCCTTTCACGCAGAGAACTGCCTGAAAGGGGCGTTCCATGGGTGTTGCTAAGGTGTTCCCAGCAACATCCATGGCTTTTTGACACTGCCCCAGATTTACGAGAAATCGAAAGTCTGAGGCAGTGCCAAAAACGTACGCCTCCCCGGGGGAGGCGTAAAGGAGGCACAACAAGGAGAAATATCTTTATCTATCCTCGTTTTTCCTTGTATTATGTGAGCTGCATCCTGCAGCACACATAGAAAGAGGAAAACGCCTCTTGTGATTGTTTCTGTGCAGGAAGGTTTCCCTTACTGCTCAAAAATAATCATCCCCACAACACAGGCACCCTTGCACCAGGGTGCAAAGGTGCCTGTTTTGCAGCACGGCAGCCCACTGTGCGCCTGCGCAGGGGAAACAGGACAGAAATGCACCGTATCTAATAGATACGGCGCATTCTTGCCCTTTTCTTTTGCGGTAGGGCAGCACAGCAGCAAGGCCTGCTGTGCTGCAATATGGCAAAAAACCCACAAATGATGCCCTATGAGTTGAGTTACAGAAATAACTCCTCTGAGAGTTTGTACTACAACCCACCTCTTTGGTAAATTGTGGTCTACTTTATTGATATCCTACATCGCCAATTCTTGATTTGAAACCCCTTTCACCTCTGAATTCAGACAACACTTCCCTATGACCTGACTGGCAAATGCTATCCTTCTGTTATGCTTTTCCCTCTGTAATGCAATATCAGTTCTCCTACATAACAGCATTTTGATGTAGGTCACCAAAACAACTTGGCTGTCTGATTTTTTATAGCAAAATGGCCAGAGCTTTCTTTCTTTCAAGAAAATAGCTTGGTTGACTTCAGCCTTAAGTTGTTGGCAAATTTCAGTTTGGCTGTTTTACATGTGAATTGAGGCTTTCATTTTTAACACTTTCTAGAAAGCCTCCACAATCAGTTTTAACAGTTGAACAGTGGCTAACTTAATTTTAGCTCTGAGACCAGGGCTTAGTACGGAAGCAGCTGCTGGCCTAATTAAATCCACACAATTATCCTAGTCATTAAGCAGTAAGCACTCGAAAAGGCAAGTCAAGATGAAACATCTACATGTAAAACAGGCTTTGGTTGACCTACAACAGCCTGTATTTGTATTTTCATGTTATAAGTAGGTGTGCATTTGTCTTTACTTTGTGAACAAAAACAGGTGTGAATCAAAGAACATTAGCATGACAGCAAACTAAAGCTATTGAACATGCAAGGGCAGTTAGTGAATGTCAGAACCCTGTTAAGTGGACCACGGGCCACGCAGGTGTTACTAGGCCCAACCAAGGTGGTTGAGGCCTTTTACTCCTGATGTCCCGGGGACCACCATACTATGGATCCCGCTCAACTGGGTCAAGCACCTCCTTGTGCACCTGACTCTCAGTCAGTAGCCTAGCACGAACACGACTCCCTCGGAAGGAAGTGTACATACAGATCAATGAACACGGCTTTTAACTCAATGTGCACGCAGCACACACAATAAATCAATGTCCAATCAAAGACTTATTTTGTAAAAAAGAAGCATTTTAATTCTAATTCTACACATGCAAAGGTAAGCAACATTTAATAAGCAATGACTAGGGGGCCGATTCACAGAACTAATCTGAGATAAAATCCTAAACGTACTACTTTTGGTATTCACAGAAGGCATTTAGTAGTAGTAAAGTTAGAACTCCTAACTTTACTACTACTAAATGCCTTTTGTGAATACCGAAAGTCATAAAGTTAAGATTTTGTCTCAGTTTAGTAGTAGTAAAGTTAGGAGTCCTAACTTTACTGCTACTAAATGCCTTCTGTGAATACCAAAAGTAGTAAGTTTAGGATTTTATCTCAGAATAGTTCTGTGAATCGGCCCCACAGTCCTCCTTGAGGTAGGCACCGAGTAGTTATCAGGCCATCCTCCAGGATACCCAGTTCCCATGTAGGGTTTGTTAGGACTCCCCACTCACATGCGCACTACTAGGCCCTGTTCATGGGGTTTCCCCCTGCTGGACTCAGTCAATAAGGTGTAGTCACTGAGGGGCATATTTATGAGAGCTTTGCATCATGTTTGCACCATGCAAAGTGGTACATGCATGACGCAAGGCTCTGAGTCAGATTTATGAAGTCACGCAAAGCCTCATTGCGTGGCTTTAAGTGGCCTCATAAATCTTGAGTAAGGCAATGCAGCGCAAATTGCTGAGTCGCCTTACTCTGCGCAAGAGAGACGTTCCATGGGCGTTGCGGTGGGTGTTCCCACTCAACTCCCATGGGTTTTGACGCATTCCCAGATTTACAAGGACTTGTAAACCAGGGAATGCGTCAAAATCTTATGCCTCCCCAAGGCAGCTGTATCGAGGAGAAATATCTTTATTTCTGCTAGTTTATTTCCTCTTTCTATGTGTGCTGCATTCTGCAGCATACATAGAACCCAGACCTCTGCCCTCAGCGCTTCGAGTGGCCCCTCGTGGCATACTGGGTCACTCCAACGAACCTCACTGTCCAGTCACGCTGGTTTCAGGTTGCCTCCTTTACGGCCCCTCCTGGCACACGGGATCGTGGCAGCTTTCTGCACACAGGCAACACCCTGATCGATGCAACACAGTTTCTTGGCACACGGCAGCCCATCCTGACATTCAGGATCACCAACTTCCACAACGCTGTATAAGGGCAATGGGCAATCGATGAAGCACTGTCCTGGGTGCATGGCGGCCCCTCCTGGCTTACGGGGTCACCAGTCTTCACAACGCAGCACAAGGCAAACAGCCTGACCCATGAGGCACTGTCGTTGATAAATGGCAGCCCCTCCTGGTATACTGGGTTACCAATATTCACAATGCGGCACACGCGCAACGACCCGATCGGTGCGGCACAGCTCCTCACACCTAGCTCAGGAGCCCCACACGTCTGGGCTCCCCTCTGGAACTCACTTCCTCCAACATGTTCCTCTCCCTCATGGGCACACCGTTCTTGGCGAGCAGGCAGGTACTGGTGCTCCAGACTCCAGGGCAGGTGACTGGGTTTATCTGGGTGATGTCCCCTCACCCAGCAGGGAGACTAGCCTGTTAGACTCCTAGTCCTGGTCACAGGCAGAAGTCTTGCAGAGCTTCCCTTCCTCATGCAGCCTGGCAGGCTGCCCGGCAGATGACAAAGTATGGGGTCTCAGACTCCCCTACCTATAGTTCTTTTCCAGACACAAAATGTGATTTAGGGTCTGGACCTTTTAAGTTTATGTTGGGGTTCTGCTTCTTTGACATGGACATCCCCCCCCTTCATCCTTCCTTTTGAAAGATGTCTGTCATAGCAGGCAGGACTCCGAAGCTGATTAATCCACAACATGTTTCATGGGAGTGACCAAAGTTCACACCTGGATGTCAGCCGCAGTGATCTGTGCATTAAAGGCAAATCCTGGGCCTTCAGCCCTACACTTTATGATTCCCTTATCAGCCTCATCTCCCTCTTCCTGAGATGTGTCCAGGCCCCTGTCCATGTGATCTGTCACTGAATCAAAGAGCCCTTTGAAATGCACAAGGAGAGCCTGGGTCCTCATCACCAAGTGCTTGTCTCACCCTGGTTACAGGAACGCAGCAATATACTAATCTGCCTGGGGAGATTCCTCTACTCCTCATGTTTTCACCAGGCAGGCGTGGGCTTCCCAAAATGGATCCCAAGGTCCTCCTTGTAATGTACCAGTGCAGGCATTTCTGCACTCAGCATACATTCCCAGCACACTCCACCGTCTGGTATTGTTGTGTCCATGTACCATGCTAGCATCAGCATTTCTACATGCAGCATACGCACTCAGTCTGTGCACACTGTTCAGTACTACAGTCTATCGGTATTGCACGAGAGTGTGTCAGTTTAAACACCCTCTACCAAAGCACACATTTACCATGTGCACATTGTTCCGCGCTGCACCCTCTGTGTAGTGTATGTCTTGCGTGCCCACATGCACGCAGCACATGTTTTTAGTGCTCAAGCACTTATACATCAATCTGATGTAGGCCAAAGGTGAGTTACACACACAGCAGACAAGCCTTTAAAAATGTGAGTGAACCTGTACGCCTCACTCCAATGACTCAGAGTAAAAAGGACCTGGTCACTACTATTGATCATCACACTGTATGCTTCCACCACCGCGCTTGTGTTGTTTAACTCCTGGTGTAGGCAGTAGCCTTGCACCACTATGAGGGTCCAACAACACCGCAATTCATGAGGTAGACATATGCCATGACACACACGCATGATTCGTGTTCACCTATGACCGGAAAAATCTGCATTAGGGATCCAGACAACAATACAGTTGGGCATTCAAGGCATGGGTACATGTTTTTACCATGCAGAAGACATTTCCGTCCCAACAGTAAATATCACTGTTTGGTTATGACAGACTACCTCTTTCAAAAAGTATGCCCTTCCTAAACAAACAAAAAGCTGTAAGATGCCAACTGAAATGTTGTGTCATTATAGTAAATAAATCAAAGAGCACCACTGTCTCTTGGTTTAAAAAAGTCCACTTCAGTAGCATCAGCAGTACATGAGGGGAACTCTTATGGAACAATATAAACATATTTAAAATGCCATGACCTTAAAGTGCAGTCCATCCAACAAATGGCAAACCATCAAAAACACATGAAAGCCAATGGCTGACGGGGGCTGACCCAAGCCGGGGAAAGAAATTGGGTTACTGGTTGAGGGGGTGAAACCCTACTCAAGCAGGAACCGCAATCCTTGTCAGGGTGAGGCACAAGCAAACCCCAAATAAGTCTGTGCTCAACTCTCTGGTAGCTTGGCTTAGAGCACTCAGGCTTAACTTAGAGGCAATATGTAAAGTATTTATGCAGCACTTTGGACAGTAATAAAGTGAAAATACAACACAAGAAAAATCCCACACCAAATTAGACAAATAGAGTACATTTTAATTAATAAATCAAGGCCAAAGCGACAAAAATCCATCAGTAGAACCAGAGATACGCAGTTATAAAGATTTTAGTGAATACAGTGCCAAAAAGCACAAAGCTTGAACTCTGGATATCTGGTCGTGCTAGACCGGGACAACGTCACAAGTTCAGTCCGACTGTAATGGTCGGCCTGCTTGTCTTACTGCTTAAATGGGATGTGAACTAGCAGTTCCACTGGACTGTTCTACTGAGGTAGTGTGAGAAGTTGGCCTGGTATATGCTGTTCACTAATTAAAGTGGACACCTTGCACCAGGGCAAATCGACTCTTATGGTAGATAGGTTTAAGACAACCTTTTAAAGAAAGCTATCCTAGTGGTTGCTGTGGAGAGCAGCCTTCAGGCTAAGTCTCGGAGGAATGTAAAGCAGCTTGTTTTACCATATAATCTCTTGAATCACCAAATGAAAAGACACCACACAGGTATATATATCAAATATATATGTATTTATTTCTAAATAACTCTCTACTAATCTCTTTATGAGATTAGAAGACAAACATATGCACAAATCAACGTTTCACAATAAGTTAAGCACAGAATATGGCTGGAGCCCTAGGGGCGTACCAGACCATATACTAAGTAAGAGACT
Organism: Calotriton arnoldi; assembly: GCA_963921515.1. Taxonomy (NCBI): domain Eukaryota; kingdom Metazoa; phylum Chordata; class Amphibia; order Caudata; family Salamandridae; genus Calotriton; species Calotriton arnoldi. The sequence continues at coordinate 1,131,743 of CAWUFW010003720.1, forward strand.
TAGAAACAACGACTTGCAAGGAGACAAGGCCTAGGGCCTTCAGAAGTGCTGGGGCCTCACGAAACCACCCAAGGCAGGTAAGTAAAGGACCCACGGGGGACGCGTGCAGTGTGGATACACAGGCGCGAATCGCCGTTAACTTCAATGGGGCAAGTCGCGGTTGGAAATAGAGAGTTTTAGGATACTTCAGGAGAACCTACAAGCAAGTCACTTACAGGGTAAGTAGTTCTAGGGCCCACACCCACAGGAGCACCGTAGTGCTGGAGTTACCTCACCCAGGGAAGCCGGGTGCACAGGTGTCCTTTGGTGTCGGGTCGCGGCGTCGTTTTCAATGGCGAACAAAGAAGACTTGCTGCTTGCGGGAGCTGAAGAAGTGTCCGGTGGAATCCAAGCCTGGATTCTGAAGAAGGATGACCTGAAAGCAGAGGGGACAGTGTTCAAAGTCACTTGGCAGTGACCCGGGGCAAGGAAGATGGATGCCCACCGTCGTCGGTTGATTCAGGCCGGTTGCGGGTGCCTTGACTCTTCAGCCACGTGGTCCAGGAGGTGTCGATGACAACTAGGAGCTGGATTCGGTATGTCCCTCGACGTCTGCAGCTGACTGCGGTGTCGGCAACTCGATCAGAGCCAACAAGCCTTGGCAGCCGCAAGTCTCGGGGAGATGAAGAAAAGTCGATGGCGCAGACCAGCAAGGTCTGAGGAACTCACCCAGTGAGGGTAAGTCAGGACAGGCCTGGAGCAACCGGGGAGCCCTTTGGTTTCTTTAAGAAGTCTTCTGGGGACCCACAAGCCAGCGGGCAAGGGATCGCAAAGACACCTCGGGCGGAATCACTCAACAGGGGCCCACAGTCACTCGGGACGGTGTAGGCCTCTGATCTTCGGAGGGATTCCTGCTGGAGGTCGGAACCACACGTGGTCCAAAGCACAAGTTCGTAGAACGTTGTGAAGGGGTTGCACTCGACAATAGTGCACGGTACCCAGGGGTCGCAGTTCCTCGTTACTCGTGGGGTCCACTTGCCTCAGCTTCGCTAGGGACTCACGATGGCCTTGGAGAAGTCAGGAAATCCACTTCTTGGGCTGCAGGGACTTCGGACTCCGGCGGGAGCGGCGTAGTTTGCGACCGTCGTTATCGTTTTTGGTGCCTGCCAAGCAGGGGAGTCACTCCTTGACCCCAAGGGAGATTCTTCAGTCCTCTAATCGTGATGTAGAGCGTCGAAGGTCCAGGATTCAGTTTCAAAGTTTAGTCCAGGGATATCTGCTTTGCAATGGCAAGGTTCCCCCTCTTATACTAAAAAGAGGGGATGGACTAGCTCTATGACCCCACCTATGGGAGGGTCAAGGGAGGGGGTGGCTACACCCACTTCCCTTTGTCCAGTTTCGCGCCAGAGCAGGGGCAGGTAGCCCCTGAGCTGGTTTGAACTGGCATATGCACAGAGGAGCCTTCTGCTCCCCCAGTGCAAGACTTCAAAGCACTCTAAGAGTGCACCCACCCAGCCCCAATACACTAAACCCTGTCTGGAAGGTGGTTACACCTCCCTGTGACAGGATGCCTATTGTTGGGCTTCCTCCACTGCGAGTTTCGGTCATCAGCAGGAGGGCAGCCCAGTGTCTGTGACTGGTGGCATCCATTTTGTGATGCCAGGGCTCTTTAGGATTCTACCGCGTTTCCACAGCAGGTACATGTCTTATCCCTCTAGAAGGGTGGAATGCTACCCCCGCCGCCAAGATTGGCGGGGGGTAGTATTCCAAGATGTTTGACACCAAACACGACATGTTTTGATGCAGCCATTCCAAAGTTAGCATTTACCGCGAGGATATAATGCACTTAATAGTATATGGTTTAACCGCATCCACAAACAGCACCAGAGAATAGACTCTGAGAGCTGCAGAGGGGGCCCTGCTCAGGCAGAGGCACCCCCTCACATAGAAGCCAAGCACCCTGCCCTCAGGATTGATAGGGCCTGCCTTAGGGGTGACTGATAGGTTTATATGTGTGTGCAGGAGAGATATAGGAAACCTATATCTCAGTGAGGGGTGCTAGCACCACCTCACCCAGGCTGCAGTAGCAGGCCTGTGGTGTCAGATTTAGACTGCTTCCCAGGGGTGGCATAACATATGCTGCAGCCCCTGGGAGGCCTGTGAAGTACCTATGCCCTTGGTACCTAAGGTACCATATACTAGGGACTCATAAGGCACCACAGTATCCAATCACTAGTGCACCTAGAGTGCACTCCATGTCGTTTAGAGAGAGCAGATAGACTGGGGCCCTGAATAGCAGGGTCCCAGTCCAACTAAGTCATAAACCAGCAAAACACCATAAAAAAAAGTGGGGGCAACCATATAGTCAGATTCCACCTTCCTACATAACCCCCCCAAACGAAAGGAGATAAGGCTAACCTTGGCCAGTTGAGCCTTTATTGACTAAGTGGCCATATAAGGAAGCACCTGCACTAGCATGGTTGCCCCCTGTCTTATGGTCCACTAAGCAATCCCTCACCCTAAGGGTATGAGAGGGTCTCCACCATGGGGAATCACTACCTGTGGTGTGCTTTGGTAAAGTACCAGGCTGGTGAGGTGTCTGAGTAGGGAAGTGTGGCCCTAGGAATGTTGGCCTCAGCTTTCTCAGCTCACTGGTCACCATGTATGCCTGTCTTTCCATGACTGAGTGGTACTCTGCTCTAAGGGTCAACCTTTGACTGCCTACAGCCGGGGGTTGGGTCCCTTTGGGTGGAACACTGGAGGGACATGACATGTTTGGAACCTTTTGGTCCCAGGTTTGCCCTTGCCTAACAGAGTCCTTCTGGGGGAGGTCCCTACATAAAGGTATGGGGGATCCCTCAGTGGGTTGAGGAATTTCTACCTGGCTAGGGCTACTAGCCTGGGGGCCCCTAATCTGCTGATGGGGGTTCCTCTGGACAGGGGGCCCTGGGGGTCCACTGACCTCGCTGACCTCTGCAGCCCTGGGCTGACTGAGGCAGGGTAGAGAGGGGCAGGTTACCTGCTCCAGACTGGGTACCACCTTGTAAGGGTCCTCTGCCATCAGGGGGTGGCCAGGCCAGGCCTGACTACCTCTGTGGCAGTTCCTTCACTAGGGGTAGGGTCAGTTCCCTGAGGAGGCTGACCCTTACCTACTGTCTGGAGGGAAGAAGACTTTTCTTCAACCCTTGTGCTCTCTTCTGGGGGAGAGTGGGCCATTCTTCCAGGCTCCATCTCTCCAAAATCTTGGGCTGGGGCTGTGGCCATCACAGCCCCACTAACCTTTACAGGGACACCCAACATCTTCAGATGGGTTTGGTGTTCAATTTCAGCCCAGGCTGAAATTTCCAGATCATTGCCCATCAGGCAATCTACAGGTAAGGTTGGGGACACTGCCACTCTTTTGGGCCTGTGACCCCCTCCCAGCTGAGATTGACTATGGCCATGGGGTGATCTGTTCTGACACCATCAATGTTGGTCACCTGGTATTTAAACTCAGGTAAAAGCTGGTGAGGGGGACTAGTTTCCCTGCCACCATGGTGACACTAGCCCCTGTGTCCCTAAATGCCACAGCTTTCTGACCATTAATTATTGGCTCCAGTCTGTACCTGCCCAATGCTGTGGGACCCACGGTAAAGGTGGCAAATCCTATACCACCATCAGAATCTGAGGAGTCTGTTGAGGGGGTCCTGTCTGAACTAGGGCCCACCTCTGTTCCTCTTGCAAAAGCACCTAACTTTTTGGGTGCACTACTCCCAACTGGAGGATTACTACTGGTAGTACCAGGAGGGGTGGTAGTAGTTGTTGGAGGAACATTTTCTTTATTGCCAATCCTGGGACAACTGGGATCAGATTTCCAGTGCCCAGGCTTTTTACAGACATGGCAATAGGGTTTCTTTTCAGGAGAGGAAGGAGTTTGGGACCCACCCCCAGAAGAGGAATTTTGGGGCCCTGTAGTGGACTTATCCTTGGATTTATCCCCACCTTTCTCTTGGGACTTGGTAGAATCTTTCTTGTGGTCACCACCCTGATTCTTAGGCCTTACCCTGGTTCTGACCCATTTGTCTGCCTTCTTTCCCAATTCTTGGGGAGAGGTCAGATCAGAGTCCACCAGGTACTGGTGTAAAAGCTGGTTTTGACAATTATTAAGGATCTGTTCTCTCATCATTAGATTATAAAATCCTTTGAAATCAGTAACCCTACTGCCAACCAGCCAACCCTCCAGAGCCTTGGATGCACAATCTACAAAGTCTGTCCAGTCCTGAGTCTGTGCCTTCTGGGTATCTCTGAACTTCAACCTGTACTGCTCAGTGGTTAAGCCAAACCCATCTATCAGTGCACTCTTCAGGACCTCATAATTATCAGCATCCTCTTCTCTAACAGTGAGGAGCTTGTCTCTACCTTTATCTGAAAAGGAGAGCCACAAGATTGCTGCCCACTGCTTTTGGGGACCTGCTGTACTCTACAGGCCCTCTCCATAGCAGTTATCCACTTGTGGATATCATCCCCACTCTGGTAGGGAGGAACAACCTTGCTCAGGTTCCTATGGTCAGGAATATATTCTCTGCCTCTAGGGACACTGTTGCTGCCACCAGGGGGTTCTAACCCCTCTTTTCTAGAAGCTCTCTGGATCTCCAGGGCTTCCCTATCCAGTGCCAACTGCTTGGTTCTGAGGGCCACTCTGGCTTCCTCATACTGGAGCAGTTTGCACCTTCTCTCAGAGGAGGTCTCTCTTAAGGAAAAGTATGAGCTCCTCTGCTGGACAAATTCTCTGCCAGAGTGATAAGAGTGGTCAGATTCCCTGGAAGGGGATCTGTGCCTCTCCTCCTCTCTGTCAGTTCTCTTAGGGAGAATTCCTCTGTCCTTTTCAGGCCCCTTGGAGCCTGGCCCTTCAATCACAGAGTCTTGGTCATTCTGATTTTCATCATCTGACCCAGATACTATGACTGACCCACCCACTGATTCAAACCCTTTAGCTCCTAGAGCCAATCTAAGGTCATCTGCTGTCAGCAGATCTATCAGGTGGAGTGTTGAGGGACTCTGTCCTAGTCTCAGGTGTCTGTCAACACACATGGCTCTCAAGTCAGAGAAAGCCATGTCCTTATACTGAGGCTGAGTGGATCCACTGGGTCCACCCTTTAAGGACATTCTAGTGTTGTGCAGTGTTGTACTACCTACACTAGTTTGTGGCCTACTGATCCTAGCTTGAGCTGTGGAAAGGGTGTGCTATCCCTTGGCACACAGCTCTAAGTTCAGTAGAACTTATTGATACTAAGCTTGACTTTATATGTACCTTGAGTACCTATAATGGTTTTCAGTTAGTAATTCAAATAGAGATTTTCTGGTAAAACAATGGCAAGCTGGAATCCCACACGCTGCCCACCAATGTGAGAAGTTGGCCTGGTATATGCTGTTCACTAATTAAAGTGGACACCTTGCACCAGGGCAAATCGACTCTTATGGTAGATAGGTTTAAGACAACCTTTTAAAGAAAGCTATCCTAGTGGTAGCTGTGGAGAGCAGCCTTCAGGCTAAGTCTCGGAGGAATGTAAAGCAGCTTGTTTTACCATATAATCTCTTGAATCACCAAATGAAAAGACACCACACAGGTATATATATCAAATATATATGTATTTATTTCTAAATAACTCTCTACTAATCTCTTTATGAGATTAGAAGACAAACATATGCACAAATCAACGTTTCACAATAAGTTAAGCACAGAATATGGCTGGAGCCCTAGGGGCGTACCAGACCATATACTAAGTAAGAGACTTAGAAACAACGACTTGCAAGGAGACAAGGCCTAGGGCCTTCAGAAGTGCTGGGGCCTCACGAAACCACCCAAGGCAGGTAAGTAAAGGACCCACGGGGGACGCGTGCAGTGTGGATACACAGGCGCGAATCGCCGTTAACTTCAATGGGGCAAGTCGCGGTTGGAAATAGAGAGTTTTAGGATACTTCAGGAGAACCTACAAGCAAGTCACTTACAGGGTAAGTAGTTCTAGGGCCCACACCCACAGGAGCACCGTAGTGCTGGAGTTACCTCACCCAGGGAAGCCGGGTGCACAGGTGTCCTTTGGTGTCGGGTCGCGGCGTCGTTTTCAATGGCGAACAAAGAAGACTTGCTGCTTGCGGGAGCTGAAGAAGTGTCCGGTGGAATCCAAGCCTGGATTCTGAAGAAGGATGACCTGAAAGCAGAGGGGACAGTGTTCAAAGTCACTTGGCAGTGACCCGGGGCAAGGAAGATGGATGCCCACCGTCGTCGGTTGAATCAGGTCGGTTGCGGGTGCCTTGACTCTTCAGCCACGTGGTCCAGGAGGTGTCGATGACAACTAGGAGCTGGATTCGGTATGTGCCTTGTCGTCTGCAGCTGACTGCGGTGTTGGCAACTCGATCAGAGCCAACAAGCCTTGGCAGCCGCAAGTCTCGGGGAGATGAAGAAAAGTCGATGGCGCAGACCAGCAAGGTCTGAGGAACTCACCCAGCGAGGGTAAGTCAGGGCAGGCCTGGAGCAACCAGGGGAGCCCTTTGGGTTCTTTAAGAAGTCTTCTGGGGACCCACAAGCCAGCGGGCAAGGGATCGCAAAGACACCTCGGGCGGAATCACTCAACAGGGGCCCACGGTCACTCGGGACGGTGTAGGCCTCTGATCTTCGGAGGGATTCCTGCTGGAGGTCGGAACCACACGTGGTCCAAAGCACAAGTTCGTAGAACGTTGTGAAGGGGTTGCACTCGACAATAGTGCACGGTACCCAGGGGTCGCAGTTCCTCGTTACTTGTGGGGTCCACTTGCCTCAGCTTCGCTAGAGACTCACGATGGCCTTGGAGAAGTCAGGAAATCCACTTCTTGGGCTGCAGGGACTTCGGACTCCGGCGGGAGCGGCGTAGTTTGCGACCGTTGTTATCGTTTTTGGTGCCTGCCAAGCAGGGGAGTCACTCCTTGACCCCAAGGGAGATTCTTCAGTCCTCTAATCGTGATGTGGAGCGTCGAAGGTCCAGGATTCAGTTTCAAAGTTTAGTCCAGGGATTATCTGCTTTGCAATGGCAAGGTTCCCCCTCTTATACTAAAAAGAGGGGATGGACTAGCTCTATGACCCCACCTATGGGAGGGTCAAGGGAGGGGGTGGCTACACCCACTTCCCTTTGTCCAGTTTCGCGCCAGAGCAGGGGCAGGTAGCCCCTGAGCTGGTTTGAACTGGCATATGCACAGAGGAGCCTTCTGCTCCCCCAGTGCAAGACTTCAAAGCACTCTAAGAGTGCACCCACCCAGCCCCAATACACTAAACCCTCTCTGGAAGGTGGTTACACCTCCCTGTGACAGGATGCCTATTGTTGGGCTTCCTCCACTGCGAGTTTCGGTCATCAGCAGGAGGGCAGCCCAGTGTCTGTGACTGGTGGCATCCATTTTGTGATGCCAGGGCTCTTTAGGATTCTACCGCGTTTCCACAGCAGGTACATGTCTTATCCCTCTAGAAGGGTGGAATGCTACTCCCGCCGCCAAGATTGGCGGGGGGTAGTATTCCAAGATGTTTGACACCAAACACGACATGTTTTGATGCAGCCATTCCAAAGTTAGCATTTACCGCGAGGATATAATGCACTTAATAGTATATGGTTTAACCGCATCCACAAACAGCACCAGAGAATAGACTCTGAGAGCTGCAGAGGGGCCCTGCTCAGGCAGAGGCACCCCCTCACATAGAAGCCAAGCACCCTGCCCTCAGGATTGATAGGGCCTGCCTTAGGGGTGACTGATAGGTTTATATGTGTGTGCAGGAGAGATATAGGAAACCTATATCTCAGTGAGGGGTGCTAGCACCACCTCACCCAGGCTGCAGTAGCAGGCCTGTGGTGTCAGATTTAGACTGCTTCCCAGGGGTGGCATAACATATGCTGCAGCCCCTGGGAGGCCTGTGAAGTACCTATGCCCTTGGTACCTAAGGTACCATATACTAGGGACTCATAAGGCACCACAGTATCCAATCACTAGTGCACCTAGAGTGCACTCCATGTCGTTTAGAGAGAGCAGATAGACTGGGGCCCTGAATAGCAGGGTCCCAGTCCAACTAAGTCATAAACCAGCAAAACACCATAAAAAAAAATGGGGGCAACCATATAGTCAGATTCCACCTTCCTACAGGTAGTGTCAAGACTTATTTGCATATGGTTGATCACTGTAGCAGCACTGTCAGCAAAAGAATGATGCACTGGAATGCAGGCAACAATAATTGCTAGTGCCTAAGAATAATTCGAACATTCTCTGCAACCCTTTTTTGATTTTCTCAGGTAAAGGGCAAAAGTGCAACAACTATGCCCTGACAGGGATCGCATAGCTCACTCTGTACTATGACATCACTTTGGCAATCTGGTGAAATGGTGGCATGCCAAAGATCTGGGGCCTCGTTTATGAGTTTTTGCCGTAGGGCAACACCGCAGGCCTTCCTGTTGCGCTGCCCGATGGCAAAACAAAAGGGCAGGAATGCGCCGTATCTATCAGATACAGCGCATTCATGTCCTTTTCCCCTGCGCTGGCGCACAATGGGCTGCTGTGTGCCAATGCAGGCACCTTGCACCAGAGGCTTTTTCCTCTTTCTATATGTGCTGCAGAATGCAGGACACATAGAAAAATGAAAAATGAGGAGAAATAAAGATATTTCTCCTCTTTGTGTCTCCCGTATGCCTCCCCTGGGGTGGCGTAAGTTTTTGGCTCTGCCTCAGAGTTACGATTTCTCGTAAATCATTGGCAGTGTCGAAAAGCCATGGATATTGCTGGGAACGCCCACAGCAACACCAATTGCACGCCCCTTTAACGCAGAACACTGTGTTAAAGGGAACGATATTTACAAGGCAGCATTAAGCTCAAAAACGTGGCTTAGAGCGGCCTGGTAAATATGGAGCAGGCTTCTGCGCCATAGAACGTCACAAAAAGGGGCTCCTTAGTGGCCTGTGTCTTCCTTTTGCGACAAGAGGGTACAAATGAGACCATGTGGTACCTGTGTCTCCCTGCGTTCCTGCTCCCGGTCCTGCTCATACATCCAGCTGCTTCTACTTTGGGAGGACAAGAGACACTGGTGGTGTTCTATCTTTTATATGTGAGTGCGCATAGCAGGCGACTCTGTCTGCCTTCAGCTTTATCTCTCCCCACTCCCCCTCATAACTATCTGATAAATGCGGGGATGGTGTTTCCTCCAGTAATCATGTTTCCTTATCTTGCTGATATTGTGCTCATAGCAGAGGCTGTTGCATCAAAAGAGCCATAGTTCTCTTCTGGTAGCTCAAGGTAATAAGACAGAAATGAACATTTCCAGAAATGCTTTGTGTAGCATTTGCGCTGAAAATCTAAGCTTCCCAAACAAATCAGATTTTTTCTGTTTTGTAAAATATTGCTAGGAGGAAATCTGCATTTTCTTCCAAGCCCAGGATAAATAAATAAGCTGTTTAAATAAATGTCAAGCTCTGTTTATGGAAATCTGCCAGAAGCGTATGTAATATGTAGCATTTTGGTCGCTGTAGAAACATGTAAATGAGCATTACCTGCTTGTTTCATTTCTAAAATTATTTCAGTTGGCCTATGTGGGCTTCTAGACACACAGGCCCTCTAACGATGGCTGTCGGACAAGTGTCTGACCACCATCACTGCGGGTAAGTTTCCATCCGACAATGAGTTGGCAGTCCCACCTGCCCTATTATGATGACACCATCATCCAAGCAGTCGGAAAGTGCCTTTTCCCACTGAGGTTTGTGCTGCGCCCCAGGAAAAGGGCTGCAGAACAAGCCGCAGTAGGAAAAGGAACTTTGTGTGCATCCATGCACCGCGTGCCAGGCACCAAGTGGTGTCTGGCACATGGTGCATAGATGTGTGTGTGCCCTGCTTGGGGCTCCCTAAGTCCCATTCCGGCTGCCTTTCCATCGCAGTGGGACCATCATGAAAAGGCAGTCGGAAAGGGACATCCTAACCCCTACGGCGGTGCCAGCGCAGGCACTGCCCTCATGGTAGGGATAGGAGTCTGTCTGTTGCCCCAGCGGTAGCCTTGATCCTGTTGGAGGCAGCATTCTGTCCCCCAAACCTCTGAAGTCCAACTGTCCGCATCATAATGTGGTCAGACCGATGGTCTGGATGTCGGTGGGACCTCAACCGACGGCCTGTCTGTGGCAGTCCCACTGACATCCAAATGAGGCCCACTCTGTAGTTTATCCATGTCATGTTAGAGGTAAGCAGAGACATTTCAATTGAGTCAGCCATATTAAAACAGCACGATACCAAAGGGGATGATGGACGGAGCGTTAGAGCAAATCAAACACTCACCCCCAGTCAACTGATCTGGGTTTAATCCATCATCATTCTTTAGCTCACTCCACCACCCCAGTTCAGACATGGCCACATGCAAATCAGTCTGACCCTGTGCCTCATGGGAACAGTCCAGCCCGAACTGCCAAGCCATGTCTTCCCTGGACCGGAAACAAGCATCCTGGGACCGGTTTCGGGTTCAAAACCCTCATCAGCCAGGCTATCTTGAATCCAGTGGCAAAGTGAGCAAGGGACCCACGTCTGGGCATACCCTGCCAACTAAGGGCGAACAAAGCGATACCAAAGGGGATGATGGACGGAGCGTTAGAGCAAATCAAACACTCACCCCAGTCAACTGATCTGGGTATAATCCATCATCATTCTTTAGCTCACTCCACCACCCCAGTTCAGACATGGCCATATGCAAATCAGTCTGACCCTGTGCCTCATGGGAACAGTCCAGCCCGAACTGCCAAGCCATGTCTTCCCTGGACCGGAAACAAGCATCCTGGGACCGGTTTCGGGTTCAAAACCCTCATCAGCCAGGCTATCTTGAATCCAGTGGCAAAGTGAGCAAGGGACCCACGTCTGGGCATACCCTGCCAACTAAGGGCGAACAAAGCGATACCAAAGGGGATGATGGACGGAGCGTTAGAGCAAATCAAACACTCACCCCCAGTCAACTGATCTGGGTATAATCCATCATCATTCTTTAGCTCACTCCACCACCCCAGTTCAGACATGGCCATATGCAAATCAGTCTGACCCTGTGCCTCATGGGAACAGTCCAGCCCGAACTGCCAAGCCATGTCTTCCCTGGACCGGAAACACAGCTCAAACGCTCCGTCCATTTGCCACTGGATTCAAGCTAGCCTGGCTGATGACGGCTGATTAGCCAGAAACCGGTCCCAGGATGCTTGTTTCCGGTCCAGGGAAGACATGGCTTGGCAGTTCGGGCTGGACTGTTCCCATGAGGCACAGGGTCAGACTGATTTGCATAATGCCATGTCTGAACTGGGGTGGTGGAGTGAGCTAAAGAATGATGATGGATTAAACCCAGATCAGTTGACTGGGGTGAGTGTTTGATTTGCTCAAACGCTCCGTCCATCATCCCCTTTGGTATCGCTTGTTCGCCCTAAGTTGGCAGGGTATGCCCAGACGTGGGTCCCTTGCTCACTTTGCCACTGGATTCAAGCTAGCCTGGCTGATGACGGCTGATTAGCCAGAAACCGGTCCCAGGATGCTTGTTTCCGGTCCAGGGAAGACATGGCTTGGCAGTTCGGGCTGGACTGTTCCCATGAGGCACAGGGTCAGACTGATTTGCATATGGCCATGTCTGAACTGGGGTGGTGGAGTGAGCTAAAGAATGATGATGGATTAAACCCAGATCAGTTGACTGGGGGTGAGTGTTTGATTTGCTCAAACGCTCCGTCCATCATCCCCTTTGGTATCGCTTTGTTCGCCCTAAGTTGGCAGGGTATGCCCAGACATGGGTCCCTTGCTCACTTTGCCACTGGATTCAAGCTAGCCTGGCTGATGACGGCTGATTAGCCAGAAACCGGTCCCAGGATGCTTGTTTCCGGTCCAGGGAAGACATGGCTTGGCAGTTCGGGCTGGACTGTTCCCATGAGGCACAGGGTCAGACTGATTTGCATATGGCCATGTCTGAACTGGGGTGGTGGAGTGAGCTAAAGAATGATGATGGATTAAACCCAGATCAGTTGACTGGGGGTGAGTGTTTGATTTGCTCAAACGCTCCGTCCATCATCCCCTTTGGTATCGCTTTGTTCGCCCTAAGTTGGCAGGGGTATGCCCAGACGTGGGTCCCTTGCTCACTTTGCCACTGGATTCAAGCTAGCCTGGCTGATGACGGCTGATTAGCCAGAAACCGGTCCCAGGATGCTTGTTTCCGGTGCAGGGAAGACATGGCTTGGCAGTTCGGGCTGGACTGTTCCCATGAGGCACAGGGTGTGAGAAGTTGGCCTGGCATATGCTGTCCACTAATTATAGTGGGCACCTTGCACCAGTCCAAACAACCCCTTATTGGAGATAGGTTAAAGACAACCTTATTGAAAGCTATCCTAGTGGTAGCTATGGAGAGCAGCCTTCAGGCTAAATCTTGAAGGAATGTAAAGCAGCTTGTTTTACCAGTCTATAATCTCTTGAGTGACCAAATGAAAGAGCACCACACCAGGTATATATTCAAAATATATGTATTTATTGCTAAACACACCCCTCTAGTCTCTTTATGAGGCTAGAGTTCGAAGTACACAAGTTATAAGTTATTTAAACACAGTAATAGCACAAATACACGTTTGGGCCCTAGGGGCGTACCAAACCATATACCAATAAAGTGGTATAAGAACCACGACTGAACTAGACACTAGGCCTAGAGCCTCTAGAAGTGCTTGGACCACAAGGAACCACCCAAGGTAGTGACACAGGGGACCCACGGGGGACGCGTGCAGTGTAAATACACAACCGCGATACGCCGTTAACTTCTATGGAGAAAGTCGCGATCAGGAAATTAAAGAAAAGGGACACTTAAAGGAGAACTTGGAGCAAACCCTTTGAGAACTAGGTCGTTCTAGAGTCTCTACCCACGGGAGCACCGGAGTACTCGTGTTACCTCACCCAGGGAAGCCGGGTGCATAGGTGCCTTTCGGGGTCGGGTTTCGTCGTCGATTTGAATGGCGATCTGCTGCAAAGTGCTGCTGGCGACCAAGTGGAAAGTGTCCGGGTGGATCCAAGAGTGGATCGGAGATCTGAAGAACCTGAAAGCAGAGGGGACAGAGTCTGGGTCACTAGCCAGTGACCAGGATGGCGATGAGCGGATGCCCACCGATGTCGAGTGCTTCAGGTGCATTGACGGTCGTCTTGACTCTTCAGCCACGAGGTCCAGGAGGTGTTATCGGCAACCAGAAGCAGGATTCGGGCTGGTACACAATGTTTGTCGAGTGCTGAGGTATCGGCGACCGGATTGGACCCAACAAGCCTTGGCAACGGCAAGTCTCGGTGAAGATGAAGATCGTCGACGGTGCAGACCAGCAAGGTCTGAGGAACTCACCCAGCGAGGGTAAGTGAGGGCAGACCTGGAGAAACCAGGGTGCCCAAGAAGAAAAGGATTGGCCTTCGTGAAGGGCTACTAGCCAACGGGCTAGCGACCGCGAAGGAGCCTCGAGATGTCGCACGTGGATCTGGCTCACAGGACACTCGTGGAGTGGAGGCCAGTGATCTTCGGTGCAGTTGGTGCTGGAGGCTAGGGCTACTCGGAGCCAAAAGCACGGCTTCGTGGGAGACCCAGAAGAGGATGCACTAGCAAATGCGTGCGGTGTCCAGGGGTCACGGTTCCACATTACCCACGACAGCTACGGGCCTCAGCTTTGCTGGGGACTCAGGGCAGCCTTGGGAAAGTCTGGAAATCCACCTCTGGTGATGCAAAGACTTCGGCGTCCGACGGGAGCTTAGGCGATGCAGACCGGACAATTGCTTCTTTGGTGCCTGCCAAGCAGGGGAGTCACTCCTTGACCCCAAGGGAGATTCTTCTGTCCTCTAGTCTTTAGTAGAGCGTCGAAGGTCCAGGATTCTGTTTCAGAGTTTCGTCCAGGGATAATAATCTAAAGTCCTAAGGACTGGGTTCCTATACTTATACCAAGTTTAGGGGTTGGACTACTCTGTGGCCCCACCTATGGGTGGGTCAGGGCAGAGGGGTGGCTACACCCTTTCCCTTTGTCCAGTTCGTGCCAAAGCAGGGGCTGCAAGCCCCTGATCCGGTTTGAACTGGGGTATGCACAGGGACACCAAATGTGCCCCCAGTGCAGGACTTCAAAGCACCCGAAAGTGCTCCCGCCCAGCCCCAATACACATTATCCTGTCTGGGGAGGTGGTCACACCTCCCTGGGACAGGAAACCTATTGTCCAGGCCTCCCTGCCAGAGTTTCGTCCAGCAGCAGGAGGCCAGACTCGTGTCTGTGGCAGCAGCATCCATTTTGTGATGCCAGGGCTTTAGAAAGAAGTTACCGGCCAGGCCAGAGTTAACATGTCTCTCTCTCTAGAAGGGTGGAATGCTACCCCCGCCGCCAGAATTGGCGGGGGGTAGTATTCCAAGATGTTTGACACCAAACACGACATGTTTAGGTGCAGCCATTCCAAAGTTAGCATTTAACGCGAGGTTATAATGCGCTTAAGAGTATATGGTCAGGCTGCACTACAAACAGCATCAGAGAAGGGTCTCCGAATGCTGCAGAGGGGCCCTGCTCATGCAGGGGCACCCTCTCACATAGGAACCACGCACTCTGCCTTCAGGATTGATAAGGCCTGCCATAGGAGTGACTTATAGGTTTATATGTGTGTATGTATATAGTGATATAGGTAGCCTATATCACAGTAAGGGGTGCATGCACCACCTTACCCAGGCTGCAGTAGCAGACCTGTGGTGTCAGTTTGGATGGCCTTCCAGGGGTGGCACAATACATGCTGCAGCCCCTGGTAGGCCTCTGAGGTACCTATGCCCTGGGTACATAGTATACCATATACTAGGGACTTATAAGGGCACTCCAGATTCCAATCAGAGATGTGCCTAAGGCACATGGAAACCATTTTACAGAGAAAGCAGATAGACTGGGGCCCTGAATAGCAGGATCCCAGTCCAACTAAGTCATAAACCAGCAAAACACCATAAAAAAAGTGGGGGCAACCATATAGTCAGATTCCACCTTCCTACATAACCCCCCCAAACGAAAGGAGATAAGGCTAACCTTGGCCAGTTGAGCCTTTATTGACTAAGTGGCCATATAAGGAAGCACCTGCACTAGCATGGTTGCCCCCTGTCTTATGGTCCACTAAGCAATCCCTCACCCTAAGGGTATGAGAGGGTCTCCACCATGGGGAATCACTACCTGTGGTGTGCTTAGGTAAAGTACAAGGCTGGTGAGGTGTCTGAGTAGGGAAGTGAGACCCTAGGAATGTTGGGCTCAGCTTCCTCAGATCACTGGTCACCATGTAGGCCTGTCTTTCCATGACTGAGTTGCACTTTGCTCTAAGGGTCAACCTTTGGCTGCCTACAGCTGGGGGTTGGGTCCCTTTGGATGGAACTACTGGAGGGACATGGCAGGTTTGGAACCTTCTGGTCCCAGGTTTGCTCTTGCCTACCAGAGTCCTGCTGGGGGAGGTCCCTACATAAAGGTATGGGGGATCCCTCAGTGTGTAGAGGAATTTTCACCTGGCTAGGGCTACTAGACTGGGTGCCCCTAATCTGCTGATGGGGGGTTCCTCTGGACAGGGGGCCCTGGGGGTCCACTGACCTCCCTGACCTCTGCAGCCCTGGGCTGGCTGAGGCAGGGTAGAGAGGGGCAGGTTACCTGCTCCAGACTGGGTACCACCTTGGAAGGGTCCTCTGCCATCAGGGGTGTGGCCAGGCCAGGCCTGACTACCTCTGGGGCAGTTCCTTCACTAGGGGTAGGGTCAGTTCCCTGAGGAGGCTGACCCTTACCTACTGTCTGGAGGGAAGAAGACTTTTCTTCAACCCTTGTGCTCTCTTTTGGGGGAGAGTGGGCCATTCTTCCAGGCTCCATCTCTCCAAAATCTTGGGCTGGGGCTGTGGCCATCACAGCCCCACTAACCTTTACAGGGACGCCCAGCATCCTTAGATGGGTTTGGTGTTCAACTTCAGCCCAGGCTGACATTTCCAGATCATTGCCCATCAGGTAATCTACAGGTAAGGTTGGGGACACAGCCACTCTTTTTGGGCCTGTGACCCCCTCCCAGCTGAGATTGACTATGGCCATGGGGTGATCTGTTCTGACACCATCAATGTTGGTCACCTGGTATTTAAACTCAGGTAAAAACTGGTGAGGGGGACTAGTTTCCCTGCCACCATGGTGACACTAGCCCCTGTGTCCCTAAATGCCACAGCTTTCTGACCATTAATTATTGGCTCCAATCTGTACCTGCCCAATGCTGTGGGACCCATGGTAAAGGTGGCAAATCCTATACCACCATCAGAGTCAGAGGAGTCTGTTGAGGGGTCCCCGTCTAAACTAGGGCCCACCTCTGTTCCTCTTGCAAAAGCACCTAACTTTTTGGGTGCACTACTCCCAACTGGAGGATTACTACTGGTAGTACCAGGAGGGGTGGTAGTAGTTGTGGGAGGAACATTTTCTTTATTGCCAATCCTGGGGCAACTGGGATCAGTTTTCCAGTGCCCAGGCTTTTTACAGACATGGCAATAGGGTTTCTTTTCAGGAGAAGAAGGAGTTTGGGACCCACCCCCAGAAGAGGAATTTTGGGGCCCTGTAGTGGACTTATCCTTAGATTTGTCCCCACCTTTCTCTTGGGACTTAGTAGAATCTTTCTTCTGGTCACCACCCTGACTTTTAGTTTTTACTCTGGTTCTGACCCATTTGTCTGCCTTCTTTCCCAATTCTTGGGGAGAGGTCAGATCAGAGTCCACCAGATACTGGTGCAAAAGCTGGTTTTGACAATTATTAAGGATCTGCTCCCTCATAATCAAATTGTACAATCCTAAAAAGTCATGCACTTTGTTGCCATGTATCCAACCTTCCAGAGCCTTAGTAGCACAATCTACAAAATCAACACCAGTCTTGAGTCTGAGCTTTTGGGTGTCTCTGAACTTCAACCTATACTGTTCAGTGGTTAGGCCAAACCCATCTATCAGAGCACTCTTCAAGACTGTGTAATTGTCAGCATCCTCTTCTCTTACAGTGAGGAGCTTGTCTCTACCTTTGTCTGCAAAGGAGAGCCACAAGATTGCTGCCCACTGCTTCTGGGGGACCTTCTGAACTTTACAGGCCCTCTCCAGTGCAGTTATCCATTTGTGGATGTCATCCCCACTCTGGTAGGGAGGGACAATCTTGCTTAGGTTTCTATGGTCATAAGACCTTTCCCTATCTGTAGGGATATTGCTGCCACCATGGGACTCTAGTCCCAACTTTTTTCTCTCTTTGTAGAGATCTAGGGACTCCCTGTCTATAGCCAGTTGCTGCTTTCTGAGTTCAAGCTGAGCTTCCTCATATTGAATCAGCCTCTTTCTTCTCTCATGAGAGGATTCCCTCCTATGAGAGGAGACAGAGGTCCCTATTGAGGTGCCAGAGTGGTTAGACTCCTGAGAAGGAGACCTGGACCTTCTGGGCACACTCATAATCCTTCCTGGGGGGACAAAGTGGGGATCATTCTGATCTTCCTCCTCATCTTCCACAGGAGGGATTGGGTTATCCAGGTCAGGGTCATTGTCACCCTCCTGGTCAGTTCCAGAGGGGGGGCTGGGGGTACTGCTACCCCTGGCCCCATCCTCATCTTCTGCCCCACCCTCTGCTCCTACCCCTTCAGTCCCTAAGGGCCTGCTGAGATCATAAGCCCCCAACATCTCTCTAAGATGTTGGGTGGTGGGACTTTGGCCTGTCTTCAGTTTCCTCAAGTTACATAATGCTCTCAATTCCAAGAATGGGAGGGTATCATACTTGGAGGGAAGAAGCCCATGGGCTTCTGGCAAGGACTCACTGGGTCCTGGCTTTGAAGACATCACTAGTGAGGTGTGGTGTATGCACTACCTACTCTAGTGTGGCCTACTAAACTCTCTTGAGTTGTAGGAAGGGTGTGCTATCCCTTAACACACAACTCTAAGTTCAGTAGAACTTACTGTATAGTAAACTTAATTTATATGTACCTTAGGTACCTTTAGTGGTTTTCAGTTGATCAATTCAATTGAGATTATCTGGTAAAACAATAGCAAGCTGGAATCCCACACGCTGCACACCAATGTGAGAAGTTGGCCTGGCATATGCTGTCCACTAATTATAGTGGGCACCTTGCACCAGTCCAAACAACCCCTTATTGGAGATAGGTTAAAGACAACCTTTATTGAAAGCTATCCTAGTGGTAGCTATGGAGAGCAGCCTTCAGGCTAAGTCTTGAAGGAATGTAAAGCAGCTTGTTTTACCAGTCTATAATCTCTTGAGTGACCAAATGAAAGAGCACCACACCAGGTATATATTCAAAATATATGTATTTATTGCTAAACACACCCCTCTAGTCTCTTTATGAGGCTAGAGTTCGAAGTACACAAGTTATAAGTTATTTAAACACAGTAATAGCACAAATACACGTTTGGGCCCTAGGGGCGTACCAAACCATATACCAATAAAGTGGTATAAGAACCACGACTGAACTAGACACTAGGCCTAGAGCCTCTAGAAGTGCTTGGACCACAAGGAACCACCCAAGGTAGTGACACAGGGGACCCACGGGGGACGCGTGCAGTGTAAATACACAACCGCGATACGCCGTTAACTTCTATGGAGAAAGTCGCGATCAGGAAATTAAAGAAAAGGGACACTTAAAGGAGAACTTGGAGCAAACCCTTTGAGAACTAGGTCGTTCTAGAGTCTCTACCCACGGGAGCACCGGAGTACTCGTGTTACCTCACCCAGGGAAGCCGGGTGCATAGGTGCCTTTCGGGGTCGGGTTTCGTCGTCGATTTGAATGGCGATCTGCTGCAAAGTGCTGCTGGCGACCAAGTGGAAAGTGTCCGGGTGGATCCAAGAGTGGATCGGAGATCTGAAGAACCTGAAAGCAGAGGGGACAGAGTCTGGGTCACTAGCCAGTGACCAGGATGGCGATGAGCGGATGCCCACCGATGTCGAGTGCTTCAGGTGCGTTGACGGTCGTCTTGACTCTTCAGCCACGAGGTCCAGGAGGCGTTGTCGGCAACCAGAAGCAGGATTCGGGCTGGTACACAATGTTTGTCGAGTGCTGAGGTGTCGGCAACCGGATTGGACCCAACAAGCCTTGGCAACGGCAAGTCTCGGTGAAGATGAAGATCGTCGATGGTGCAGACCAGCAAGGTCTGAGGAACTCACCCAGCAAGGGTACAGTGAGGGCAAGCCTGGAGCAACCAGGGAGCCCAAGAAGAAAAGGATTGGCCTTCGTGAAGGGCTACTAGCCAACGGGCTAGCGACTGCAAAGGAGCCTCAAGACGTCGCACGTGGATCTGGCTCACAGGACACTCGTGGAGTGGAGGCCAGTGATCTTCAGTGCAGTTGGTGCTGAAGGCTAGGGCTACATGGAGCCCAAAGCACGACTTCGTGGGAGACCCAGAAGAGGATGCACTAGCAAATGCGTGCGGTGTCCAGGGGTCACGGTTCCACATTACCCACGACAGCTACGGGCCTCAGCTTTGCTGGGGACTCAGGGCAGCCTCGGGGAAGTCTGGAAATCCACCTCTGGTGATGCAAAGACTTCGGCGTCCGACGGGAGCTTAGGCGATGCAGACCGGACAATTGCTTCTTTGGTGCCTGCCAAGCAGGGGAGTCACTCCTTGACCCCAAGGGAGATTCTTCTGTCCTCTAGTCTTTAGTAGAGCATCGAAGGTCCAGGATTCTGTTTCAGAGTTTCGTCCAGGGATAATAATCTAAAGTCCTAACGACTGGGTTCCTATACTTATACCAAGTTTAGGGGTTGGACTACTCTGTGGCCCCACCTATGGGTGGGTCAGGGCAGAGGGGTGGCTACACCCCTTTCCCTTTGTCCAGTTCGCGCCAAAGCAGGGGCTGCAAGCCCCTGATCCGGTTTGAACTGGGGTATGCACAGGGACACCAAATGTGCCCCCAGTGCAGGACTTCAAAGCACCCGAAAGTGCTCCCGCCCAGCCCCAATACACATTATCCTGTCTGGGGAGGTGGTCACACCTCCCTGGGACAGGAAACCTATTGTCCAGGCCTCCCCTGCCGGAGTTTCGTCCAGCAGCAGGAGGCCAGACTCGTGTCTGTGGCAGCAGCATCCATTTTGTGATGCCAGGGCTTTAGAAAGAAGTTACCGGCCAGGCCAGAGTTAACATGTCTTTCCCTCTAGAAGGGTGGAATGCTACCCCGCCGCCAGAATTGGCAGGGGGTAGTATTCCAAGATGTTTGACACCAAACACGACATGTTTAGGTGATGCCATTCCAAAGTTAGCATTTAACGCGAGGTTATAATGCGCTTAAGAGTATATGGTCAGGCTGCACTACAAACAGCATCAGAGAAGGGTCTCCGAACGCTGCAGAGGGGCCCTGCTCATGCAGGGGCACCCTCTCACATAGGAACCACGCACTCTGCCTTCAGGATTGATAAGGCCTGCCATAGGAGTGACTTATAGATTTATATGTGTGTATGTATATAGTGATATAGGTAGCCTATATCACAGTAAGGGGTGCATGCACCACCTTACCCAGGCTGCAGTAGCAGACCTGTGGTGTCATTTTGGATGGCCTTCCAGGGGTGGCACAATACATGTTGCAGCCCCTGGTAGGCCTCTGAGGTACCTATGCCCTGGGTACATAGTATACCATATACTAGGGACTTATAAGGGCACTCCAGATTCCAATCAGAGATGTGCCTAAGGCACATGGAAACCATTTTACAGAGAAAGCAGATAGACTGGGGCCCTGAATAGCAGGATCCCAGTCCAACTAAGTCATAAACCAGCAAAACACCATAAAAAAAGTGGGGGCAACCATATAGTCAGATTCCACCTTCCTACACAGGGTCAGACTGATTTGCATATGGCCATGTCTGAACTGGGGTGGTGGAGTGAGCTAAAGAATGATGATGGATTAAACCCAGATCAGTTGACTGGGGGTGAGTGTTTGATTTGCTCAAACGCTCCGTCCATCATCCCCTTTGGTATCGCTTTGTTCGCCCTAAGTTGGCAGGGTATGCCCAGGCGTGGGTCCCTTGCTCACTTTGCCACTGGATTCAAGCTAGCCTGGCTGATGACGGCTGATTAGCCAGAAACCGGTCCCAGGATGCTTGTTTCCGGTCCAGGGAAGACATGGCTTGGCAGTTCGGGCTGGACTGTTCCCATGAGGCACAGGGTCAGACTGATTTGCATATGGCCATGTCTGAACTGGGGTGGTGGAGTGAGCTAAAGAATGATGATGGATTAAACCCAGATCAGTTGACTGGGGGTGAGTGTTTGATTTGCTCAAACGCTCCGTCCATCATCCCCTTTGGTATCGCTTTGTTCGCCCTAAGTTGGCAGGGTATGCCCAGACGTGGGTCCCTTGCTCACTTTGCCACTGGATTCAAGCTAGCCTGGCTGATGACGGCTGATTAGCCAGAAACCGGTCCCAGGATGCTTGTTTCCGGTCCAGGGAAGACATGGCTTGGCAGTTCGGGCTGGACTGTTCCCATGAGGCACAGGGTCAGACTGATTTGCATATGGCCATGTCTGAATTGGGGTGGTGGAGTGAGCTAAAGAATGATGATGGATTAAACCCAGATCAGTTGACTGGGGGTGAGTGTTTGATTTGCTCAAACGCTCCGTCCATCATCCCCTTTGGTATATATTAAAACAGCAGCCATGTCTGCAGTACTATACAGCTGCTTGTCAGTCTGTCTGCCATGTTTTGAAAATCTAGTGCATCTGTGGAATAAGGCCAAACAGAGCACCATAAAGGGCATTTGTGTTAGGAATCGTGTATTGAGCATGGCCAGTACTCATATTGTGTACTGAGCATGGCCAATATTGGTACTAACTACGGCCACTAGATGGAGTCATTGCATAACTTATTTCTAATATTGCCTTAAAACTCATTGTATAATTTATTCCAGTACTGTCTTAGAAAGCGAAAAGAACATATCTTACATGACTATTTTATTGTTTTTATTCCCAGTATTGGTTTCAAACATGACAGTAATATTGCTTATGAAAACTGTTTTAGTGGTAGGCTGGTATATTTTCATATGATTTAGGGCCATATTATCAAGCTTTAGCGGCAGGAAACTGCCGCTAAAGCGGCGATAAGGGGCTTGATAATATGCCCTATAGAATTCCAATAGAAGCCCAGGTTCTGGTGTGAAGGACATCAAACCTGGGCTTCTATTGAATTCTATAGGGCATATTATCAAGCCCTTATCGCCGCTTTAGCTGGTAGTTTCCTGCCGCTAAAGCGGCAATAATGTTATCGCTGTTCTTGATAATATGGCCCTTAGTTTGTTTCCAGTGCAGCCTGTTCAGACTGTTGATTCCTAATTGCACGTGTCTGCCGCTTGTCAAACAACTGTACTTGCTTTGACAGTTAGCAGCGTGTTACACGTGTTGGCCCCACATGCGCCCCACCCATCTGAATTTTATAAATAGAAGTCAAGAACAACGAGACACGCTTGATCTCGTCATTCCGTTCCCGCTTACCTGATACTGGTTCCTGAGGACGAAACGCTGCATTTTGGATTTTTCTCCTTCATCTTCCGGACGCGATTATGCTGATCCTGCATTCCACGGTTTCCAAGGCAACGCACGGGGCTTCTCCTTGCTTCTGGGATTTCCTCCGCCCTGCAAAATAAAAGAAAGACAAGTAAGGCATTTCGAGTGTTTGGGGCTTCGGGCAAGCAGTTCTTGAGAACATTCACAGGTACTTTGACTGATTCTAAAAACTCAGTGACATTTAACGCTAGCACGGAGAGTCTCTTCGCTATTCATTTGATGAACATTGTGATCAGTGACTTTGGGCATAATTTCCTGCATTCTTTGTTTAACGGTTTATGGTACAAAGAGGAAAGAAGCATTTTCTCTTGTAAGTGTAACTTCGGTTGAGAAAAGAGTATTGAGAATTAGCATTTGTTGATTCTGGTGATAAGTGATGTTAATACATGTCATTTATTTTATGTAGATAAATGAGAAAAGAGTTTGCATGGTCAGTAATAACCAAGCGAGAGGGAGTGAAACATAACTCCTAGTTGCAGCAAATACAGAAGAGAAAGGTATAATGTTATGTATAGAAATAGAATAGGGTATTGACGTCTAAACAAACTGAGCAGTATATCATTGTCATATTTATTGTATTCTAGGTGTGTAAGACAGAAAGTCCTTCTTGATCAGTGCCAACCAGTGCCACATTGAGGGTGTAAGCAGTACCGCTGACGCTCTCAGAATAAGAAGACAGCAGTGTGTTTTCTTCTTTTTTTTATTTTATCCCATTTCCCCTTCCCCTAGAGGTCTATTTCTGCTTTGGTGTCTTTTAGCGCAACTGGGCAGGCATAGACTTTTGGGGGTGTAGGGAGCTTTTGTCCCATTTCTCAAATCGAACATCCTGGTTTTCAGGTGAGTGGTAACTTGACAGAAGATCAAACCCCCACAACAACTTAAGTTCTTTTTGAGAAAGATGGACGAGAATCAAGATTGTATTGATGTCCAAGCCATGGCCCAAGCTTTAAGTGAGGATACTATTCAAAACCGAACTTTGGGGGACATGTTGCAGAATTTACAATTGGAAATGCAGCAATTAAAAGAAGAGAATGCCGAATTGCGCAGTGAGCTCATACGTTACAAGCCAAGGGAAAGTTTAAGGGAAAGCACTTTTTCTAGGGAAGGCACTTTTTCTAGGGAATATAAATCCCCTTTAGAAACCGGCGCCAGAGCAAAGCCCTCAAATACATATATGGTGTCAGATCCATCATCAGTTCCAGTTCATGTTACGGTGGCAGCTCCTAACGTTGTACCTTTGTCTGCGCCAGAAAGATTCTTAGGAGACAGTGCTAAGTTTAATGTTTTCATAAGTCAGTGTCAGCTTCACTTCATTTGTAAACCGCAGGCCTTTCCCACTGACGCGTCAAGAGTGGCTTTCGTGCTCTCCTATTTGGGAGGAACAGCTGCAAATTGGTCCATCCCCTACTTAGATAGAAATTATGCTATTTTGTACAACTGCCCAATGTTTAAGACAACCATGACAAAACTGTTTGCCAAACATACCTATGTTCAAGCAAGTGACAATGAACTTTTAAGTTTAAAACAAGGAAGTAGAGATTTGTTAACCTACTTAACCACGTTTAATCGTTTGTTGATAGAAACTCAATGGCCAGAGGAGAAACGCACTTCTCTATTCTATAGGGGTTTGTGTGATGATTTGAAGGATGCTCTGGCTTACATTGTTGAGTTACCTGAGGACTATTCAGAATTTGTAGATTTGGTGGTCAAACTAGACCACCGTCTTGGTGAGCGTAAAGGAGATAGATCACGGGCTGATAATAGACTGATTATTGTAAAACATGATAAAAAGGAGTCAGACAATAAATTACCAGACCAAGAACCAATGCAAATAGGAGGTATTAAAGTCCCATTATCTACAGAGGAAAAGGATAGGAGACGAAAGTTACATTTGTGTTTGTATTGCGGTCGCTCTGGTCATTTTGCCCGAGACTGTCCCATAAAGCCAAAAGTAACAAAAAGAACAAATGCTGTAGTTACAACTGATATAGAGCAGGAAAACTAACAAGCTCGTCAGGAAGGGAGGTCGCCTTGACGAGAAACACAGTTCCACAGATCTCCCAATACCTAGCAAACACTGTAGCTCGTACACCAAGACACTTTATCATTCAAGTGACACTAATTTTGACTGCACAAATGAGACATTCAGTACCAGTACTATTAGATTCAGGAGCAACAGGAAATTTCCTAGATATTCAGTTAGCACAGAAATTAAACATCCCCCACAATTCCTAGGACACAACCAGAACCAGTTTGTGCTGTGGATGGCTCCGAATTGTCGTCAGATTTGATAGTTAATCAAACATGCCCCATTACTATGGTCTGCCAGAACGGCCATACAGAAGTACTAAGTTTCGATCTAATAGATACACCCACATTTGGACTCATTCTAGGTGTGCCATGGTTAATGGTACATAATCCAAAAATTAATTGGGATTTAAGAACAGTGACTCTGGATTCCTTGTATTGTCGATCACATTGTTACCAGGAAGCACAGACAGACTCCTTGACAGTATTACATTGTGCCAATACTATAACATCACATGACAATATACCTAAAGAATACTAAGATTTCAAAGACGTGTTTGATCCGGTAAAGGCAACTACGTTACCCCCACATAGATCGTATGATTGCCGTATAGATCTAATTCCAGGTGCTACACTCCCTAATAGTAGAGTATATGCGCTTACCGAAGATGAAACACAATATTTACGGCATTATTTGGATGAATTGTTGGAGTTGGGCTTTATTCGTCATTCAACATCACCTGTTTCATCGCCACTATTTTTCGTCCCCAAACGGGATGGTGGCTTAAGAGCTTGTATCGATTACCGCGGACTTATAAAGGCTACTATTAAAAAAAATATATCCCTTACCATTAATCACAGTCCTTTTGGACCAGTTACGCCACCCCACCATATATACTAAGTTGGATCTCCGCGGGGCGTACCACCTAATACGGGTCAAGGAGCATGACGAGTGGAAAACAGCATTTCAAACCAAGTTTGGCTTATTCGAGTACACCGTCATGCCCTTCGGCCTGTGTAATGCCCCTGCGGCTTTTCAATATTTTATAAATTAGGTTTTGAGCGAGTTTCTTGACATCTGTGTAGTTGTCTATATAGATGACATCCTCATTTATTCGAAAAATACAGAAGAACATGTCCAGCAAGTGAGGGCTGTGTTACAAAAATTACAAGAGAACCATCTCTTTGCTAAATTGGAAAAATGTATTTTCAATACCGACACAGTAGACTTTTTAGGATATTGTTTGTCACCAGCGGGAATCATGATGGATCCAAAGAAAGTGACTGCCATACTAGAATGGCCAGAACCAACTTCAGTTAAAGAGGTCCAGAAGGTGTTAGGATTTGCGAACTTTTATAGGCACTTTTTACCTCAATTCGCAGAAACAGTTGTACCTATTACCAAATTGTTACAAAAAGATCAATCTTTTTATTGGACTGAAAAGGCAGCTCAAGCTTTTACTAAGATAAAGCTTAAATTCACGTCAGCGCCATTGTTAAGACACCCTGACCCGGGTCTCCCATTTTACGTGGAAGCGGATGCGTCTCAGGTGGCAGTGGGAGGGGTCCTCTCTCAGAGAGATTCTAAAGATGGACAACTGCATCCAGCAGCATTTTATTCCAAGAAGTTACTCCCTGCCGAACAGAATTATACGGTGGCAGAGAGAGAATTACTAGCAATAAAACTAGTCTTTACTGAATGGCGTCATCATCTAATGAGGGCAAAACATACTGTCACCATTTTTACTGACCATAAAAATTTACAATTCTTTAGTTTGGTCAAGCACTTACCCCTCGCCAAATGCGATGGTTGAATTTTTTTAGTGCATTTGACTTTGTGATTACTTATCGACCAGGTTCACAACAGATCCAATCAGATATATTATCACAGTATGGGCATACAACAGATTCGAAAGGCGATATGCCGAGACTTCCTATTATCCCACCAAATAAAGTCGTGGCACCTATTGTACAACAAAACTTTTTGTCTCTAGTAAAAGAAGAGCACCTTAAGTTAAACGTACAAGCATGGTTAGCAGATGCAAATAACACCATTCAAGATGGTCTTTTCTATCATAAGACTCTCTTATTCATACCGACTTCTGAATTACAGAAAAAAGTGTTGACATGGAATCATGACTCAGCTTTGGCAGGGCATCCTGGCTATCAAAAAACTTTTGACAATTGTAAAAAACACTTTTGGTGGCCCTCATTATCAAAAGATGTCCAAAAATATGTAGCGGCCTGTCCTATCTGTTCAAGGAACAAATCTTCACATAAAGCACCTGCAGGGTTATTACAACCTTTAGCCACACCTCCAAGCCCATGGCATTCCATTAGCTTAGATTTTATTACCAACTTACCAGCAGCCAACGGGTATACAACCATTCTCGTAGTGGTAGATTATTTATCTAAAATGGCACATTTCGTTCCGTTGCGTAAAATACCAACTGCATTAGAATTTAGTAACATTTTTCTGAATCATGTGGTCTGTTTACATGGCTTACATCTAAAATTGTGTCCGATCGTGGCGGCCAATTTACGTCACGATTTTGGAAAGAACTCTGTAAGCATTTGAAAATGGAAGTGGCTCTCTCTACAGCTTTCCATCCAGAAACAGATGGACAAACAGAGAGGGCAAACCAGACACTCCTCCAAACATTACATTGTCTAATGTCTGATGTCACAAGTGAATGGGACAAGGCTTTACCACTAGCAGAATTCGTTTATAATAATAGTATGCATTCTGCCACACATTGCACCCCCTTCTATTTTCTAAACGGATATCATCCGAAGGCATTACCGCCCTCAATAGATTCCTCCCACATACCAGCGGTCACAGACCGATTACGACATTTATTAGATATTCATGAAAAGGCAACAAACCATTTAAACAAATACAAGGAGGTTATGAAGAAACAAGCAGACAAACATAGAGACCCCACACCATGTTATAATGTAGGAGATAAAGTCTGGCTATCCACCAAAAATTTGAATATCCTAGGTCCAAGAAAATTACAACCACGTTATATTGGTCCATTTCCAATAACACAAATCATAAACCCAGTCACAGTCCAATTGGATCTACCTCCTGAATACCCTGTACATCCCACCTTTCATGTCTCCCTCTTAAAGAAGTACAACCCGGAAACAAGAACCGAACCCCCACCTCCACCTATTCCCATTGACGGTCATTTGGAATATGAAGTACGACGTATTCTTGATTCCAAGAGAATTCAGGGTCGACTCCATTATTTAATATCTTGGAAAGGTTATACAGATAATGAGAACTCATGGGAACCAGCTTCCTTTGTCCACGACCCTCAATTAGTTCAGCAATTCCATCGCAGATGTCCGTAAAAACCACGCCCTGTAGGGCGGTCTTTGAGAGGGGCGACTGTTAGGAATCGTATTGAGCATGGCCAGTACTCATATTGTGTACTGAGCATGGCCAATATTGGTACTAACTACGGCCACTAGATGGAGTCATTGCATAACTTATTTCTAATATTGCCTTAAAACTCATTGTATAATTTATTCCAGTACTGTCTTAGAAAGCGAAAAGAACATATCTTACATGACTATTTTATTGTTTTTATTCCCAGTACTGGTTTCAAACATGACAGTAATATTGCCTATGCAAACTGTTTTAGTGGTAGGCTGGTATATTTTCATACGATTTAGTTTGTTCCCAGTGCAGCCTGTTCAGACCGTTGATGCCTAATTGCACGTGTCTGCCGCTTGTCAAACAACTGTACTTGCTTGGACAGTTAGCCGCGTGTTACACGTGTTGGCCCCACATGCGCCCCACCCATCTGAATTCTATAAATAGAAATCGAGAACAGTGAGACACGCTTGATCTCGTCATTCCATTCCCGCTTACCTGATACCGGTTCCTGAGGACGAAACGCTGCATTTTGGATTCTTCTCCTTCATCTTCTGGTGCGATCGTGCTGATCCTGCATTCCACGGTGTCCAGGGCAACGCACGGGGCTTCTCCTTGCTTCTGGGATTTCCTCCGCACTGCAAAATAAAAGAAAGACAAGTAAGGCATTGCGAGTGTTTGGGGCTTCGTGCAAGCAGTTCTTGAGAACATTTACAGGTACTTTGACTTATTCTAAAAACTCAGTGACATTTGACACTAGCACGTAGAGTCTCTTCGCTATTCATTTGATGAACATTGTGATCAGTGACTTTGGGCATAATTTCCTGCATTCTTTGTTTAACGGTTTATGGTACAAAGAGGAAAGAAGCATTTTCTCTTGTAAGTGTAACTTCGGTTGAGAAAAGAATATTGAGAATTAGCATTTGTTGATTCTGGTGATAAGTGATATTAATACGTCATTTATTTTATGTAGATAAATGAGAAAAGAGTTTGCATGGTCAGTAATAACCAAGCGAGAGGGAGTGAAACATAACTCCTAGTTGCAGCAAATACAGAAGAGAAAGGTATAATGTTATGTAAAGAAAAAGAATATGTGTATGGACGTCGAAACAAACTGAGCAGTATATCATTGTCATATTTATTTTATTCTAGGTGTGTAAGACACAAAGTCCTTCTTGATCAGTGCCAACCAGTGTCGCATTGAGGGTGTAAGCAGTACCACTGACGCTCTCAGAATAAGAAGACAGCAGGGTGTTTTCTTCTTTTTTTTATTTTATCCCATTTCCCCTTCCCCTAGAAGTCTATTCCTGCTTTGGTGTCTTTTAGTGCAACTGGGCAGGAATAGACTTTTGGGGGTGTAGGGAGCTATCGTCCCATCTCTCAAATCGAACATCCTGGTTTTCAGGTGAGTGGCAACTTGACAATTTGGCATTTATGACACTTGTGCTCCTGCGGTTTTACTGTGGACTTACCTAAATATGCCCTGTCCAAAAGTCAAAATTGACAGCTATTCCCTAAAATGAAGATGGAAATAACAATGCAAAAGGATGGCATTTTCTACATGGGAGCTCAATGTACATCGGAGCTCAGTGGATAAGGACCCAGCCCTTGTTGCAATACTAAGCCAGCAACCAGTGAAGATCCAGAGATGAACAGAATTCCTACAGAAGGGCGGAATATGAAAGGTGTCAGTTGCAATCCAAATGGAGGTAGGAGGAGATCCTTTGTGAGGCATGGGAAGAAACAGAGTTAAGGAAAAACAAGCATTGGTAAATGCAT
Organism: Calotriton arnoldi; assembly: GCA_963921515.1. Classification (NCBI taxonomy): domain Eukaryota; kingdom Metazoa; phylum Chordata; class Amphibia; order Caudata; family Salamandridae; genus Calotriton; species Calotriton arnoldi. Next base: position 1,161,460 of record CAWUFW010003720.1, read on the forward strand.
TAGGTTTCGCGTATATGAGTAATAATAAGCTGTTTGTGCAGGCGAAAGCTAAAAACAAAGATATCCGATTTTATATCCGAGTTTACTACCGGTCCTCGGTTTAGTACCCGACCAGCATAAAACCTGAAGAGAAAATGCAAGAGCAATTTTTATAGCCAATTAACAAAATAACCAGTAGATGGTAGTGTTGTCCAGTTCTTCCAATATGGGAAGAGAGTGACTTGAGATCTTCACACGGGCTCATGCAGGCACACTAATACAATTGCCCAAAACAAAGTCATAAAATCGAGTTAAAGAACTTATGCCCACATAAAATGTTGAGTGAGATCAAATGAATACTCCTCGGTGGTGTCACAATGAAAAGATCAGGAATTTAACACAGCTGTTTGAATGTATTCAGCCAGGGAAGGTAAACAAAAAAAAAGTTCCACACAACAGCGGAAGGACACAGTAATATGGCTCTGGAACTGATAAGAGCCCCCTTTTAAGATATATTAAATACAAGACATTTTACAAGCACAGCGCAAGCGCTGTGCAGTCAAACCTAAAATAGGCATAATCCAGGATTTAAAACATCCCACTATAGGCTCCCAGCAGATCTGCATAACTCCTGAGCTCTCAAAAGAACTACAACTTTCTCTGCTAAGTATAAATACAGGCATCCTTAAAGATCTAACCAAACCAAAGGTCAAGAAAAGCTCTTAATGCTAAAATGGAAACCTCAACTAACACTACAGACACACCTTAAAGAAAAGTGCAAACACAAGACGGGATACTCCTCACACCCTAGAAGATACTGATAAACCCAATGATAGGAGACACTCAAATCATGGAAGGTACTGCTACAGATATGTGTTGAGATAAGTCGAGAAAAAGGAACACAACAGATATTCATCTGAGGATCCTCATAAATGCACACTGCCAAATATTGCATAGTCTCCATGAGCAAGGAAATAAGGGAGAGTAGGTTGCAGCACATTGGCCTAACTGTGGCCATGAAATCATCTTTGCACCCACTGGATTTTGTCAACATCAATACATCAGTCCACCAGCAGTCGGACATAGGTTCGAAGGGAGCAGAAGAACGACCGAATAATTTGGCAGAACTGGTAAGTCCTGATCAGTCGCCAATAGATTCTTCCTCCTCCCTCAAGTGGAAGAACCGACCACTGAATATATAAATATAACATTGGTATCAGAACATCAGGAGTCATTCAAAGATTTCTGGCAGAGAGCTGTTCATCCCCAACTGGCAGAGCACTGTTTTCACTTGCTGCGTGGAGTCCAACCCTCCAACTGTCTTGGCTTTGGTTGCCCCATCTTGTCCAGATATACCCATTGATACATTGGAGCCAGGCCAACAGCTCCATGAGAAATTGGGTTGGGAGGCTCATGGATACATTTTTGAATAGCCAGGGACAGGAGGTTCATGCATCACTACAAGACGATTTTTGACAGCAGTATCTTTCTTGGTGTAGGTGAAGGCCTTCAGCATCATCTCCATCCAAACTCCCTGGTGCCATAGTAGAGCTGCCTTAGAGTTTCCCTTTTTTTTCTTTTTCTTTTTTTCTTCTTTTTTTAATTTTATTTAGGCATTAATATAACACAATACAGTACAAATCAAAAAAAAAGAAACAAAAATAGGTAGGACATGTTTCATTCTAACGTTTTTACAAAAAAAAAAAATTGGAGGGGCATATTCTCAAGGAGCTATTGCCGAGTTATCGGCACTTTAACGCATCCAAAGTCGCGCTAAATTTATCGCCCCATTCACAAGCTGGTGCTAACAGCCCATAACACCAGTTTTCCTGTGAAAGCAGTTGCAAAAAGCATCGCTACAGATGACCCCGGCAACTAACGCTAATGAGATGCAGAGTAGGCGTTCCCGAGCAAAAAGCCGCGACAACACCACAACGCAACATTCTCAACGCCCAGCCACATCGGCGATAGGAACACAAAACAGGCGATACAGTGCGTTACCAGCAGGAAATTAACACCTGCTCTGACCTGGTGCAAAGTCGGACGTCAACCTGCAGAAGAAAAGTGAGCCCAGCCCACAGCCACACATGAAGAACAACAGATGCCATGGAACCACTCACCATGCACCCCGGAGCCCCGAGAGGGCAACAACACCCACCGCCACCACCCGCAGGTCCGCCACCCCCCCAACGGACCCCCACGTCCCCCCCTCCCGGACCACCACAGAGGCAGCGCAGACAAAGACAGCGGACCTTCAGGAAATGCACCAGCCCCACAGGCCTAACACCAGACAATGCCAATGCCCACTACAGGCCCAAAAGGACAACTATCCTCCGCATCCTGAACATCATTGCCCACAGGCTGACGGTACCAACACAGCGGACAACCAACATCCCTCCGCAGACAAAGCTGCTGGCTGTGCTGCACCTGTTGGCCTCTGGTATCATCCCAAACAACAACTGCCCGAGTCGGAGGAGTCTCACAGCCAGCCCCATCCAAGTTCCTCACACCTGTCCTGGATGCCCTCACCAGCTAGGGACCCCAGCACCTATACGTCCCCCACAATGCGCAGGAACAGCTGGAGACCAAGCAAGGACTATACGCCATAGCTGGATACCCGCACATGTCGGGGGCAATTGACTGCACATATGTCCCACTTGTGCCCCCTGCCAACACCACACACAATTACCGCAACAGAAAGCACACGCATCCCATCAACGTGCAGGCAATAGTGGACCACAGGGGACTCCTCCCCAATGTCGTAGCCAACTACCCAGGCAGTGTGCATGACCCCTTCATCTTCCGACAGTCCAACATCAACCTGCGCTTCCAGGATGGCACCATGGGAATGCACTGCTCGTTGGCAAGTACCAAATGAACACACCACACACCTCAACCCCACAATCATGCAACTCACAACTCTGGCACTGCACACGTCACAAAATCACATATAACATGCAAAACAACATGCCCCCCCCCACCAGACACGACAGCACAACTTACTGTGGCAACCTTGGTTAGCCATGTACATGAGCCATCAACGGCATGGCACCTCAGCCACACAATACCGGAATGTGGGGAGAGGTGGGAACCAGGCATGTGTGAAGGAGGCAAGTGACCCATGAATGAGTATGTACACAATGCCAAGTGTGGCGGAGATGTGCTGGACAGACTGCAGTATGCAGACCACAGACATAGCCATGTCTACATGCACTGCTGGTGTTTGGAGTGTAGTGGACAGTGGACGCAACCATGTCACCCCAGCCAGTGGGGAAGATCGTGGAATGGTAGCTTGTGACGTCCCCCCCTGTAAGCGTGTGCGGAGTGGGCTGGCCCGGCGTACGCCAAGACAGCGTAGGGGTGTGAATAAAAAGCACGTAGCTCTGGGCATGGTCCTCTTTCGAAATTCCCAACGTGTCTGCCTGGGCGGCGCCTTCCACCCCGCCACGGGGCCAACGCCGTCGCCGTGAGCGGTGTGGCCTGCGATCCTGTGCGCCTGCTGCACCCCGGGCCACTGGTCCCCGAACCCGTCATGCCCGCCCCTGCGCAGCCAGGCCTCACTGCTCACCTGCCGACACCGGCGTGTGTCAAAGAGGGCCCACCACGTGTCGGCGCAAGCTCCAAGCCCAAAGCCAGCGACCTTGGCAGCCTCCTCAGACCATCATGGCCTCCGCGACACAGGCCCGCTATACTCCTTTCTCGTTGACATACTCCACCGCTGCCTCCGGCCTACACTACGCTCAAGTAGGTCACACATTTGGAACTGAGTCTTGATTATGCAATGGCAGAGTACACACTTTATGGCAGCATTTATATCACTGTACCCCCTTCGATGTGGTGCCACCAACTCTGTGCATAGCATCCCAACCACACGTGTCTGTGGGCCCCTGATGACTACGCCTTCGGCCTACACTGCGGACGAGTAGGTCACACATGTTGAACTGATTTGTGATTTCTGCATGGCGGAGTACATATCATTGTACGCAAGGAGACGAGTAAGAGGAAGACTTGGTTCATTCTGGAGGAGAAAAGAACCATCGTTACGGAGGTGTTCGAACACTGCCGACAACTGCCCTGGTGTCACTAACTCTGTGCATCGCGGGCCAATGACACGTGGCTGTGGGCCCCTGCTTACCGCTGCCTTTGGCCTACACTGCGGTCAAGTAGGTCACACATTTGGAACTGAGTCTTGATTACACAATGGCCGAGTACACATGTCAATGCCGAGTTTAACTCACTATACTCCCTTCGATGTGGTGACACAAAGTATGTGCATGGCATCCCAAACACACGTGTCCATGGGCCCTTGATGACTATGCCTTCCGACTACACTGCAGTCCTGCAGGCCCCACACAAATCCATGCCAGTCCGTACGAGGCAGGACACGGCATCGTCGCTGGCTAAACACCCGCTCATCTCTGCCGCTACTGCCTCGGTCAACCACGAGTCATCCCCACATGCCATTTCAACACCGTGTGTTAGTGTTCCAGGAGGAGCTTGCTGAACAGCGATTGGCCCGCGCTGGCCGCTGCCTCCGGACTACAGATCGATCGAGTAGGGCACACATTCGGAACTCAGTCATGATTCATTTATGGCAGACTTGATATCATTGTACTGGCCTCGTCGCAGACTGCATCCCCTTTCAGCTCCGGTGCCACTAAGTCTGTTCCCCGACAACCATGGACACTTTCTTCTTGAGATTTGTTGGCGACGGAGTCTATGGACTGGGGGTTGTCTTCAGCATCATGTCGGTGATACTGACTATGTGGCCAGAATGAGGCTGTAGCATTCCACTCCTCCATTTGCCGCTTCCGGCCGGCTCCTGCCCTCTGCATCATGCCCTGGAGGACACCTTCCACTGTCCCCCGCAAACCTCTGCTATAGTCACCTTCGACATCGACGAGGACCCGCTCACCTCGCGTGGCCCTATCTCACTGCACCGCAAGTCACCGTCCCGTGGTGGTGTGCCTGTGCCGGCCGCAGTGCACCTGGGGCCACTAACTCTCTGCAGCTCAAACCATGGCCCCAGTCTGATGGCATGTTGGATGGCCTCTGGGTCGATGGTCTGGGGGTCATCAACGACATGTGTCTGTGGCTCTGCGCTGTCCGCTGCCTCTGGCCTCAACTGCGGTCCACCTGGGCTCACACATCAAATCGAGTCCTGACCTGCCCGGACATCGCATAACCGCAGGATGCACACGCCACCACCGCCAGGACCAACTCCAAACAACAGGTGTCAGAGTCGCAAGTGTCTTACTGCCAAACTGTCAGAGTTGCTCACACCTGTCGTGGGTGCCATCTTCAGCTTGATACCCTGCTCAGTTCTTCAGGTGCCACTAACTCAGTGCACCACAAATCAAGGAACATTCTGCTTGCATGTTGGGTGAACACTGTACTCCCTCCGGCCACCACCATGATGCTTCACAGTTGTTTCTGTTGTGCTGGTGTTTTATGTTTCTGCTTCAATTGTGATCACTGTTCAAGTTGTTGCCAGCACCAACGACTCCATGAGGGCTGGCTTACACTCACCCCACACACATCCAGCACATGCGTCACTGTACATGTGACCATGCCAATAAAGGTGTCGAGCGCACGTGCCCGTGGCCAGTTCAACGAACTATCTGTGTGTGTCCGTGTGCTCATGATGTATGCATTAGGGCCCCGGCACCACAACCTTACATTGTGCCGTGTACAGAGGACGCAGCCATGTCACCGCAGGCAGAGGGTGGGACATTGCACATGTTGCATTATCGTCCCCCACTCAATACGTAAGTGGAGTGAACTTGGCCAGCGTACGCCAGTCCGGCGTGGGGGTGTGGGTGATTGTCCCGTGGCTCTGGGTGTGGTTCAGTACTGGAAATGTGCAAAGGCATGTGTCTCTGTCACAGTGTGGGTCTCCGTTGGGGAGTGTAGGTGGTCCCTGATGGGACTTGGACACCCACGTATGTGATCTAGTTCATCTTCCATGAGGTAGTACCCCACCTGCACATGTTCGGCCAGCCACTTCTGGCAGTCTGACAGCTGGCCTTGGAATGGGATGTGTGCTTAGGTGGGCTGCTGTGAGCCAGCCGGGGTGGTGGGTGCATCCAGCTGTGTTGTCCGTGCAGGGGTGGTGTATCCTCGATGCAGCGGTGCTGCCCAGTGCCCAGCTCCTGGAGCTCTATTGTCTGGGATGTCCATTGACTGTTGTGGGGCGTCGGTGTTGGAAGTGTGGAGGTCCTCTTCATCATCACTGATGGGTTGTCAGGTCTGCTCTGCTGGGGGTGTTGTTTGTCCCTCTGCAATGTGAAGGGGAGATGCTTGTTGACATTGTGGTGGCATGTATGTTGACGCATTGTTCGAGTTTACATACAGACTGTATGACAATGTACATTGTGACTGTTTGGGAGGGGCAGACTATTTGATGCGTGATAGTGGACATTTGGACTACATGAGGTGGGTGATGTTGTACACGTACATTTTCATCTCACAGTTTCCTGCTATGTCAGATGTGATTTGCTATTTTCTATGCACAGGCGGACCCAGTTGTGTCCTCTGTTCTGCAGTGTAAGTGTTGCACTGTGTCCCACATTGTCGTCCATGTGGATGTGCTGTGATTGTTATGTGTGTGTGCTGCATTGTGTGAGAGTTGCACCTGCAGCTGTGATTTTGCTGCCCCTTATCCCTTGGAGGCGGTGTGCCTTTGGCTTTCGTGCTTTTGAGGTGCTGTGATGTTGGCGACTTGGGTCATTTGTGCTCTTGGACGGTTTTTGTACTCTTGTGCATTGTTTGTCTGCAGATGTGTTGTTGAAGTCAGTGGTTGTTTGTGCATGTGGATGTGTCAGAGTGTAACCTGCTCCTTCCGGTTGTGGTCCACACTCAGCCACCTCAGTCTTGTGGCGTGCACAGTGTCATGGTGATTGTACTCCGGCCATGCTGCTCGTCATGTGGTGTCACTTGCATTGTCAGTGTGGCTCTCGCATACGCATCTTTGCTGTGTTTCGCACTGGTGCATACGTGTGTTGTGGAATTGGTGTTGTGTGGGGTGGGACCCCTTCGGGCACATGGTGCCCCCGGGCCTACTTGATGTTTGTATGTGTGCTGCAGTGTGCCACGGGGATCAGGGACATAACCCAGGGTCGTTGTGGGTGTGCGGTGTGCTACACGTCGTTGTGCATGTGTGCCATTGTGCCCGTCCCCCCAGTCCCTGTTCGTTACTCACCCTGTTGATGTTGTGTCAAGTCATGGCGAGCAGTGTCCGGACTCCAGACTCCTTGCACCGTCTCCACAGTGATGACTGTGGCCACCATTTGCTCCAGCTCCTCCTGTGGCGCAGGACTCCCACCTCCATTCGCCGTTGCTGCCTTCCTGTTGGCAGCGGGTTTCTGCTTGGTTTGGCTTTTGACATTGTGCCAGCACATCTTGGCCTCTTCGACACTCCAGCTGCATTCACGATGGGATGCCATTTTTCCGTCTGTATTGCCAATGACACGGTGGTGGTGATGGACAGTTGTTGTTAGTGCTCTCTCACCTCCGTGACGACGATCGGGTTTTCCTGCGGACTGTACCCCATCTTCCTCTTCCTCTTCTCCTTGGCCTTCCCCGACCCCGGGTTTCCTTGCTGGTGGTCTGTGGGGCTTGTTTGCTTCGCGTTGACCTGGGCACTCGTTCCGGGTGCATCCATGTTGCTGCGCAGTTTGAATTGTTTATGGTGTGTTTTTCTTGTTCGGCTTTTATGGTGCATCTTCCCGCCAGACGCGTGGGAATTGCAGGCCTATCGCTGGTCGTCGCTGTTTTTTTTTCGAGGTTGGCCTCATCGCAACTTTATTCGCGTTGGTGTTTCGCATTTTTTCGGCGTCACGTTGATTTTTGCGCGGTCATTTGTCGCGTTATTGTGGGACTATCGCATGGTGACGCCTGGTTGAGAATGCTATGTTAACACAGCGTTGTTTTCCCGCGATGTACTACTGTGTGCAAAGTTGCGTTAAGCTAAACTTGCGGTGGTTATCACACGTTCTTGTGAATATGCCCCTGGAGTTTCCTGTGATTTGAGCTTTAGAAGCTGGTATAAGCAGAGAAAAGAAGATACAAATTACCAAACCAGACCTCATCCACCCATCTATTATGACATAAACAAGCTACCTAATGAACATTGATGCTAATATTCAAATTAATTGAAAAGCAGTTAAAATTGTGCATAGCTACTCATAAAGGACAGGGAGTGTCAGTGGTGTAGCACTGGTGAAATGGGCCCTCATGAAAGCAAGGAAACTATACCTGGTTGTCTGGTTTGGCAGTAAAAAGACCCACTAATTGGGTTGAAGTTGGCCCCTCACACTTCTGCACCTCCTTCACTAATGATAGCTACACCCTGGGGGAATTAAAGACTCAGTGATATACAGACTCCATTGCCACTATCGGTCAGGCTAGAGGGTGACACCTCTGGTAAGCTGCAGCATGAATAGAACCAATTTTATTCCATGAGATAGAGAAACTAATATCTCTGAGATGGTTGTACGACGGAACAACACAGGGAAATTCACAGTGATCCTTAACCACGCATTTTTTACCCCGCATTTTTACAACGCTCATGCTTTTTCAATGTATACTATTACCACACATTTTTTATATATATATAAAAATAATGCATTTGTGGGGGGAGACCCCCAACTTACCTTAAATGCGTGCTAAAGGCATGCGTTGTAAAAACATACATTTGGTAAAAACATGCATGCTAAAAAATGCATGGAAAGGCACAACGTGGTAAAGACCTCGTTGTAAAGGCTGTTTCCCCCCTGAGATAAAACACAAACAAGGATAGGGCGTCACTTCCAAGTGTAGAGGCAGACAGTCTGCTAGACCTCATCATCACACAAGAAACAGAAATGGATAGGAAAATCAACAGTGATGCATGCGGCCTGGCCATTGCTTCCTAACTTAGGGACAGGGGACAAAGATCAAGTGGTTGCCAAGTTGTGCTCTACCCATAGTCACAAGCACAAAAATGCAATATCGTCTCACACTATGTTAGGAAGATGACAACCAGCAGACAAACATATCATAGTCAGCTAAATCTGGTCCATGGCCCTGCTCATGCAGTGCTTCATCTGCTCCCTCAACTATCAGTTTATGCTCATGATGATCTCAGGGGACCTTCATTAGTATGTTCTCAATTTTCACTCCCTGCTGAATCTCCTGTGTTGAAACATGACAGTGTGGTTGAGCAGTTGTTGCACATGCCAGCACACATGCAAATAACTTTTGGCCTGATTACGATGTCGGGCGGACGTAACCGCCCGACCTTAGGTAGGCGGTTCCAACCTCAGTATTATGATGCGACCACCCATAGGGCAGTCACAAACATTCATTTTACAATGGAAGCTTATGCAGTGGGTGGAAAAGGCCCGCAGCACAAGCTTCACCTGCATTGTGTGGAAGGCACCTCACGGTGCTTGCCACACGGTGCAGGGATGTTTAGGGGGCCACTATAGGTGCCCCCCAGGCTCTATAGCGGAGGGCCAGGGGGAAAGGGGCCGTGCTAGGAAAAGGCCGACATGAAAGGACTGTCGGAAACTGTCATCATAATCCCAATGGCGGGGCTGAACCTGGCTCCACTGTTATTAGGGGATTATGGTGTTTTGTGACTCACCGTTTGGGTCCTTGAGCCCGTCGGAAGTGCCGCAAACGGTCCGTCCACCCAATGCCTTTGCCCGCTGCATCATAATGCAGCGGGCAGACCACAATGTCAGATGTCGGGCGGACCGCAACCGACTGACCGCCAGACATTGTAATCAGGCCCTTAGTCTTCACTGGAAGCAATAAAGGGTGTAAATACTCCCGACTCCCCACCTCAATGCATTGTCATCAAATCTGTGACCACTGCTGTCAGTGAATAAAAGCTGGAGCCAGTCATGTCAATGTGTATGGCTCTTGCTGCGGTTATCACTTACTGACAGATGGTACATGGACATGGCAATGTTCAGGTAGAAGGCTTTTACCACAGCTACTGCTACAGGACATCTATTATTTACAGTGCAGTAAAGCACATTTGCATGATTTAAGTGCCATTATTAATCAGACACCTGCACAATACCAAAATTAATGATGTTTGACTGCTACCTCACCAGGGCAAAAGCCAGTTTGACTGCTGCCTTACCAGGGCAAAAGCCCTAAGCTGAGACAGTCCATGTTATAAACAAAGTCCACATACCACTATACCTGTCAAACATCATTGGTTGGTGAAGATCACAGAGTTCTGATACCGAACTACAGTGCTAACCTTCATTTTCCTATGCAGCAGGCCAGTAGGGTGAATACAAAGATGAAAATATGTATGTCTGTGCTGCAATGTTTTAATGTCACGTGCCATCTATTTACCAGTGGCACAAGGAATCCTTAGTGTTTCATCTATGATCTTGCATAATATGTCATGTTTGACAATGCTCATCTTACATACTATCATATTTTATATATTGCACTCCTTTATTGTGTTATGTGAGTATATTATGACGTGTTATACCTCATGTTTTGTTTACAGAAATATGCCTTTTAAGAATGGCCTGCTGCTATTGAGCAGCAGTCGTGTTTGTACCTGTGTTCTAAGCCTGTACTGCCAATGTACATTAGTTTTGAGGGTTGGTGGATGTATGAATAGGTGTCACCAAATTCATGTGTGTCCTAACCATAATGTCTAGTCACCATGCCATTACAACAAACCACAAGTGCTTCCTTTTTCTCATGTTCTGTTTTTGTGGAACAAATCTAAACACTGTGGGCCAGATTTATCATTATTTCATACAGCGCAGAAAGCCACCTTGCTGCATTGCACTGTGTGAAAGGGAAAGGGCGGGAATGCAGTGTATTTACCATTATATGGCGCATTCCTGTCCATTCAAAGTGCTGGCGATCTTTTGGCTGCCTAGCGCCATTTCAGGCACCCATGCATCATGGATCAAGAGTGCCTGCATTGAAGGCAGCATGGTTTATGAGCAGGAAGGGGCACCTACCTGGAAAAAAACAATCCTGAGAGGCAATTTCTTCTTTCTAAGTGTGCTGCAGACTGCAACACACATAGAAAGTGGAGGAAATAAGAAGAAATAAAGAGGTTTCTCCTCATTACACCTCACCTGGGGATACTTAGCATTTTAACACATTCCCAGGTCTACCAGTAATGGTAAATCTGGGAATGAGCCATAATCCATGGGTGGATGCGTGGGTACACCGACGCTCCACCCATCGAATGCCTCCCTGTAGCAGAGTGACTCAAGGAAGCAATTTGCGATTCGTTGCTTTACTCTAGATTTATCAAGCCCTGCAGGGCTGCGCAAGGTGGCCTTGCGTGGCTTGATAAATCTCACTTAGGTTTTGCGTCACCAGTGTGGTGCAAAGGCGACTCAAAACCTTGATAAATATGGGCCTGTGCCTCGGCTGAGAGTTGAGAGGAATGCATGCTACAGGGAGCAGATTTGCTCCAGAGGTCATTAATGCGGATAATGAGTAAGCCCACAACTTCCACAGACGTAGATGTCTGCATGTAAATAAATATATCTAGGAAGAGTCAACAGTTCTCTTGGCAAATAGTTAGATTTCTAGTCACTAGTCTTTGTTTAGAATGTTAGGTGTTTTCATATTGTTTACTTTGTTAGCATTTGTCTGGGCTAATACCTTAACAAGTCGCATTCTATTTGTTAGAAATGGGGGTCTCTAGTTGGCAGAGGTAGGTACCTTTGTCCAAATAGGGACCCTTGCTTCTAATCAGGGTAAGGGGGATACAATCCTAAAATAACCCCTGCTCACCCCCTTGGTAGCTTGGCACGAGCAGACAGGCTTATCTCACATACAGAAATACAGTGAAAACACTACAAATGGACACCACACCAGTTTAGAAAAATAAGTAATCTTTATCTAAACTAAAACAAGACCAAACGACAAAAATCCACAATACAGTATTAAAAATAAGGCTTTCAAATGGTAGAAAAAGTTCAGTTCAATGCAAGTTGTAAATGCAACACTTTTCTCAAAAGTACCTTTGATGCGTCACACAAAGCAAACAAAATGGCCGCAGGAAAGGTGATGAGTCTGTTCCTTACACTCAGGGGAGGTGATGCATTAATTCCTTACAGCGTGGGGAGTTGATGTGTCTGTTTCTTACTGTGGCCCCCAACGATGCGACAGTCTTGATGCCTCGATGCGATGCGTCGATCCGGTACGATGCGTGGTTTTGTGCAGCCGCACAGCAGGCTTGCATCGGAATTGGTGCGGCGATTTCGGACTTCGGATATCGTTACACCTGATGTGTCATGCGGCGATTTCTCGAGCCGCGGCAGGCGCTGCAACGGTTTCTTCGACGATGCGTCGGAAAACAAGTGCGGATGCGACACACTTCTTCGGTGCTGCGTCGATTTTCCAGCTTCCAGCGACAAACAGTCTCCAGGGGCCCTAAACAGCACCAGGCACCTCTTTGCAGGTTGGAATTCCCAGCAAGGAAATTCAGGGGAGCTGGTGGTGAAGTCTTTGTGTCCCTGAGACTTCAGAACAGGAGGCAAGCTCAGTTTCAAGCCCTTGGAGATCTTCCTCAAGATGACAAAGCAAACAGCAAAGTCCTTTTCTCCTTTCATTGGCAGCAAGCAGCCACTGCAGGCCAACCCCAGACAGCAAACAGCACAGGGGCAGTATTCCTCCTTAGCTTAACCAGCTCTTCTCCTTGGCAAAGGTTCCTCTTGATTTCCAGAAGTGATCTAAAAGTCTGGGGTCTGGGCCCCTCTTTTTATACACCAAAATCCTTTGCTCTCTGAAGGCAGAGAGTGTCTGTACCCAGCCAAAACCAGTTCTGTGGGGCACTTTGCAAGTGCACAACAACCTCCATTGTCAGTGGGAGCCCTGGCTCCAGACACACCACAGGGGGGCGGAGCAATTATTGTGGAAGGCAGGCACAGCCCTATTCAGGTGAAGGCGCTACTCCTCCCATCACTCCAAATGCAGTCCTAGCCTATTAAGTCCAACCCGGACTCATTAGAATTCTGGAACCACTGCCCTTCTCCAGCCCCTGTCATCCAAAAGCCAGACATGCAATACACAAACCTAGCAGAGGCACACTGGATGGTTAGGCAAGAAAATACCTACTTTCTAAAAGTGGTATTTTCAAACACAGAATGTAAAAATCACCCTCACTAAAAGATGCACTTTAACATTCTGAGTTTAGGCATACTAAACTTTATTTTTCTATCTTGTTCCCAGGGTCAGTCATGTTTATAAGATGTTATAAACAAACTCCCCATTCTGTCCTATGGGAACAGATAGCCTTGCAATAGTGAACAACGAAATTGGCAGTATTTCACTATCAGGACATGCCACACACATCAGGGCATGTCCTACCTTTCACATACAATGCACTCTGCCCACAGGGGTACCTTGGGTCTACCAAAGGGGTGACTAACATGTAGAAAAGGGAAAGTTTTAGGGACTGGCAAGTGTGTGCACTTGCCAATTCGACATGGCAGTCCCAGACTGCACACAGGCTCCGCAATGGCAGGCCTGAGTCACATTTTACAAGCTGCTTCTGTGGGTGGCACAATCAGTGCTGCAAGCCCACCAACAGCATTTGATTTACAGGCCCTGGGCACACATAGTGCACTGTACTAGGGTCTGACAAGTAAATCAAATAAGCCAATCATGGAATCACTAATCCATAACAATATTTTACAAAGGGAGCACTTGCACTTTGGGACTGAACAGCAGTAGCAAAGTGCCCAAAGCATCTAGACCAGCAAAAATAAAGTCCAACACACAGCAAAACACAGGAGGTAAAGGCAAAAAAATGGAAGGGAGACCCATGCCAATGGTGCCAGGTCTAACACGTGTCCCCTCCAGCTGAAATGTGGGGAGAACTACCCACCTTCCTGGGAGTTCTCTTCACTAAGGTGGAAAAATCTGGACAGACCATCAGATTTGGCGTGCTCTGTACCAGGGCGGTGTTCCACCGTAAAGTCCATCCCCTGGAGGAAATGGACCACCTCAACAGCTTTGGATTCTCACCCCTCATTTGCATCAACCATCTGAGGGGCCTGTGGTCTGTCTGAACCCGTAAGTGAGTCCCAAACAAGTATGGTCTCAGCTTCTTCAGCGCCCAGACCACAGCAAATGCCTCACGCTCAATCGCACTCCACCTCTGTTCCCGTGGAAGTAACCTCCTACTAATAAAGGCTACAGGTTGGTCTAGGCCCTCCTCATTTAGCTGTGAGAGCCCAGCCCCACACCATGCTCTGAAGCGTCTGTCTGCACAATGAATTCTCTTGAGAAGTTGGGTGCCTTAAGCACGGGCACTGTGTACATGGCAAATTTCAGGGCATCAAAAGCCTTCTGGCAGGCGTCAGTCCAGTTCACTTTCCTGGGCTGCTTCCTGGAAGTCAGCTCTGGCAAGGGGGCAACAATGGTGCCATACCCCTTGACAAATCTCCTGTAATACCCTGTGAGTCCTAAAAGGCTCTCACCTCTGTCTGAGTGTTGGGGGTACCCAAGCCAGAATGGTATCAATCTTTGGCTGTAGGGGTCCCACCTGGCCTCTCCCTACCTGGTGTCCCAAGTACACCACTGAACCCTGCCCGATCTGGCACTTGCTTGCCTTGATCGTGAGGCCTGCCCTCCGCAGCGCCTTCAACACTTCCCAGAGGTGGTGCAGATGTTCCTCCCAAGTGGCACTGAACACTGCAATGTCGTCCAGGTAGGCGGCACTGAAATCTTCCAGCCTAGCCAACACCTGGTTGACCAATCTCTGAAAGGTGGCAGGGGCATTCTTCATCCCAAAGGGTATCACCCGGAATTGGTAGTACCCATCTGGTGTGGAGAATACTGACCTCTCTCTTGCCCCATCAGTCAAGGCGATCTGCCAGTACCCAGCCGTTAAGTCAAACGTACTGAGGTACTGGGCAGCCCCCAACCGATCAATGAGCTCATCAACTCTGGGGATGGGGTGCGCGTCAGTCCTGGTGACAGAATTGAACCCTCGGTAGTCCACACAGAACCGGAGTTCTGGTGTGGCACCGGGTGCGGCAGCCTTCGGGACCAAGACCACTGGGCTGGCCCAAGGGCTGTCTGAGGGCTCGATCACCCCTAGCGCTAACATCTTGGAGACCTCCTCCTTGATGCAAGCTCTGACCCTGTCAGTCACTCTGTAAATTTTATGTTTTACTGGAGGACTGTCCCCAGTGTCCACATCATGGACGCATCACTGAGGGACACCGGGGGTCAGAGAGAACAGGTCAGAAAACTGTCCCAACTGTTGGCAACAGTCACTCTGCTGCTCAGGGGTCAGGGCGGTAGAGAAGTTAACACCATCCACTGAGCCATCTTGCTCCTTTGCAGACAGGAGGTCAGGAAGAGGCTCAGTCTCCTCTTCCATCCCAGCATCTGTTGCTAGGAGCATGCCCACTTCGGACCTCGCCAAGTGGGGCTTCAGGCGGTCTGCATGCAGGACCCGCAAAGGGTTACTGGGAGACTGCAAGTCCACCAAGTAGGTGACGTTGCTCTTGCGCTCCACCACCTCAAATGGTCTGGTCCACTTATCCTGGAGCGCACAAGGCTCCAGTGGCGCTATGACCCAAACCTTCTGTCCAGGCTGAAACTCGATCAGAGTGGCATTCTGATCATACCAGCGTTTCATTTCCTCCTGCCTGGCTTCCAGGTTCATCTGAGCGAGTTGTCTGAAGCGCTTAGTCTGGTTTCTGAAGGCCAGCATGTAGCTATATACATCCTGGGGAGGTTTACTGGGAGCTTACTCCCAGCCTTCTTTCACCAGACTCAGAGGTCCTCTTACAGGATGGCCGTACACCAGCTCAAAGGGACTGATCCCTAAGGACTTCTGGGGCACCTCTCTGTAAGCAAACAGCAGGCATGGCAAGAGGACGTCCCACTTACGCCTCATGGGTTCACCAAGAACCATAATCATGCCTTTTAGGTCCGGTTAAATCTCTCAACCAGCCCATTACCTTGGGGGTGGTAAGGGGTGGTGAACTTATAAGTTACACCGTACTCCTGCCACAGGGACTTCATATATTTCAATATGAAGTTGGTACCAGGGTCGGACACCACCTCTCTGGGGAACCCCACACGGGAGAAAATCCCCATCAACGCATGACCCACCACGGGGGCCCTCAGAGTCCAGAGAGGGATGGCTTCCGGGTACCGGGTGGCATGGTCCAGCAAGACCAGGATGAACCTGTTGCCCATGGCTGTCTTGGGATCCAGAGGCCCCACAATGTCAATGCCCACCCTCTCGACGGGGGTGCTGACTACAGGGAAAGGTTGGAGAGGAGCCTTACACTTCCTCCCACTCTTACCACTTGTCTGCCAAGTCTGGCAAGACCTACATTGAGAATCAGAATGCTTGCGCTTTTGGGACCAGTAAAAGTGGGTGACAAGCCTTTCAAAGTTCTTGTCTTGCCCCAAATGTCCTGCCAAAGGCACATCATGAGCCAGACCCAGTAGGAAGGCTCTGAAGCACTGGGGTACCACCAGCACACTGGCTGACCCAGGCTCAGCAACCTTAGGCTCGCTATACAGGAGACCATTCTCCCAGTATATCCAATGTGATCCGGACTGATCACCTACTGCCTGGTTTACAGCCTGCTGCCGCAAACTAATGAGAGAAGGGCACGTCTGCTGCTCCTGGCAGAACTCCTCCCTGGTGGGCCCTCCTTCTTGCTGCCAATGGGTCAGCTCAGGCAGGTCCCCCAGTTCAGCCACTTGTTCCCTGTAGGCTCCAGGGCATGCCCCTCAGGGTCTACCTCCTCCTGGACCGTGGGAACCTCGGGCCGGTTTCACGTTCCCCTGCCTCTTCTCTTCCCGGCAGGCACCTGGGCCACTCTTTCAGGCTCCAGGTCCTCTTGAATGTCCTTACCGGCTGCCATTGACCGAGTGGTCACACATTCCCACTCAGGCAGACCCAACATCTCCAAATGAGACCTCCGCTCCACCTTCGCCCAAGGGGAGCTCTCCAAATCATTGCCTAGCAGACAGTCAACAGACATGGCTGGCCTCACAGCTACTCTCAAGGTACCTGAGACCCCCACTCAAAGGGAACCTGTGCCACTTTGCAGAGGCACTCTGACTTGTCAGCGGCAACTACTGGGTAGAATGTGTTGGGGACCACCTGCTCTTCAGACACCAGCCGACAACTGACAGCTGTTACACTGGCTCCGGTGTCTCTCAGAGCCTCCACACTATGACCATTGATGGTCACCCACTGCCTGTACTTTTTAGTGTTATCAGGCAGATGAGTCCTTGGGACCATCTCACTGTCTCCTAAAGAGACCAGGGATATCTCTGCAGGACCCCACCCACCTTGGGCACCCGACTCCTCCCCCAAGGCTACACTAGCCAGTTCCTGGGGCGGTGCACCAGTGGGTGCAGTGGTTACCGGTTTGGGACACTTAGGATCCTCCTGGAAGTGGCCCACCTGACCATAGCTAAAACAGGTCTTGGGACCCTTCTGCACAGGCTTACCTGGCGGGACCCATGGTTTCTTTGCAGCGGGAGGCTGGGAACGCTTACCTTGGTTCTCTTGGGGATTACTTTAGGGCCCTTTTGGAACTCCTTTTGTTTACCCTTGTCCCCTCCACTCTTCTGCTGGGGACCCTGCCCACTTTTGGCGGAGTCTCCCACAAGACCTTTGTGGACCCTGGTACTGACCCAGTGGTCCGCCTCCACAGCAAATGTGAGAAGTTGGCCTGGTATATGCTGTCCACTAATTAAAGTGGGCACCTTGCACCAGTCCAAACGACCCTTATTGATGATTAGGTTATAGACAACCTTTATTGAAAGCTATCCTAGTGGTAGCTATGGAGAGCAGCCTTCAGGCTAAGTTTCGAAGGAATGTAAAGCAGCTTGTTTTACCAGTATATAACCTCTTGAATGACCAAATGAAAGGAGAACCACACAAGGTATATATAAAATATATGTATTTATTACTAATCACTCTCTACTAACCTCTTTATGAGATTAGAGAACAAGGCACACAATATTACAGTACTAGAACGACAGTAAATAGCACAATACACAGTGGGCTCCAGGGGAGACCAAACCATATTTTAAGAAAGTGGTATAACAACCACGACTTGACTAGACACAGTGCCTAGAGCATGTAGAATCGCTGCAATCTCAAGGAACCACCCAAGGTAGTGACACAGGGGACCCACGGAGGACGGGTGCAGTGTGGGAACACAGACGCGAGCTCCGTACAACTCTATGGGAAAGTCACGGTTGGAAATTTAGAGTTTAAGGACACTTCGGAGAGGACTTCAAGCAAACCCAGCTAAACATAGAAGGTTCTAAGGCCAGCACCCTTGTGAGTACCGAGGTACCCGTGTTACCAAGCCCAGGGAAGCCGGGTGCATAGGGGTCAAGTGGTGTCGGAAACCCTCGTCGTTTTCAATGGCTTGATGCGAAGAAGTACTGCTGCCGTGGAGAAGAAAAGTGTCCGGTGTGAACCAAGCCTGGATTGAAGATGAGAAGAACCTGAAAGCAGAGGGGACAAAGTCTGGGTCACTTCACGTGACCAGGAGCGGAGCAATCGAATGCCCACCGATGTCGGGTGCTTCAGGTGCGAAGAGGTGAAGCTTGACTCTGCAGCCACGGGGATCAGGAGATGTCAACAATGACCAGATTCCGCAGGCGAGCTGTCCCACAAAGGATGTCGAGTGCTGGGGGGTCAGTTTCCGGATTGGAGACCAACAAGCCTTGGCAACTGCAACCCACGTGGTCAGAGAAAAGATGCTTCGGTGAAGACCAGCAAGGGCCTGGGGACTCCCCAAGCAATGGAGAGTCAGGGCACGTCTGGAGAAACCAGGAAAGCCCATTGAAAGTTAAAGTTGCCTTCTCAGGGACCCACAGGTCAACAGACCAGGGATCGCGATGGGACCTCAAGAGGAATCACACAATACCAGCCCACGGAACACTCGTGGAGTCTAGACCAGTAATCTTCAGTGGAAACACTGCTCGGGGCTTGGAATACAAGTAGCCCAAAGCACAGCCTCAGGGATTGCCTAAAAGCATATGCTGCTGCAAATGTGCATGGTGTCCAGGGGTTCGGGTTGCACTGTCCCTATGAGGGCTGTGGGTCTCAGGTTTGCTGAGAGCACTAGTCGGCCTCGGGGAAGCTTGGGCACCCACCTCCTGTGTTGCAAAATCTTCGGAGTCCATCAGGAGCTGCGTAGATGCAAACCGGTCAGATGCGTTGAGGTGCCTGCCTTGCAGGGGAGTAACTCCTTTACTCCAAGGGAGATTCTTCAGTCGTCCAGCAAAGCGTAGATCGTCGAAGGTTTCTTGGTTTCTGTATCAGAGTTCAGTCCAGGTAATATCTAAAGTCCTGTAGTCAGGGTTCCTACTTTATACCCAAGGAAGGGGTGGGACAAACTCTGGGGACCCACCTATGGGAGGGTCAGGACAGAGGGTGGCTACACCCATGTCCTTTGTCCAGTTTCGCGCCAGAGCAGGGGCTGATAGCCCCTGCAACCGGTTTGAGCTGGACTATGCACAGGGACACCAAATGTGCCCCCAGTGCAGACATCAAAGCACTCTCAGAGTGCTCCCACCCAGCCCCAATACACTAAAGCCTGTCTGGGAGGTGGTCACACCTCCCTGTGACAGGAAACCTATTGTCCAGCCTCCCCTGCCGGAGTTTCGTCCAGCAGCAGGAGGGCAGACTCGTGTCTGTGGCTGGCAGCATCCATTTTGTGATACCAGGGCTCTGTGAAGCTGGGACCGGGTGTACCGGTGCTGTCATATTTCTCCCTCTAGGAGGGAGGAATCATACCTCCCACACCAGTTACTGGTGTGGAGGTATGATTCCAAGGTGTTTGACACCAAACATGACATAATTCCTTGCAGCCATTTTAAAGTTAGCATTTACCGCGAGGTTATAATGCACTTAAGAGTATATGGTTGGCTGCATCACAGACAACCCTGGAATAGTGGTTCCGAAGGTTGCAGAGGGGCTCTGCTCATGCATGGGCACCCTCTCACATAAAACACAGCACCCTGCCTTCAGGATTGATAAGGCCTGCCATAGGGGTGACTGATAGGCTTATATGTGCAGTGATCAGGATAGATATAGTGAACCTATATCTAAGTAAGGGGTGCATGCACCACCTTACACAGACTGCAGTAGCAGACTTGTTGTGTCATTTTGAATGGCCTCTCAGGGGTGGCATAATACATGCTGCAGCCCCTGGGAGGCCTCTGGGGTACCTATGCCCTGGGTACATAGTATACCATATACTAGGGACTTATAAGGGTACCCCAGAATCCAATCTGGAGTGTACCTAAAGTACATGCACAACCAATTTAGGGAGAAAGCAGATAGACTGGGGCCCTGAATAGCAGGATCCCAGTCAGACTAGTCAAAAATCAGCAAAACACCAGAAAAAAAGTGGGGGTAACCATGCAGTCAGATTCCACCTTCCTACAGCAAGAGTCCTGGAGTCAGTCAGCTTACTATCAATCAGGTGCTGGCGTAGCTCTGGAAAACAACTACTGGACAAGTGCTCCCATGCAACCAAATCATAGAGCCCCAGCAAGTCAGTTACCTTGCTACCCTTCACCCATCCATCCAGTGCTCTGCAAAAGTAAGATACATACTCCACCCAAGTACTTGACTCCAGCTTCTTGCAGCTCCTAAATTTCTGCCTATAAAGCTCTGGGGTCAACCCAAACCTGGCTATCAAGGCTTCCTTCATGGGGGCATAGGACATTTGATCCTCAGTGGGCAAAGCTAGCAAGGTTTCCCTCCCTTCACCTATGAAGCGGCCCCACAACCCCGCTCCCCAATCTCTCTCAGGGACCCGGTGGGACTTCATCGCTATCTCATAGGCCTTAAACCATTGCCCAATGTCCTCATGCTTCATGAAATCTTTGATCACATCTTTGGGGATGTATACTTTTCCTTCCCCAGGCAATGATGGTGTGCTGCCACCAGAGGGAGTGATCTCTAGGCTCTTTGCTTTCAGCTCTAGCTCCCTCAACACTCTCTCATGCTCTAAAAGCATCTTCTTCTCCTCCATGGCCTAGCTCTTGCTCTCCAACTCCAACCTCTTATTCTCTAAGTCACCCTGGCTCCCCAGCTTGAGCTTAGAAAGCTCCATTTCATGCACTCTGCTTTTCTCCCTGTCCTCCAACTCTTCTGGAGACAGACCCCTTGAAGACACACTGCTGCCCTCCCTGGGAGGCACTTCACCTCCATTTAGGCCCACAAGCCCATACTGCTGCCCTTCTAAATTCTCCCCCTCCACCATATGCTCCTCGGTCTGCCCACTGGCATTCCTTGTTTCCAACCAGCGACTTTTGGAATTCCTCCTTTCTGGTGAGGCCTTTCATGGAGATTTTACATTTTTGCAGATGGCTTTAAGTTGTGGCACAGTGTAGGTATCAATCCTCTCCTCTTCAAATTCAATATCCACAGATGCACGTGATGCTGCTTTGCTCATGGTGAAAATTGGCAGTTCTCAAGGTGCAAAAAATTCCAAGGAAAAAAACTCTACCAAAATGTATGTGGTTGCGTAATGGTCTGCACTCACTAGTAGTGTACACCAATCACTGTATGTAAATCACAAATGCAAGTCCAGGATCCTCACCGCTGACCACCAATGTTAGAAATGGGGGTCTATGGTTGGCAGAGGTAGGTACCTTTGTCCAAATAGGGACCCTTGCTTCTAGTCAGGGTAAGGGGGATACACTCCTAAAATAACCCCTGCTCACCCCCTTGGTAGCTTGGCACGAGCATACAGGCTTATCTCAGAGGCAGTGTGTAAAGCATTTGTGAACACATACATTAATACAGTGAAAACACTACAAATGGACACCACACCAGTTTAGAAAACTAAGTAATCTTTATCTAAACCAAAACAAGACCAAACGACAAAAATCCACAATACAGTATTAAAAATAAGGCTTTCAAATGGTAGAAATAGTTCAGTTCAATGGGTGCAGAGCAGGAATATCGACTGAGAAATATCGAGGGACATAAATATCACCATAAAAATATCGTGGGGAAGAAACATTGACAACAAAAATATAGTTGACAAGAATATCGACTGACAGGTAAGTAGTATCGATTACAAAAATATCGACGTCTTAAATATCGTTTACAAAAATATATTTGACAAAAATATTGAATTATTAATAATGTTCTGTATTTTAGTGTTTTTAATGAGAATTGTTTGTCATTTTATTATATGTTTTAAAATTTTACTAGTTATTAATTTATTTTAAGTTTAATTTTGCGTTTTTGGTTCCGTAGCGGGTTGTGGGTTTATAGGGGAATAGGGTGGGAAGTAATTTAATTATATAGATTTAATTAATTATTTATGGTAGTTAATAATTTTTTTAAATTGAATTTTGCATTTTTAGTTCCGTAGCGGGTTGTGGGTTTATAGGGGAATAGGGTGGGAAGTAATTTAATTATATAAAATTCATTGAATAATTAATATGTATAATTGTGAATTTATAGAGTTAAATATGTTAATTGATTAATTAATAATTGTTTGATAATTAGTTGTTAATTAATTTCAATTAATCAATTAAGGAATAATTATGTTAATTGTTTAATTAATTTTAGGTGTGGGTTGTGGTGTTTATATGTGTAAATGGTGGGAAGGGTGGTAAGTAATTAATTTTTATTGATTAATTATTAAATATTTTTAAATTAATTTCCATTAATTAATTAGTAACTATTAATTGTAATTGTGTAATTAAGTTTAGTTGTGTGTTGTGGATATTATAGTGTTAATTAATGTGTAATTAATGATTTTTTATTATCTTTGTTAATAATAATATATTTAAATTTTAATTTTAATTATGTTAATATTGGAAAATAAATTTAATATAAAATGTGATGTTTTTGTTTTTTATTGTTGTGGGATCCAGCACTTTCCCTACTGTTGCACTCACTGGAGTGGGAATAGTAATTTTTACCCCTCCGCTATCCAGCACTTTCCCCACTGTTGCACTTACTGGAGTGGGAATAGTAATTTTTACTCCTCCGCTATCCAGCGCTTTCCCTACTAATGTGTTTATTTTGTTATTAAATGTATGTTTTATTCTTTTTTAATAGTTTAATGTGTTAATTAAATATAGAATATATTATTTTATATTAAATTATTTATATATGTGTATATTTAATTTTTATATAATTTAAAAAGTTTATAAATAAAATATAGTTAATAAAATGTATTTAAGTAAATATATGTATATGTACACTTTTTTGTGTTTATATTTTTTAAATTAAGTTTATTTGTTATAATTAGTTAAAATATATATTAAATTTAATTTATTTTGTTAATATTAATATTATTTAATTAATTTTATTTAAGTTATGTAATTTTTTAAAGTCGATATTTTTTACTTCTATATTTTTTACATCAATATTTTTGTGTCAATATTATTGTACTTACCTGTTTAAATATAGGGAGTTGATATTTTTGTAATCGATATTTTTAACATCGATATTTAAACATGGAACCGTTCAATGCAAGTTGTAAATGCAACACTTTTCTCAAAAGTAGCTTAGATGCGTCACGCAAAGCAAACAAAATGGCAGCAGGGAAGGTGATGCATCTGTTCCTTACACTCAGGGAGGTGATGCGTCGATTCCTTATTGCGTGGGGAGTTGATGCATCTGTTTCTTACTGCGGCCACCAACGATGCGACAGTCTTGGTGCCTCGATGCGATGCGTCGATCCGGTACGATGCGTGGTTTCGTGCTCGGACTTCGGAGATCATTACACCTGATGCGTCGTGTGGCGATTTCTCGAGCCGCGGCAGGCGCTGCGACGGTTTCTTCGGCGATGCGCCGGAAAACAAGTGCGGATGCGACACGCTTCTTCGGTGCTGCGTCGATTTTCCAGCTCCCAGCGACAAACAGTCTCCAGGGGCCCTAAACAGCAGCAGGCATCTCTTTGCAGGTTGGAATTCCCAGCAAGGAAATTCAGGGGAGCTGGTGGTGAAGTCTTTGTGTCCCTGATACTTCAGAACAGGAGGCAAGCTCAGTTTCAAGCCCTTGGAGATCTTCCTGAAGATGACAAAGCAAACAGCAAAGTCCTTTTCTCCTTTCCTTGGCAGCAAGCAGCCACTGCAGGCCAACCCCAGACAGCAAACAGCACACGGGCAGTATTCCGGCTCTTCTCCTTGGCAAAGGTTCCTCTTGATTTACCAGAAGTGATCCAAAAGTCTGGGCCCCTCTTTTTATACACCAAAATCCTTTGTTCTCTGAAGGCAGAGAGTGTCTGTACCCAGCCAAAACCAGTTCTGTGAGGCACTTTGCAAGTGCACAACAACCTCCATTGTCAGTGTGAGCCCTGGCTCCAGACACACCACAGGGGGCAGAGCCGTCATTGTGGAAGGCAGGCACAGCCCTATTCAGGTGAAGGCGCTACTCCTCCCACCACCCCAAATGCAGACCAAGCCTATTAAGTCGAGCCCTGACTCATCAGATTTCTGGAGCCACTGCCCTGCTCCAGCCCCTGTCATCCAAAAGCCAGACATGCAATACACAAACCTAGCAGAGGCACACTGGATGGTTAGGCAAGAAAATACCTACTTTCTAAAAGTGGTATTTTCAAACACAGAATGTAAAAATCACCCTCACTAAAAGATGCACTTTAACATTCTGAGTTTAGGCATACTAAACTTTATTTTTCTATCTTGTTCCCAGGGTCAGTCATGTTTATAAGATGTTATAAACAAACTCCCCATTCTGTCCTATGGGAACAGATAGCCTTGCAATAGTGAACAACGAAATTGGCAGTATTTCACTATCAGGACATGCCACACACATCAGGGCATGTCCTACCTTTCACATACAATGCACTCTGCCCACAGGGGTACCTTGGGTCTACCAAAGGGGTGACTAACATGTAGAAAAGGGAAAGTTTTAGGGACTGGCAAGTGTGTGCACTTGCCAATTCGACATGGCAGTCCCAGACTGCACACAGGCTCCGCAATGGCAGGCCTGAGTCACATTTTACAAGCTGCTTCTGTGGGTGGCACAATCAGTGCTGCAAGCCCACCAACAGCATTTGATTTACAGGCCCTGGGCACACATAGTGCACTGTACTAGGGTCTGACAAGTAAATCAAATAAGCCAATCATGGAATCACTAATCCATAACAATATTTTACAAAGGGAGCACTTGCACTTTGGGACTGAACAGCAGTAGCAAAGTGCCCAAAGCATCTAGACCAGCAAAAATAAAGTCCAACACACAGCAAAACACAGGAGGTAAAGGCAAAAAATGGAAGGGAGACCCATGCCAATGGTGCCAGGTCTAACACGTGTCCCCTCCAGCTGAAATGTGGGGAGAACTACCCACCTTCCTGGGAGTTCTCTTCACTAAGGTGGAAAAATCTGGACAGACCATCAGATTTGGCGTGCTCTGTACCAGGGCGGTGTTCCACCGTAAAGTCCATCCCCTGGAGGGAAATGGACCACCTCAACAGCTTTGGATTCTCACCCCTCATTTGCATCAACCATCTGAGGGGCCTGTGGTCTGTCTGAACCCGTAAGTGAGTCCCAAACAAGTATGGTCTCAGCTTCTTCAGCGCCCAGACCACAGCAAATGCCTCACGCTCAATCGCACTCCACCTCTGTTCCCGTGGAAGTAACCTCCTACTAATAAAGGCTACAGGTTGGTCTAGGCCCTCCTCATTTAGCTGTGAGAGCCCAGCCCCCACACCATGCTCTGAAGCGTCTGTCTGCACAATGAATTCTCTTGAGAAGTTGGGTGCCTTAAGCACGGGCACTGTGTACATGGCAAATTTCAGGGCATCAAAAGCCTTCTGGCAGGCGTCAGTCCAGTTCACTTTCCTGGGCTGCTTCCTGGAAGTCAGCTCTGGCAAGGGGGCAACAATGGTGCCATACCCCTTGACAAATCTCCTGTAATACCCTGTGAGTCCTAAAAAGGCTCTCACCTCTGTCTGAGTGTTGGGGGGTACCCAAGCCAGAATGGTATCAATCTTTGGCTGTAGGGGTCCCACCTGGCCTCTCCCTACCTGGTGTCCCAAGTACACCACTGAACCCTGCCCGATCTGGCACTTGCTTGCCTTGATCGTGAGGCCTGCCCTCCGCAGCGCCTTCAACACTTCCCAGAGGTGGTGCAGATGTTCCTCCCAAGTGGCACTGAACACTGCAATGTCGTCCAGGTAGGCGGCACTGAAATCTTCCAGCCTAGCCAACACCTGGTTGACCAATCTCTGAAAGGTGGCAGGGGCATTCTTCATCCCAAAGGGTATCACCCGGAATTGGTAGTACCCATCTGGTGTGGAGAATACTGACCTCTCTCTTGCCCCATCAGTCAAGGCGATCTGCCAGTACCCAGCCGTTAAGTCAAACGTACTGAGGTACTGGGCAGCCCCCAACCGATCAATGAGCTCATCAACTCTGGGGATGGGGTGCGCGTCAGTCCTGGTGACAGAATTGAACCCTCGGTAGTCCACACAGAACCGGAGTTCTGGTGTGGCACCGGGTGCGGCAGCCTTCGGGACCAAGACCACTGGGCTGGCCCAAGGGCTGTCTGAGGGCTCGATCACCCCTAGCGCTAACATCTTGGAGACCTCCTCCTTGATGCAAGCTCTGACCCTGTCAGTCACTCTGTAAATTTTATGTTTTACTGGAGGACTGTCCCCAGTGTCCACATCATGGACGCATCACTGAGGGACACCGGGGGTCAGAGAGAACAGGTCAGAAAACTGTCCCAACTGTTGGCAACAGTCACTCTGCTGCTCAGGGGTCAGGGCGGTAGAGAAGTTAACACCATCCACTGAGCCATCTTGCTCCTTTGCAGACAGGAGGTCAGGAAGAGGCTCAGTCTCCTCTTCCATCCCAGCATCTGTTGCTAGGAGCATGCCCACTTCGGACCTCGCCAAGTGGGGCTTCAGGCGGTCTGCATGCAGGACCCGCAAAGGGTTACTGGGAGACTGCAAGTCCACCAAGTAGGTGACGTTGCTCTTGCGCTCCACCACCTCAAATGGTCTGGTCCACTTATCCTGGAGCGCACAAGGCTCCAGTGGCGCTATGACCCAAACCTTCTGTCCAGGCTGAAACTCGATCAGAGTGGCATTCTGATCATACCAGCGTTTCATTTCCTCCTGCCTGGCTTCCAGGTTCATCTGAGCGAGTTGTCTGAAGCGCTTAGTCTGGTTTCTGAAGGCCAGCATGTAGCTATATACATCCTGGGAGGTTTACTGGGAGCTTACTCCCAGCCTTCTTTCACCAGACTCAGAGGTCCTCTTACAGGATGGCCGTACAGCAGCTCAAAGGGACTGATCCCTAAGGACTTCTGGGGCACCTCTCTGTAAGCAAACAGCAGGCATGGCAAGAGGACGTCCCACTTACGCCTCATGGGTTCACCAAGAACCATAATCATGCCTTTTAGGTCCGGTTAAATCTCTCAACCAGCCCATTACCTTGGGGGTGGTAAGGGGTGGTGAACTTATAAGTTACACCATACTCCTGCCACAGGGACTTCATATATTTCAATATGAAGTTGGTACCAGGGTCGGACACCACCTCTCTGGGGAACCCCACACGGGAGAAAATCCCCATCAACGCATGACCCACCACGGGGGCCCTCAGAGTCCAGAGAGGGATGGCTTCCGGGTACCGGGTGGCATGGTCCAGCAAGACCAGGATGAACCTGTTGCCCATGGCTGTCTTGGGATCCAGAGGCCCCACAATGTCAATGCCCACCCTCTCGACGGGGGTGCTGACTACAGGGAAAGGTTGGAGAGGAGCCTTACACTTCCTCCCACTCTTACCACTTGTCTGCCAAGTCTGGCAAGACCTACATTGAGAATCAGAATGCTTGCGCTTTTGGGACCAGTAAAAGTGGGTGACAAGCCTTTCAAAGTTCTTGTCTTGCCCCAAATGTCCTGCCAAAGGCACATCATGAGCCAGACCCAGTAGGAAGGCTCTGAAGCACTGGGGTACCACCAGCACACTGGCTGACCCAGGCTCAGCAACCTTAGGCTCGCTATACAGGAGACCATTCTCCCAGTATATCCAATGTGATCCGGACTGATCACCTACTGCCTGGTTTACAGCCTGCTGCCGCAAACTAATGAGAGAAGGGCACGTCTGCTGCTCCTGGCAGAACTCCTCCCTGGTGGGCCCTCCTTCTTGCTGCCAATGGGTCAGCTCAGGCAGGTCCCCCAGTTCAGCCACTTGTTCCCTGTAGGCTCCAGGGCATGCCCCTCAGGGTCTACCTCCTCCTGGACCGTGGGAACCTCGGGCCGGTTTCACGTTCCCCTGCCTCTTCTCTTCCCGGCAGGCACCTGGGCCACTCTTTCAGGCTCCAGGTCCTCTTGAATGTCCTTACCGGCTGCCATTGACCGAGTGGTCACACATTCCCACTCAGGCAGACCCAACATCTCCAAATGAGACCTCCGCTCCACCTTCGCCCAAGGGGAGCTCTCCAAATCATTGCCTAGCAGACAGTCAACAGACATGGCTGGCCTCACAGCTACTCTCAAGGTACCTGAGACCCCCACTCAAAGGGAACCTGTGCCACTTTGCAGAGGCACTCTGACTTGTCAGCGGCAACTACTGGGTAGAATGTGTTGGGGACCACCTGCTCTTCAGACACCAGCCGACAACTGACAGCTGTTACACTGGCTCCGGTGTCTCTCAGAGCCTCCACACTATGACCATTGATGGTCACCCACTGCCTGTACTTTTTAGTGTTATCAGGCAGATGAGTCCTTGGGACCATCTCACTGTCTCCTAAAGAGACCAGGGATATCTCTGCAGGACCCCACCCACCTTGGGCACCCGACTCCTCCCCCAAGGCTACACTAGCCAGTTCCTGGGGCGGTGCACCAGTGGGTGCAGTGGTTACCGGTTTGGGACACTTAGGATCCTCCTGGAAGTGGCCCACCTGACCATAGCTAAAACAGGTCTTGGGACCCTTCTGCACAGGCTTACCTGGCGGGACCCATGGTTTCTTTGCAGCGGGAGGCTGGGAACGCTTACCTTGGTTCTCTTGGGGATTACTTTAGGGCCCTTTTTGGAACTCCTTTTGTTTACCCTTGTCCCCTCCACTCTTCTGCTGGGGACCCTGCCCACTTTTGGCGGAGTCTCCCACAAGACCTTTGTGGACCCTGGTACTGACCCAGTGGTCCGCCTCCACAGCAAATGTGAGAAGTTGGCCTGGTATATGCTGTCCACTAATTAAAGTGGGCACCTTGCACCAGTCCAAACGACCCTTATTGATGATTAGGTTATAGACAACCTTTATTGAAAGCTATCCTAGTGGTAGCTATGGAGAGCAGCCTTCAGGCTAAGTTTCGAAGGAATGTAAAGCAGCTTGTTTTACCAGTATATAACCTCTTGAATGACCAAATGAAAGGAGAACCACACAAGGTATATATAAAATATATGTATTTATTACTAATCACTCTCTACTAACCTCTTTATGAGATTAGAGAACAAGGCACACAATATTACAGTACTAGAACGACAGTAAATAGCACAATACACAGTGGGCTCCAGGGGAGACCAAACCATATTTTAAGAAAGTGGTATAACAACCACGACTTGACTAGACACAGTGCCTAGAGCATGTAGAATCGCTGCAATCTCAAGGAACCACCCAAGGTAGTGACACAGGGGACCCACGGAGGACGGGTGCAGTGTGGGAACACAGACGCGAGCTCCGTACAACTCTATGGGAAAGTCACGGTTGGAAATTTAGAGTTTAAGGACACTTCGGAGAGGACTTCAAGCAAACCCAGCTAAACATAGAAGGTTCTAAGGCCAGCACCCTTGTGAGTACCGAGGTACCCGTGTTACCAAGCCCAGGGAAGCCGGGTGCATAGGGGTCAAGTGGTGTCGGAAACCCTCGTCGTTTTCAATGGCTTGATGCGAAGAAGTACTGCTGCCGTGGAGAAGAAAAGTGTCCGGTGTGAACCAAGCCTGGATTGAAGATGAGAAGAACCTGAAAGCAGAGGGGACAAAGTCTGGGTCACTTCACGTGACCAGGAGCGGAGCAATCGAATGCCCACCGATGTCGGGTGCTTCAGGTGCGAAGAGGTGAAGCTTGACTCTGCAGCCACGGGATCAGGAGATGTCAACAATGACCAGATTCCGCAGGCGAGCTGTCCCACAAAGGATGTCGAGTGCTGGGGGTCAGTTTCCGGATTGGAGACCAACAAGCCTTGGCAACTGCAACCCACGTGGTCAGAGAAAAGATGCTTCGGTGAAGACCAGCAAGGGCCTGGGGACTCCCAAGCAATGGAGAGTCAGGGCACGTCTGGAGAAACCAGGAAAGCCCATTGAAAGTTAAAGTTGCCTTCTCAGGGACCCACAGGTCAACAGACCAGGGATCGCGATGGGACCTCAAGAGGAATCACACAATACCAGCCCACGGAACACTCGTGGAGTCTAGACCAGTAATCTTCAGTGGAAACACTGCTCGGGGCTTGGAATACAAGTAGCCCAAAGCACAGCCTCAGGGATTGCCTAAAAGCATATGCTGCTGCAAATGTGCATGGTGTCCAGGGGTTCGGGTTGCACTGTCCCTATGAGGGCTGTGGGTCTCAGGTTTGCTGAGAGCACTAGTCGGCCTCGGGGAAGCTTGGGCACCCACCTCCTGTGTTGCAAAATCTTCGGAGTCCATCAGGAGCTGCGTAGATGCAAACCGGTCAGATGCGTTGAGGTGCCTGCCTTGCAGGGGAGTAACTCCTTTACTCCAAGGGAGATTCTTCAGTCGTCCAGCAAAGCGTAGATCGTCGAAGGTTTCTTGGTTTCTGTATCAGAGTTCAGTCCAGGTAATATCTAAAGTCCTGTAGTCAGGGTTCCTACTTTATACCCAAGGAAGGGGTGGGACAAACTCTGGGGACCCACCTATGGGAGGGTCAGGACAGAGGGGTGGCTACACCCATGTCCTTTGTCCAGTTTCGCGCCAGAGCAGGGGCTGATAGCCCCTGCAACCGGTTTGAGCTGGACTATGCACAGGGACACCAAATGTGCCCCCAGTGCAGACATCAAAGCACTCTCAGAGTGCTCCCACCCAGCCCCAATACACTAAAGCCTGTCTGGGAGGTGGTCACACCTCCCTGTGACAGGAAACCTATTGTCCAGCCTCCCCTGCCGGAGTTTCGTCCAGCAGCAGGAGGGCAGACTCGTGTCTGTGGCTGGCAGCATCCATTTTGTGATACCAGGGCTCTGTGAAGCTGGGACCGGGTGTACCGGTGCTGTCATATTTCTCCCTCTAGGAGGGAGGAATCATACCTCCCACACCAGTTACTGGTGTGGAGGTATGATTCCAAGGTGTTTGACACCAAACATGACATAATTCCTTGCAGCCATTTTAAAGTTAGCATTTACCGCGAGGTTATAATGCACTTAAGAGTATATGGTTGGCTGCATCACAGACAACCCTGGAATAGTGGTTCCGAAGGTTGCAGAGGGGCTCTGCTCATGCATGGGCACCCTCTCACATAAAACACAGCACCCTGCCTTCAGGATTGATAAGGCCTGCCATAGGGGTGACTGATAGGCTTATATGTGCAGTGATCAGGATAGATATAGTGAACCTATATCTAAGTAAGGGGTGCATGCACCACCTTACACAGACTGCAGTAGCAGACTTGTTGTGTCATTTTGAATGGCCTCTCAGGGGTGGCATAATACATGCTGCAGCCCCTGGGAGGCCTCTGGGGTACCTATGCCCTGGGTACATAGTATACCATATACTAGGGACTTATAAGGGTACCCCAGAATCCAATCTGGAGTGTACCTAAAGTACATGCACAACCAATTTAGGGAGAAAGCAGATAGACTGGGGCCCTGAATAGCAGGATCCCAGTCAGACTAGTCAAAAATCAGCAAAACACCAGAAAAAAGTGGGGGTAACCATGCAGTCAGATTCCACCTTCCTACAGCAAGAGTCCTGGAGTCAGTCAGCTTACTATCAATCAGGTGCTGGCGTAGCTCTGGAAAACAACTACTGGACAAGTGCTCCCATGCAACCAAATCATAGAGCCCCAGCAAGTCAGTTACCTTGCTACCCTTCACCCATCCATCCAGTGCTCTGCAAAAGTAAGATACATACTCCACCCAAGTACTTGACTCCAGCTTCTTGCAGCTCCTAAATTTCTGCCTATAAAGCTCTGGGGTCAACCCAAACCTGGCTATCAAGGCTTCCTTCATGGGGGCATAGGACATTTGATCCTCAGTGGGCAAAGCTAGCAAGGTTTCCCTCCCTTCACCTATGAAGCGGCCCCACAACCCCGCTCCCCAATCTCTCTCAGGGACCCGGTGGGACTTCATCGCTATCTCATAGGCCTTAAACCATTGCCCAATGTCCTCATGCTTCATGAAATCTTTGATCACATCTTTGGGGATGTATACTTTTCCTTCCCCAGGCAATGATGGTGTGCTGCCACCAGAGGGAGTGATCTCTAGGCTCTTTGCTTTCAGCTCTAGCTCCCTCAACACTCTCTCATGCTCTAAAAGCATCTTCTTCTCCTCCATGGCCTAGCTCTTGCTCTCCAACTCCAACCTCTTATTCTCTAAGTCACCCTGGCTCCCCAGCTTGAGCTTAGAAAGCTCCATTTCATGCACTCTGCTTTTCTCCCTGTCCTCCAACTCTTCTGGAGACAGACCCCTTGAAGACACACTGCTGCCCTCCCTGGGAGGCACTTCACCTCCATTTAGGCCCACAAGCCCATACTGCTGCCCTTCTAAATTCTCCCCCTCCACCATATGCTCCTCGGTCTGCCCACTGGCATTCCTTGTTTCCAACCAGCGACTTTTGGAATTCCTCCTTTCTGGTGAGGCCTTTCATGGAGATTTTACATTTTTTGCAGATGGCTTTAAGTTGTGGCACAGTGTAGGTATCAATCCTCTCCTCTTCAAATTCAATATCCACAGATGCACGTGATGCTGCTTTGCTCATGGTGAAAATTGGCAGTTCTCAAGGTGCAAAAATTCCAAGGAAAAAACTCTACCAAAATGTATGTGGTTGCGTAATGGTCTGCACTCACTAGTAGTGTACACCAATCACTGTATGTAAATCACAAATGCAAGTCCAGGATCCTCACCGCTGACCACCAATGTTAGAAATGGGGGTCTATGGTTGGCAGAGGTAGGTACCTTTGTCCAAATAGGGACCCTTGCTTCTAGTCAGGGTAAGGGGGATACACTCCTAAAATAACCCCTGCTCACCCCCTTGGTAGCTTGGCACGAGCATACAGGCTTATCTCAGAGGCAGTGTGTAAAGCATTTGTGAACACATACATTAATACAGTGAAAACACTACAAATGGACACCACACCAGTTTAGAAAACTAAGTAATCTTTATCTAAACCAAAACAAGACCAAACGACAAAAATCCACAATACAGTATTAAAAATAAGGCTTTCAAATGGTAGAAATAGTTCAGTTCAATGGGTGCAGAGCAGGAATATCGACTGAGAAATATCGAGGGACATAAATATCACCATAAAAATATCGTGGGGAAGAAACATTGACAACAAAAATATAGTTGACAAGAATATCGACTGACAGGTAAGTAGTATCGATTACAAAAATATCGACGTCTTAAATATCGTTTACAAAAATATATTTGACAAAAATATTGAATTATTAATAATGTTCTGTATTTTAGTGTTTTTAATGAGAATTGTTTGTCATTTTATTATATGTTTTAAAATTTTACTAGTTATTAATTTATTTTAAGTTTAATTTTGCGTTTTTGGTTCCGTAGCGGGTTGTGGGTTTATAGGGGAATAGGGTGGGAAGTAATTTAATTATATAGATTTAATTAATTATTTATGGTAGTTAATAATTTTTTTTAAATTGAATTTTGCATTTTTAGTTCCGTAGCGGGTTGTGGGTTTATAGGGGAATAGGGTGGGAAGTAATTTAATTATATAAAATTCATTGAATAATTAATATGTATAATTGTGAATTTATAGAGTTAAATATGTTAATTGATTAATTAATAATTGTTTGATAATTAGTTGTTAATTAATTTCAATTAATCAATTAAGGAATAATTATGTTAATTGTTTAATTAATTTTAGGTGTGGGTTGTGGTGTTTATATGTGTAAATGGTGGGAAGGGTGGTAAGTAATTAATTTTTATTGATTAATTATTAAATATTTTTAAATTAATTTCCATTAATTAATTAGTAACTATTAATTGTAATTGTGTAATTAAGTTTAGTTGTGTGTTGTGGATATTATAGTGTTAATTAATGTGTAATTAATGATTTTTTATTATCTTTGTTAATAATAATATATTTAAATTTTAATTTTAATTATGTTAATATTGGAAAATAAATTTAATATAAAATGTGATGTTTTTGTTTTTTATTGTTGTGGGATCCAGCACTTTTCCTACTGTTGAACTCACTGGAGTGGGAATAGTAATTTTTACCCCTCCGCTATCCAGCGCTTTCCCTACTGTTGCACTCACTGGAGTGGGAATAGTAATTTTTACCCCTCCGCTATCTAGCGCTTTCTCTACTGTTGCACTCACTGGAGTGGAAATAGTAATTTTTACCCCTCCGCTATCCAGCGCTTTCCCTACTGTTGCACTCACTGGAGTGGAAATAGTAATTTTTACCCCTCCGCTATCCAGCGCTTTCCCTACTGTTGCACTCACTGGAGTGGGAATAGTAATTTTTACCCCTCCGCTATCCAACGCTTTCCCTACTGTTGCACTCACTGGAGTGGGAATAGTAATTTTTACCCCTCCGCTATCCAGCGCTTTCCCTACTGTTGCACTCATTGGAGTGGGAATAGTAATTTTTACCCCTACGCTATCCAGCGCTTTCCCTACTGTTGCACTCACTGGAGTGGGAATAGTAATTTTACCCCTCCGCTATCCAGCGCTTTCCCTACTGTTGCACTCACTGGAGTGGGAATAGTAATTTTTACCCCTCCGCTATCCAGCGCTTTCCCTACTGTTGCACTGACTGGAGTGGGAATAGTAATTTTTACCCCTACGCTATCCAACGCTTTCCCTACTGTTGCACTCACTGGAGTGGGAATAGTAATTTTTACCCCTCCGCTATCCAGCACTTTCCCCACTGTTGCACTTACTGGAGTGGGAATAGTAATTTTTACTCCTCCGCTATCCAGCGCTTTCCCTACTAATGTGTTTATTTTGTTATTAAATGTATGTTTTATTCTTTTTTAATAGTTTAATGTGTTAATTAAATATAGAATATATTATTTTATATTAAATTATTTATATATGTGTATATTTAATTTTTATATAATTTAAAAAGTTTATAAATAAAATATAGTTAATAAAATGTATTTAAGTAAATATATGTATATGTACACTTTTTTGTGTTTATATTTTTTAAATTAAGTTTATTTGTTATAATTAGTTAAAATATATATTAAATTTAATTTATTTTGTTAATATTAATATTATTTAATTAATTTTATTTAAGTTATGTAATTTTTTAAAGTCGATATTTTTTACTTCTATATTTTTTACATCAATATTTTTGTGTCAATATTATTGTACTTACCTGTTTAAATATAGGGAGTTGATATTTTTGTAATCGATATTTTTAACATCGATATTTAAACATGGAACCGTTCAATGCAAGTTGTAAATGCAACACTTTTCTCAAAAGTAGCTTAGATGCGTCACGCAAAGCAAACAAAATGGCAGCAGGGAAGGTGATGCATCTGTTCCTTACACTCAGGGAGGTGATGCGTCGATTCCTTATTGCGTGGGGAGTTGATGCATCTGTTTCTTACTGCGGCCACCAACGATGCGACAGTCTTGGTGCCTCGATGCGATGCGTCGATCCGGTACGATGCGTGGTTTCGTGCTCGGACTTCGGAGATCATTACACCTGATGCGTCGTGTGGCGATTTCTCGAGCCGCGGCAGGCGCTGCGACGGTTTCTTCGGCGATGCGCCGGAAAACAAGTGCGGATGCGACACGCTTCTTCGGTGCTGCGTCGATTTTCCAGCTCCCAGCGACAAACAGTCTCCAGGGGCCCTAAACAGCAGCAGGCATCTCTTTGCAGGTTGGAATTCCCAGCAAGGAAATTCAGGGGAGCTGGTGGTGAAGTCTTTGTGTCCCTGATACTTCAGAACAGGAGGCAAGCTCAGTTTCAAGCCCTTGGAGATCTTCCTGAAGATGACAAAGCAAACAGCAAAGTCCTTTTCTCCTTTCCTTGGCAGCAAGCAGCCACTGCAGGCCAACCCCAGACAGCAAACAGCACACGGGCAGTATTCCGGCTCTTCTCCTTGGCAAAGGTTCCTCTTGATTTACCAGAAGTGATCCAAAAGTCTGGGCCCCTCTTTTTATACACCAAAATCCTTTGTTCTCTGAAGGCAGAGAGTGTCTGTACCCAGCCAAAACCAGTTCTGTGAGGCACTTTGCAAGTGCACAACAACCTCCATTGTCAGTGTGAGCCCTGGCTCCAGACACACCACAGGGGGCAGAGCCGTCATTGTGGAAGGCAGGCACAGCCCTATTCAGGTGAAGGCGCTACTCCTCCCACCACCCCAAATGCAGACCAAGCCTATTAAGTCGAGCCCTGACTCATCAGATTTCTGGAGCCACTGCCCTGCTCCAGCCCCTGTCATCCAAAAGCCAGACATGCAATACACAAACCTAGCAGAGGCACACTGGATGGTTAGGCAAGAAAATACCTACTTTCTAAAAGTGGTATTTTCAAACACAGAATGTAAAAATCACCCTCACTAAAAGATGCACTTTAACATTCTGAGTTTAGGCATACTAAACTTTATTTTTCTATCTTGTTCCCAGGGTCAGTCATGTTTATAAGATGTTATAAACAAACTCCCCATTCTGTCCTATGGGAACAGATAGCCTTGCAATAGTGAACAACGAAATTGGCAGTATTTCACTATCAGGACATGCCACACACATCAGGGCATGTCCTACCTTTCACATACAATGCACTCTGCCCACAGGGGTACCTTGGGTCTACCAAAGGGGTGACTAACATGTAGAAAAGGGAAAGTTTTAGGGACTGGCAAGTGTGTGCACTTGCCAATTCGACATGGCAGTCCCAGACTGCACACAGGCTCCGCAATGGCAGGCCTGAGTCACATTTTACAAGCTGCTTCTGTGGGTGGCACAATCAGTGCTGCAAGCCCACCAACAGCATTTGATTTACAGGCCCTGGGCACACATAGTGCACTGTACTAGGGTCTGACAAGTAAATCAAATAAGCCAATCATGGAATCACTAATCCATAACAATATTTTACAAAGGGAGCACTTGCACTTTGGGACTGAACAGCAGTAGCAAAGTGCCCAAAGCATCTAGACCAGCAAAAATAAAGTCCAACACACAGCAAAACACAGGAGGTAAAGGCAAAAAATGGAAGGGAGACCCATGCCAATGGTGCCAGGTCTAACACGTGTCCCCTCCAGCTGAAATGTGGGGAGAACTACCCACCTTCCTGGGAGTTCTCTTCACTAAGGTGGAAAAATCTGGACAGACCATCAGATTTGGCGTGCTCTGTACCAGGGCGGTGTTCCACCGTAAAGTCCATCCCCTGGAGGGAAATGGACCACCTCAACAGCTTTGGATTCTCACCCCTCATTTGCATCAACCATCTGAGGGGCCTGTGGTCTGTCTGAACCCGTAAGTGAGTCCCAAACAAGTATGGTCTCAGCTTCTTCAGCGCCCAGACCACAGCAAATGCCTCACGCTCAATCGCACTCCACCTCTGTTCCCGTGGAAGTAACCTCCTACTAATAAAGGCTACAGGTTGGTCTAGGCCCTCCTCATTTAGCTGTGAGAGCCCAGCCCCCACACCATGCTCTGAAGCGTCTGTCTGCACAATGAATTCTCTTGAGAAGTTGGGTGCCTTAAGCACGGGCACTGTGTACATGGCAAATTTCAGGGCATCAAAAGCCTTCTGGCAGGCGTCAGTCCAGTTCACTTTCCTGGGCTGCTTCCTGGAAGTCAGCTCTGGCAAGGGGGCAACAATGGTGCCATACCCCTTGACAAATCTCCTGTAATACCCTGTGAGTCCTAAAAGGCTCTCACCTCTGTCTGAGTGTTGGGGGTACCCAAGCCAGAATGGTATCAATCTTTGGCTGTAGGGGTCCCACCTGGCCTCTCCCTACCTGGTGTCCCAAGTACACCACTGAACCCTGCCCGATCTGGCACTTGCTTGCCTTGATCGTGAGGCCTGCCCTCCGCAGCGCCTTCAACACTTCCCAGAGGTGGTGCAGATGTTCCTCCCAAGTGGCACTGAACACTGCAATGTCGTCCAGGTAGGCGGCACTGAAATCTTCCAGCCTAGCCAACACCTGGTTGACCAATCTCTGAAAGGTGGCAGGGGCATTCTTCATCCCAAAGGGTATCACCCGGAATTGGTAGTACCCATCTGGTGTGGAGAATACTGACTCTCTCTTGCCCCATCAGTCAAGGCGATCTGCCAGTACCCAGCCGTTAAGTCAAACGTACTGAGGTACTGGGCAGCCCCCAACCGATCAATGAGCTCATCAACTCTGGGGATGGGGTGCGCGTCAGTCCTGGTGACAGAATTGAACCTCGGTAGTCCACACAGAACCGGAGTT